>CM024709.1:2476036-3676036 GCA_014182895.1 Angophora floribunda
CCAGTGCTTATCCTTTTCACGAATGTGTGTGGTTTGCGTAGTCAAAATTCCATGTGCCGCTCATAACTTGTAATTTGGCTTGCATGTGAGTGGAGGTGTTGAAATATTGTTCCACATTGCTTGACAACTGGTCCTAAATGTTCTTTATATTCATGTAGTCTTCTTCTACCTATAAGCTTAAGCTTTTGGGTTGAACTTTCTCACAGTTTAACAAATTGAAAACTTTACGGATCAAGAGAATGTTGTTACTCGTTTCTTTTTCATCCTGGCTCTTTTTGGTTTGCCTCTTTGCATCATCATGTCAACTGAAATGTGATATTAGTAGAGGGTCGGTTCTTTGCAGGGTTCTACGAGTGTGTGTTTAGTGTTGTTTGTTCTTGTTAGATCATTGTGTTGGAATGATGTTCTCAATGACTTCCAATTCCAATACAGATAGAAGAGCCTGTTTCAATTATCATCGACAGGGTAGAATTACTATCTTGTAGAAACTGGCAACTATGTACATATAAAGGAATGAACAAAGCGAATTGAGCAAACAGAAGAATTTACTTTTTGAGTCTTGTGATGCTTCTTCAAGACACTGAAGTGGGAACTACTTCCTATTAACAATTTGTGAAGGTTAAACTTTATGCGAAGCATATTGGGAAAACACCTGAGCAAATTGAAGCTGACATCCGACGACCTAAATATTTTAGTCCTAGTGAAGCAGTTGAGTATGGTATCATAGACAAGGTATGGCCACTATGCCGTCTACTTGACTTTGCTTTCTTTCATGGTGTGCTTAGTATGGTTACCTCACAGGTGCTATACAATGAGAGGAGCAGTGAAGATCATGGAGTTGTATCTGACCTGAAAAAAGCGCAACTTATATGATAATGATGCTGGAGAATGAAATTTCTATATATACAAGGGATTCAGGTAAAGAATGAGTAAAATATTCTCCATCATGTAAATTTTTCTATCAAAATTTTTACATATACCCTTTTTGTATATTCAGCAGGGTGCACAACTAATTCGTTGTCAGAAAGTAGGCTAGTTATAATAAGGATGAAAAGAAAATGTGCAATACAAAATTAAGACAGCAGCTAGCGAGAATTGGGTGTGAGCAAAGCTTCAACTTTGGGATCATGTGCTCCTATTGAACATTTTCACTTAAGTCTTCTTTTTGCTGTTTTCCAAATTTTGTCAATGGGCTGTCCCTCTTAGTTCAGTGTCAAGGAGGTTCTAGCAAGGGAGAAAGATATGCTAATCCTTTTCATGGACATGCCACCTAGTGTTGCCTCTTTTCACTCTTCTGCTTTTGCAAAACTCTAATGACTTGACATCTGGAAAGAGTGGTGGCACAACCTTCTGGTTCGACAATGACATTGCTTCTCTCATCTGATTTTGTTGTCATGATTGTTCTTCCTGAAATTAGAGAGGCTGGGGAAAGGCCTTGCTGGTTAGTAGATCTTTCATCTAGGCTGATGGGACATTAGCTGTGTTCCTGTTGCATTTTGAAGTGCTGAGGACCCACCCATCTAATAGTGGTATCTATTGGGATATTACAGATGATTACCATTATGCATCCAATGCTTTTCAGTAGATATTGGCTTTAGCAAGTAAATATAGATTTGAAATGAAATAACTCAAAAAAATTAGCTTTTTAGGTCAGAAGTCACATACAAAATCTGCTGGTCTTTTGTTGAGCTTATATACATGATTGTTTGAAAACTTGCAGGTGACATTGTCAATAACGGTTCTAATGCGCAGTTCCCCCCAACATCAGAAAGCCTAGGTGTAAGCTGAGAAGTGGGATTGAGCTTCTAAAGTGCACACTATTGGATTTATTGCCAGAATGCCATTATACATGTATTATCACATCTCTAAGGTCTGTCTCATGAAGTGAAATAGGCAGCATCGTTGTCTCTTTTTATATTTTGATTTTTCAGCAGTTGAAACAATAAGTAGAAAGATCTTGTTAGTATACTATTTGAATAATGATGTGGTTTTTTTGTCGGTTGATGTTTCCTTTCCATGTCTATTGCAATCAAGCCACATTTCCAATTAGCCGATTTGAATTCATTGGTGCATGGTGACTCAGTGCCAATGTAAAAAGTTAGCCTACACTTAAGTGTGATTCTTCACATGGTTTTGTCTATCATAAACCATCAACTACTCAATCTCAGTGTGTTCCACATTCGTGGCATGAATCGATTTTGGCCTCCAAATAATAAACACTGCAAATCTGACGAAGATGAAACAGAACAGATGTTCAATACTTTGTGTGTGCGTGTGGAAGGAGGGAGAAGCATCTAATCTTATAATTTTATATATGCCTGAACATGGGAGCAGAACACGTAAATAATCCTGCATATCTCTGGTTCTGTTAATGTCACTTTTTCTGTGCCTGGCCTTTGATATTTCGTTTTCAGTGCTATATCATGCTGGAACTTATTATGGGTAGGAATGATCAGCGCTCCCCTAATGGTAGCTCTCTCTCTCTCTCTCTCTCTCTCTCTCACACACACACACACACACACACACAAAGCAGATTCAACCTAGAGAGTTGTATTCGTATTTGCAGTGAGCTTGCCACATGGGCGGCAAGGATCCGGAGTCACCTACCCCATTCTATACCTCAATCGTGTCTCTACGTCATGCTCCTCTCAATTTGCTACCCTTGCTTTAAAATGTGGAAAGCTCGTTGAGGTGTCAAAAACCAATTTGCTTTATTGATCCGTAGTGACAATCATTCGGGTGCTTTTAAGCCTAATTTGCCATTTGTTTTTTACTGAATTTTGACACGGGACTAGAGGAACCGGATGTTGCCATTCTAGACTTCTCAAGTGCGCTACAACCGAACGGTGACTTGGTGGCTATATCCAATTGTAGATAGATCATCGTTTTATTTTGACTTCGGCAAATCAATTCAGGTTTAAGTAGCAAAAGGGTACTGCTCAGCAGCTAAGTGGGTTTCTACTGTTGTGAGTGCTTCTGGCTACTGGGTTTTGATTAAGTTAGATATCTAGAAAGCAGTTTTGTAGATGCATGATTCTCGAGTCTCAATATCATTACTGTTTGCGATGTCCTCGACTGACTTTCTTCGATACTTCCAATAGCAATTCGGCCCCAATTAACATTTGTTACCACAAAGACCATTGTAAACTTACTATTCAATATGTAGTAGTATAAAATCAAAGAATTCATAAATGAATGCCCCCTTCAGAGAATAGCTTCAACTCGCACCGGAAGTAAAATCAACACGTGACAAAGAGAAGTATTTCAAGCCAATGGAAAGAGATAAAAAATCTTTCCTCAGATGAAGAGACTGCGAAACGCTAGTCCTTCGCGTAAGTTTCAGGATTTCTTCGTTTTAACTAGATGGTCAATTTTCTGTGAATAATGTGAAAGCGCAATGCCATGTGAGTCATAGCACGCCAGGCTAAGTACAGGTGCGGTGAGCTGATCAAATGAGAAAAGAGAAGGAAAAAAGTTAATTAATATAATAAGCCTTGCAATTATAGTTAGTAATGATGAAATATCTTAGTGAAAGGGTCCACGGAAGGTCCACGCGTACTCATCCAATGTATTCTAATTCTACGGCCTTAAGTCTCCATTGGGTTCTATACTCTCTGCTCACAAGTGGAAGGCTAAATAGGGGGTAGTCCCTCAAGAACCTGACCCTCAAGATCTCAGCTATAAATATGGGATCTTGGCTTTGAATGTTTCTCATCCCAAAACCTTCTTCTCCATTTCTCTCTCTCTCTCTCTCTCTCTCTCTCTCTCTCTCTCTAGTCAAGTCCTCTAGGTTTGAGTTTGCTTGTCTTGCATTAGTATCAGTACATTGAGTAAGACATGAAATCTGCAATGAACTACAGTTGTCTTCTTTGTGTCCTGGTGCTCTTGCCAGCACTCTGCCACTGTCAAGATTCATTTACACCCTCGAGAGCTACTTACTATGGCAGTCCTGACTGCTATGGAACCCCAAGTATGTGCACGCTCCATCTCTTGCGATAAAGAAAAAGTGTGCATCAGCCACCGCATCACACAAGCGCCGCACACAAATTATATTCACACATTAGTGTGGAGCTACTAGAGCACTAGTTGCTAAAATAGTATCGTGTCATGAAAAGTACACAAATCAACGTTTCTTGTCTTTTAAATAACTTTTTAAACTATGTCTATGGTCATGTGGCATGCTCTGTTACATCATGAATTAACTTTTTCGCGGGTATGCGCTCTTTCCCCTGGTACTCAGTAGAGCGCAAAATAACCTGAGAAGATCTGTGTAGTTGTATATCTCACTCGGTACTTGAAGGCTTGGTTGTGCACATGCACTCTTTGAACCGCTCCATATCATCATGCACAAACCACAAACACTTGAAACAGAACAAGTTTTGCTAGAGAAGATCTAATGAGGGCAATATTTATGGCAGCTGGAGCTTGTGGGTACGGCGAGTATGGAAGGACCGTGAATGATGGCTATGTGAGTGGAGTTTCGAGGCTATACAGAAATGGATCTGGATGTGGTGCTTGCTATCAGGTTTAACTTCATATAGGTTATACATAAATAGATGATGACTCTTTTTGACTTTTTTTCATCAGTCTAATTTTTTTTGGAAAGTATAGGTGAGGTGCACGAAACCACAGTGCACGGGCGATGGAGTGAACGTGGTGGTGACAGACTATGGAGAAGGAGACAGGACGGACTTCATCCTGAGCCCAAGAGCTTATGCAAAGATGGCTCGACCGGACGACTACCAAACCAAGCAGCTGTTTGCCTATGGTGTGGTTGAGGTCGAATTCAGAAGGGTTCCATGCCGATACACTGGCTACAACCTCATGTTCAAGGTCCATGAACACAGCAAATACCCTAATTACTTAGCTATCATCATTTTATACGTCGGCGGCACAAATGACGTCACAGCTGTGGAGTATTGGCAGGTATTCGGTCATCCATTATCCTATAAGTTTGCTTGCATTTTGTTTCAAGTAGAATCGAATTGAATCAGAAATCAACATAAACATGAACTAGAGACCACTAGTCGACAAGACACTGACTTCGCTTATGCAGGAGGACTGTCAAGAGTGGAAGCCGATGCGCAGGGTGTACGGAGCAGTGTTCGACTCGCAAACTCCACCGAATGGACCCGTGAACCTGAGGTTCCAAGTGAGTGGGAGCCGCGGGGCGACTTGGGTGCAGCCAAAGTATGCCCTCCCTGGTGACTGGAAAGCTGGTGCTGCCTATGACTCCCAAATGCAGCTAGACTAGAAAAGCTGAAAACCAGTCCCTTTCTTCCTGTTAGATTGGGGAAGTGCTTGCTTGCCTTTTCAATATTGCTAGGTAGGAATAGCTCAGATATGGCCAATGCCACGGGGCTGTAGTGTTGCTGATATAAACAGGCTTAGCTCAAGCTATAGATAAGGCTGGCTTTATGCCTGCCTTGACTAAATAAAGGAGGTCTCTGTACCATTTTATCAGTTGGGTTGTGGGATTGTTTTTCTCTTTCTGTTGGTATGATTGGCTGTAATAAAATGAGACTGATGTTTTCTCCCTTAGGAGGATAAAAGCTAAACTTTGCCTGCTGTATTGACCATCCAGCACTCAGGCTGTCCAGAAGATGTCCACTATACTTTTCAGGTTAATTACTAAATGATTGCAACTATAGGTACGGTCAAATTACGATGGATTCAAGAAAATTACAGCCCCAACAGAAAGCTTACCCAACCAAATAAGCAAAACATACTACTTTCAAAGCAAATTAGTTCAAATTAGGTTAATTTTCAACATTATTAGAAAATGGTGGTTTTTAAGAACTTACGGCGAAATCACCATTACAATTGTTGATAGTAATTATGACAATTTGCGATTAATTACTAGGTTAGTTCATTTTTTAGGTTGCAAAATCTAGGGCCAAATAACAGTTCATTAAAAAAGAGGTATTGTGAAATTAGAGAAAATTCAGGTAAATTATGATCCGTTAGGTTAACTTAATTACCCATGAAGCCAAACATACGAGGAAAATTACTTCATATTAAGTTAATCACTATTTTGAGGAAAATGAATTTCACCACGAGCCTAGTAACTCATCCTAATTTAGAAGAATTCATGACAAAATTATCATCTTTGAGGACGGTTATGATAATATGAAGTCATTTCCATATCACAAAATCTTTAGACAATTATTACCCATAATAGTAAATTATTGATTATAGATACAACCGACGTTATGACCTAGTCTTATAATACAAAAGTATTATTGTCAACAGTTGAAATGCATCAGAACAAGGTTTCGATAGTTGAGTTATAAATCGACATACTAAATATGATGACATGTATATAAAATGTTTTGACAAGTGGGTCATTTTTAATATCAGATCAAATAATTTATCGTGGCATTTTTCATTAAAAAAAGAAAAAGTAACTCGAGTTGTTAGGTCGGGTCGGGTCAAACCCTTCTTTGCACAATTTCCCGCGTAGAAGCTCCAATGCTTCGCTCCGAGAAATTCTATTCGCTCCGTCACTCTCTCTCTCTCTCTCTCTCTCTCTCTCTCTCTGCATTTTCTCTGAATTCATCAATGGAGTCGATGCAATTGCAGCAGAACCCTAGCTCTGACGCGACGTCAATGGCGGCCTTTCTCATACGCTTCTACTCGGATCCGCTTCATTCCATCTCTCGGTCTCTCTCTCTCTCTTCATCGAGTAATTTCCATCCTCTTTTGCTTCGATCATTGACGCTGAAGAATTCTCGCATCTCTCCTTTTCTCATTCTCTCTCTTTCGGTTCGGATTCGCAGAGCTTGTGGATTGGCGATCCTCCTCTCGCGGACCTCGTCTTCTCTCAGCCTACTCAGTACTTGAAGCACTTCGAAGACGCGGGTGTTAGGGCTCAAGTACGTGGCACATCGCCCTTTTCTTATTCCCTAATTGGTGGATGGATTATCTTCGTTGCGCTAACTGGATGGGAATCTAAGACGCGGGTGGAAACGTAATCGAATTGAAGCGATTGAAACGTGATGTGGATATTTTCCAATGCTTGCGAGAAAGTTGTCATGGTAGTTCCTTCTGTTTTGTCTAAGCATTCGTCTTAGTGTTCCTTTTTTATGGGATGGCTGTCCAGTCGGTTGGTTTTGTGGGGTTTATGGATATGCAGTAATTTATCTGTCTGGACGTTTATCCTTAACGATAAGGATCAGTGCTTTAATATTCCTTCAGGTGGTGTCCACTTGATTCTGTCTGGACCTTTATCCTTAACGATAGTCATGGCTTTGTCTTACTTACTTTTTGGTGAATGTAACTTGGTACTTTTTGGTTTATGATATTTGCCAATAGATTCAATTCAACTACATTTCCCTGCAACTACCACCTGTGATTTAGTTTAACTGCTTTACCAGGAGTTCCTCTTGTTCTGCTTGACATAAAACCTCTAATTTGTGTCGGTCTTTTGTTAGAGCTTCCTCCTGACTTGGTAAGTGATATTTCATGATTTTTTTGGTGATACGAAAAACTGTAAACATGTGTGAATTTGATCCCACTCTGAATGTTGTTAGTGACACGAATGACAGAAGGAATTTTTGTGTAATTTTACTTTGGCCTTTAGGCTATACTTTGGGCATTAAAAGTGAGATATGAGTGAGCGTGCAATTTTTATCATATATAAATTTCCGAAGCATCTATTATTTGGAGTTTGAACTTTTAATGGGAATATCTCTTAGAATATCCATCAAGTCACTAACAACATTCAGAGTGTAATTTTACTTTGGCCTTTATCATATGTATCATTTGCATTCACGTTATCACCTCTTTGATTTTTTTTTGGTGCGTGCACTATCATTACATATTGGACTGGTTACCTTTCCTGCAGATAGACTTAATGGAGCTTTTATTGCAGTTTTTTCATGTCACTGCCATCACTGCAACAATAACTTCTTCAAAGCTCTTCATTTTTTTTACCTGGAGGCAATATACTAAATTTGTCATTATATCTTATCCAAGGTCTTCATGTCATTGTCATGGGAACTTTCCTTTGGTACTTGCAAGGCATACTGTTGTCCATCGCTCTTAGGAAGCAGGTTGTTAATGCTATGACATAATAAGCCTCAAATTTCTCATTACTTTTGAATTTGCTATATATGAATTGGTCAACTTTTTAGCTGCACTTATAAGGCTTTTGCTGGTGAGGAGGTTTTCTTGCTGATGTGTAATATCAAACTGACTAAACTTTTTTGCGGACAGCATGAGGAAGCATGACAGGGCTACCAAACAAGAGGCCAGGGATTAGCAGATAATAGGGTTGCTAAGGTAAATCTTCTCCTTGTTTTCACATTCTTATTATATTTCAAAAGGTATACTTGGAATTGAACTAACTATCACAACTTGATCTTGCTAATTTATCAGAAGATGTCGATGACCCTTTGTAATGGAGCAACGGGGGAATATATTGAGTTACTTTAATTGTAAAAGGAAAAGAAACTTCCATTGACATTGAATTAGAAGTGTAAAAGGCATGTCTGTGGAGTCCTCACATTGAAATGCTGAAATAGCCATTTTAGTCTTCTCTTAGCTAGTTAACTGACAGATGCTTATGTCATCATGTTTTCATTTCATTGTAAAAGTGCTGCAATCGTTTCTTTTGTCTGCAATTTCTAAATCATGTGGTGCTGCAAGAAATTACTACTGAAATGAACTTTTATTCTTTTTTAGGCTGGTCTTGTAACTACTCTTAGCATCAAAAGAAATCTGAAGCGTTACTTGAATTTTGTTTCCCGATATCTATTTTCATTATTCCGCATCTTGGTCTTAGACTGCAAGTTGTAGTCATCAGATGAAAAATGAGAACTTAAGTTTTACATAAGATAGCACCTGTTCATCACACAATCTCTCTACATCAAAGAAAGAATTAAATCTTACTTTATTAATAAATGGCACTTTTGAAGGTTTGCCAACAGAGACAGTAATTCCCTTATTACAGGTTTGACATAGTTCTAGTGCTTATTGACACAAATATTCCAAATGGGATACAGTTGGTTCTTGTCGCAATCTTAGTGAGGTGAGTCATCAAATTAACTAATTCACTCTTTTTCAGCATAATTGACCTGATCAAAAATGTTTGTTCAATTAATAAATAAGGAGAGTCAACAAAAATCAGTGATGATGAAGATCTAGCAAATGTTTAGCCATTTGAAATGTTGAGGAGGTACGTTCTTTTGGATTGGTCATGGATCTTCACATAATCTTAAAATTTGGGCCAACAATAAGGGAGGTTTGTTTCAATACAACTTCAGAACCTGGCCAACATTCTTGTTCAGGAAGTTTAAGTAGCCCAGAGTACTTTCTGGGTCACTGAGAAAAATTTGAGCTAACTCTGGACAGTGGCAGAGAGCTATATCTGCTTTCAAATGGGTTTCTTTAGCATTTTCTCTGACCATTCCAAGTAATTCTTAGCATAGCCCACTCAATTTCTCATTAAAGTTCAAAGTTGAAGAACATCGGCAATATCCTTTCTGGAACTATAGGTTGAAGCGTGATATTTGCCTGTTTGAGCTGTAGAAAGGCTAACACTAATGCCAAAGCTTGAAATTGGATACATTCCTATATGAGCTTCGTACACATCTTTTTCATACTGGGGCAAGTAGCTAGTCTTTCAAGTTGCTCTAGGTGGGCTGACTGAGTTCTGGCTTCCAGGTCTTTCTAGACTATCGGTAAACCAATGATTCATATTGTCATAGATATAACTTACATCTGAGGTCCTGGAGAGGCTTTTAAAATTCAAAATGCTTTGTTCCACTTCTTAACTTAAACATTCTGGTTATCATATTCCAGGAATGAGGCACCAGAAGTTCTTTTTTAATCAGTTCGATTGAGTTCTTCATTGACAGAATGTTATGTGCATGTACTACTCTAAAATTGAATGGATGTTGCAGGTAGGATGCTCGAATGTGAAACCTGTTTCGCTGTTTCTCAAAAAAAAAAAAAGTATATACATGATATACAGATTCAGAACCACTGATGTTACGACAGATTTTCAACTTTTGGATGAGAATAAAGTAGATCTGGTCAGTAGGTCCTATCACATAAGCTTCATCTAACTGAGAAGATAACATTTGATACTTCAGCCATCTATAATGTGCATTGTGAATTAAGCTAGAACCTGAATGCTGATCTTTCGATTCTCTAATAATTTTATTAAAGCATGTGGTTTGTGCATGTGGTTTGTTCTCATCAGCACAATGTTTCCAATATTGACACACTGGATCTGTGCATTTCGTGCAGGTACATTCTCTTTGTGAAGGATTTCTTAGAATGGTTCTTACTAAGGAGGCTGAAAAAGTTCATCAAGCTATTGTCAACCTCAGTGAACATCTGCTACTCAGAATGCAGGTTAGATAGATTCTCTCTCTTAATTTTTTTCTTTTATCCATTCTACTTGTCTAGGTCTACTTTTTTCTTTTGTTTGTTGATTTCTTCTGCATTTCATAACAATGCAGCAAGGACAGCTGTGTGCATGTCAGCTGTGTGCATGTTGGAAAGTTTGATTTGCCTGGCTGAAGGTATGATACTGTCAATGGTTGGCCATGTTCTTAGGGTATATACTATATTGCGCCACTTAAAAATGTTTCGATGCCAATTGTAGCACATGCAAGACTAATGTTCAGAAATGAAGTTACATGTCTTGATGCTGTCACAGCCATTTTGTGCTTTCAATCCTTCATGACTGCATTAGCCATTGCAGACAGCATTTGAAATGCTCCACTTCAGTTTTAGTGAAAATCCTGATCATGAAATCCTTGTCAGTTATTTGTCCACCCTTCATTCATCCATGCACAAACTCAATTTTTGGACTAATTTGTATGGGTCAATTCCAAAAAAAACCCCAAACTTTAGGTTCAGTCCCAAATATACCCCGAACATTTTTTTGTCTCAAGAAAAGCCCCAAACTTTAGGTTCAGTCCCAAATCTGCCCCAAACTTTTCTTTGTCTCAGAAAAAACCCCAAACTTTAGATTTAGTCCCAAATCTGCCCCAAACTTTTCTTTTGTCTTAAAAAAAAACCCAAACTCTTAGTCTATTCCCAAATCTATCCCAATTTTTTTTGTCAAAAAAAAAAAGCAAATTTTACTCTAATCCTAAATTTGCCCTCGTTAACCTCCTCATCCAAAAGCCGTATTAGTAATCCCTAATTTTTTATGTCATAAAATGGTTTTATTTTGAAAATAATTTTCTATGACATCTTGTTTATGTGTATTTATTATCTATGTGGAAATGACATGTTAAGTTGGGACTAGATCATGGGGTATATTTGAGAACATATCAAAAATTAGTGATTTTTTTAGTACAAATGGAGGGTAAAACCCCAAATTAGTATACCCGTTAATTACGACGTGTTATTTAATTTAGAAATTTGACAGTAAAATTTAACGAAAAATAATATATGGTAATTTGTCTTGGTTGTCTAAAAAATAATTTTGGATAAATTTGTCATATGTGTATCAATTTGAGATTTTTTTAGACAAAACAAAATCCGGGGTAGATTTGGGACTAAAATTAAAGTTTAGGGTTTTTTTTTAGACAAAAGAAAAGTTTGGGGCAGATTTTGGACTAAACCTAAAGTTTGGGGTTTTTCTTGAGACAAAAAAAAGTTCGGGGTATATTTGGGACTGGACCTAAAGTTTGGGGTTTTTTTTGGAATTGACCCTAATTTGTATGCATATGTTTCTCGCTTTACCTTAGAATTGAGTGTCCATGTTTTGTGTTATCTTACTGGAGGCACTGGATACATAATAAAAGCAGGATTGGGCAGTGGAAAATTAAAGTATTGTTCTTGTAGACTTATTCATGTAACTTTTCTGGAAGAAACAGGCTTAATTAAGTTCTTTTAGCAGCCACTATTCGACATCTTGACTGCACGTATCCCAGATTGCAGGCAACTAACTTTGATACTTATAAAGTTAAGTACAGTCTTGAGACTCTTCTGACTTAAACAGCTTGGAAGTGTCGTGAAGATTAGAAGATTCAAAGAGCAAAAAAGTTTGCAGCCTGTTCTTTGTACCAGATTCTCAGTAACTGTATCTGCCATTCATTTACAAGTTCAGGTTGGAGCTAGAGAATTGCTTTTGATGTAAAGAGTTCCTCTACAAATTTCTGCCTCTTTCATCTTCCCAAGACACAGGAAAAGGTAAATTCAAATTATTATAATGCCTACATGGAATGTTGATGATTGGTATTACTGAACTTATGATGTAATGAATTCCCCTACAAATTTAGTCATCAGAATATACTGAACTTATGGTTGTCCAATGTAAGAGAAACCTATCAGGCAAGTAGTGGCTTTTATAGATTTGTGACTCAACAGAACTTTTGTTACCATAAAAAAGAACTAACCAGCATTAAGATCGAGAAAGTTCAGAGCTTTTATAGATTTGAGGAGGTTGTCCTCTAAGTTGGGTAATTCCTTATATACAGTTGTGCATGACCTTTCAAGAAAGGGTAAGTGTCTGCCGGTTTAAATTTGGTGATTCAAGATTCAAGTCAATCCACTTTTAGTTCAAGTTAATTTGAATAGACTCTTTAAGTTACAGTAGAAGAATTCATGCAGAACTTTGGTGACTTTTTGCTTATATATATGATTTCTTTTGTCAAATGTTGGTTCTATTCTGAAACTAGTTTTCACTGCAACATGGACATAATAATTAATCGGCATCGGTTTTCTTAGAAGCTCCAGTTATTTTCTATCATTTTGGGTCATTGCTGATTCACTGAATTTTTTTTTTTAGCTAGCAAAATAACGGAACACTTGATGGCAATTTTATGGACTTCCACTGCAATAGTACTGAATGACAAGTTGGGCGAGACATTACTGATAAGAATGGTTTCACCGCTTTGACAGAATGGCTAGTCCGTGGCCAACTTCTCCTGAGTTTACCATGTGTCACCCAATGGAGTCAGTCCATGTTTTCCTTGGAACGAGGAGCAGGGAAAAGAGGCATTACTGGAGTGTCTTTCGATAGTGCCCAGAAAGCTTTTGTGTAACAGTATGACATGCACAGAATGGTAAGCACGTGAGAATAGGGCTCTCCACTGATCTCTATTCTCTTCTTTTTGTCTTTCCTATCTGGTACACGAAAGGACTTTGGGGACTGAACTTGTGAAGATGTCAATTGATAACATTATGGACCGCTTAACTGCTTATTAAGGTTTGTGTTAGTAATAGCTGCTGCATGTCTTGTATATGCTGTTGTATAAGAAGAGGGTTGCTTGAAGCTGGTAAGGTGCCGGTTTACTATTTTAAGGATGAATTAGCTCTGGTTGGGTATAGAACTATTTTAATGAGAATCGTCGAGCCTATTTCTTAGTCTTTAACGTGCTCTTGGCCCCATAACAATAGCTCTCTTGCTTCTGGGAAGAGAAGTCTATGAAATGGATAGGTAAACATATCCCAAAAATGAGTAACGTAACGGGATCTTTACGGCCCAATCGTTAGTCTGATTGGCCACGAAAGGGCCCATTTGAATGATTACCCAATTTAGGAAGATCAAGCGTTAGGCCTAAATGGGGTGGGCACATGAAAAGTAATGGGCCTAATTCTGGGCCCTTAATGCGCACAATGTATTGATCCTTAACTGAGTCGACTACTTGGACCATCAAGAACCCCTCTAGTGGGCCCAATAATGGGCTATACTATGGGCCCAATTCGGCCCATTGAAGGCCCAACATTGAGTTAAAGGACTACAGCCCATTAGTCCCGGCCTGTGGACATAATTCAAGGCCTCTTGTCGGGCCGGTAGGCCCAATGAGCCTACACGATTCCCATTGGGCTTGGCCCGTTAAAACAATTGGGCTTGAGTCCCTTTGTGTGATGGGCTTGATTTGTGCCTAAAGCCCAATATATGGTCCCATTTAGACCTGAATGAGCCTGCGTCAAGGCCCATTGGACTCGGCCCAATAAATTATTATAGGCCTAGTGGGCCCAGCCCGTTAAGTGACTAAATTATGGGCCCCTTCGGCCCATTGAAGGCCCAATATTGAGCTGAAGGATTAAAGCCCATTTGTCCTGGCCTGGTACTCATACAACGGGCCTACCGGCCCAACAAGAGCCTTGAATTATGCCCACGGGCCTGTTTGTGAGGTCTAACACTTCGGCCTAATGGGCCTGCGCTTAGGCCCATTGGACGAAAATAATATGCCCGCTCCAAACCCATGGGGCCTGGCCCAATAGACATTCAATGGGCCCATGCATGCCATTGGGCTCGACCCGCTAAAACAATTGGGCCTGAGTCCCTCTGTATGATGGGCCTGAATCGTGCCTAAAGCCTAAACGCATGGACCCATTTAAGCCTGAATGGGCCTTCACTGAGGCCCATTGAGCCCCAATCAAAATATTCATCCTGATATAAGGCCCATTGGACTCGACCCAATAAATAACACTGGGCCTAGGGGACCCAGACCGTAAAAGTGACTCGATTATGGGCCTCCCCATTAAAATAATTACCATTTATGTGGGTCAATCAGGCCCAGTACATTGGACCTAATTTCGGCCCAAATACTGACCTTTTGGAGCTCAATTTAGGCCCAATATTTACTTAATCTTATTAGACCCTAACCATTTTAGACCTTGTATGAGCCCGGTAGGATATCAATTCAGACCAAAAATTTAGCTGATGGCATGAGACCCAACTGCGGGCCCCGGCTGTCGGTCCTTTGGGCCCAATAAATTGAGCCTCAACATGGGCCTTTTTTTAGCACGGCCAGGGCCCTTGAGCCTCACTCCAGCCAACGTCCAATAAAAAAGAAAATCAATTCAAATATGGGCAAGAGATATCAGAGTCAATAAGATCAAATTACAAGTTCGGCCCAGAAAAAGGGTCAAATATTAAGAAATCCAATTAACAGTTGTTTCATCCACATATTCGGCAATTCTCTGAAGCCTTCTACTTTTTAGCCGAATGAGCGCTATTTGACCTCCTGGACATGTTGGGGGCCTTGGATCATCGACAACTCCTGGAGCTGCTCCAAGACCAACGAATTCAATCACAGCTTCCTCCCTGAAGGACACATTATTAGAGAAACAGATTTCAATCTGGAGATAGAAAACTTAAGGCATCACCATCAATTCATCCATCAGTTATCCTATTTCAAATTTGAATAGCCATGATTACTAAGAGACTTGTATTTCCAGTGAATTTTGTAAGCCCAAGGCGATTTCGACCAAGCATGTTTCTCATAGTCCGCCATGTATATTCAAACTGAAGAACAAACAGATTATCACCAGTATTGTTGAACAGGACTAAGAGTTGTGTCAAGCAGACTGTAAAGTGCATCTAGTTCTGGAGTGGATATCACATAAAAAGTGATTGCACAATTCCCCATACACCTTTAACTGTCACCATTCAGTGAGTTTCAACCAAAACAAGTCCCATGATGTGGCCAGCTTCAGGGCAAAAATATAAGAAGGTTTAATATGGGCTGGTGTATATAAATAATTTCCGAGATCTTGAAGGTCTTATCTTCCAAAATTTGATGCCCAATGCACAGTTCTTCTGCTCGCATCACAAGCCCATTCACAATTGAAGGATGCGGCCAAATGAGTAACTCCTTGACCTTGTGTATCCAAATTATTTGGCCCTCTGCCTGCTTCATGAAGTTTGCAAACCAGCCACCATGAGACCTTGTACTTTAACAAGAATTGAAGTGCTGCACCTCAAACATATGGGTAATCAAAAATCGTGAATTTAGAAGCTTATTTCGCTCTCCGATGTCAAAGTCAACAGTTGTATTCGTTCGAAGATGTGACATTCTTCAACTTGCACTTATCACATCCACCAACAACGGAATCCAACTGGATCTATATATAATAATTTTGGCAGATGTGATTATAGACCACGCTTCATATTCTGGTCCAATATTAGAAGCCATAGATAGCATTTTACAACACTCACATTCTCTCGCCTCACTGCATGCTAATCTACTGCTGCAAGTCATGAAAACGGAACACTTGCAGGAGCACAAGCAGGAGTTGCATGTCACATCGATGCACTAGTTAAAGTTTGAGCAGAAACCTCAATTTCACCAAATGTGCATCCCCATTTGGTTCAGCAAATTTCTTGCTACCCATTGGAAAAAGACCATCTCCATATGAAAAAACAAAGAAAACCAAAATAAGGACATACGCAATAAACTGTAAAGCCAGGTTCCATGCATTACCTCTTTCACTTCTCCATAGTGAATAAGAACAATGTGCTCAAGCTGCCTGAAGATAAGGAAAACAGCAAGCAGCATAATGTAGTGTAGACTCAATGATAACTCAAATTCACATAATGTTGTGATAAAATCTTGAAAGATAACTAACTTCTCGTGTCAAATGTGAAGAATTCCATATCTTTTCTGCTTTTCACCTATTTTCGGACAGGTGAGGACAAAATTGAGTAAGAAGATCATCATACAAGCTAATCCTAATCATAACAATACCATTTACATGAATTCACTTCTAGACCTACAGTGTTTTATGTTTCAAATTAGCCTCTCTTTGAACTTCAAGAAGCTTAATCTACACACTTTTAAATGGAATACAATATATATATGCATCAAATCTTTTCATGCTAATCGTGTCAGCTGCACTTTTTTGCAATGACATGCCACTACTAGCTCCATAGTTAAGCTAAAAATGATTCTGATGCGAAGAACTAATTTAACAAAAGCTTGCACCAAGATGATGAATGCACACATTATTTAAATCCATGGCAACACCACATACAAGTATTACAACATTTCATGGATATCCAATCAATGAACCTTTTTTGGCTGACACATCACAAATAGCTACTGAGTGAAGTGTATTTCATGAGGACAAAAATAAATATAACCAAAGCATTGTCACAAAATGATAGCTTCTAGTCATTGAAAATTGTGAAACAGTGGGACCAGCGAGACCGACACTAGACAAAATAACCTTTCCAACACACACGGAGTGTAAATATGTAGAATGCAAGGTGATTATTATAAGTTCAAAGACATAAAGCAATTTGACACATTATACAGAAAAATCTGCATGGAACACTTTGCTAGGTTATTGAACAATCTTTCCCAGTGAAAAATAATGAGTGCAAATCATGAGAATTTCCAAAACTCCTGCAAGTTCCCACACATAGAACATATTCATTTAGCGGAAGAACAGCACCTAACCTATCAAGCATCCAGTGGCTTCTTCTTTGAGAGTTCTCATTGTCTAGCCAATGGGCATAGCAGTGCAAACAATCCACGCTATCTGCCTGCAAGATCAATTAAGATCTCATGGAGTAAACCATGGGGAAGCTCAAAGACTGACAGAGCAGGACAAATTAAGCTAAACAAAAAGGTTGACATGTAGAGTTACTATATAAGCTAGAGATAAGCTAAAAAGTCAAAATCAGCATAATCCAGAGCGATCCAACTATTATGCTAGAAAGCCAGCCTAAAGAATGAATTCTCACGGTGGGTAGCAATTTAATCCACACAGATCATAACTGTCAAGTTTATTCTACAATCATGCTTCTGTCAGTTCTTAAACTGTAGACTATAGATTATACCTAATATTGCAAAGCATATAATAATGGCATACAATAAGAGTATGAATAATTTTAAAAAGAGACTAAATTCAGTCAGCTTAAATTAGCATATGAAAAAAAAAAAAAAATCACTGGAACACTTGTCGCATATGAAACACTATTACATCCGGACCATTCTGGTAGATCATATTGGGTTCTACTTGATTTAAGACAACCAATATGACGATCACACTCAGCCGGAAAAACACGAAAGGAAGGTGATAAAAGCACCATTGGGACTTCAATTCAATTTGTTGCAAGTGAACCCTGAACAGAGATTTCACATGATATGTTACTATGAACTACACAAGACTACAGAAAAGGATCAAGTCAATACAATTGCTTATGCATGTCTTTCACCTACGCAATACATGAACTTGCACAAAGGGAATAGAAAGCAATAATAGAGAAGAAAATTCAATTTGCTTATCTTTTACCACCAAGCGGAACAACAATAGAGCTACTATAAGGAGCCTCTCTATCAAAAGCTAATCAAAATTTAAATGAGAAGTTATAGCAACCTGGAGGCTTGGAGGGTTGCTCTGGCGTCAAATTAGACTTTTGGTTGTTCCAAAGCATTTCACAAGTTTGTGTTAAACGAGGCTGACTGGGCTGTGCTTCTTGCAGCATCTGTTGTAGGCCTGCCAAAGTTCAACAAACATCAAAAATAAAAATCTCGTAAGAGGACAAGCAGTGCATATTTCCTCAATCTGTTCTAATAAAAACCAATGATGAATAAAAGAGAATTCGGCACAACTTATAGAAGGCTGCTCAATGAATTTCAGTCGGTCCCCCAATCACTGAGAACAAATTCACATGCGCGAATCACACGCCTCAATTCCTCGTGGTTGCTTAGTAATGAGACCGACTGACTTCATGACAGAACAATACGCACAGAAACGAGGACAAATAAGCACAGAGGGTAAGACTACATAGCCACCATTCCATCTATGTCAAGTAATCATCGAAGAACGTAACAATCTCCATACGCTAGTTACTGAATTCGTCAATCAGAACGACCTGAAACCTATCCATAACATAATACACAAAAAACTAACCCAAATGTCGAGCAACCAGACATCTCCGACGCTCGGCGATGCGCAATCGATGCCCTAACAGAAACCCTAGGTTTCCATCGCGAGTGCCTCGCGTAGCTGCAAAAATCGCATTCAGAATCTGCAAGCCGAAATGCGCATCAACGAGGATTGCGACTGGCGATTGGCTTCGAGAAATCGACGCTCCCGACGATGGATGAAGACGAAGGATGCATTCGAGTTCGACGCAAGAGCGACGAGGAATCAACCCACAGAGGGCGAACGAGAGAGACCGCGAGTGTCGTTCGAGAGATCGAGAGAGAAGCTAACTCATACCCAAAATGACGCCCAAATGACTATTTCTAACGTTTTCAACAAAACTAGATGTGTGAAGGAGGAAATTTACCAGCGCGAAAAATTTACTACTTTTTAGGGTTAATTTTTGCATTTACAAAACTTTACAAGAAGAAAATGGTACTTTATATAATCAAAAGGTAATTTACGAACTTTATTTTTCAGTCATGATACAACGCAATGATATTACACTTAGATTTTGGATTCAATTTACAAATATAAGAAAATTGAGTGCCAGATATCTCAAGTGCCAAAAAGTAACATAGAGAGACATTCAAGTTAAGTTCTGAAAGCTACTAAGTATCAAAATCGGAAAAAAGAAGAAGAATCAATTAAGTGCCAATGGCGATAAATTCGGACTAAAAAAAATTGCCACATGAGCAATAAACCCCCAAAATAAATAAATATAAAAAAGGAGGGAGGGGGAAAGAGAGCTTCGACGAGGGTTGTGGAGGCCCTTGCTGCCACCCCCACCATGGCCAACAACCCTAGCCGCATGAGCAATAAACCCCCCAAATCAATCAAAAAATATAAAAAAGGAGGGAGGGGAAAGAGAGCTTCGACGAGGGCTGCGGAGGCCCTAGTTGTTGCCGCCATCCCACCATTGTAAGAAAGGGCCGACAACCCTAGCTGACCGTTGGCGAGGGTCGCCAGCCATCTCCTAGTCAAGCCATGAGTAGCAGGCCGTTGGCTAGTTAGTATACATCTACTTAGTATACATATAGTGGTGTAAGGTGACCCTAACATTTCCTAGAACTATATATTTTGTTGTGATAATAACTATCATTGTTTGTATAAAATTGAAAACATGTGTATAACTAAACTTGTGCAATTCTCATGTAAATGATGTTGTGAAAATTTTTTGTGCTTCCCCTACATAATTACAATTATATGAGAGAAAAAAAAAACACGGATCACATGTGACATTCTAAGGCATCACAAATTTAGCTATAGAGTTTGCAATATTAGAATACTAACAATTAAAAATCTTACAAAAAATATGATAAATTATTTGTAATTTCCTTTTAAATATTTGTAAATGATAGCTGGTTACCTCTTTTTACAAATAACAATTTCCTTAGTTTCCCGCTGCTAGGCCCAAATAAGTTACATAGAGGGATGTAAAATGGTTTTTCAAGAAGATGCAAACTAGTTTTGTATAACCAACCTTAATAAAAATTCGGTATGTCCACGATTTATGAACAAGCAACGTAAATTGAGAAGTGACTTTGCAAGCTCTATTTATAGAGGTTTAACACTTTGTGTATAAGTCCGTATTACCTATTATAGCAACTCAAGTACATAACATCATGAAATTTTTATTCATTTTGAGATAAATGAAATGGCTATTTGTTAATACGTTATTAGTTACGTTTACTTTAAATTGATCACTCATGAGCTACCTATTCAGAAAGATGATTAGGGATCGATATGCGTACAACTAGAAAATTCAATGACGAATATACCCTTCGACTATAAGAATCAAATGAGGACAATACTACGCCTTTACAAATCAATTAGCAAATAAAAATAAATTGATTCGATAATAGCACAAAGTTAGATTACGGGTGATTCCACACGACTTCGATACTAACAATAAATGACGGTAAATCGATTTCCTTTTTGACTTTATACACAGAACGGGTAATTGATTCCTCTAGATTATATGACAAGTGAGGGGTGTCCCTGATTTGAAAAGGTACAACCGTAAATTAAAAATTATCAATCATGGGTCAATTTCACATGAAAACTCTAAAAACCGCATAATAGTTTAAGTCGTATTAAAGTTGCACTTGATGGATTTTAATCCCAAATTTTAATTCGATTTTGGGTATCAAACTTTCAAGGACCTCACGACTAACATATTAGACATTGCCTCATTAATTCTCAATCTCATCGAAAGGGTCGGAAATTTTGGAAAAATGAATAACAGACCGAAAAATTGGAGCCACGAAAGATGGGCTCAATCGAAGGTCCATTGGGCCTTGCGGCCACAATGGTCGGCCCACCAATGGGCCATTAAGGATGTTAATTTACCAATTTGCCCTTCTAGCTTCTAGGAGACTTTGTGTGGTTCCAATCAAGAGAGGAATTGTACGGACCACATTGAAACTTGGCCATCAAGTTGAGCAAGCCAACTTGTCTATCAAGTTTTTCTCTCTCCTTGGATGGTAGCCACCCCCGTCTTAGCTCCTCCCTCTCTTGTTTTCCCATCTTTTTCCTTCATTTCTCCCTCCACCCCTAACCGTCGTGCTTCACCTATTGCCTCCCTTACCGGAGTTACTGACGCCATGTCAAAGTGCTAATCATCACCCGGAGCATCACCAACTGCCGCTAGCTACCATCCAACATCACCCAACCATTCTCCCTCCTTTTCTCCAAGCGGATAGCCCACGTTGGAAACTGTTCAGCCTCTATCTGCTGCCTTTCGCCGTCCCCAAGCTAGCCACTCATTGTCCTCACCACTACCACGACCTCAATGTCACCGGATTCGATTAACCTGTGAATTAATTTCTTAATCTTGGATTAGGGTATTAAACTCTATTAGGTGAATTAGTTTAGAATTAATCTTGGTTAAGATTAGTTTAGTGATAATTAACTATGCTTTGGTGTTACTTGCAATTGGTAGATGATTAGCTATAGTTAACCTTGTATAGCGATTGTTTGATTATGGTTAATTCCGATTACTACTAAATAAATTTTACGAATCCTGTTTATGGTTAAACTATTATGCTAATATTGGGTTAAGGTGAATTATCTTGATTAATCTTGGTTAGTGAGGATTAATTAGAGTTAATCATATTTAGTATTTATTAATTATGATTAATTATTTTAATGATAATTAATTTTTATAGTAAATAATGATTAATTATTCCGAATTATTTTTATATAAATAATAATTAATTACTTTTGAAGAAGAATTATGATTAATTATTTGTTAGGTTTTAATTATTATTTATTTCGGATAGTAATAATTTTGGACAATATTTATAATTAATTCTTTTGAAGTAAATTATTTATGGTGATTAATTAGGGGTGGAGACAACTGACTAGTTATTTTTGAGTAATAATAATAATTGATTAATTATTTTCAAGAAATAGTTAATTAATTATTTTTGGATAACCATAATTGATTATTGATTGGGTGATAATTAATTAATTATTTCGAGTAAGAATAATTAATTAATTATGGAATTTTGGATAATCATTGCTCAAGCGTTTATTTGGTAATAATAATTAATTAAGTATTTTTGAATAGTAATTAATTGTTTGGTATGAATTAATTATGGTGTGTTGTCATTTATAATAAGGAAATATAGGTGAATTTTACATGTGTTTGCCCCTTGAATTATATGCTGGACATATGTACTTCTATTGATCTTTGAGGCTTGTTCGCTTTAAAAGGAGAAAATATTCAGTGGTTTGCAACCGTCACATCATCAACTGATGTGGCGTGCATTTTTTACTCATATACAATAACAAGTTGACACATGCCTGCTGAGGTGGATTAAAAAAAATAAAGTTTTAATTTTTATCTTCTTCTTCCTCCACCATAGAGCACCCCTGCTCCGGCCACCATCTCTGATCACCATCTCCACCCCTTTTGGCATTGCTTGCGGTCCTTCCTCCTCCATCACAGAGCACCACCTCTCTAGTCACCATCTTCACCGCTTCCGGTGGCACTTGCAGTCAGTCCCGATTACACCTCTATCATCGCTCGTTGTTGGCTTCAATGTTGCTCATCCAGATCTTGGCCCCTCTCTCTGTCGTCGCTACCGGCATAGTCACCATGGACCTCGCCTTCAAGGCTCACGCCCATGGATGAGCTCCCATTTGAAAGTTCGCAGTCTTCTTTCTCGCCTCCATCAAAGGTCTTCGCCGGATCTGGAAGTTCTCTGTCATCCTTGCTCGTCCATGGCCGGTGCCACGGCTTAGAGCCAGAGCCAGATTTGTTGCGGCCATGGCTTCATAGACGAGGATGGCCCTCACCAGATGTAGGCGAGAGACGGCCTCGCCAAGGCTTGTTCCATCTTTCCTGAAGGTTCGGCCATGATGGCTCGACTGAGATTTGGAGGAGTTGCTCGATCGAGATCTGGAGAAGGCTTGGTGCTCGGCTCTTCTGAAGCTCAATGACGGGTTTGCTTGGGCAAGATGATTGAAGGATGGAGTCGCGGAGATCACTAAGATCTAAAGGCTTGGCCAGGTCTGTTGCGGCCATGGTTCCGCGATTCCAAATCTGGATGCTACTAAATGCATTCGACCATGTTTGGCTAGATTTGGAGATTTGGAGAGCGAAGCCAGTGAAGCCATGGACAAAGGATGCGATGCCAGATTTGGAGGTTGGGGAAAAACTAAAAAAGACGGAGCTCGATATCTGAACGCGTTCGACCATAGATGGCCAGATCTAGCGATTTGAAGAGCGACGCTAGTGGAGTTGATGGCAGCCATGGATGAAGGATGCGATGCCAAATCTGGAGGTTGGAGAAAAACAGAAAAAAAAAAAAAAAAAAAAAAAAAAAAAAAAAAAAAGAGCCTGAGAGGCTACTAGGGTCGACCCTCAGTAGCGCTAGAAGGGTTGCTCCATCATTCATGGCCGCTTGCTTGTCCATGGCTCCGAGATGCCTCATTCACAGATTTGGGCATCGTGAATCGTTCATGGCCACGAGCATTGATGGCAAGCTCCAAATCTCATCCATGGACAAAGCGGAGGACTCAAGGATAGAGGTTGCGGCGGCTTAAGCGGCAGCAACAATCGTGCCAGGTGATGGCTGTCATGGTGGAGAAAGTGAGAGAAACGAAGTTTTTAGTTTTTTTTAATTCCACATCGTCGTACACATGTCAAGTTATTATTGGCTGAGAGCAAAAAATGCTTGCCATGTCAGCTGATGATGTGGTGAGAGCAAACCACTGAATATTTTCTCCTTTAAAAGTGATCTGCCTACAAGTGAATGAGAGGTGTTGTTTTAGATGTATCTCATAGGTTTAATTCATGGGACATAGAGTATGAGTGCTTTGTTCGCTTGTGAGCTAGGGTAGGGAAAGTTTGGAAAGTTGATATGTTCAACATGTTTGTGTGACCATGTACGATTACTTGTTGCATCGTGTGAAAAGTTGTAGTGAACTATTGTGTGTGAGCACGAATCATGTCTGTATTAGCTAAATGAAAAAATAATAATTAGTAATTGGTGTACTTGCATGATCACATAAAAGAATCTATCACTCAATAGGAGTCTAGGGTAAATGAAATCTGATTTATCGAAATTCCCTACAGAAGTTTGAAAGTTAAGTTGTGGTAGGGATCGGACCGATACTCCTTTAAGGAATGCTGTCTACATCGGGAGATCCAAACGAAGCCGTGTCCAATGGGGTGGGACCATATTCGGTTATATCCGGTAGACCGCCAACATTCGGGTTGTGTCATGGCTCAATGGATCATAATAATTGAAACATGTATAAATACCTTATGCATTGAGAACTCTAATGTGTGTTCTAATTATATGAAATGCCTATTGCATCAAGATTAGAATGTGACTAACTATATTGTACAAGTTGCATGTGTCAATGCAAGATAAAGATGCATGTGATTGTTAATATTGGCTATTAATGATCGTATAACAGTTTAGAGACCTATTTATGTTTACAATCGAGGCAAAGCTGGGGCTATTTTGTAATTAATTTGTCGTCGATAGAAAGGTTTCATGCTTAGGGAGCACCTGAGGCGAGTAGATTCGGCTAGGTTTAGGTCATTAACTTATTAAGTTTTATCTCATTTGTTGTTAACCATTTTTCAGAACCATAGGACGATGCCATACTCGGTGCATTTCAGTGTCCCTATGAACATGGGCACTATTATCACCATGTGACTCGTCTTGAATCGCAGCATCACGTCACCACCGTGGATTGATGAAGAGATGAACTTGTACACATTGCATGTATTTAAGGCATGATTCGCAAGGCAAAGAAATATGGTGTACGGCCCCTAAGAAGTTTTAATGAGCCATTGCCAAATGAGGGTCCCAACAATGAGGTCTGGAATCCCATGGATCTCAAATCTCCAGATGGCACCGTGGAGGATCCTTCATCCGAGGAATCCAACCCATCGAAGTGTAGCGATTAGGCACTTGGGGCCTAACTTTTTGACTAATCCTTTTTTATGACTAAAATAGATTAGCCCGATCTGATCCTTTTATGTGGAGACCAAAGGAAAAGTGCCTAAGGAAGGGCATGTACATACGCCTCCCAAGATTAGTCTTAGTAAATATAAAAGTGGTGATTTTGCTATTACTAATGTTTCTTTATGCTATACATGTTGTTGATATGGGAAAATGCCGCCTAAAACCCCAAACTATGCCCATTGAGACAATTTTACCCTAAACTTTTTTTTTGCCACTAAAAACTCTAAACTATGATATTTGGGACAATTTTACTCTGAACTTTTCTTATGCCACAAAAAACCTTAAACTATACCACTTATGACACATTTACCCCAAACTTTTTTAACTAAAGGGCATTTTCGTCTTTTTCTTTTTTTCTTTTTCTTTTTTCCTTCTTCCCCTCTGCTGGCGACAGCCACCCTCGCCAGGGAGGGTCGCTCCCGAATCGGACGACCCTCGCCTAAGTCAAGTGAGGGTGGCCCTCGCCAAGGAGACGGGCAAGGGCCGCCCCCGCCAGATCTAGTGAGGGCGGCCCTCGCCCAATCGGGGGCGACCCTCCCCAATGTGGGCCACCCTCGTCAGACGTCGCCGGTTCCCCTAGTAGTGGGGAAGAAGAAAGAAAAAAGAAGGAAAAGACGAAAACGTCATTTAGTTAAAAGTTTAAGGTTTTTTGTGGCATAAAAAAAAGTTCAGGACAAAATTGTCATGATGAGCATAGTTTGGGGTTTTTTACGGGACAAAAAAAGTTTAGGGTAAAATTGTCCCAATAGGTATAGTTTAGGATTTTTGATGGCATTTTCCCTGTTGATATTGACTAGGTGAATCTTTGAATCATTCCGTACACACTTAATTCAAAGTTAAAATTAAAAGTTGATGATGTGTCCTGAGATGTCACAATCAAATGACTGCAAATGAACAAAGGTTATCATGTGACATAGGGTCGGGGTGTGACAAAGTAGGTGGACTTCCACTAGCTACACCAAAAATACATATAACATATCATTAAGTGTATAGAAACTCATGTTGAAATACACATATAAGTTGTGATAGGAACATCTATGTTAGATAATTATTGTGGTTTGAAATAACTTACACTCCTTAAATGATATTTCTAGGTAAAAATATTGGATATTTGCTATTTGTGGCGCCAACTTACACTCTTTCAATGAAATAGAGTCAAATTGATTGGTGGATTTGGACTCAACAAGAAATCCCATGAATCTTCACAGTTTCTAAGGGCACAAATGATACCATTTTATTTCTAGACACAATTTCTAGTTAAAATTTTTACTTTCTAGACAAGTTTCTAAACAAAAATATGGGTTTAATTATAATGACACAAAATTTATCTCTCCCGAATAATCAGAGGCACAGACAATAGCAACCAATGAACAACAGACGTGTGACAACAGTAAGCATACGTAAACAGGTGGATGGCTGACTTGTAACGAAGGCAAGCAATGAGAAAAAAATTTATTTATCTTTTTCATTCCAAAAATAGAAAAATAAAAAAATTTACTTCTCAATTTTGTTCTAAACTTATTTCTAAACTAAAAATTCGTTCTAAGAATAGAAAAATAAAATTGTATTACTAAAAGTGCAAATGATAACCATTTTATCCTAAAAATCGATATTTCTATTTTTATTCCTCGAACAAGTTTATTAAAATTTCTAGAATAGAAATTCAATCAATGACACAAAATTTCTCTCCCAAATGATGGCAAGAGGTGGCCAACAGGCAAGGAGGCTGGCAACGGGTGATGACCAATGGCCAAGGAGGCCTACAGCGAGCAACGACCGATGGCGATGACCAATGGCCAGTGGTAAGAGGTGGGCAGCGGGCAACAAGGGGTAGGTAGTGAGCGATGACGAGAGTAAGCAATGAAAAAAAATTTCACTTCTCACTTTTGTTCAGAGATAGAAAAGTAAATAAAATTTACTTCTGATTTGTGTTCTAAACATATTTTTGGAGTAAAAATTTGTTCTAGATTGTCAAACAGATTTCTATTCCAAACCTATTTTAAGAATAGAAAATTATAAAAACAAATAAACAGAATAATTATCATGCACGCCCTTAACGAATTTATGTTTCAACATGTTCCTAGAAAGAGAAGAATAAATTTGGTCAAAAATAAAATGGTTATTATGCATACCCTTAACAGATTTCTATTCAAAATTTATTTTCAAAAAAAGAAAAATAAATCTAGCAATAGAATGATTATCATACACCCTAAATTGTTGTTTACAATCACAATTTGATCTAGGAGACCATGGGCACTAATTGGCAATGATTGAATATTCCGATTGGAGATTGTTAAGATATATGTGTAAGTTATATTAAAATCTTACATCAAATAATTAATATAATATAGAATAGTTAATATATTTTAGTTAACTCATAACTCAATAACTCAAGCTTTTGAGTTAAAATAAATCTAACTAGATATGTTAACGGACTCAAACTTGAACTCTCTTAATGATCTCCCGATATGAACCTATCATGCTTTTGCAATACAATCTCAACATATAGTATTAGAGCCGATTACAATAAGAAATCCAATAGATCATCGTGGTTAACAAGCGCTATTTGACTTCATGGCTTATTGTCGAAGGAGACCATAGGCGAAAGATGTGTTTGCACTAGTGTTTGCACTAATTGCCAATGCTTGAAGATTTGGGTTGAGACATATGGATGCTAGAATCGAGGGAATTAAGACGCACGCATGAATTATATTAGAAAATTTTCACATTAGATAATTGGTATGATATAAAATAATTAAGGTGCATTTAGAACCACTTTCCCAAGGGGGCTTTGGGCATATGTAAGTACCATTTAACAAATTTTTTAAAGAGTTTTGGAGAGACACAATATATTTTCAAAGACCTCTAAGGTCTTTAACTTAAAAGCAAGTCCAAAGTTGCTTTGAATTTTAAGCATTTACATAATGCTAATATATTTTTTTCTTCCAACTTTATCGTCCCTAAACTTTCCTAATTTTGAAGATGCTTTTACCTTAACAAAAGACTCCGAGTACCAACAAGGTTAAGTCTGGTTGCCAACAAGCCAGATCAAGCACCGACCGCCTCACTTGAGAGCCTGACTTGAGACGACCATGACAATCATCGTCTGAGGTTGCACGACCCCTAGTGACCTCAAGTGAGGTTCACCAATGCTAGATTTGACTCGTTGGCAGCCCGTCGGCTGCTGAATTCTTCGCTAGTTTTGAGCATTTCTAAGAAAAAAGATAGTAAAAATCTTTTACAAAATGTAAATTTTCTAAGCACCGTTTAAATTAAAATAATTTCTTGATGCACTTTTAAATTGCAATTTACCATATATTACTTGCACTTCAAAAGAACCCCCTTAGCCTAAAATATTTACATTTTCCAAGACTTTCCTAGAAAACCAAACCAAAAGCACTATTAATATATCATAAATTATCTATAACTCATTGGTTTATACTTTTAAGTGAAGATGGTCCAACTAAATATGTTAATAGACTCAAGTATGAGCCCTTCCTTTGATGATCTCCACAGTTGAAGAAATCAAGCTTTTGGTATGCACTCCTAATATCTCATGCAGCGTAATGCCAACTCCTACAACAAACCCATATAGATCTAGTCCCTATTGAAACCCTTCAAGCTACTCTCACACCCTATCGGCACAACATAATAGAACACACTCCCACACTATAAATCACATCTTTATGACGTTTAGAGAGGGTCGGTCATGCACTTTACCTTTTCCTAAACAAATGTCTTCTCTCTAGTTTCTCTTACTAACTCTCACAAAAATATACTCAAATGGATGTTACAAACTTATAACAAAAAGCAGACTCAAAGACTTGTAAATGTTAGCTCCATTTCTCTTGTTTTTGCCCATGCCAATTGTGCCACATTTGTTTGGAATTTGGTCCCTTCTATAGGCCTCCAAATTTGAACGTTACATTTGAAGCAAACAAAGCCTAGAAAAGCTTTGTATCGACTGAGACCGAAAATAGAGAGTGCTGAAAATTCAGAATTCAGTTCCTGTCATATAATTTCGCCCCAAACAAAGCTCCTGTAGGACGGAATCTACAGAAAAGCTAATTTCAAACTAACAATGGCTCTGATTATGTACATTTTCTTGTCATGTACAATTGCGATGACACCAATTATCCTCTGTGCTTGATAGACAAACAAACAAGAGCAGTGAAGCAAGAAGCTTGGGCAATTTCTAATATCATGTCAGGTACATGCATATCACTAGTAACATGTTATAAGAGCCTGCATTTGATAGGGAGCTTACCTGAGAAAGCACACGTTCCTTCTCTCCTTTTTGGACAGTAGCACGGCTTCCATCTCAAAAACCCAAAAAGATACCTCAGTCATTTCTCCTCAATACATCCTTCCTGTGCACTCGGCAGAACCACAGTAGCAATCTTTTTTCTTAATTTTGCCACTAGAGTCACGAACCTGATCTATCATATAATTGTAGTGGTACGTCAATTCCTGCAAAGGAGGAATATTTTCGGCGGCAAAGAACATTATGTGAGGAACTCGTTTGTCCTCATGATCATAGAGGACATTTTGGGCATATAGATTGGGGGAACAGCTGTGGTTAATGAACCTCCCAACATTCCCATAGTTGGCTGCATCTATGGTAAAACCAACCTCCTCCACAACTTCGCAAGAATCCATGTGCACATCAGGCATAAGGGTTGAGAGCCCGTCCCAGAGATTACTGTCGTTGTAGTTAGTGCCAATGTCAAATAAATACTCATCATTTCCAGTCCGTTCTTCCGCTTCCTTGTCTTCAAGGAGCTCTCCTACATACTCACATATAAAACTTCCAGAGGGAATAGAATTAAGGGATCTCACACCCCAACCCCTTAATTTAGTCTTGAAAATTTCTAGCTGAAACTTGAGACCACGCTGGGTAACCCTATTGTGGCAAGAGGAAGGGCACTTGCAACTAGGTCCACACTCATAAACTAGGGGCTTTGCTTCAACAATAGCTCCATTATAATTGTACGGAATTTCTCCTCCATTCTTGACAGTACAAATGCACTTTGCTGTATCTGAGCATCCCATAGAACAATCACAACCCTTAGAGGCAATAAGTTGGAGCCGGCTAGGATATATCATGCGAGTAATGTACTTAAATGGCAGGGGTTTTTCGTTATCGATGGTGTTGACGACACTTATTGGAATGAACTCTTTCCCTTGTGAAATATCATGCACACAGAGACCCTCCCGTGCTTGAAACTTTTTCGACTTCTTTACCACTTTCCAAGCAAGCTCGGGCTGACCAGGAATCCGGTTCAGACGGAACTTAAAGACTAGCTTGCCATGTGGGCCTGGTTCCTGCCAACAGTCTTCCACCAAATACAGCCCATCATAAGTATAGGTAGTAACCATTCTATATTTTGCATCTGCGGAATCAGATGACCTTGTTTCTTTCAATCCCCGGATCACCCTCACAGGATTCCGTTCAGATATGCTGTTACTCAGACCAAGGTTACCTTTTTCAAGTTTCTGATCTTCAGGCTCCTTGTCCTTGCCAATCACATTTCCTCCTGAGCCAGTGTATATTACAAAATCTGAGTTATCGAGATCATCACAATATGCACCCGATGACACAATACTTGTTGCCAGGACCTTTCCCCCCCGGTTGATATAATCAATACCGCTCTGAATCTGGCGATGAAGGCCAATGATGTTCAGCTCCACTCTATACTGAAACTCATCCCCAACTTCGACTCCAGGTACAGGACCTATGATTTGTTTTCCGGTGTTAACGAATCTTCCGTTGTCCTTCAAGATTTTTGCTGCTTGGTAATCAACCCTTTTATGTTTGTTTTCACCTTTGGTCTTGGCTTCTTCTTCCTGCAAGAGCTTCCTGCAGACAGCTTGGAACAGACGCAGTGTCTCCCTGACTTTATGCCGAGTAACATCATCATTGGGTTTATTTTCTAAAGGACCATGACCCAAAGGAGGTGGGTCCACAGTAAATGCTCTACAATGCAAAGACACCTGAAGATCTTGGTGGTGCTCGTCAGTGTCCACAACATCCTGATTTTCCCAAACCACCATTTTGCTAGTGCTTTCATGAGCAGACTCTTCTTTAAAAGATTGGCTCCTCTGCAGAGTCTTTCCCACAGAGGTTTTTGCCTCTATAAGCTTTACCTTTGGAGTTAATTTTGATTTCTCAGGGCCCACAGGGTCTTTTTTCTTAGGTGTTAATTTTGATTTCTTAGGGCCTACTTTTTTCTTCCCTATCCTTGTAGTCATACTATTAGGAGAAGACATTTTGCTCCCCACTTTGCTCTGCTGCCAAGGACAAAATGGTGCAGCCATCAGACCTTGCACAAGAACCCTTTCGGATGAAACTTCAGATGTACTAGCATTGTCTTCCGATGTTGGATTTCCTAAAACATCTGCATGCTTTCTCTTGAGACTTTCCTCCTTTTTGTATGCAGCCATTTTCTTTGCCCGTTTTCCCCCAGACATTCCAATGCGCCCGATCCTTTTACCAATAACATCCTCAGACTGACAGAGAAAAAGATCTGGATTACTTCCACGTGGAGATCCACCCCAACCATCATTGACATCCTCTGGTTTTATGTTCATCTCCAAAATTGTTCCCAACTTATCTTGCTCTCTCTTGCCTCCAACACCATTGTCTTCATGTTCAGCCCGAACTTCAGCTTTAGTCACTTCAGTTACCTCATTTAAAGGTTTGCACTCCTGAGAATCCAGATCTCGTAAACTTTCTTTAATCAAATTTGTGCCAGTCACTTCTGTCCGCCTTAAAGTTTTATCATCCTTCAAGTGGCTTTCCTCACTGACCTTTATTTCCTTCAAAGGAGAGGCCACATTCGAGCACGCATCCTTATCAAGAAGAGGAGCATTCCTTCCACAATGAGGTGGGAACTCTCTAATTGCTGAAACCCTTCTCCTAGGAGGATAGCTTCTAGCGTTAGGTTTCTCGAGACACTTGCCAGTGGAACCGGTAGTTAATGAAGCACACCCAGCAGAAAAATTAGCATAATTTGATTCAGTTATATCATTATATTGAGGAGCGGCAGCAACCGCACCATCTCTCTCAAACAATTCAGATTCTGGAGCTTTTCTAAGTTCTACAATTCCTGTGCACTCTAAAGCCCCCAGAGACATTCCTGTCGGTTGTTTCTCATTCACTGAGCTTAGACCATCAACCACATCAGCCATCTGCCCCAACTTTTTCAAATTAGATTCTACAGCACCTGTTTGTGTGGGGATAGCTATAGAACCTCCCACTCTAGAATCAACGTGACCTCCCCATGAAGCATCAATAGCCTCAGCTGCAGTCCCATTATTCTGAGAGCTGGCAATGTAAACTGAATCCTTTGTTGGTTCCGCAGTGATTGTTGGAGCAAATTGTCCACATCCTGGAGGAAACTCACGATCTGACGCTTTTCTAGGTTCTACAATTCCTGTGCACTCTAAAGTCCCCAGAGACATTCTTGTCGGTTGCTTCTCATTCACTGAGCTTAGACCATCAACCAAATCAGCCACCTGCCCCAACCTTTTCAAATTAGATTCTACAGAACCTGTTTGTGTGAGGATAGCTGTAGAATCTCCCACTCTAGAATCAACATCAGAACCTGTTTGTGTGTGGATAGCTGTAGAATCTCCCACTCTAGAATCAACATGACCTCCCCATGAAGCATCAACAGCCTCAGCTGCAGTCCCATTATTCTGAGAGCTGGCAACGTAAACTGAATCCTTTGTTGGTTCCGCAGTGATTGTTTGAGCAAATCGTCCACATCCTGGAGGAAACTCACGATCTGAAGCTTTTCTAGGTTCTACAATTCCTGTGCACTCTGAAGCCCCCAGAGACATTCCTGTCGGTTGCTTCTCATTCACCGAGCTTAGACCATCAACCACATCAGCCACCTGCCCCAACTTTTTCAAATTAGATTCTACAGCACTTGTTTGTGTGAGGATAGCTGTAGAATCTCCCACTCTAGAATCAACATGACCTCCCCATGAAGCATCAACAGCCTCAGCTGCAGTTCCATTATTCTGAGAGCTGGCAACGTAAACTGAATCCTTTGTTGGTTCCGCAGTGATTGTTTGAGCAAATCGTCCACATCCTGGAGGAAACTCACGAATAGCAGAAACCATCCTTCGCTTGTACTTAGGTGCGCCATTATGAGAATAGCAATTGCCATTGGCCATCACAGCTAATCCAGATCTCCACACAGAACTACTGCCATAAACAGAAGTTATAGCTCTTGATGGCTCATGATGAAGCGTATTATTTAGGACAGCCATTGCATTCTGAATAAAAAAGCAGTGAGGCACTCAAAAAATTGCGTAAAAGATTAGACAACCGTCCACAAGAGTATTAGTGAACCATCTATTGGCCAAGACAGAATGGGACAAAGCTAGAACAGATCTATATTATCCCCATTAAACAAATCACATTACACAAGAAGACCAAAAAGTAATCTGAAATCATCAACCACAATCATCAACATGTGTAGAAAACTTACCATACACAATACAGTAAAAACTCTATGGGCCTTACAAGCACAACACAAAGGGCAGATGATCGTCCAGTTCACAGAAATCATGGCCCAACTAACAAAGAATTTCCAAGTACTCCTGGAACACATGTCCCATATCCACCAAAGTGGACATTATGAATATCTTTATTTTCATCCAAGAATGACAGCACACAGGTCAACGGACACAGGCATATGGGAAGGTCATGCTCCAAGAGCACCTCAAAAAACTCTCTCTGCACTCAAGTGCACATTTTATTTTTAGGGGTTTGTTCTATTCTAACTTTCAACTCACTCTTAGACTTTTGCCCTACCTCTTTGCAGAAAGTAGGAGTCAAAACCCACACCTGAAATTAAACATCCCCAATCCAACCCCTTAAGAAAATAGGGATTCGAATCCCTTACATTCAAGCACACATTGCTTGTGCCTACTGGACACTGTTTAGAACCTCAAACCATGCCAACCACCATGAATAGACAAACACGTGCTGAAACTATATTCTCGATGAACGATACTCGCATGGCCACCCGGCTATCCACGGAGCATGTTAACATGGACCACCTAATTTCCCTCACTCACCACAAACTTACAGAACCGGTTGAGCCGAATCCTAGTCCCAATTTTCCCGCATCACTCATGCACAATCTGTCGATGCTCCAACAACTACCAATCCGTTTCCAATTCCGTTCCAACACGCTCAGAACAGCAGAAATTCGAACCCAACCACATGGGTCCACCCCCTCTGTGCCCCAACAATCAAAACGAGAAAAAAACTCCAGTCAAGACAACGAAACAACGAATAATGACAGAAGGGAACTGAAATGAACCGAAGATGCGAACAACATACATCGGAGGAACATGACCATCGCGCGAGGAACAACAAACCGAATAGCCACGACGAGAGATGACGAGACGGAACCCAGGGAAGAAGCCCGCGAGGGAGAAGGGCGAAGGAGGAACACCGGACCGTGTCCCGACGAGAGAGCATTCGACGGCGGCCGCGAAGCCAGGCAGGTTCGCGGCGCGACGGCGATGGCGATGGCGATGAGGGGCGGGCACGGACGGAAGCGAAGGCTCTCTTTGCTTGGGGGGACTCGCGAGCATAGAAAGAAACTAAAGTATAATGTATGTTACAGAGAAAAGTGAAAATAGAACCGACGATGGTTTTATTATTTTATGTCTTTTGTGCAAAACATGGGAAAATCAGTAAAGTAATGATCCGACCAAAAAAAAAAAAAGTAAAGTGATGTGGATTGCACGATGATTTTCTTTTGCCGTGATTCCTTTTCCCTTTTTTGCTTTTTTTTCTTTTTGCTATGCTTAAGAAATGAAATCCCTGTATCTTTTGGAAAAATAGTGTTGCCAATTAATTTATTTAACCCTAAGGTGAGATTTATGTCCCTCTTTAAGCCTTTTTCGATTACCCTACAATTTTTTACCCAAAAATATTACCCCTACATTAAAATGTAAAATGGGAATGTTTTTAAAGCAGAAATAATAAATTCACATATCCATCCTCTTTCTCATGCAATTATCCATTTTGTTTTCATACACACACAAGCCGTGCACATATGCTAATGTAGCTTTCGAATTTTCTCAATGTTAAATCCGTGATCCTAAAAGTTGATATTTCATCCTTTGTGATTTTTTTCATATATTAGTGTGTTGAAATCGAGTCACAAGTCTTCCATGTGACTCCACTTTCAAAAGATTTCTTTTCCTTCAAGAATATTCATTATTTTTAATTAACATGTGATTATGACATTATGATTGAATTCAGTTGTGATTGACTTGATTGCATGCAGATGAGGGTCAATCATAAAGAAGTTTAGAGATCAAAATCTCCACTTCCATTTCTTAAGTGGTCAAAATGCAAAAGAATAATTAAAAAGAAAAGGACAATTCCCATGAACCATCTCAATAAATTTTTTTCTCTTTTCTTATTTTTGGGTGTGCATGTTCGGTCCTCGGCTGTGTGGGTTTTACATTTTCTTGAGAAAGTAAAAAATTACATAAAATAAATAAATTCGTCAACCTCAAGACTGCATTAGATGGGGAGATGATAACAAGAAATTCATGCCTCGGTAAATTATATCAAACTGATTGCGATTTGAGAGGATCACAAGGCAACATGCCTTGTAACCTTTTCGCATGCATCCGAGAATGGTAAAACGGCGAGAGAATCATGCTGAATTCTAAAGCAACTTAAGAGGATCATGCGTGAAATGTGAATCCTGTGCGCACGCACCTGAAAAGCTTTGCAGAGCTTGGGCAAGTTAGTTCTCCAGGACACGAAAAGTTTCTTCCATAAGTTTTCCCGCATTTACCCACGACTCTCTCGGGAGAACCAAAATAACATCACTCATTCTCAATGTTTTCGTGAACCCGATCGGTTGTCTTGATATTATGTAAACCCATCAAATGGGTGAATTAGGTCAGGTTTTGATCGAGTCGAAAATGATTCAACTTGTATTGATCTATTTAACTCGTTTTGATCTATATACATTAGTATAAATCTAGTGACCCATGCTTGAACCAACCAGTATTGCTAAAACCCATTAATATTCTAAGAAAACCCACACCCACTTTAAATTCTATCCTAATGTAAAAAAAAAATCAAATTAACAATTGAAAATAGTAAAGAAAATTTCAAAAAATGTAAAAAAACTATAAATTGAAATATTTATAAAAAATATGACCAATAAAATATATATTTTTACTTAGGTTTTGCCTCGTATCTTACTTTATTCTCAATTTAGTGAGGCGGGCTTAGGATTTACCTACCCAAGGAAGACCGCCTCGTTCCTACATGAAAATATAGGAGATATCTCTTGAGATACCATATCAAGAAAATATAGAGTTCTTAATTTTCTAATAGTTTATAAGGACAAATTTCTCAACTCATCCAAGGGACTGTTTAGAACATTAAACAATTTGGATGTGTCAAAGGCTTAATACACAGTTTCCCTCCATACAAGCGGGTAATGTGGCAGACATTGCCGGAGCAATCGCAGGCTACTCACTCGGGGATAGCGGTATCCTGACGGCCACAAAGCGTTTTGAGCACAAGGATCAACCGTCAAATTCAAAAAACTCCCCACCTTCTAGTACTCTATGATCTTCTTCAGCCACTACTCATCAAAAAAGCCGAAAAAAGGGCAATCAACAGTAAGACCGAAACTCTTATGAGTCCATGCCACTTCAAATGCAAATACTACCTTAACCTGCCTCTAGTTGTGTCCCAACCAGCGCTCATTTTATATACAAAATATTGCTCTCCACCCTCATCAGTCATGGCCGCTTCAGCCCATAAAAAGAACGAGTATACTGTACCACTGAAAGGAGAGATAAAACGCAAAGATCATACAAACATGAAATGATGTTGCTCAGTCTTGCTTTTTGTGCATGGCCTCTGCTTTTTCTTATGGCAAAGCGAACAATTTTTGTTTATGATTAAGGACAAGCATTACCGCATTTCATCGAACACATGATGCGCGCATTTGAACACAGATCCGAGAAGCGAAAGTCTCTCTCACAAACATGCCTCAATTTAACAAAATCGAACCAGGAATTCGTAGATTGATGTCTCTATCACTTGGTTCCTGAACGGCTTGAACAAGAAAAAGAGTATTCGAGGGAGAGGAGATGCCTACCCGTCCAACAGTGGCGTCACCGCTGCTTTTGGCAAGTCGACCAAGACTCAAAAACGACTGGCGCTCCTTCTTTACTCCGGCGAGCCGGCACACTCGATGGTGCTCACCACTCGATCGCGGACGGAGGTGGCGGTCGGCGGTAACTAGGCTGGGCGCCAGTCCAGTCCAGCTCAGGCAACCCTTTTCCTCTTACTTTTTTTCTAGGTTTTCTATGGTTCTCGAGCTTCTTTTTTCTTCTCAGGTTCCCTTACTCGCCGAATATTTCTGCCATTCTTTTGGAACGCTCGACAACCCTCTGTTCGAAGAACTCTCCTCTCCTTCTCGGTTGAAGGCTCGACACACCCTGCTCCTCACGCACTCCTTGCTCGAGCAGACGCCTCTTCCTCGCCGAATGTCGAGCGGCGGAGGCAAGGGCGCGGAGGCTGGCGGCGGAGGCGGACGCGGACGCGACCCGCGGACGCGGAACGGAGGGGAGCGGCCGGTTGCGTCGTTGGGTTAGGTTAGCCGAGCCCTAGGAGGAGGAAAATAGGTCGGACTCGGACGTTTTACACAAGTGGGCCACAAATGGGTCGAAAGTGGGTCACGCCCATCTTCGACTCATATAAATAAGCTTTATCTTTTAGATTTATTTTTAGTTGGGTCTTTAAATATGTATCACTCGTATGCAATCCATTAAGATAAAATATAGATTAGAAAATGAGTTATAGATCCATTTTGACACCCCTAGTCGACACTAAATTAATTTTCCCACATTTACGGCAATGCTTTGGAGAACCAAAATAATAACTTTCATTCTTAACGTTTTCAATGAAATTATGAATTAGATGAAGTTGTGTCAATACCCTCAACGAACCTTGTATTGATGTTATGGTTCGATATTGTCAACTCCTGCAAAAGTGGAATGTTTTCAGCAGCAAAGAACACTAAGTGAGGCACTCTCTTGGCCCTGTGGTCGTAACAGAGGTGTTCGTCATGAACATTGGGAGAGTAGCTGCGGGTGAAGAATCGCTTCGCATTCCCATAGATTTCTCCATCTATGTTGAAATCAAAATCCACCATTCGTATATCACAGGTTAATTTAGTCCAACTTCTACACAAGCTCCATTGTGGTTGATTGGGATGTCCCCCCCTTCTTGACGATCCAAGGACATTTCCTGAATCCGAACAACCTCCAGAACAATCGAAACCATTGCCGTGGATGGGCGGGAACCATTTAGGATATATACCACAAGTGTTATGTAGTTAGATGGCGGAGGCTTCTCATCGTTGAGGGTGTTTACAGCACAATTAGCAATCAACTCTTTCCCTTGTGAAATAGATTCTGAACAGGAGACGCACCCGCACTCCAAACTTCTACCATTTCTTCACTACTTTGATAGCAAGCTCTAGTTGGCCATGAATCCGATCCAAATGAACTTGAGTATGAGGACACTGTGCGGGATCTTTTCCTGCCAAAACTTTTCCGCCAGATACAATCCATGTAAATATGTAACCCCCATCTATGTTCTTGCCCCGGCAGAGTCAGATACTGTTCTTTCTCTCATCTCCCAGAACGCCCTCACATATTCTTTGTAGATATGCTGTTCTTCAGAGCAAGGTTACTTTGCTCGACCTTCTGATCTTCTGTCTCCTCGTGCATCAAATTGACTCCTTGGCCAGTGTAGATCGGAAAATCCAAGTCATCTAGATCATCATTGTGTGCTCCACATTAAACAATACTTGTCAGAAGTATCTTTCCCCCTTCATCAACGTAATCAGTAGTGACCTGCATTTGGCAACGAAGGCTAATAGTCGCCAGCTCCACTCTGTAAATGGAACTCATCACCCACTTCAACTCCAGGTACAGGACCTAGTATTTGCTTCGTCGTGTGGATAAACATGCCTTGTAAAATTTTCTTTACTTGAAGATCAAGCCCTTTATGTTCCATGGACTTAGCTTCTCTTTCATGTAAGAGCTTCCTGTACCACGTATGGAATGTGCGAATATCTCCTTCACTTTGGTTATCCTACTTCTAGCATCAGTAGCAGCACCCGAGGAGTCAAACCTTAAAGCTTCTGCATGTTCAGCTCTTCCCATTACTATCCAGGGCCCGCAGAGCACCAATGTGAGCTGTCAACTGCATCAGCCCATCTCCCACTTTTCCCAATTGAGATTCTAAAGCATTTGTTCGCGGAACAATTCTGTTCAAGGTGAGACACGTCAGACACTTTGAGAGGTTGAGGGCTCAGTTCCAACCTCAGAACTTCCCATGAAAATATAAACAGTCTTGGCTGCATCCTCCTCATTCTGAATGCTGTTGATGTTACTTGCATCAACCACCGGTTCCAAAAAATTTGTGGAGCAAAAGATCCACATCCTGGTGGACAATCACGAACTGTGGAAACTTTTCGCCACTCAAACTCAGTTGTACCAACATCCCTGTTACCGATTCCCACTGCTAAAGATCCTGTTTTCCTTTCTGGAATAAACCCATCAACCGATGCAACAGTTCTTGGTTAACTAGTTCCAACTTTCGCCTTCACCCTAAAATTCATTGTGACGTTCAAAACTATGCTACAAAGGAAAAAGAAAGAGAATATTAACAGGAAAAGCACAGAACAACCATGTGACTGGTAAAAAGAATGAAAACAGGAGACAGATTTAGCAATTATTCCCTTTGAACAATATAGATTTCATATCACGAGACTGAAAGATAACTTGTCATCATCCCATCCTTGATCTTTGAAGATGGTTCCTTTATGGTTAGTTTTCCCGCTTTTCGATTGATGAAACCCGAAGTGAAGTCTGAACTCAGAAGTTTCTTGACTGGAGCAAAATTCACGGCATGAAGCCAAACTCCGTTAGCACGCGGCACACATACACAGCGCATAACAAGATGCAGATTGCCAGAAAAATAAGTCACGATCCCCAAAATGAACCGCGATCACATCATCACTCACAGCACAGATCAGCGAATCACACCCAGCCATTTGCAAAGAACCGCTCCTCCCGATTTCTTGAGCCCTGACCGACATATGGCGAGTTTCTATTCATCCCAGCACGCTCGGTGCTAAAGAATCTCCAATCGATCCACGTGCCTTCGGTGTAGAGTTCGACAGCAACACTTTACCCTGACGCACATAAACCCACGAAAATTTTCACAATGAAATTCAATGGAAAGTTACCGACGCATCGAATCGATCAAAGAAGATGTCGAAGCCAAGGAAACAAGATCAAACGAGGAGGAGACTGAGTATGCATACTCGAGAGAGGAAGAAAGGAAGCGGTTGCCCATCTTGTTGAGAGAAATCATCGAGTCGAAAGCAAGGGATATCAATGGCGATTGGAGACGGAGAGTGAAGACTCGAAAGTTCATGCATGAGAGTGTGTTTTCGCGGTTTGAGTTTCGTGGCAAAATGAAATCAGTTGGAAGTTAGTTTGAGGAAGCCAAACAATTTGCTAATTCTTAATTGATTTATTTAAACGCATCTCAATTGATTTTGAATTTATATTTCTAAAAAAATATGCTAGTTCTTAATCGATTTATATATTTTTTAACTTATTATTTATCACGCTAATATGAAAAAAATTCTTTTTAAAGGTTTTTTCTTATAAAGCTATCATGTTTAACACATCTGAAAATTAAATATAAAGTTGAGAGCATTGTACCTAAAAGCTCATACAATTTTGAATAAATTAATAAGAAAAAAAATCTTTTCTTATAAAGCTATCATGTTTAACGTGTGTGAAAATAGAATATGAAGTGGAGAGTATTGCACCTAAAAACTATAGCCAGTGCACCTTAGAAAGCAATCTGTTGGTAATCGAGCACGGTACATTAGCAAAATGTCATCAACTTAGACTCTCGTCCAATTTAGGAAAAAGGTCCAAAATAAAATTAATTACTATTCTAGCACCAATAATTTAGATGAGTATAAATTCACTGAATCCTTTTGGGAGTATAAATTTTGGGCTCTATTTATTACCGTCAAAAGGTATTTTTTTCCCTTCAATATTCCGATATTTAGTATGTTTTAAGTAGATAAGTTAATGCCAATTTTGTTTATTATCTGTATAGGCAATGCCTTTAAATAATGATATTTCTTTTTTCTATTTTTGCATTTTGTCCCAAAAAGAAAAAAACGCGAAAATACAATTATATCCGACCTTAAAACAGGAAAGAAAGAGCGGGAACTTCTTCCGCACGGTGCACTGCAACTTCCGTCGACGCAGAAACCCTAGAAATTCCAATCCTCCATGCGTCCTCGCTCAAATCCTCGGCTACACTTCAATTCGTAGCGAATTCGAATCGAATCGGTCCCTCCAGACATGCAAATCGATCCTTTTGCTTCGATCGTCGAGCACTGTATCATCTCGCCCGCGCAAGAACGGCTCCTGCGGAGCTGCCGCTTCGCCGGCGAGCCGGAACTGGAACCGGCGGGGGCCGCCGGCGGAGGCGATGGGGAGGTGGGGATCCAGGAGGCTGGCGAACCGGCCGTCGATCCCACGGGGATTTTCATGGTCTCGCTGCCGGAGAGCGCGCGAAATGACGGCAGCACTCCGCAGGAGGACGTCTACCACACGCCGCCCGAGCATTCCGTGAACGAAGGCGACGCGGCGGCTGTCGATTGGGGGTGCTTGGACAGCGGGAGGGCCGTTGATCTGGGGAGGGACACGGATTTGGGTTTCTCGGTGGAGCTGGAAATGACGCAGAGAGTGGATACTGAGTCCCACCTTGGCGTTTCAAATGAAGAAGTAGAAAAGGTGAGAACACCTACTTCTGGCGAGAGTTTGCGGGAGTCTCCCGCAAAGAGAATGAGATATTCGGGGAGTGCCGCAGTGGTGAAAGTTAGAAGTAGAGAAATTTTGGGGGTATCATCAGCTTCGAGAGATCGCTTGACTGCTAATCCTGCCGAAAGTTTGAAAATATTAGAGATAAAGTTGCGTCTGGAGGCTCCAAATGCTCCTTTAGGGGTAGTGACGGATAAAATCAGGGAGAGCTTGGTGAAATCTGTGGAAAATTTGAAGAAGTGCGGGTCTGATTTGCAGCGAGATGCTGAAGTTTGCGAAGGGAGTTCGAGGAAAAGGAAGTTGAATTTGAGTGTTGAGTGTCCTAATGACATAAGGATCATGGATTTGGAGGTTGAAGAAAGAGACAGCGGGTTATTGTCCAGGGAGCACATGTTGAAGGATGATTCAGCAGTTAATGAAGTTGATAGAGGAACTGAGGACACAGTGATCGATAAAAAAATTCCTCCAATGGATAGCGGACAAAGAACTGCTTGTAAAGAATCAGGACAGAAGAACATAGAAGGAGACAGTGGTTTATTGGCCAGAGAGCACGCACCAAAGGACAATTCAGCAGTAAATGAAGTCAATAGAGTTACTGAGGGTACTGAGGGTACTGAGGGTACTGAGGGTATGGTGCTTGGTGGCGAAATTCCCCCAACTGATAATGGACAAAAAGTTGCTTGCGAGGAATTGGGTCAGAAGAGCATAGAACGTTTATGTTCCAGAGTGGCCATGGTCAAGGAACCTTTAGTGGTAAATAAAGTCGATAGAGGTACTGAAGGCTCAGTGGTTGGTAGAGAAGTTTCTGCAACTGTTAATGGACAAAGTTTTGCTTCCGAAGAAATGGGTCAGAGGAGCAAAGAAAGAGACGGTGCTTTACTGTCCGGAGAGGACACTGTCAAGGATAATTCTGCAGTTAATGAAGTTGATAGAGGTTCTGAGGGCACCGTGATCGGTAGAGAAGTTCCTGTGACTGATAATGGACAAAGAGTTGCTTGCAAAGAATCAGGTTGGAAGAGCATAGAGGACATTGAAAGTTTCAGATATACAGGTAAGACTTCTAACTTGCGTGACAAGGGCAGGGAAATTGCAGAAATTGAAAGGAATAGAATGGGGAATGTGGAAAAGCATGGAACTGAAGTATGCAACGATTGTGAAGGGCAGATATCTAGAAATACAAGTGCAGATGTCGAAAGATTTGAGGGTGCTGGTGTATATAATAATGCTGCTGGTTCTTCTCATAATGCTCGAGGAGTGAGGAAATTGCCATCATCGATTCAGGAGCAAGCGAAAGAAAAGGATGCGGAATTACAAATACGGCCACCTGCTTGTTTCCCTGTAATAGAGAAAGATGTGAACCTTTTGGATGTTTTGAATATGATTGTGGGAACTCATGGAGATCCTAGCCTTGAAAATACCAATATTATGGATATTGTGAAGAGTCGTGGCGTGACTTTTCCCAGACCGCGGTGGTCACAGGACAGGGAGTACAGAACAGAGGAAAAAGGTGGAGGATGAATATTTTGGATGGTGGTTTTGGGATTTTCGCTCTGCTGCTCCATGGTGATTTGACCGTTTAGAGGACATTGATCGGTCCAATGCAGTAGATTCAATGCAATGACCTTTCTTTCGGCAAATAATTGATTTGACATTGAAGGTACTCTTCTGGGAACAAAATCGAACCTTTTGTACCTAGAAAAGATGAAGACAGATTGCTAGACCTGGAAATCTGATTCCAGCAAATCCGGTTAATTAGATCCTGCTCGGAGGAACAAGTTCTCTACAAGAGGACTGCAAGATTATGTATAGACAGCCTTTGCATGTATACCTTGTTCTGTTCTTGTAATCAAATGCAGAATGTATAGCGGCTTTATGAATACAGAGAGGTTAGATCATTGAGATTATTGTGCTTTGAGCTTGACCATAATTTGATGCTGGTCACCTCCTTTATGGCGCTTCAAGCAGCGCAATTAGTGTCTAGGGCAAATTGCTGACATTTCTTGTGCCCAACCTTGACAAGCTTATCATAGAGAACTTGACAATTAAAAGAGTTCATTGATATTTTCCTCATCAATAAACTTGCATTCAGAGATGTTCGAGATCATGACACCTCTGTAGCTGGTATTTGTTCCATCATAACGGGTTGAGCCTTTCGCCTGTACTTTTTATTAATCGTGGATACATCATATAAGTGAAAACCTTGCTTAGTTATCAGACTTGCTAAATTCGTCTAGTTTCCGCAGAGATGTAGTTATCTAATACCACAGAAGCGTCCTGGCAGCAAATTTCTCGCTTGCCAAAAGAATTGTAATTAGATAACTTTTAAAAAAATGGAAATGAAGACACCCGCGTTGATTTTACAGTCAGCTATCCAAGAACCCGCAAACTCCCAACTCCTGTTAAGATACCCTCGACTAAAGCCAACGATCATTCTGCTGCTTGGTTTTCTTCAATTAGCATAATGCGTAAGGCTAATAACTGAAAGATTGTGCAATAAAGTAACTGAAGTTGATAAAAGATATCCAGGAATTATAAGTCATCACCATTTGCATCCCGAGGTATACACTGCCACCTATCATCTGTCCTATACAAAAGTGGACCTCTGTTCATCCCCTTAATATACCAACTTGAAAGTAGACAGTGACGAAAAACAACCATAAAACCTCATGAAAGATTTATCCTCCTGTTCAACAAGCACGACCGAAGCAGCCACTCTACCCAAAAGGGTATCTATATAAGGCCCAAATGCTTCGGTGATGCCCCATTATCAAGGATAAACAACCTGTAGGTACAGTGAGCTACTGCTAGTGCTTGCCTGCTGGGAGACTAAGCTCATAGCCGGATGGAGGAGCTCTGCTTGCGGGAATGAGCTGTTCGAGGGCACATCAAGCAGCAGATCATGCTCAGAGTTATCATCAGCAGCATGTAAAGAATCTAGCAAAAGAGCACCACCGTCAGGAGGCACTGCAAATAGGCTTCTTGGACTGAAGCAAGATCCATCACTCTCTGCGATTTCCTTGTTTTTGGAGCTTCCTCCCATGATTATTCTTCTGGGGCTCTTCATTTTTGCATTTACATCTGAAATACAGAAACTGTTATGAGAATGCCAAATATCATATTTCAAATAAGTAAATCAAGAAGCAGTGCTGATAGTTTTCTCTGAGGTATAACAGCATAGTCACCTATATAAGATTATACGTTCTCATGGTTGAATGTGTCTATCATTGGGCAAATACTTGTACAAATTGCTACACAAGGACTAATTAATGGGTTACGATTTAGATTCTACTGCCTAAGCTACTTCTGGATAAACTTTACGTCCGTGAGCTTCTGTTGGCTTATCATTCTACTGCTATTTGATAGTAATATTTCCATTAGCTTCGATTGAGTCTCTTCTTGCAGCACAACAACACTTCAGCAAATCAAAGCTTTCCAGTCCTGTGACAGAATTTGGAAGAACTACAAAATTCCCTCTATCTAATTAAAGCACACAAGTGCCAGAAGATGAGGAAAACCTGTATACTTCTGTTTCTGAATGTCATGTAATCCCTTTCCTTTGATTAAATTATTAGATACAGTCTCCCGACCTCCTTGAGAGCCAGGCTTTACAGAACCACTCTTACGTTTCTGCAGCAAGATCATTGTTAGAATGCCATTATTATGCACAATTTCCACATTTATGGGCGACAAAACATAAGTTTCATCATACCTTGACTTGGTGGTAATGTTCAACCCATTTGCACTTCGTCAAGGTGAACAGCACAAGCCCCCTTAGAGTCCTGTAGTCTTCATCTTTTGCCACAGGCGAAGAGGTATCAAACAACCCTTCAGCAAGCAGATGCCGAAAAGAAGATAAGTTCTCAAGGAATGCAGCGCCATCAAACATGCTTCTAAGGCTGCACGTGGAAGCAAGGACATGTTAATAAGAGCACCGGCATGAAAGAATGAACGCCAGAAGCAATCACATGTCACAGAGATTGTTGTGTCCTTGACTGCCCTTTAGCAATCACAATTCAACACTTTACATTGTTTGTGTTTCTTTTTCTTATGTTTTTGGCCAGAGATCATCATGATACCTTAGCACACCAAAAAATTTACCAGAAGCTAGTGATAAGAATGCTAACCTATCTGGAAAGTTTGCTCTATCAACCTGAGGCAGATACGTCAATAGCTGTTGTTGCTCTTCATAAGTCAAATATTTGACAAACTGGTCAAAGTTTAACACATCCTACACCAATCATAAGAAGACAGGATGAGCATTCAATGAATGTGAAATTTCTTCAAATAGAGTCAACCAATCTGCACAAAGGATCAAGATTAGGTTCATCATCAGTTCACCACCAAGCCAAAATGGACATTTAGAAACCTAAAATTTAGGCTATTCGCTATCTATTCAGAAATATCCCATGGTAGTTCATCACAATGGAATTCTCATTCTTACAAACCTGAGGAACATTCACAAGGTGTTGCATCTAGGACCCAAAGACATGTATAACTTATGTAATGGGTTTGATAAAACAATCTGATGGATATAAGAAAGAGTTACAGTCCTGTGCAAAAATTTCCATAGTGCTACTCTGAGAAAGCAGTATCATGTCACTTACTCTAAGCTCAGTAGAAAGTAATGATCCTAACATGCGCAGCTTTTCATGCTGGGACTTTTCCCTGCAATGCAACAATAAATTAAATGTCAAGAATGGATTATCACTTATTTTGTACCCCTTCTAGACCATCTTTCACCTAAGACAATTTTCCGGCATGGATCATGCATTATTCCATTACTTGTATGAAAGAAGCAGTAGACAAAATTCAAAGACTCCTACACTCTTTTATTTATTCTAGAGAGAGCAGCTGCTTCTTTCGCTTGAAGGCTTTAAAATTTCTAAATGTGAGTTTAATAAAGGACACCAACGAAATCATCATTAGTTCTTCCAATTTTATGATTGAAAATAAGTTAAGTTACCTCTTAAGCTGCCCTTGTTCCTTCCCTTGCCCAAAAGGACTCTCTAAAGTCTGTGCTTTTGAACTTGGAAGATTTACACACTTGTTGTTATGTACAGGAATGGTCAGAGGATGAGAATGTACATCATTTATTTTCAACTGCTTGTTATCAACTGAAAGAGAGCTAGCTTCAGACTCTTCTTCTCGAGCTATTGAACTCGGATGTCTGATGAGGACCGATCCATGTCCAATCTCAACAGAAACCATTGGAGTTTCACTCTCTAAAAGCAAATCCTCTTCAGAGGATCCAGATAAACATGAAGACTGTTGTTCATGTAATATAGTGTATAGATCTCTGGTGAGCTTCTCGACTGCAGATGGCTTTGGACGATTTACACATGTCCTCTTCCTGGAAGGCACCAGCGAATCCCATACAACCGATTGAGCTGGACCTAACAAATTTAGTGGCACATATGATTAGCATTACTCAGCTAGCTGAAGAGAGGGGTCAACGTTCATTCTTGATACTGCTCATTATTTGCATTATACAGAATAAAGATATCCATTCTCCCTGTCAATCCCTTCACTGAGAATAAAAAGGAACTTGGTCCAATTGAATCTGAATTGTAACAATTAAGCACAAGAGAAGGAGAAGACTAGCTTTAGTTTGAAAGTTCAACCTGTCAAATCACTAGCATCTGCACTGCCAAACTGTGCACAGCTTTCAGAGTTGGAAAGAGCTGATCCAGAACTAGACCAGTTACTAGTATCATCATCTGCAAACTTATGGAGACTCTGACTATATTCATGTGAATTTCCTCCTACAGTCATATTTTCACAATCATACTTTCGCTTAAGCACCTTCACTTCCTTCTTTTTGTTCACAGACATGCCCTTTGTTCTGGCAACTCTATGGTCTTCATAGTTTTCAGAATCGGCTCGAGAATGGAGAGGGGTATAATTGGCCAGTGTCCCTTTTGTCCTCCATCGAGAACCACATGCATTACACAGTACTGGCTTCTCTGGAGGTCCATTTCGCCAAAGAGGTGTGCCTATAGCAACATTTAGATACCATGAGAACTCCAAAGCAATATATGTCCCCGCAAAGAACAAGCAAAAGTGCTGGTGTACTTGGAGGACTGTTGTTTGAGGACTAGAAATGCTTCTGTGCATACAAGATGATGAGAAGTGCCCAACAATTCAAATCGAACCAAATGAGACTTCTCATGTCAATACCATTAGGAAAGTGTAAAAGTTGAAAGTCAAAGGGGAAAAAGTATTTGTCTATTCTACATTCATTACTCTGATGTCCACTCCAGATTACTTTAAAAGCACAACAATGTTTAGCATTTACTAGGCAAAGCAAGAGATGTAATTCAATGTGGCATGCAGTACCCTAAAACGTGATAAATGCCCCAGTAAAATGCTCTTACAGTGTGATTAAACACACAGTCAAGCAGAAGAGCATGCAGAAATGGCCCTCATAGATGATTGTAGAGATTAATAGTGGATACAATGAAAGAGCAACTCAAGATGCCTCCAACTTGAACTCCATGGACTTGTCCGGGCAAATTGTCATAGCTTAAGAAAATCTTAAATTAGCTGAATGAAACAAAAATGTTCCCAGTATGCTGAAAGGGCGAATCTGCATTGACACTACGAGCTTGTTGCTCAATGGAGCTATGACAACCAAACCCAACAAGGTATCAAGACAGAAGATCAGTAAAAACTCCAGGAATAGGCTGTTTGAGAGGCACCTAATAGTATGATCCAGGACGGATATGTTGTGATGGTTACCCAAGTAGAGATTAACAAGGAATCAGTTACCCAAGTAGACAGAAGGTTATTACATTGTCACATAACCTTCAATGGTATGGAGATCACCTCATTTACTTGTCACAAATTCTAACCAATTAAATCAGGACACTGTAATTACATCTTGATGGGGCTAAGAGTGAAGTTAGTGACCACTTGCACAAGCAGAACAGGACGGAGCAAATGGCCCTTGGGCTAGACATCTTGTATCAAGTCATGGAGAGAATGAGTTAATCCGGAAGGCCCAGATTAAACATCAATAGAAAGTCTAATGTGATTTTAGCAGAAAATGTCGTTTGCAGGTAAACTCATTAGGATTCAATTTTATTTCAGTTAATTATTAGTGTACTGAGTCTTCTGCAGATCCTCAACGGCTTTGGGGCGGGTGTTGCATCACTAATTAATTTATTACACAATCTGCAACTGCTTATACCATTCGAGAGACCCGAATAAAATCATGGAAGCTTCAACAGATACACAGATTTAGATCAAGGAAATGGCATAGTCAAACTCAAATTAATGTGATCATCAAACTTTAACAATAAAGTCTGTTTTCTTTTTCCCCTCATTTTCCCAAATCCTGTGCAAACAAGAACCACACAAACAACACCAAAAACCAATCTAATAATGTCTGAACAAGGGTATGTTCTTTTTTTTCTTAACTATTCATCTGATATCTGTATAAACGTACTTTCTGCATATGCAGGATCAAGACAAGAGCACCCCCTTTCTTTTCCCCGAGATATAATCAAAACGCAAAAATGGAGAAACAAGAACTCACTTGTAACTCCACAGTGATAGCAAGGCCCCTGCTTAACCATATCTCTTTCTCTCTATCTTAATCGAGAAGAAAATTAAAAATTCCAAAGAAAACCCAGAAGAAAAAACAGTACTAAGACCAATTTATTGACAGAAAAATCGGAAACGACCCACGAAGCCCAATAAAAAGATTTTTAAAAAAAAAACTGATCAATCCTCTCCCCAAGCCCTGTAACGCATGTACAGCTCGAGCAATTCAGGGGGGAATAAAGCAAGAACATACACAAAACAAGAAAATTTGCAGAGTGAAGAAGCCGAGAAAGAGAGAGACAGAGATAGAGTCCTGAAAGTTCTTTATGTATTGGGTGGGTGTCAAAATTATAAATCAAACCCAAAAAGCAACCCCCCAAAAAAATAAAAGAGGAGGAAAGTCAAGGGCGAGTGAGAGGAGAGATTGAGAGATGGCTATTGAGATAGAGCTGGGAATTCCCCGTATAATTCAATGGTGAAGGAATCTAATTAATGGGTGTGGAAAAAGGGAGGTGAAATAGGAGAAGGCAGAGAGAGAGAGAGAGTGGGCGTTTCTATGTGTACATGACCAATGACCATCCTCTTCTCATTCTTCCTCCCCTTTTCATCCTTTTAAAATATTACACATGATGAACTCCATCTGTTGTTTTTTTTCCTCCTTTCTTTTCTCATCTTCTTCTTTATGCCTTTTTCCATGTTTCTTGATTTCTAATACGAGACAAGGTAAGGAAAAAAACAAAAAGAGAAGGTGAGTAAGATAGGATTAATTAACTTGCCCAATTAATACGCTCGAATCTGACCCCATTAAACTAAATACTAGATAAGTCCAATTGACTCGGGATAATCTGATAGACTTTTATTAGGTACTAATTACAAATTTTTGTGTCTATCATATGAATGTTATTTTCAGGAATTATAGATAATAGATGCAGATGATATTCGATGGTGAAGCAAGGGAGGGGTCATTGTTAGATGATGAGGAGAAAGTGAAAAACAAGGAAAAGGGTATGAATTAATTGGCTCTTTCGTGCCTTAAATTTCTCTTTAAGGAAAAAGCAAGCACTTTTCTAATTTATATGATACAACACAATCTTGATATATCAAATCGAATCACTCAAAAAATTTAACTAAGTAGAAAAAAAATAACAATTGGGTCATGGGCTTTATTTTTGCCTTTTTCTTCTGATGTCGTTTATGGGTCATGCTCTCTCATCAAATCTTTAGAACCTTAATGCCTAAGTATGGTGACGGGTCAAAGGGTAATTCGGTAAAAGAAAAATATATTAAAGAAAAGAACGCAGACTTGGACTATTATTCATTATTTATTAAATTGGTTAATCTAAAGAAAAATGTTTACAGCAAGAGCGATTCTTATTTTGTTTACTTTATCTTGAATAAAATCACCCTCCTTACAGCTATTTTTCAAGAACGCGCTTTCGGAAAAAGATAAGAAATAATGAAAGATGCAAACGCAATGGAAGAAAATGGAATAAGGCAATTGTGGATCGTATAGAAGATTGTCGCATTCAAAGCGGGTTGATTTCGTCTTCATAGATTTTTCATTATTTTAAGTGTTTTCCGCCTATCAATACAAGACGGGAATGAAGCAATTGACATTAGCATCTTCTCTGACATTATCATAAAAACATTTCACAGACATCGTTGAATATTCAATCTAAAGTCATAATTACTCTGAACTACCGTGCAATTCAAAAGGTTCGAGATCATTGAACCCATTACCGTAATTAAAACATCAAGTCGTGAAATCTCTCCAAATATGATATGCCGTAGTAAAACGAAATATCACGGTCCATTGGAAAGTTTACCCACTATGCAAATCGAACCCCCAATCTTACGAAAGATGGGCAATCTCTCAAATCCCCATCCCAAAAAAAAAAAAAATATCTTGGTGGCGTATGGACCTCCGGTGTAAGACTTTCTCAACAATGGCGTACCGAAGAACATTGAAAGGGTAAAGAAAGGGGGAAGATAGGACAAGCAACCAAAGACCCGTTAAACATAAGTGGGTTATCTCTGATGGATTTGACCAATACGCGCCACGTGGCACTTCGAAGGCTTCCTAGCCTCATGAAAAAAAAATATATATATATATATATTGGCCCACCCCATCTTCTAAAGCGACTTTTACTTGAGCCCAACCCCCCTTTTTAAGTTTTTACGTGCGATCTCAAATGAGTTTAAAAAAGAGGAAAAATAATCCAACGGGAATTCACCAATTCGAATTCGTTTGCGACGACAATCCGGTATCTCGTTTGGATAAGTGAATGGTGAATTCTTAACACCTCGAAATGCCCGATTGATTGCGATTTCTTTCACAATCTTAAAAAGACGAAAATTCCGCTATCTTGTCGGGCATGATGATAAGGCCTGAAAAGAATAGCCACAATAGTCTCGAAAATTGTCGAGAAGATAGAGTAGGTAATTATACTAATAGTCCAAAAATTTTGGCCCAATAAGCAATATGTCTATGAATTTTAGTTCAATATGTAATGTAATTCATAAACTTTTAATTTGTACAATGTGAAAACTGAAAATTTTAGTAAATGTTCAATCTAATTCATAAATTATTTTATCCCTAGTTCAATTTAGTTCAGGAATTATCTAGTATAGGAACTTAATTGAACATAAATCAAAAGTTTCAGGAATTATATTGAACGTATATTACACATTAGACTAATATTTAGGGATAATATTGAATAAATTAAAAATTTAGAAATCATATTATATATGGGGTCAAATTTTAGGAGTCATTGTGTCATTTTCTCAATACAAAAAGATGGTTCTCTCCAAGTTAACGAAGTTAGTATTTTAGACGGTGAGGATGCAATTCGCTTTCTTGAGGTCCAATGCCGTGCCCCACGGGGTTGGCGCGTTTGACCAAACTGAGTCGTGGCCATGCCTATTGCCTCCTCTCTCTGCCTTATTGCGTCATTCTCTGGTGTCTTCATGTACAGCACCAATCACATAATGTCAGAGATCTAAAGTAAGCCATGACCCCAAAAGTTTACACCCTTGGAAATAAAATATTTATATTTTTTTTGTAGATAACGAAAAATATTTATCATTCATTTATTTTTATAAGTAGTGCTTTATAAAAATGTGATGTGATTGTTTCATTAAAAATTAAAGGTTTGGAGACAGAATTCCTAAAAATAATCATTTCTATCACTTAAAATAATTAATCAATAAAATATCTGTATAATCTATAAAAATATCATCGTTGAAAAAAGTATTTTTCGTTCATTCATTTATGTGAATAAATTAAATAATCATTTTTAGAAAATCATTTATTTTAACAAAACGAAGGAACCCAAATCATTCTATTTCTCTAAATGCATCGATTTGATTAAAGCTTATTAAAACAACATGAAAAACGAGTGTATAAGTCAAGTCCATACTTTTACAAGCAAAAAAGAAAATGAATCACGAAAAAATAATTTAATTTATGATTTGAAAAAAAAATTGGTATGATTAGCTACTGGCAAGCTAGGTTAGCCTGGGAAAAGAGGTACTTCTGCTTTTTAATTTATATTATCAAAGTACCTCTATAGAACCTTTTCTTTATATAAATGGGATTGCTTATACTTTATTTTACCTGATACATGGACATATTATAATTTATTTCGAATAGAAACAGTGAACAAAGTAATCAGAAATATTGTGAAAATGCCGTATTCCCTGTAGGGCATTATATATATATGTGTATATATAGGGAGAACTCAAATGCCATCTTTGGGATCCGGGATCCAGTTTATAGACGTTTAAATATTGAATCATGAGCAAAGCACTGACCATACCATTATGGCCACTCTTTGCACTTTTGGTTTATTTTTTATTCTATTCTCTTAACAACTTATCTAGTCACTTCAAATTCCAACCCGGCCCACGTTGGAGTTCTCTTATTTGCCCATTTCGAAACCGATCTTCCAGCTGAAAGGAAAATTATTTGAAAAATCCTAGAAGTAAAGAACAACCATTAGAGTGGGTTTGGGTTGAGTCGAAAATAGTTGAACTCAAATTGAATTGTTTAATGTAATACAATGACCCAATCTATAACCAATCCAACCCATTTACTAAAATACTTCAATATTTAATCTAATCTATGAAAATCCATATCCACCTAGTTAATCCACTTTGAGCTATTCATATGCATATTTACATGGATAAAATCGTTATTTCGACTATAAGATGTTAAAGAATTTTCTTTCAACATCACATAGAGTTTTCAATTTTTGTACAGATTTTTAACGAAGGATAAGAGAAAGTTAGTACTTGATAGTGAATTTATAAAATTACAACAACAAACAATGTGGAGGGATTAAAATTTAATTAAATGGAATATAAGATATTGAAGAAGATGAGTTATGCAAACCATGAATTGCAATGAAAAGTAATAAGATTATAATATTACATAAAAATAACATTTTCAAATGCAATCAAGAAAGGATATACTCTAATAACTAATAGACTAACCTTAAATAATAAAAATAAACAATTAATGGGGAAAAAAAGAATCCATCTTTATATTTTTAGAGATAATAAGTGTAATGGAAATCTTAAAAGTTGTCATGAAAATGCAATTAAGTCCTAAAATTTTCAAAAAGTGCAATAAAATCATCCATGAAATTTGTTAAACTTGACAAATGGAAATTGCTAATAAATTTTAGGAGTCAATTCCACTTTATGAAAATTTTAGAACTTAATCTTATTTTCATGACAAGTTTTAGGACTTTCAATTTTATCCCATATTTTTAATAAGGGTGAAGTCAAGCCCATCTTGCAAGCCCACCGAGACTTCTTTGAACTTGAAACAATTCAAGGAGTTTATTATTTTCTCATAGGGGGTGAAGAGATAGTCACAAAGGTGAGTAAGGTTTGAGTAAACTATGAACTCATTTACAATCCATATATATTTGAGTTTTACCATTGTAAAGCCATTTATAACCCTAACCCATATAATGACTCAGTCTATTAACTATGGGTTAAAAAATGTGTCTATGACCCACAACCAAAATTGGTAAGTCATCAAAAGGATTATGACTAAATAGTAATTCTTCAAAAACTTGAGGACTAAACTATCAAAATATTAATGACTAAATTGATACAATTAAAAAATATTGGACTGAATTGTTTGCCATAAAGTAGGTTTAGGATTTTTTTTACAATTATTTTAGTTGGAGGGAGTGTTCTCTTTTAGGCCACTTATAGTAGCCAAGATAAAAGTCGGAATATGATAAAATTTATCCTATTACGTATTTAATTTTTTTTTCCAAAATTGGATAAATTCGGATACAAGGAGATATAACTCAAATAAAAATATCTTATGGGGAGATGAAATAAAGGTGGATATGATTTATTATCTTCATCTTCATGGTATAAAAGTTATTTTTCTCCAATAACAAACTTATGAAGTTAATATAAACTAAAATAAAATATGGATTTAAATAAGGAAAATTCAAAATAACAAAAAAATGGACAATTTGCATTTTTATTTATATAATATCTTTTGTGTGTATACATTTAGTACCTATATTTATTACATGCTTTAGGTATATTAATATAGTTTATTTTTAATAAAAAATTTATTAAGCAATGATGGAAGGGAATAAAAAAGAGAGGAAAAATAATGTATATAACATAATATGAAAATATCCAACTTCATTATACCGCGATTCATAAAATAGTAGATAGAACCTATCCTATCCTAAAAATTTAGATTGGTTTTTTGTTCTCTTTTACGCTGAGAAGTTTCATGATTCGCAAACATTATAGATAGTCCAAAATCGATCCAGTGACGATAGTCAAAACTTATCGTTCAAGTATTCCTACATAAACACGATGATCTCTCATGAAATACATACCTACATTTATATTTAATGTTCTTTAGTAACTTGTGTTTCGATTGTTAAAACTCCCAAGATAGGAAACTATTCGTGCCATCACCCCAAAGACAATCTGACCCTCGTATTTTTCCATTAGTGCAAACGTTGGTAACAGTGGCTCTTGGACCGACATGAATTTCTTGTACACCATGCACGCACAGGTAATACCGCTTTGCTTTATCGTGCATCGGAGTACCGATCGACCGCCGAGATGCTGTCATGGACAGGCTACACTAGAAGGCTAATTCCATGCACAACGATCCGACAATTGCGGGCCATAGCCTGCTACGAATGGAAGTTATCTGTACGAACTCCCTTTTTGAGAGAAGAACGACCCACTCTCAGACGTTGAAATTGAATGGATCGACCCGGCAACATGGAATCTCTCGAAGATCAACCCCCCACTCCCAGACATTGAAACTCAATGGATCGACACGTGGGCTATGGAATCTTTCGAAGATCAGCCTCTTTACATGTCGCCGGCGACGAAATCATCGATAGAAGCCAGAGAGGGTCACGACAGATTTCGGAGGAGCATCAGCGAGTCAATGTACCATCTGCGTGGAGGAGATTCCGCAAGGGACGGAAGCCAACAAGATGCCTCGAAAACACACATCACAAGGAACGCATCAGAGAGAAGCTAGACCAGAGTCCTACTTGCCCGTTGTTCCGATTTCCCATGCCCTCGACGCGAACGACAAATGCAATTTCAAACATACATATGAATTTCACTCGAACCTCCCCATCTACCTACCTGAGATGGGGGTCTCCGTGCTTGTTACAGTTTGGTTAAATCTGGTGAACAAGAATTCTGCTTGCTCATAAGAAATAAGACCATTCATAGTTGAAAGTCGTCCGGAAACAACCAGAAATATTAAATTTACTTGTATAAAACCCAATAACAGAAACCTACGATAAGTAGAAGATTAGAAGTACTCCTGCGAAAAAGGGTAAGAGTCAATAGTACTATTTCGTATAAAAAGGATAGGCCGAGCGAAGTATGGGAGGATCAAAGTCCAGACCAGAGCCTGCCTTATTCCCGTCGCTTGGGTAGGCATAATCTCAATGCAGGAAGCTCGCACACCTCCTACGTGTGACATTTTTAAGCATGTTTATTCATTCACATTAGGCTCATCAGTAAGCAGTAGAAAATGCGACACGACATGCCAGAACAGATTAAAATGACTCGCAGGGCACTACACTTAAGTAGAAAGTCGGATTATAACTCTATACAAAGGGGGTAAAAAATATAAAGACGCGCAAACTGTTTTGAGCACAACGTTCAGTCATACTTTTCATAGGAGAAAGTAAAGAAGTACGAGATGGATCTTGGCCACGATTGGCCCACAACCACTTCAGTCTCTTCTTTTCTTCTTCTTCTCATTCTTCTCAGCAGCGTTCTTTAGCTGCACGAACCAAATTTCCATGACCAAGAGTTAAAACTTATTTGATCCATTGAGTAAATCCTAAACAAGCATTCATTTTCAGTACACTTACCATGATGATAAGGATTCGGACAAAAACAGCCACGAAATCGGTGAAGAGGTTTAGCGAGTGCCTCACATAGTCCATATCTCCCTGGTGTGCTTGCTCAATTATCTCTTGAGTGTCCACTATCACATAGCCCATGAACACTAAAAGCCCGAAGTATATCTGCAATATTGAACAGACAATTAGTCGTCAATACACGATCCAGAAAATGCAGAACAGGATCATGCCAATGCTCACCTCAAACTTAAAGATGGCTGCAGATCCACCAAAGAGAGAAGAGGCGAAGTGCAACCACATGAGCATGGAGAGCCCAGAAGAAAGCAAGCCACCAAGATACAGGTACTCCCTCCGCCTAGCCAACATGGCCGCGCCCGAGAAACAAGCGAAGGCCAACGCAGATCCCACAAACGCGCTTATCAGAATGCTGCACCAAGACACAGAAATCTTGTCATTGCACATCAAAAGCAGTCTACACAAGCAGTGTCACAGGAGCACATAAAATTCAATGCATCCGCGCTAAGGAGGGTCAGCAATATACCTCGGGTCGACCTTGATGGCCGTTGCGATGAGAGGACCAACACATGCTCCTTCAAAGAGAGCCGACGCCATGAGCAGACCAAACCTCTTTTGCTGCCCGCACCAGAAGACACAAAGACGATTCAATTCTCAAATTCTCACGAATTGCCACTCCCGTAGCAACAAGTGCGGTCCAAAGAAGTAATTAGATACTACATATCGCATCCCATATCACTTTTGTGCGTACCTCTTCGTGCGGAGGAAGAGAAAGCAGCCACAGCATGCTTCCGAGGCAAGCCAATGTCGTGAGAAGCCCGCCGATGTTCAACACCAGATGCAGGTAAACACCACCAGCCGAAGCGATCAACGCACAGCATAAGGACAGATACACCTGAGCATTCGTATACACATGTCATCATCATCATGTCACTAAACGAAATCAACCGAAAGAACAACGCCGCCATAGATGGGTGTTCACTCGAGAAATCAATAGGCAAAAGGGTACAGAATCCCTCGCGTAAATAGATCAAACACTTTCCGAACGTAAGCCCAGGTCCAGCAACTGATCATCTAAACATAGTCGGTAGACAAGACATATCTTCCCGGAATTCACACAGCGACCGAACCCTAGATTTTACCGTATCACTCAGAGCAAAAGCACCCACACACAAACACGAAACAAGCAATTCGCACAGGAAAAACTCATCCAAAGACCGGAGCGCGACGGAGATTAAGCGGAAATTCTCACGTTCTTGAGGTGAGTTTGAACGGCCGGAGAAATCTGGCGGAAGTTCTGGAGGGATTCGTAGCTCCACCCCTTGCGATTGCTCGATTGGAACATGGAAGCGAACCCGTCCATGTCGATTCGATGCCTTGCGAGAACGACCGAGAGAGAATCAAACTTCTTGCAGGCGAGATCGGAAAATCGTCAACCAACTCGTTCTTCGAAATCAGGGGGAATCGTTGGATTTTGGGGATCACGGTTTGTAGTTATATACACGCGAATTCATTTTCTTCGGGACCAGCGAGATTATTCGGGAACTTTCGGGTCGAATTACGCCCGTGCCCTTCGGGCCGTTCGAGCTTGACCCGGATCCGATTGACCGTGTGAAATACATGGTATAGGAGAAAGGAGAGTTTAATTTGGCTTTTTGCACGATTTGGCTGGTCAATGAATTTCAGTTGATAAAATAATCAGCTTATTCTGAAAATTCAAACGTAATTAGTACTGCAAAATTAAATACAAACAAAGGTCGTCCAAAAAATAAAGTATGCCTACACGAAAAGTTCACTTAAGTTTTAATTGTTTTGCGAAAAAATAAATAATTTAAATAGTTTGGTTCATAACATTTTAAAATCTGAACTTTTTCGGTAGTTGTCAATGGAAAAGGTTTGAAAACTTAAAATTGAAATATCCGAGAGATAACATAAAAATATAAAATATAAATTTATGTATTCATTTATGGATAAACAAGTGAAAATAAAGATATTTGAGGAAGAGAAGAAAAAATCGATATCCTCTAAAGTTGGATATACTCTTTATTTTGCACAGTAATATATATAGTATAAATAATCAAACAGAATTTTGATATGATAAAAACAGTGATAAGATATGGTACAATAAAGAATTTCACAATTGAGGTTAATGTGTTCAAATTTAAGCACAGTGATTATTTTGGGTGGCAATTTCAAGCTTTCTTATACGTTCAATCTTTTTTTGGTAGAGTTGTTTTTCTTTTCTTTCTTTCTTTCTTTTCGAATTTATGGAACCCGATTTGAAAAACCGGGTCAAGAATGATCCAACGAAAAAGCTCCCAAAAAAAAAAAATGCAGGTGAGGGGCAAATAGGGAACTGGGAAATTGGGGGAGGAACCTGGAAATTTCGTGGTAAATGAGATGAAGGGACCTCGGCAAAATCGTCGACGACTTTATCTGATGTTGACAGGAAGTAAAATATTAAATGAAACGAAAGGAAACAGCGCGTCGCCATCGCATCGATCGCTTTCTTGCGAACCAAGACGAGGAAATATCAGAGGGGCTGTGGGGCCCGATTACGTGGAAAACGCCACGTCTAGTGCACCAGTAAAAATCGCCACCTCAATTCCTGTCGGTTTCGTTGGATGCTACGAACAAAACTCTCCAATTTTTCAGAACTTTTCTAGGAAGCTGCTTATTGATAGAGGTCATTGACCAGGATTAAAGGTGAGTTTGGTTCAGTTTTTCTAAGGAATCTTTAGCCTTCAAAATCACTTGAAAAAAATGCTGAAGCATTTGATAAGTATTTTGAAACAGTTCGACTAAATACTAATCTTGAGAATAATAAAAGTTTAATACTACTCCCAATCAGCATTTTGAATTAGTATTTACATAATGCTAAAACTATGATTAAAATATTTTTTCTTCTAAAGCTATCCTTATAAATTCTTTAGTTTTTCGGTTTTGCCTCTCAATATAATTATTCATCTTTTTTAGGTGAGGGTAGCCAGTGAATGGCCCTTCATGGGCTAGTCACCCAACGTTGTGCAATGATCGCATGAGCACTTAGGTCTTGGGACCTTAGGCAACCCTTGCTTGAGGTCATGCGAACCCGAATGGCGGTCGCCTGGGTCGTGCAACCTTGAACAGCTCTCACCCGAGTCTTGCATGCAATCTCGAATGGCCCTTACCTAGGTTTCATCCGACCCTCATCAAGGGTCGCCCAAGTTCATACGACCTTAGGCGACCCTTACTTGGGTCACACGACCCTAGCCAAAGCTAAATTTAGCTCACTGGTGGGCGTAGCTCTTTGCTGGCTCTAGCAAAGGGTTTGAGTTCTTTTTAAATGCAAAAATTATAAAAATATGGTTAAACTTTATTACAAAAGTTTTTTTTTGGCCAAACACTACTTGAATTCATAATCCCTTTGCAAAGAGTTTTTACCAAATACAATTTACATTTCCTCAAAAGATTTTGACTTTCAGCTTGTATTACACTTGAAGTCCATTTATAAAGTTGAACCAAATCCATAATCATGTTGGGCACTCGAGTTGCCATATGCCCGACTGACAATTTCTTTTTGGGTTTGATGTGTTTGACTCAAGTCTCATTCTAATTGAGCTTTTATAGTGTGTGTTTGGTTCAGTTTTGTAAATAGGTTTTGGGTGTAATGCAAATTATGTTTAATAAAAACTCTTTGCCAATGAATTTTGAGTAAAGTTTTTTATATTTTCTTTTATTAAAAAATGAACGACACATTTCGCCGATCTGACAAAAGGCTGCAGCCACTAGTAAGCCGGATTTAGCACCAACAATGACTTGACCTCCGGCACCCTTTGGCAAGCCAGATATGGCACTAATGGCCGCTCAACCTCTAGTGCCCTCTAGTAAGCTAGATCTGGCACTAATGGCCACTTGATCTCTAGTGCCCTCTAACAAGGGCCACCTGAGGTCGCATGACCTTGGGCAACCCTTGGTAAAGGTTGCGTGGGTCTTGTGACCTCAAGCGATGATCACTTGGGTCTTGTGACCTCAATCGACAATCGCCTAGGCCTTGTGAAAATTGCGTGAGGTTGTGTGAGACCCAAGTGGGTCTCGCATGGGTCACATGCCACCTTAGGTGATTGCTACTTGAGGTTACAAGACCTAGGCGATTATCACTCGCCCGAGGTTGTGCAACCTCTGGCGGAGGTCGCCTAGGTCATGCAACCTTGCCGACCAAATCTGGCCTCCTCAGCCTCTTGTCGACACTTCACTAGCTACCTTCTTGTAAAGAAGATGAATGATTACAAGGAGGGGCAAAATTGAAAAATCAAAAAAATTAGCGAGGGTAATTTTAGAAGGAAAAAAACCGTTTCAACATTGTCCGATGCTAAAAGCTCAAGGCTAGTGAGGACTAGCCTTGAGCTTTTAGCCTTCTCAAGGCCGATTTTCACCTGGAAGTTCTTTGAAATTGGTTGTCAAACACCGCCAACATTTTCTCAAGAGGCTTTAGAGGCTGAAATCTTCTTGGGAATACTAAACCAAACGTAACAAATAGTTGAATCTCATTTAATTTTGCACTCGTTAGTTTTTTGGTCGGTCCAAGAAACGGCATCCCAAAATTCTATGAGAAGGATCCACCAATCTGAAACTAAGCCGATAAATTATTGATTGTGTTGGAATAGTACTCATCAAATTGTTAGCTCAATTTAATCATTTTTGCCAGAAGCCTACTACATTATATGATATAATGTAACTACGACGCGATGGACATGTAATATATTAAGTTTCAGTGGAATATATCCGTAATCAGATCACTAACTAAATGTTCTAAACATCAGTTCTCTCGTGTTATGTGGGGTCTATACATCTGGAAATTAAATTTTTTCTTACTTAATTTCCTTAACAAGTGATGCTGAGGAACGCGTTGAAAAGGCTTGTACAAATGCATAATCTCGAGGGGGCAAAGTTCCTTATTACTTACGTGCAAAAAGGGAAAAGAATCCATGGAACCATATGCTTTTTTGCCAACTAATTCTTTTTTTTCCAAAGAAAAAAAGAAACATCAGGCCACATCATCATTTTTTATATAATAAATTTGAAGCAACTAGGATGCTAATAGACTTGTCAAATGAGTGGATTAGATCGGGTTGAAAATGTTCAATTCAAATTAATCCATGTAACCCATTTTTATTAATTTATATGTAATAGAGATTTAGCAACTCATAACTGAGTTGACATGTGTGAAACCCAACTCATGATATATTTTTAGTAATTTTTCTCCTTAAATTGTTAGCTTTGAAGAATAAGTAAGTATCATGAATGAGCTCATTGAGCTAAGGTTGAGTAATGGATAGGGCTGTAAAGGTAATGGTGAAATCTAGCCTTGGCCATTCATAAATCGTGAAACGGGTTCACACTTTAATCTTGAGTTAAATATGGATAGGATTTGGGTCATCATAAATCATGAAACGGTTTCCAACTTGGAGTTGGGTTTTGATCAATCACATCCAAATTCAAAACACATTAATCTCAATAGTTTGTTCGCCGGATGTCTCTTGTCACTGACATATGGTTTTTTAATTTTGTAAACGATGAAAAATCATGAATTTTACTGACTTGTTGCATGTGATAATGATGAATAAATTAAGAAAATCTAATAATTCGAAAAAAATAAATGTAGGCGGGCAAGCGAGCAATTCCCACTCCCAGCACATTCCCTCTCTAATTTTTCGTCTTCCTCCTCCATCACTTCACTTCATAAATACTCTCTCTAACATCATCTTCCCTTCTTTCTTAGGGATAAGCAACACGTACCCATCAAACCGGCTAAGTCTAGGCGATTCCCAAGAGCATCGGTCCAATTTCCAGTTCTATAAAATTGAAACAAGTTATTTTTGGTCCGATTCACAGTTCTAGATGAATACTTGATCGAAGTATTATTTTACTTATTTTTTATTTTTAAAGAAAGCAGTGTTTTATTTATTTGGTGTTACTTGTCCAGAAAGTTTTTTCTTTTACAACATTTCCCTGTCAGAATTCATTCTCGAGGGCCTAGATTTAACGTTTCGTTGAAAAAGGGCCCCATTTTGCACTTCTCAGTTCTAAATTGTGTAGGAGACGGACAAATTTGTGGTCTTTGGGATCAGGGCTTTGCATTTCCTTCGTTCATCCATCCTCTTTCTTCATCTGCATTCATTGTAAGTTCAATCAGGTTTCAATGTTGCTTTGCTTCTTCTTCTTTTTCCCCTTATATTAAGCGGGGCAATGTGATTGCTTTGCCGATGTCAATCTCATTTTCTTAACTCTCGCTCTTGTCCTTTCAAGTTCAAGCCGGTGGAGAGGCTCTGCAATTTGCTTGAATCCACCAAGTCCACCGTTCCATTGGACACTCGGGTCGGTCCGATTCTCAATTCCTAAGTGAGATTAGACCATGAACCAATCACCATTACTCTCTCTTTCTCTTTGCAGTACCCACTCAGTAAGTAACGGATGGAGAAAGATACAACTCCATTCAACCAACCCATGAAAAGCATAATTTAATTCTTCTCTGGAAAAGCAAGATCTTCACATGGCTAGCAATCACATGCCCCGGTTAAAAATTTACTTTGACGGCAATGAAAAGCTTTTGAGGGAGGAGGTGAGCAAGCAGAGAACGAGGCTCTATGCCAAGAGGCGGTGTGTCGCCATGCTCCTCTATTGGCGCAACTATGGCAACTAATCGATTTATTCATGGTCTCTTTGCTTCGTTCGTGGGCAACGACGACTACAGAGGTTAATATTTGAATTCACTTAGAAAGCTGAGTTTTTCATTGGAATTGAGTTAAGTAAGTTGTAAATGGGTTCAAAACAATAATTTTAAACCCATTTGTTTTGGGCCTTCTACATTAAAACCCATTATGAGTGCCCGCTAGTCTTGAGATGGCCCATTTATTACCCATTTCAACAGTTGAGGTGAATTTTACGCCCTTTTTGACATGTCTTTATCGTTTGAATTGAATGATAGGCCTATTTTTTTTTTGTCACAAATGATTAGTCAATATTATTTTTGTCTGTTATACTCTAACTCGTATTTAACTCTCAAACTTTTGTCTTACCTTTTTATAAAATGTGGGAGTCGAATTTACACTTGAAACTAAACATCCCCATCCTCAATCCCTAAGAATGTGAGGAATCGAACTCTAAATGATGGATCTATTTGCTAGTAAGATTTTTGAACTCTTCCCCTTAGTAATCATTTTGAGAAAGTCACAAAAAGAGAAAAAACATCAATTGTGATTGTGAGGTGACCAGTTTGCACTTACCTCGAATTGCCATATCGGCTTGTTTATGAAAGGAAAACCCAACTAATGTTAAACTGTACCATCCACATGCAAGTTCAACAATAAATATTCCATGATAGCCTTACCAAAGTGACGTGAAGAAAATCCAATAATATCAAAATTCGCATGACAAGAAGATGAACAAGAAGATAAAATTTTCCCATACATGATCTGTGTTTAATTAAGAACTTTTCCATACTTGATTTGCGTTCAATTAAGGACTTAAAATAGCATTACCTTTGCCAAATCCGGAGCTAAATTGTACTACACCTTCTTAATCATCAAGTACACGCTCCCACCACAAATTCCATCAATTCTCCTCCGCCCATTCACGAATCCTTCAACCTACGTAGCCAACGAAAGATGGGTCGAGCTCCTCACGAGCGCACCGTCTTTCTTCTCCTCGTCGCCGCCGTCTCGATCGCTTGCACCTCGGCATTCGGACCCAAGACGCAGGAGCTGATCGACACCATCTGCTGCCGGATGGAGGACTACGGGTTCTGCAACAAGTGCTTCTCCGAGCACATCTCCACCCCGGAGACCGACATGCCCGGCCTGGCCCGGATAGCCATCGAGCTGAGCCTGCACAACGGGTCCGCCACACTGAATCTTGCCAACAGAACCCTGCGCAACACGACTGACCCAGAACTGGAAAATTATCTCAGGATCTGCATCAACGGGTACCTGAAGATCCTGGATTTGATAGAGAACGCGGACAGGGTCTTTCGGGACAAGAATTACTGCGCCGTGCTGACCGACTTCCTGAATTCGGCAAAGGTGCTAGCGATTCAGTGCGGGCCGTACAGCAACAGACATGGGATCCAGAATCCTCTCTACGAGAACAACAGGGAAGAGAGGATTCTTATTACCATGGTTGCTGCGACTGCATACAGTCTACTCCATGGAGGAAGAGCATGACATTTGCTTTAGTTGCAGTGTTTCCAAGTGATTTTCGGTCGTCGTTTTTGCTTTTTATAATGCTTGGCGGTGTTCGAATGAGGAAACCATGCATGCAAATAAAGTGATGAAGTTTGTCGAGGCTGGCTTGCTTTCGCATTTAATGCGTTATAGCTTTTTTAGGTAGAGAAAATGACACAAGTGCCATAACTTTCATACGACACTCACTTAAGAACGTAACTTTTTTTTTTCGCTCACTTAAATACTATATCAAAGTAAAATCGATCATTTAAGTGCTAGTTCCAACGAATCATCTTATATGAATTTTCCCATGCGACGTAATTTTTTTTTTGATATTTTCAGAATTTTAGAATTTCTTTCAATTTTTTATTTTGTTTTTGTTTTCCTTTTTTTTAGGGCCAGGCTTTTGGCTGCGATGCCCTCACCCGGGCCTTTGTAGTCAAGGGCAAGGGTTTTGCAGCCGGCCCTAGAAAAGGGGGAAAAAAGGAAAATAAAAAAATTATTAAAAAATTATACATGCCGCCGGCGAAGTATGTAGGATGACCGGCATTTATGTCAAATTCTCCAATGAGGCAAATCATTGATGGCATTCAAATATTCAATTTTTTAAAATTTATGATATTCAAGTGAATGAAAAAAATTATGGTACTTAAATGAGCACCTTACAAAAACTGTCTTACCCCTTTTACTTAAAAAGAGAGATTACCGCCAAACCGAGGACTACTGGTTCTGCAACAAGACCTTCGAACAGCATGTCCCCGGCCAAGAGACGGACGTGCCAGGCCGGGAGAACGACACCAGCACTCTGGCCCTCACGAGGCGAGTGACCGACGAGGATTTTCTGGATTACGTCCAGAACTGCATCAACAGGTACTTGGAAATCTGAGGACCGTTCCAGGACGGGCTCAGAGCACTCGGCGAGACGAACTATCCGGCCCTCATCACGGGCACGAAAGGCACGCTGCAGTCGCACGGAAGCGAGTTCCGAACCGAACCCTTTGAACGCTGCTTATATACTTAGTGGATACGATGATGTTTTCGAGACGATAAGACAACCTTTGCAGCTAAATAATAACAAGCATCATGGCCCTGATATTTATAGACCAGAACGTGCAGCAAGCACCAGTATGCATTCGACTCCTTTCCAAACATGTTTCTTAGTTTCGAGTCCAATCCTCGGCGCATCAAACATTTAAACGTTGGATTTTCTAAATGATTCTGCGAATGTAAGGCCACATAAAAAGAGCAGTTCCTAGTTGGGGAATGAAACAAGATGGTTCTGGCTGGATTAATGTTCCATGGATACATTGTGATTATTATCCTGACTTCCACTTAGAGCAGGAAAGACTTCCACACCAGCTTTGCATTTTTTGCAAATTTGAAGAAGAGACTATTTACCATGTAATAGACTCTGCAGATGCACGGCGGAGAAGATCTACAGAAAGAATAAAGCAAACAGGCGAACATTCCAACCAAGCTTTGAATTTTTTTTACAAGGAACTAAACCAGCTACCTGCCTCTCGCAGCTCTGACCGGTAGCTACTCATTCTGCCGATCGGGACGGATACAAGAAGGCTAACATGAATCCAAACATTACACCGACGAAAGCCACGATGAGTGCAGACATGAAGGAGAAGCCTCGGCCGCTTCTTCGAGATCTTTGTGTTTTCATCATGTCCTACAAAGATTGGCAAAGGGAAACTATAATTAATCAAGAAAGATGATGTCCTAGTGACCCGTTATTCTTCGTTTAAAAGCCTGATCAAATCAGGATTGATGGGATCTTGCTCAATCAGTCACCAAAACAGATTGTTGCTATATTCAACTGCAGTTCTTTCCCTTCCAAAAGAGAACAGCACCCTAAGGAGGACCTAAAACCTCATCTACACAGTGTCACCATGTTAAGTATTAAATGCACTGAATAAATTTTGATTTCATTTACTTTACTGCCAGAGGGTATCAATTGATATGCTAGTGGACTAAAGCTTACAAAATAACAGATGGACTCACAATATCTTTCTGCAACAACTGTGCTTGCCGAACAGCAGCATCTCTCTCATCTTTCATCCGCTGCACAGCCAGACTCTAAAAAGGAAGGGAAATAGATAGCCAATTGTTCAATCACCATAAAGGAACTTATCATTGCAATTTAGATGGAAAAAATAACTTTTATTCAAAAGATGTAGGTACATTACTGCCTCAGATTTTTGGCAAAAATGAAATGAAACACTGACAGAGAGGAGAGCATGAACAACAAAAGAAATCTCTACTCGGAACGTACTTAACTGACAGAGAGGAGAAAGTCAGATAAGTAGCTTCTCTGCAAAACAAGTATCACAACAGCCATGGCAGATACAGAGGGACAGAACTAGGACAGGCAATGCCAGATATGCATGCCTGCTGGCAGTAGGACAGCATACAAAGCTCATCCTATTTTCTCTTATCATAAATTAGAGCACCTGTTCTTTTAGATAACTATCAGAATATCTAATTCTCACTGGATCAGTTCGATACCTTTGAGTTCTTAGTTAGAAAAGAAAAATCTCCTGGGATGAACTTTCTACCGGGAGAGCTAACATTTTCTATAACTTTTATCTTGTAAATTGTGCTACTACACTTCTATTAGCAGCTCATTTCACCATCTAATTACACTTCAGACACATGTCTATGCAAATTTACCATGACAATGCATACTTCAATGTTCTATTAGATCAAGGCTCTTCTCGGTTTGGAGGTAGCAAGCTTTCAGAACGTGACCAGCAAATTGACCAAAAACTTTCAACAAAACCCTAGAGAACCTTTAAATTCCAACTATACAAGGAGCAAAATGAGCTCACCGTGTCATCATCAGGACTTTGTATTGAGCCCCTAAAGGCTTCCTCTCCGGACTTTTCTTGAGGTGAGCTGGAAAAAATATAAACAACTCCGAGTCTGCATTCCTCTACTAATCTTCCACCACTCTTATTGAACTAGATATGACATAAACATCAAGTCAACACAAAGAAAGAATGCCCTTTTCCAGCGTCCAGAGTTAATAAACAAGGTCAATTGTCAGAGAATTGATTCTCACGGTATCGGGTGAAAGTTCTTTGCCATCAGTATCAGGAGGCACTGTGGTGCTCTGAAGAAGAAATTTGTCCTTGCATTGCATATCAGGCGGGTATTCATGCTGGGCTTGGAGAGTAACTTCACATCGACATAAAAAGGCACATCAGAAATAAAAACAGTGAGGAAAATCCAGAGAAATATCAAAGGCAAAGTGCTGAAAGAAGCATTTGTGAAAAAAACACTTCTATAGAAATAAAAACAGCAAGGAAGTTCCAGAGAAATATCAACAGGCAAAGTGCTGAAAGAAGCATTTGTGAAAAAAGCACATCTATCAGAGTGAACAGAAGCCATCATGAAAAGATAGTTGGACGACATAACAAGCAGTACCTCTTACTGGACAGGAATCTTGAGGTCGTATCATGCAAGAGTTTGGTCGTACAAAGTACTTTTTAGGTGAAGTTGTTTTAACCTAGCAAAAGGAAAGACTTGAGAACAGATTGAGGCTGCAGTGTACCAAGAAAAGCACAAGAGGAATAATATAAATCTAAATGAGGCAGTAGAAGTTTGAATTAATTTAGGAAGGTAGATGTAGAAGTCAAAAAGGGGATATATTTACGCATGAATGTGCACAAGCCTACACATAGACCAAAGTGTACCTTAAATGCAACATGTTGTTCTGTGTTGTTCACAACTTTGAGATCGCAATAGCTCTGCTTTTCCAGCTCAACTGTTTACATAAATTTGAACATCAGAAGTCCATCCATTAACATAAGAGAGCTAGAAAGGAAGGCTTTTAGGTCACAAAGTAAGAAAAAGCTGACATAAACAGACATTTGTCATTTATCAAACTCTCCTTATAATCATGCAATGCAATATATCCTGCTGTCCAGTCTCTTCCTCTATAAAAATAGCAATTCTTTTACACATTGTTTACAAGCAGACAGTAAAAGATCACGCTTCTGAATATCTAACCTGATTTGACCAGTCAAAATGCAAACAAGATAAAATTTGAATCTTCCCCTTATCATGGAGAGGAATGAAAAATTTATTCCATAATTAAGGACGAAAGAGACACCATTATGCAGTTTATATCCATAAGCACAACCAAACAAATTATGGAAGGAAAAAAAGGGTGCAATACAAGTACATGAGCATTACTAAATGCAGAAATACCATGACAACACACCTTCCCCTGCAAATAAAGAGTCCAAGTTTGCTTCCCCTGGCAAAAGGAATGTCAAACCACTATTTGGCTCTCAATCAAACTAAAACTTCACAGTCCTTGGCCTACTTAACAAAAGGCCCAGAATTATATCTATCGGAACAAGGAATACCCCTACTACCCTGAAGTGATATTAAAGCTGGAAGATCTTGCACAAGTAGAAATTGAGCGCACCATTCATCACAGGAACGCTAAACTCTGTTTCCAGTAATCAGGGTTGAGTTTAGAATGTTTCGAAAAGCACCGAAAAACCAGTCGGGCTAACTTCAACTGAACAGGACTTACTCTCATTGGTTGCTGATAAAATGATCACTAACCGTTCATAGATCACCACCCTCCAATAATTTTAAGATATGAAACTTATAATTTGGAGAATCCTACACTCTACTGAATAGCAAATACAGGAAGCACAAATCACCTGGCAACTGCTCCATTGTGCATTCATTTTTATTCCTTCACAAGAAACATTTTACCTTATGATACATATTTTTTTCCCAAATTAATAAGCCAACTCTCTCTTGAGATTCCCAAAACTATATGCCAATGGTTGAAGCAAATTAGAAATATGCACCAGCTAGCATCAGATAAATACTTCCCACTCCCCCATATCCTTTTTCACATATAGCCTTGACTTCAATATTAATGTCTACATTCTTTAATAGCCCCCTTGCCACAGTAGCCAGAACAACATTATAATCTCACGGGAATGATTTTTGCATAGATAATTCATGATATTTATATATCCTAATCATCCACGCAGTCTTTTCTCAAGTTTCTACACATTGTCATCTTCTAATCTCCTCATACAAGGTCAGGCCTAAAAAAGCACTTGAAAAGACCTTCTCACTGATTCAACCATGTCAAAACCCACCAGCTTTAGCATACTTAATCCGGCTTTTGCATGCATTTCTTGCCTGAAAGAAGAGTACCAGTCTGATGAGACCTTTTTTTTCCATCAGTCCAAGATTGTCGTAGGAGTAATGAGACAGGATCCAGAATGGCTGCGAAGGGCTTTCTCCGAACAAAAATCATAATTTAGCCGGTTTACAGAGAATTCTAACCGCAGAGCATTACTCATCGGCAGAAAACGTGACGACCCATTTCATCTTTACCAATGATTCCTTTGGTAACTTCAGTGCCACTCTATTCTCTAAATCGAGCAAACCCCAGTAGAAGATGAATTCACTCACATGTCATCTACCCTGAAATCTGCTAATTAGAGATGAAACTGGTAACGCAGAGAGAGAGAGAGAGAGAGAGAGAGAGAGAGAGGTACAAGTGAATTTGAGCTCGTCGGGATGAACAGAGATCAGAGGACAACGACCGGCGTCGGCCATCTTGGACCCCCCACTGACGCCGGAGAGATCAACCCTTTTTTCTTCTGCAACCCCCGTGAACCCCCTAATGATTGATCAGCCCCACCTCATTCATTCACCGCCATAGACAAAAGAACCCACAAACACCGAAACCTCCGTCCTGTCAGAGAGAGAGACTGTTGCCTCGTTGTCCGGTTGCCGTATCTCGAATCTTATAAGCCTACATAAGCACTACCAATTACGCACAAGAGAACTCAAGTTAAGTTTAGTCAAACACGGCAAGAGTTCTTGCAAGACACATGCAACAGCATGACCTGCAAACTTGGTGGGGTGATAAATGGCGTCGAGACGTCAGCAGATCAAGAATCGTTCCGACCATACAAAGTCGGAGGATGGAAAAGTGGAAACGGAACCCCAACAGGGTTGTTGGTAAATCAAACAAAGCGCGACCGTACCGGATCGGCCCCCTTTGATTCTTGGGGAAGGCAAGTTCTAATGGTGGGAGGTATGAAATGATTGCCAAAGTTGACTATAAGCTTACTAGGTTGCTTGGACGCAAATCAGAAGAACCCTTCGAGAGGAGGATCACTCTTTTCATATGTCGTGTGCATGAGCATGTATGTGATAATGATAGCTTAATTGCGTAATTAAGCTCAAAACGCAAGCTGATTTTTCTAATTTAGCAGAAAAAATGGTTAACATCGTGAAAAATTTCAAATTAATACATATAAGACATTTATCCTAAATTAATTTTTTGACCACCAAAAAATTCAAATCAGTGCATCTGTGATAAATTTACTTTGTGTTAATTTCCGTTAAATTTTACCATCAAATTAACGAATTTAATGATATGTGACAGTTGATGGATTTACTAATTTAGGGTTTTACCTTCTGTTTATCATGAGTTTTGTGATTTTTCATGGTATTAATTTAATTTAATGAATATTAATGGAGGGTAAATTTGTCAAAAATGTATTAATTCGAGGTTTTTGTTCTATACCAATATGGAGTTTTGATTGTATCAATTCAATAAAAAATTGTATCAGGGCATTCTTATTGTAAAAAAATTGATCTTTATTTTTGAAACACTCTTGTACTCGTCAATTTGAATCAATATGTACACAATTTGTTTATCAGGATGGTTAGATTGTCATGAAAACAACCCCTCGCAATCTCATGAAAATGGGCATTTGCACACTTCTAGTTGTATCAGGCGTCTTGCTTGGTAATACAACCAAGAAATTAGCAGCCCAGGAAAATGATGCTAATATGGCACTAAATTATTAATTAAATTTTAATCATCGTTATGATTGCCCATACGCTACCGATAGACATCCATCACGACAAAAGAGAAGCATTTTTAAGAAGTCAAATAGCTCTCTTAATTAAAGCATTAGCCAGACTAATGTAGTTAATTTTATCTTGTAATCCCACGGACGCACTTGGGCCCAGGCCCGCTACCTAGTGTCCATCTACCAGTGGTCCGGGCCCTCGGGTTCAGGGGGCCGGCCCGGAAAATAGGCCCAAGACCAACTCGGCCCGGCCCGATCGCCTCCGTGTCTCCACAGCGGCTGACCAGGCAGCGCACCCGAGGAGGATAGTTGGGGTCCTGCGTGGCACTCAAGCAATTCCTTTCTTCCGCCGCAGTTGCCACGTGTCCACCCTCCTCTTCCAACCTTCGTCTCCACACAAAAGACCCTCTCTCTCTCTCCTTGTCCCCGCCAACCTCGGTCTCCCCTGCATGCACTCTCTCTTCCCCCCTCCCCTCCCCTCCCTCCTCTCGAAGGAGTGTTCGTCACCTGAATCCAATCATGGGTCTCTGCGCCGATCCGTCGCAAAATTTGCTCGACGTCTCGTGATCGGTAACCACATCACTCTCTCCGAACTCGTCTTTTTGCTTTTGAATTCGTTTCGTTACTGCTGTCGATTCTTTGCGTTCTTCTTGGTCCTGGGGAATGTGGAATGTGGGGTGCGAATATTCTTGACGATCGTTATGTTAAATTTATCTGCAGGAGTGATTGAAAACAACCTCGACCAGGCTGTCTTTCGTGGGCAGTTTTTCTTTTCAAAGGGGATTGTAAGTTTTCGAACCTTTTTTGGTTGGTTTGAAAAGAAATGTCTCGCGGTTTCGATGCTGTGAGAGGAACCCCACCTGGGATTTTGCTCATAAAGAGCATTAGGGGCAGGAATTGGAGCTTCAAGACTTATAGATACGTGGTCTTGCTCATTACGTTCATTGCGTATGCTTGTTATCATGCTTCTCGGAAGCCTAGTAGCATTGTGAAGAGTGTCCTGTATCCTGAGACCGTGACCGTGACCGTCCATGCGCAGCGGCCGTGGCCATTGGGTGAAGTCTTTATGAGGGAGGAGCTGGGGAATGGTGGTAATGTGACTGGTAGACCCAAGTACAGGGGTTGGGCTCCCTTCAATGGCCCTGATGGGACGTCAAAATTGGGTGAAATTGACGTCGCGTTTTTGGCCTGTTATTCTATGGGGATGTACGTCGCAGGGCATTTGGGCGATACCTTGGACTTGCGGTTGTTCTTGACGACTGGAATGATTGGCAGTGGTATTTTTGTGGGGCTCTTTGGGATGGGATATTTTTGGAACGTGCATGTGTTCGGTTTTTATTTGGCCATGCAAATGGTCGCCGGGTTGTTCCAAGCGACTGGGTGGCCATCGGTGGTGGCTGTTATCGGCAATTGGTTCGGGAAGAGGAAGAGGGGTTTGATAATGGGTGTGTGGAATGCACATACTTCGGTGGGGAATATTAGTGGTTCCCTTCTCGCAGCGAGTGTGTTGGATTACGGGTGGGGCTGGTCATTCATTGTTCCTGGTGGCTTGATCATTCTTGGAGGGATACTGGTTTTCCTGTTCTTGGTTGCATATCCAGAGGATATTGGATTTCCTTGTCCGAATGATCCATCCAGGGCTGTAGAGACGGTTGCTCCCAATGACGTAGAATCCCAATCACGAACTTCCTCGGTAGGTTCTGGGACTAAGAGAAGTGTCGGGCTTGTTCAAGCCTGTTTGATCCCAGGAGTGATTCCATTCGCGCTGTGCTTATTCTTCTCGAAGCTGGTGGCTTACACCTTCCTCTATTGGTTACCATTTTATTTAAGTCAAACAGGTATCTTCTTTGCTCCTGCTCCCTGCGATTATTTGTCCAGAAAGACAGAGTCGTGTTAGGAAAAACATGTCTCAGTATTGAATCTTCTTCAGGTTCCATGTCAAGTGGTTGTCATCTTATCTTCGAATCAGATTTTTCTTGCCTTTTGAAGTTTCTTGAAAATTTGGAATCTCTGTGGAAGAAAACACTGAGAAATGGCTAATGAGCAATGTCTTCTTTGCTGTGCCATTTTCGAATTTATAATTGCCCAGTTATTCGCCAGCAAAGAAACTGTTCTAATTTCTAGGACAAAGACTGGTTAACGACATACTTGCCTTATGATACTTATTGTTGTTCGGAATAGGCTATGGTTTTACCCTGGCCTGTCCAAAAGCAAGGTAGGGACTTGGTTTACTTTTGTTTATTCTGAATTCAACAAGTTCTAAAGATCCAACGTTTGTGGTTTCTGTTGTACTTTCTCAAACTTGGCAGAAATTGGAGGCGAGTATGTCTCTGTGAAATCAGCTGGAAACCTGTCAACCCTTTTTGACGTGGGCGGAATTATTGGGGGAATTCTTGCCGGTTATATATCAGACAAGCTCAATGCTCGGGCTATCACGGCGGCCAGTTTCATGTATGCTGCGATACCATCTATGCTGGCGTACCGTTCATATGGGGGCATGTCACACACCGTCAACATTGTGCTTATGATGATAGTGGGATTGTTTGTAAACGGGCCATACGCACTGATCACTACAGCTGTTTCGGCAGACCTTGGCACACACAGCTCTCTCAAAGGGGATTCGAGGGCGCTTGCCACTGTAACTGCCATTATTGATGGAACTGGATCTGTCGGAGCGGCACTTGGCCCTCTTCTTACTGGGTTCATTTCGACAAAGGGATGGGATGCGGTTTTCTTGATGCTAATGGCTGGTGCTCTTATAGCTGGATTGCTTTTGTCAAGGTTGGTCGTTGATGAGATTTCGGAGAAAGCAGCCAAACGAATGCCATTGTCCGATGCACGGCAAGGTTGTGGAGGTACTGTGTAATTTTCTCTCTCCTTATCCATGATCTTGCTTTATAATTTATATAGTTCACGGCTATGTACTCATCTGCTATATCCCTCTTTTTCAGATCCAGCAACTCAGCCTCTCCTCACCGACAAAAAATGAATGCCGACATGGCTGCAAGACAGTACACAAGACTAGGGAAATCCATAGGCAAGCTTGACGTGAAGCTGAGAAAATGCCTATCGGCTACTGCAAAAACGAAGCATTGCACTTATAGAGGTTTGACTAACTTTGGATGTGGCTCAGCATCAATCAGCTTCATAGCAATTCTGTCTGTAATAAATGTAAGATGATGTGCCATAGATAGATTTTTGGTTAGTATAAAGGAAATGAAATCTACTTCCTCATAGCAATTCACGCTCATACGTCCATGCTCTACTTCCTCTTATCTGATGTGTACCATCTACTTAGTTATCATGCTTGGTCCATACCATGGCGTGCGTACGGTCATAAGGTCATTTAGCTATCGCTCCAACAATTTGCTCGGTACCCAGGTTCTCATGCAATGCCGGTGTTCAATGCAAGTATCGAGTCTTCGGTCCTGAAGAAATGGGTCATCCACGACGCTGCATTGCCCCATCCATAGCTCGGCCAGCAGAGGCGCCGAGCCATAGATAACTGCACAAGTCACCAGTGGCCAAGCTCACCCTGCGCGACCGAGTAGCTAATGACAGCAGGAGTAGATGTTTTCCTTACCCTCTCCATCCGTTTCGGTTCCTGTTTATCCTATCGGAATCTGTACTTTTCTGTGTTGTGTGCTCTGTTTTATTGTCCAGTCTTTGCCTGATTATTCGAATCAATGGCTTTCCCTGGCTTTCGCGTCGCCTGATCTGGGCCGATTTGCCATTTGCAGCGAGCGAGATCAATCAAAATCGGAACTTCCAACACGGGGGTCATAAGGGAAGGTGCGCTAAGAACGCACTGGTGCACTAAGAAACGAAGAGTAGCTCTTTACCTCTTGTGATCAGAGATGGCATTACACTGTCAATCCAGAACAAGTAATTGAATTTCACGTATCGAAACGTTGGCCGAAAGAATTTGAAAGCCAGATTTCTATCCTCAGCAAGAAACAAAGAATTCGGAAGAACTCCGGTGAAGATCCGGAGGATGCGCCATCCGGTGATTCTCAGAACTCGGATCCTGCATTAGTCGAGAAACTAATCAGAGACCAATCGGAAATGGAGCGATTCGAAAGACGCGATTGAAGGGTCGATTACACAAGCACAGGTGCTTCATTCAAATTGGAAAAATCTGCGTCTGATAATACTCATTTGGTTCGCTGTTTTGCCGAGCTTAGTCCAGATTCAAAGTGAACAAGCCTCAGAAGTTCATCCTCCTCGAATGGTTAATCGATCGAGCTTCAACTTACCATCAGATTGATTGAAAAATACAGAGAGTACTAGAGCAACTCATCAATCAACGTAAGGCCAATCGAGAATTTTTCAACTAAAATTCAATCCACCAAAGCAATAAATCACGACTGCAGCAGGGCACACATAAGGTCACGGAGCCAGAGAGAGAGAGAGAGAGAGATGAGGAAGTACCTGGACTGGAGAAGAACCAGAGGACGAACGCGCAAAGAACCAGCAACAGAGGGATCGCGTGGACGGCGTTCTCCGCCAACCTGAGGCGCGACCGCTCCTTCCTCGCCGCCTGCGACAGCGGATCGCACATCGGCAGCTGCTCCCGCCAGTCGTCCTCTCGCTCCCGGCTCCTCGAGCAACGCGATTGCGGCGTCGTCGTCGTCGTCGCCGTCGGCGGCGGCGGCGGCGGCGATGAAGGAGCCTCGGAGACTCGCGGAGCGCCCGACGACCGCCGCATGATCCTCCCTCCTCGAACGAAACGCGCAGGATCGCCGCCGGGTCGGAGGCCTCTTCGGACTTCTTCTTCGCTTCAACTGCGACGGCGCGAACGGAATGGGCCGGCGGGAGGCGAAAATGAGAAGCGTAGCTTCGGGCGCTGCTTTTCTTTGACCGTCCGGGGTCGACCGGCTCGACCGGTTGCTTTCGTAATTTCGGGTCAATTCGATTCCGCGTCCTCTTAGAATTGAATCGAATTATTTAGATTTAAAAGAAGTAAAGAAAAGAAAAGAAAAACTTTATATATTGATTAGAGTTGGCACGATGAATCTAAATCCAATCTAAATCTAACCAAACCAAGGCATGATCAGCTCAAATCGAATCCAAATCCAATCAAACCAAACTGATTTGTATTATATAATCAAAGTAATTAGTGATTCATTATTGATAATTAATCACGAATTTACTTATACTTAAACATATATTACTCATGACATGTCCGGATTAAGAGAACGAAATAAATTTGACCATTAGACAAGTGCTTGATCGTGTGATAACACGCCTAATCATGATTTGGTGTAGTTTGTGTATGTTAAAACTCAAATCAAGCAAAGATCTCTTTCGTCAAATCAAATAGACATAGCTTAATTCTATAAAATGCAATTCAACCTTTTAAGACTTTTCCCAAGTAACTAAAGATTATTGATAGCATAGAAATAAACTTATCATATTGCATAAAAAATATATTTATATTTATAATAAATCTATAGCACTTTTGCCACAATAATATATCCATATTTGCTCATAGGAAATAGCACATAGATTATCATGTGTAAATAAGATGAATTAAGATGAATTATACAGGTGGAAACCTCCAGATATAATTCTAATTTAATGCAACATTCAAGATGTCGCAAGATAGTCAACCGCAATTAACCTTTAAAAGTCCAAGAAGGCATTTTTTGTTTGAATTGAAGATGTTATGTGCGTTCAACGTTAAATAGAAATTTGATTTTAAATTGTGAAAGTTATATGATTGCTGATCTGCACAGGATTGATTAGAGCTAGCACTAATATCATAAAATTCCCAAACTAATATATCTATACTATATTTGCCCCAACCTCATTTTCCTATCGTAAAAAAACTTAAACCATATATTAATGTCACATTTATACAAATTTAATTTTTGTGTCTATAAAGTTCTCAAGCTAATGCACCAAAAAAACATTTACCTTGTATAATTTTTGTGTCACAAAAAAAAATCACACATCACAAAATTATCAAATTAGGAATTTTGCTAACTTTGCTTAAAAGCTCTCTCGAGTTTTGAAAATATGCTAAAATTCAAAAAAAATTATGATGCAAAAATTAATTTTGGGATGAATTTGGCATACGGGTAAAAAAATTTTGTGACATGAAAACTAATTTAAGTTTAGGTATTAGCCTTTAGATTAAGTATCGTACTCTATACGAGATAACATAAATCGTATGTCTACAAAATAAAGAGTCTGATCATTATTTAACCAAATTTATCAAAAAACTAAATAAATAATTTTAAAAAAATAAATTGAAGTGGAAGGTACGTAGGAGTTGCACCGTTCGCACGTCGCCCTCACTTATTATTCCTTTCGTCCTTTCCTCCCCACGATGTATTAATTAATTAATTCACCACATCAAAAGCAAAAGCTATCCTTCTGCGTCACATAATATTCTCGATCTAAACATATTTTTAACAAATCACTTTTTTTTTTTTGCGTTTAATTAAATTTTCAAAGTTATAGTCTACAAATGATGACCTGGAACTCAATATTCACTGACTGGAACCAAATAACAAACGAAAAACGAAAAAAATCAAATTCGAAGGAGAAAAATAAAAATTATAATTCTTTAAAAAAAAAAAAAAACGAAATTCGGTTTCTTTTATAACAAGTCTCTCTCTGTTCCTTTGGTTTTTCTTCTTCATTGTTCGTTCAACTCTCTCTCTCTCTCCGGCGACAATTCCAGAAGAATCGGTGGCGCTCTCGTTGGAATCCGAATCAATCTCCGCCGCACAGTTCGAATTCCCGCCGATTCGATTCGATCTCGGCTTCACCTCGCCGCCATGAATCCGGAATAGTAAGCCTTTCGGTTATCTCCATCCCCTCTTTCAATCAAACCCTCGATGGTCGGTAGTTGGTTGATTGTCTTAGTTCTATGCTTGGTTCCGCGTAATTCAGGTTAGATTAGATCGGTAATGGTTTAGATCGCGTCTTTGAGCTGGATTTCCGGTTCGGCGCGTGGTCCGTGATGTCGGTCGTGTTCATTTTTTAGCTGATGTTTGATAGCCGATGGCGTTCTAGTGCTGGCTCGAAGATCGGGAGGTTTTGGGTTTCAGATCCGTTGACCTGATCGGTCAATCCTAGGCTTGTAGAATCGTGCAGGGATGATGTGTCGCTTCAATCATCTGGGTTGTGAGATCACACGGCGATATATTGAATTCCGTGAAATTGCGGTGGACGCAATTTGTGATTAGAAGAATTCAGCTGCGCGCAGCCAGGACTGCAATTGGCTCTTCTTGACAATGGTTTGAAAAGCTGAATTGAGATTTCCGGCTTGGTTTTGCTTGCTACCCAGCTGTCAAAGTACTTGCAATTATATTGAGAAGCTTGGCTGAACTGGACCATGTGGCTAATCTGCCCATAGAAGTGGCTGGTGGCTGAGAGCTCAAGATTTTGTGGACATGCATTTGGGTATTGTTGGCAAATTAGTACACAATGCTGATGCTCTGATACATCGGATATTTGTCAACAATTGGTTTCCTCTTTTGTCGCCTTTGATGCTTATCTGATTTGTTGCGTCATTCTTCATTGTGCCGAGTATTCGGATTGACCTTTATTTGTGTAGTTTATAGTCACGCTAGATTGGGAGTGGATGACATCCTTTGATTTAGAGTTCTGCACATGCACAATTGTCATCATCAGTTGTCTTGGAATCACACAAGATATATGCTTGAGTGAAACGGACTGATCTCTATCTTGAACCTGGATATATGTGCTTATTCTCGTCCTCTTTTTCATGCAGTGACTACTTGTTTAAGCTTTTACTCATTGGAGATTCTGGTGTTGGCAAATCATGTCTGCTCCTTAGGTTTGCTGTAAGTTGATCATGGTTATCCTTTTTAATTTTTTGTTTTAGTTTACCACTGGTTCCTTTCCATGAGTATAATTCAAAGTCAATGGATGGGAATTATGGAAGGATCTTTATTCACTGGAATTACAAGCTTGCTTATGCTTTCTGCTATCTACAACTGATCTACATCTACTTACTGTTTCCCCTGCTACTTAGTCAAAGTGTGATGGCAGCTTTCTGTTTCTTTTCCTTCTATGTGCATATGGCTATGATTGTGTTAATCTTGCCTGTGAACTAAGACTCCTTGCAATTTTTGCTGAAAACTAAGACTTGTTGCTGTTGCCCAAGTAAACCTCTCACTTTATTTCTTGGACCAGGATGACTCATATTTAGAGAGCTACATCAGCACCATTGGAGTTGACTTTGTAAGCAATTGTACTTTTCATTTTGGCCCTTTTACTGACCTGATATACTCGCTATGGTGGCTAACTTTTATATCATACATGTCATACAGAAAATCCGCACGGTCGAACAGGATGGCAAAACAATCAAACTGCAGATTGTATGTTTTCTATTAATTCTTTTGTCTTTTTATTTCATCTATCTTCTGTTTTGGTACTGCTGTTTGTTCTCTTTGTGGTGGCTGCTTTTAGAATGCTTTATACCTGGAAAACTACAATATCACATATGCAAAGTGTTGTTGTATAGGCATGAGATATTTTCCAACTTTTTTGGAGGGTCTATGGTTGTTTTCAGTGCACAATTTGAGAATTTTAATTCCCTTAAGACATTCACTTGTCACAACTTCTTTCTACTTAAGTGTCATGTAGAAGTACAGTGTTCATATCCTTTCCGGCTCTTGTCATGCAGTGGGATACTGCAGGCCAGGAACGTTTTAGAACTATCACTAGCAGTTACTACCGCGGGGCTCATGGGATCATTGTAAGTGTCAAATTTTCTTCTCTGCTGGTGTAGAGGTGGCCTTCCCATGTTTGTTCTCTATGTGAAAATTCACCCTTCTACTGGTGGCCCTTTGAGGGTAGGTCGTTTATGATGTCACAGATCAAGAGAGCTTCAATAATGTGAAGCAGTGGTTAAGTGAGATTGACCGCTATGCGAGTGAAAACGTTAACAAGCTACTTGTTGGGAACAAATGTGACCTAACAGCCCAGAAGGTTGTTTCTTCTGAGACAGCAAAGGTAAAGATTGGCATTTGCTGCTTTGCCGATGTTGATTATGACTTTTTTTATTTGAATGCATTGTAATGTATATTTTGCTTGTTTAGGCTTTTGCAGATGAGATTGGGATTCCATTCATGGAGACTAGTGCAAAGAACGCCACCAATGTGGAACAGGCTTTCATGGCCATGGCTGCAGCCATCAAGAACAGGTATAGTGTATTTGTAGTTTGTCTGATAAAGGGAATGAGTACTTAATGGCTGGGTAACTAATTACTGCAATGTCCATTGAACTGGATAATATTTTGACCTGCTGTGATTTTCTCGATTTCTCCCATTGCTAAGGGGAAACGGAGCCCACGCCATCCTCACCTAATTGATTGTTGATCTCTGGATGTGCAGGATGGCGAGCCAACCAGCAATGAACAATGCTCGACCTCCGACTGTGAACATCAGGGGACAGCCCGTCAACCAAAAGGCTGGTTGCTGCTCATCTTGAAGTTGAAAATTCATCCTGGGGGCATGCGATGTTTATCTCTGTTCTATGTGACCGTGACATGTACAACTAGTTGCTGTCTGTCGAATGCTTGGTTGGATATGAAAACTATTGGCTATGGAATACTTCTCTTTTTATTTCAGTCATTTGTGGAAATTTCCCATTCTTTTCAGTGTATCGGATTCTGAACACATGTAAAAATTAGCTTCACTCGCTCACGCGACAACACTTCTGCCGATTCTTGAATTGTTTGAGCGTTGGGTGAACTCTCGACTTCGTTCTCTTTTGCTCATGGAAGCTCAAAGGAAAGCTTTGAATCCTACATCTATAGATGTTTAGTTGATGTGTGAACTGACTAGAGATGGTCGGGCACTGCCTAGGCATGCTATGGTCTAATTTAGTTTGTAGAATTAATGATTCTTTGTCCCGCATGTCGGATGATGAAAGCATGACTGCGGCTTCATGCAAATAACATAAGCAGCGCTAAATTGGAATTACGAATTTGCACAATCACTGTAGTTGCGAGGGTGAACAAAGAACAATTAAATATTGAAATAGGTTTGAGTGGTCCAGAGTTCTCGCTAAACGGGAGTTATAAGTACGGAGGCATGGTGAATATCTTGCTCAGAATGCGAGCTGTGGCCGCTTCATAGCGTCAGCTTTCGACCCCTCAAGCACGTGAAACTGATGTCTAGGTAACCGTCTAATGATTCCGTCGCCTTTCATATCAACTGTGTACTGTTAACTTTATGGATCAGGCGCATCCTGCATACCCCAGAAAAGATGCATTAGCATTTAACGTGCACTCAGAATCCTATGTGCAGCAGGCGAAATCGCGATAGGTCACAAAACTGAAGAATACATAGTGGCTTCTAGGAATTTTTAATCAATTGCCTTCGGTTCCTCGCAGCATCTTCCATTTGCAAACCCTTGCTCACAGGCGCATACTTGGTAAATTCAATCTTCGCCTCGTACCAGCGTGATTTCTCCAGACAAGTTCCAACTGGAAGGTGTGATCAGGCACATCCAGTTTTTAAATGTTGGAATTTGAAAACTCACGACAGTCATAGCAAGAGTGAGCCCTCAAAAGACGCACAATCTTGTAATCATCACTACTGACAAAAGACATCCATGCCGGTCAGTCAATTATGAGCAGATAATCCGCATACGTTCCTACCAATAGTCTCCACAGGAGCAAATTCCATCCTTGAAGTGGTGAAATCTCGAGGTATCTCTGACAATAATCTCTCTAACTTCAATTGCTGATATGTATTTTGCAGCACTGTGGCAATCCCCACAAATCCTCAAGTTCTTGAAAACCCGGATCGGTATTCCCGGTGGAAGCTTTAAGAGCCCAAAAGCAATAGCCAACTTTTCACTGTGTCCGAGGAGAAGCTGCTCTTTCTGCTCTTTTTCCACATCATGCAATGCATATTCAAGATCTGGCACATATCCAGCTAGTCTCATTTTCTTCACCAATGCATCCAGTTTCAAGTGTATTAAAGGTAGTTCCCGGTGAATCAGGTCTCCTGATCTGAACTCATGAACAACACTTTTTACCTCGATCCAACTATAGCCTGGTGTTTTGACCACCTTATTTTGTTTCATCGATTTCCTAACCTCGGCGACTCCATCCCATCTGTTCATTGCTGCATAAACATTGGCCAATTGAACGAAACCAGTCACGTTTGTAGGGTCAAGATTAAGCAAGCCCTTTGCAGCGAATTCAGCCAACTCCAAGTTCTTGTGGATCCTACATGCACCCAAAAGTGTTCCAAATATAGCTGAATGGGGTCTAAAAGGCAATCTCTTTATCAAGTCTACAGCTTCATCTAATTTGCCAGCTCTACACAGGAGGTCCACCATGCAGGAGTAGTGATCTGGCTTCACTTCAACTCTATAATCTTTCATCATAGAATTGAAATACTTCACTCCTTGATCAACCAGACCTGCATGGTTGCAAGCCACTAATACAGCAACAAAAGTGATCCAATCTGGTTTAATTCCCTCATTTCTCATCTCATCAAACAAAGTAAGAGCTACCTGTCCTAAACCATGCTGAGCGTACCCCGATATCATCGCATTCCAAGAGACAACGTCCCTATGAGGCATCTCAAGAAACAACTTCCAAGCATCCCTCAAATCTCCACACTTCCAATACATGCTGATCAATGAAGTGCCCACAGTTATGTCGCTACTTAATGGGCTTTTAATGGTAAATTGATGAACTTGCTTGCCCAACTGCAAGGCAGACAAATTGCTACAGCCCAGTAGAACACTACTCAAAGTAGAAGGATTTGGTTTTATTCCATATCCCATCATGTTCTTAAATAGCTTCAAACCCTCCTCGGTGCGACTATTCTCAACATAACCTGCAATAACTGCATTCCATGTCACCAAATTTCTGCCAGGCATTTCTTGAAATAGCTTTTCTGCAACTTCGACCTTTCCAAATTTCATATATCCATTAATCATTGCTGTCCAAGCCACTACACTCTTAATCGGTGCAGCCTCAAAGAATCTCACCGCTGACTCCAAGTCACCACACTCAACATACCCAGATATCATTGCACTCCACGAGACACTGTTCTTCTCGGGCATCATAGAAAACAACTCATGCGCCCGATCCATCTCCCCCTTCCGAACATACCCTGATATCAACGTGTTCCAAGAGGCTACATCCTTAACAGGCATTTTATCGAAGTAAGCCTGGGCCATGTTCACACCAAAAGTTCTCAAATAACAAGCCAACATGATGTTATAGGAAACAGCATCCCGTTCGGGAATTTTATCAAACATCTTGCGGGCTTCCTGAAATTTCTCAGGTCTCTTTGCATACCCTGCAAGGATCGAATTCCAAGTGACAAGTGTCCTGACTCTCATGCCGTTGAACACTCTAAGAGCAGAATCCAAGTCATTAGCTCGAAGGCATCGAGAGATCGTCTTATTCGCCTCGACCACCTCATCTAATTCACGCTGGTCACACACGTCACCGGAGGATACCAACTGGGGGATTCTGGGGACATGGGAATCGCTAAAACTAGCTGAATTGCATTCATCGCTCGAATCCGGGCGTGGGTCATCGGCTGCTAAGGAAGAGAAAGAAGCGGCTCTGAGGGTGATCAAAGATCGGATCTTTAACTGGAACGAGCCCGAGAGGTGATGTTTTCTGGTGTATCCAGATAGATTCATCAGTCATTTTCTTGGAAATTGTTCCTCGAGAAAGATTTGACTGAACTGCGGAGCTGCAGAGATTTACCTTGGTCGCATATTTATCCAAGGAACATGACAAGTAGTTCCATTCAGACTTTTCGGAAACTCTCATGTTATGTGCACATTCCAACGCTCTTGGGGACAGCCCTCAAACAATGCAGACATGCTCATGAAAGTCGACAACTAAATTCAAAACTGACCGAGACTCGCGACGCGTCGTCTTTGAAGCATGTTCGACGGAAAGATGTTGCTGATGGAGGGTCGATCAATTGAAAGTCTTCGCAGCTTAACAACTTGAAACGGTTAAGTGAAAAAAAGAGTCTTTTTCCGCCGAGTTGATGGTTGGGGAATTTTAGACTAAAGGAAGCCCGAAAAGCTAGTCCCCCAAACAATCCCTTGTTCGGAAAGAATTTCCAATACTTCCAAAGGAAGATCCTCAGGTCTTTTATCATGTCCCCCATTTAATAAGCAACTTCCCGGAAACGGATACTGTCTAAAAAGAATGGGTGCAGCAAAACACAAAAGAGGGAAAGTTAAGCCATTTGTGGAACTTTCTTTTGCTACACCTTCAGAGATACAAATTAAAAAGACAGTTCTTTTTTGGTGGGTAAGCCACCGTATATCATCTACACAAACCTCCTATAAAGCTCCAATGCTGAGAGCTCGGAGCGAGAACTTTTCATTGCAGCATAACAGCCGATATCATTCATAGGACCAACTAATCAGGAAACTTTGTATCATCGTCTTGAAACTTAAGAAGATGGAAAGATTCAGATGCATCTTCAGTCTGATACAATGGAGTCGATGTGGCTTCTCTATCTTGGACATAGTGGGACTACAACCCCGCACAACCTTGAAACGATTGAAGAAGGGGGGTTAGACATACATGCGAAGTATCTAACAGGGATCACAGCCACTACAGCTATGGTAAGAAGAACAATTCGTCAACAGAGAGAAGACTTGCCCAGCCAACGCTCCCATCTAACCTTGCTATTATACAGCAATCTTCAAATTGGAACAACATGGAGTATCTAACAGGGATCAGGTTTCATACTGGATGTATGATCCGTCAAATGATTTGCTTCAGTCCCACTCAACAATCGCTTAGTAGAAAGAAACATAAACCCACAGATGTCTGCACCTTGAAAGTTCGAGACTCAACAGCTACATGGTTTATTTTCAAGCTCCAATTTGACAGAAGTATGACAGGACATTCATGATCCCCAGTTACTCCAATGAAGCAATCAAAAACTGCATAGAAAGAGGCAGGCATCCTCTCTCGATGGAAAGAAGAGAGAATGTCGGAATTTCTCAACATCCTAGACACTGGGCTTTGAATTTTATGTACTGACAAATAGCCAACTCGAGATCAATAAAGATAGAAATACCAAAAGATGCTAACTCAAGCTAAAAGAAACACTTCAGCATCAAAGCTGCAAAATCTGTCTCCCTAATTATGAACTTTCCAGCCTCGAGCCAGCTCAACAAATACATATAATTCTAGTAATACCCCAACTAGCAAATGCACAACACACCAGCACATGATTACACTGTATCGAGCAGTCCACACAAGCATAGCAACATGACATTGCGTATTTATATTCTGTACTTATGGTAATAGTTACTCACAACTCGTGACCATATTTACGTTGTAATTTTTATGACCTAAACAGAATAGAGCAGTTTGAGAATATCATTCCTGATCTTGGTGGATATCAGGACTGCCCTACAACTGATTACCATTGCTGCCGACAATTAACAGCCATCGTCGCCCCATGCCAGCTTACCGTCATTGGCCCGCCACCACCAACCCTGCTAGTGACCCACTGCCAGCAAGGTGACAAGGCGGCAACCCTCCATGAGCAATCACTAGCCACGGTGGCGGTCTTGGCAGAGGGAGAGAGAATAGATACAATGATGGAGCAATTTGGACGTATCATTCCTTTATTATTCTAGTGACAAGCCAAGTAAAATAGTAACTTATAGCGCTACTATTAGTCGTCATATTGCAGGCTCATTTCAAATCTGTAACCAAAGGCACCATAAAGGTCATATGTTGTACAAATTAGAATAAAGTTCATATATATAGCAAGATCAAGTGGTTGTGGACGGTCATGAAAGATGTAGTAGTTTGACTTGTGATCGATGGCCTTCAAATATTCAAACAATTGCAAGAAAGCGGACCTTTTTACAGTCACTACCACATGAAGCTAGAGCTCCAGCTCACGCTTATCTGCAACAAAGATAAATCACATGGTTGCATTCAACTGAAGCACTAACCGCCCCGTCACTCGTAAACAGTTCTTCAGCGATTAGCTGGTGAAGCCTCGGAGCTCGCTCGCGGGAGAGCGACACAGGCAGGGAGATGAGAGAGCTCGATGGAGTTACTGAGTTGGATGGCAAGTTAGAGAGAGAGAAAGAGACTGTTGGGAATTAGGGGTGAGAAAGAAAGGACAAGCTAGAAAAGAAAAAGTCGATGGTAGTGTAGGCGGCGTGGGACAGATCTCTTCCCTCTCGTCGCTGTTGATAAAGCAAAGCGATGCCCCAGCATTTTTTTTTTTTATCGAATTTCGCATTTTGTGGCATCTAAACAACCACGTTCTCGTCCTTACTCGCACTCTACGAACGTCGTACGCTCGTCCCCCCGCATACGGCAAGAACCATCGCAGCTCGACACGCAGCCAGAGCCCAGTGAAAGCCGGAGAGCATGGTCCTGGCCCCCACCGCACAGAAAAGCAGGATTCCCGCAATCTAACGGCCCTACATCACTTCACGACGCGTGGTTGACAAAACATTTAATGACTTCCGAGCGCAGTCTCTACAGCAGTAGGAACCGGCCCGTACAATTTACTACGCGTTACATCTACCCACTGCCCTTTGAGCCATTACATCAAGAATCATACAGTAACTGGTACATCCACTGTTACCTTTCCGTCCTAAGAAAGATTAAATGTAGACGAGGGTCATTAGTTAATGCGGTCATCGCCCACTTTCCCATATTTCCATGTTCATGTCTGCAATATCCCGAGGTCAAAAGAAGATTTTTGATGTTCTTTCTCTTCACCTCAGTGGCCCCGAGTCGCAACCATCTTTTGCTGTCGGTGGGGGGCAGGGAAAACCCACCAAATGAAGAAGAGACGGGGGCAGTTAGTGAACTTAGTGCATTTACTTATTGACTTGGCGCCCTCCTCGCAGTTGAAAAATATCGAGGGAAGAGCAGCATTTTTCTCCCCTGGTTGGTACACTTTAGAATATTCTTTCGGACGGCACCTAATCTCATTCAAAATCTTCGCACTGAGGACTATGTTTATTCCAACCTTTTGAACTGCACTCGATGTTACAGAAAATCCATTTAATAATTGAGAAAGTGGAGAAATCACTGGTGACGACGTGAGCGCCATCTCCGACGGCTCAGTTCTAGCTATCACGAGCTCATCAGGACCGGACTCGCCTTGATGACATGAGCCGGGTGTTGATTTGGGTGTTTTGCTGTTGCGCTAGGATCATCCATAGAAAGAAAATGGAATGTTTTTCTTGGCGAGCACTGGAAAAACTAGAGAATGGTTCAATCTTCCAATCATTTTTGAGGAAGAAGTGAGAACAGAACAGCTACAGATAGTAATTTGAATGGGCTTCTTCATAATTTTACCCATTTCCAGATTTTGTGTAAGTGTACAGAGCTATGTACCTAAATCAAAAAATTTCATTTTTTTGGGTCTTTTTTCTCTTTATATTTTCATGGGTTAAGATCAAGATGGGCTCGGCAAGCAACTAGACAAGGGCATGCCCTGATTATCCCTCCTGCTCTCTATATTCAAACTCAAGGCCTTGGCCTTGCTCGTGTACAATCTCTTCACATTGGACGCCTGCTCGTTGAGCAATCTCACCAGGCTCCTCTTGGCGTTGGGTCGGAACGGGCAGTCTGACGACGAGAACCCGTCCACCAAGTGCAAGTAGGCCTCCAGGTCGTGGCAGCACCCCACGTCGGCGTCCGGTCTCAGGAACGGCGACATCCTCGTGTCAACCCTCAGCTCCGTGCCAACGTGGGAATAATTCCACGGCATGTTGTCGTCCAGCACGCCCTCCAGTTTGGTTTCCCTCAATTTCTGCTCCAGGTCCTCGCTCAAAAACGTACCGGGGACTCTCGTGATTATGTCCTGGTTGTTCACTATTCTCAGGACCTTCACGTTTTTAGCATTGATCCTGTTCGCGAACGCTTTGTTACCTACCCTAGGCCCACCGAAGGAGAACACCGCCACGTGCGGGGGCGGGGAGGAGGATGGAGATTCCGCGGAGCACGTGCTCAGCTCGTCGGCCACCAGGACGGCCAGGGCTGCGCCGAGGCTGTGCCCCGTAACGGTGATGCTCAGGGCCTCGCCCTCGTATAGTTTCATGAGTCTCTTCACCTCGTCGGTCACGGACTCGGCCAGGCTCGGAACGTGATCCCCGCCGGTCCGGTACAGGCTCTGAAACCCGCATTCCACCTTGGATTGCCCTTGCGCTCCTGGCACAGGACCGCCGACGGGAGGCATGTCGACGAGATGTGCCCTCATGTTCTCGGCCCACTCGAGGCAGGTGGCGGTCCCCGTAGGGCGATCACGATGTCCCTCCTCCCCATCCGCTGAATCTCCCTCCGGTCCTCGCACACCGCGACGTACCCGATCCAGCTCGACCGCTGCGTCATCCAGTCCAGGTCCGGCGCCACGTCGTCCACCCACTTGGGAAGCCTGATGGATGACGTGGCGTACAGGTTCTTCGTCACCTTATAGGACCGGTCCGGTAGCGCCACATGACGCGGTGGCGGTGCCACCTCGGCCGACGTGGCGGGGTCTGTGTGGAAGGCCTGGTAGGCCGCCTGCACAAACTCCCCGTACCGCACCACCTCCCTCCGGAGGTTCTCGTCAAGCGGGTCGAGCATCCCGGCCCAGTCATTGCTGCCGTGGTATTCCCGCCACCGGGCGGCGAGGCTGTTCCGGGGGGAATACTCCGGCGTCATGGAGAGGAGCCGCTGGAGGCGATGGAGGTGCCGTGGCGACATCTCCTCGGCCGCCTTCGCCCCGGGCCAGATCCTGGCCAAGTTGAGGTCCTCCAGCAAGCCCCTCCCAGCTCTCTCCTCCTCCTCCGACGGAGACGCGACCTCGTCGGGCTTCGCAATTTCCCCAAGATCCCACTGACGAGGCGGCGGTTGCGGGTCGAGCGCGCTAGGCTTTTGCAGGAGCTTATTGAGGTTCGCGAGGTGCAACCTAGTCGAATCGGTCGCCACTGATATCCTCTTCGTCCTCGCGACATCATCGGCGTTCACCAAAAGCGCGTTCCTCGGCTTCGTGACCGGGTTCAATGGGGATATCCGGCTTCTGTAGCCGGGACTCTTCGCCTGAAGAACGTTCAGGTTGTGAGCAGGAAGCGTCGGACTGATCGCCATGTTGAGACGAGAGAGAGAGAGAGAGAGCTAGAGCGAGAGAGAGAGAGCGAGAGAGAAACCAAGTAAGATGGAGGGGAAGAATGGGGGTATATATAGAGCAAAGAGAATCAGGGGAGTTCGGTGACTTTTTCTCCGGATTACGGTTCTTTCTTTTTTCAATTAATTTAAATTACGTGGTGACTTTTATTTCTTTTTATAATGCCGAAAAGCGAGGTGCGATTTTTATAAATATGGAATGTTGGACGCGGAGCGAGCTCATCCCCAAGCAGAGGGGAATGTCCTCGGAAGCAGCCTGGCAATTTGACCTTATTTTCCTCCTCTCTTTTGAATAATTGAGCACCCGAGTCTAGATTCGAATCGGTATGGGACGCGACAAATTCCGGGCGAGCATTCGATCGGGGCTCCGACCATCCGACAATGAGACAGTGGTCCTGTGAATCGATGGTATGAACCCGATTAGAGAAAAATCAAAGGAGGAGGATGAGGAGGAGGATGAGGAGAAGAGCAGCACCCAGAAAAGTCTGCGAGGAAGAGGGTCAATCTCCTGGCTTTGGTTCTGCAATCGAATTGACTCCGAATTGAATGTATTGGTAAAGCCAAAAGGGAACTGTACATTTCTTGGACCCGAAGGATGGATAGATCTTCCTTCCTCAACTGCTGCTGTAAAATATGCAAAGACATCGCTATTGGCAATAATCAAATCGAGATCAGCTCCCGTATCAGCAGGAACTTTAGTATATTATACACGACCAGTTGCCTTAGACAGATTGAGCTTCGCCTCCTGTTGATTACGACAGGCGAGTCCTTCGTTTGACAATCATAGGATTGGTCCCTAAGAGTTGGTTTTTCATCGGGCAATTGAGGATGAGGAGTCACTTGAGCATTTCCAATCACATCAAGCTGCCTAACAATAATCGTGAGAAAATTATTTAAAATGTATTCAACTTATTATATGACAGTTAATTCAATTTTAAATCTTTTAATTGTGCCGATTTAATCTTAAACCTTTTGACGATTTTCAATTTAATTCTTTTAGCTAATTTTGATCAGAAATCACTAATGTAAAATATTTTTACAATTTTTTCATTTTTGAGAATTTTCGTGGTTTTTTCTTTTCTTTTATTTTTTCTATTTTCCTCTGCCAATCACGGGGCCTTAGCAATGGCTGATAGAGATCGCTAAACACGAGTGAGAGCTACCCTCGCTCGTAGCCGGCAAGGGATTTTCCTAGTGGCTAACCACAATGAATAATATTAAAAAAAAATTATTAAATTGCATGAATAGTTTACATCAGCGTCACTTGTGCCATGTAAAACAGCTAACGTTCACATCAACGATCTTTGGGTAAAACTACCTAAAATGATTACTTTGATAACTTGTTAAAAATCTATAACTATTGGCCAAATTAAAAGGTTTTAGACTAAATTAGCATTTATACAATAAACTTATCATTGTTTTGGTAATATTCATTAATAATCACACTAGTTTACTCAATTTTTCAAAATGCACCAGAGAGTAAACATGAGTATAGAGTAAAACAGGAAACCAGACCAAATGGGCCATATGAACCGGTTTTATTCTAGGTTCCAGTGGTTATCGGTTCCAAAAAAAGTGGAACTAGTATAGTGCAATTTGGTCCCCGGTTTGTGGGTAAGAACCAAATCAGGAATCAATGAACCAGAGTTACATGTTTTAAACTTTTTACTGTTTATTTGTTATTGACAAATGTGGATTTTTGTTGTTGGGTTCACTTTCATTTTGTTTAATTAAAAATGAAACAAACACCAAAAGGAATTGGTCGGTTCCTAGATAGACGCTAAAACTAATCAACGGGTAAATTCCAGATTTAGGATACGCATTGTAGATTCCAAGTTTCAAAAAGTAGAGAACCGGTTATGATAGAAAGTTTCAAGTTTTAGGTGGAACTTAGATTGATCTTGAAAATGCTCGCCCTTAATATGTACCATGCAATTACTGATGTTTTATTATTTTTCTCTTTTTTCCTTTATTGGGTATCGGATTTATAAGCTAGTTGAACAATAGATGAGTTAAGCATGTCCTAGTGAAGAGTGCATGATTAGACTATATCATTCAATGATGGTCAATCCATTTTTACGAGCATAAATAGAAGGGTCTTTTAGGATGAATCCTTTTGACCCATTTATAACATGTTTTGATGTGTTTAATAAATATATTATACGGTTTTTATCGATCTAATACATTTAAATAAATTTGGGTAGATATGAATCTAGCAGCTTTTTTTTTTTAAATACGTTCAATGTTTCATGGTGTATAATAATGCATAAATAGAAATTTCGTGTACCGACTTCAGAGTTACAACACAATTATTGTATTTGATTTGGACATAAATTTTGCCTAACACGTTATGACACAAAATCAATAATGACCCCTTTGTACTTTAGCTATGTCCTCTCTAGGTGCTTCGATTATGTCAGTATATTTTTATAAATAACAGGATAGATTGATTGTTCGACGATCCTTTCGTCAGCCCTCCAAAAAAGTTATTTTATGGACTAAAAGAGAACCACAATATGAAACTACCTAAAACTGAAAATTGATATGACTGCGACCTCATATCCTCCCTTGTAATTCCACTATGCAAAAGTCAACTGGCATCCCGAATGAAAAAAAGAAAAAACACCATCGATTTCAAAAAAGTCAACTTGATACTTAGGTTAAAACCCTAAAAAAAAAAAAAAAAAAAGAGTTGACGCTTAGGTTGCCTCTTATATTGACATTCTATTTCCGATAATTAAGGAAAACGGAAGTTTATTTTGGTCGGCAGCAACTTTTTATGGCAACCAATTCACACTACTGCTGTTGCTCCAATTGGGTGTCGCGAGTGGTTTATTTTGGTTTATTTTGGCTAAATTATAATTAATTACGTTGAGTATACGTGAAAGTTGCAGCAATACCACATTGAATTGAGCACGCCAAACATTTTGTAAAGCGACCATAATACCATGTATTTTATATATATTTCATGGATTATTTGAATTTTCTAGATCACACAATTTGTTAATACAAATCTCCTTAATTCCTAAAAAATAGACCCCGAAAATCAGTCACACATCGGTTTCATAATACCAAAAGGAAAACGACACGTCCATCCCCTCAATCAATTCACATTCATATACAAGCAATTTTGGGGACAAGATAGGGTCAATTTAAAAAAAAAACCCAAACTTTTAGGTCCAGTCTCAAATATATCCCGAACTTTTTTTTGTTTCAAGAAAAATCTCAAACTTTAGATTCAGTCCCAAATCAGTCCCGAATTTTTCTTTTGTCTCATAAAAAATCCTAAACTTTAATTTTAGTCCCAAATCTACCACGAATTTTGTTTTGTCTAAAAAAAGAGTCAATATCATGAAAAGTCCCAAATTGGTACACATATGACAAATTTACCCAAAATTAATTTTTTTGACCACCAAAACAAATTATCTTTATAATTTCCGTTAAATTTTACTGTCAAATTGTTAAATTAAATAATACTTCGCAATTAATGGGTATACTAATTTGGGGTTTTACCCTCCGTTTGTACTAAAAAAATCACCAATTTTTGATATGTTCTCAAATATATCTCATGGTCCAATCCCAACTTAACATGTCATTTCCACATAGTTAATAAATACACATAAGCAAGATGTCATAGAAAATTATTTTCAAAATAAAACCATTTTAGGACATAAAAAATTAGGGATTACTAATATGGCTTTTGGACAAAGGCTAACTAGAGCACATTTAGGATTATAGTAAATTTTGATGATTTTCTTTTTGACAAAAAAATTGGGATAAATTTAGGAATAGATTAAGAGTTTGGGGTTTTTTCTAAAGACTCGAGAAAAAAAAAAATTGGGGCAGATTTGAGATTGAACCTAAAGTTTGGAATTTTTTTTTTATACAAAAAAAAGTTTATGGCATATTTGAGACTGGACCTAAAGTTTGGGGTTTTTTTTGGAATTGACCCAGATAAGATATGATAAGTTAGATATAATAGGTTTAGGATTCGAGGAAGCATGAACGCAATGAAAAGGGTCTGATGTTGGCGCGTTTCCAAGCCAAACTAAAAAAAGAAAAACAAAAGAAAAACAAAAGAAAAGGAGAAATTCCCCAAGTCAAAAGTCAAAGAAAACATTCGAAGTCAAATTACTTGGAGAACCGGAGATCTTCCCAACCTTTAGAATACACACAGACACAAAAGCTCCTAACTTCACCGAACCTCGCCGATCACATACTCACTTACGTAAAACGAATTGACGTGAGAGAAGTTAAAGTCAAAATGACAAAATCCAAGGAATTTAGAAGTAGAGAGAGGGAGATAGAATAACGGGAGATCAAGGAATTAGGGTTACTTACTACTGCAAAAGTGCTTGAGATTAGGTCTTGTCATTGGAAAAATGGAGACAAGAAACGAGAAGCGTCAAAGGGAGGAAGCAAGCACGAAACTTCACCGAGGGAGGGACTCTTGACCGGTTTTTGAGTTTAGCTGGAACAAGATCTCCTGCGCTGGGTTACGACTAGGCGAGGTATGCGTGAAAGTGACCAGAACTCGGCCAGATCATTGGCGCTTTTTGGAAATGTCCACGGAAGTCGTTCAACACGATAAGTTAAATCATGGGTAGGTCTTCTTTTTTCTTTTCTTTTTTCTGTTCTTTCTTGGGCCAAAAGATTACATGTAGTTCAAGAGGTGTAATGCATGGATTGTATAACCAGTAGGGGTTGACTCGGTGGTTACGCTGCTCACTTGGGGAGAGTGAGGTAGAAAATTCAGATTCCTACTTTCTTGGGAGGTTGGAGTGGGGACGCATGATTCAGAAAGTATGGTTTTGCAATCTTCACATAGTATATAGCACATATAGTAACTTGTAAAATAGATATAGGATAGGACTGGAAACAAAAAAATGTATAAATTGTATGACGCTTTAAATTGTAAATTTCTTGTCAAAAGAACTATTTGTTTTTTTGAAACTTAAGCATATAATGAGATGAAATCCATGAAAAATCATTTCAAGGGTCGAGATTAATCTTGTGATTAACCATTGTACTTATAAGGAAAATACCCAAAACTTTATGAGCCTCAAAACATGCAAATTATTAACTCGGTATAACCTTGTGGAGGCAGAACTCCATTGTTCCGTATCCAACGATATGATTTTTTTGCCATGCTACTAAATTTCTATAAGTGATTATAAATGTAAAAGAAAACATTGATAAACAAAAAATGAAAGATGATTATTTTCCAAGTAATTTGTTGGTAACTTCTAACTCTATATTGAAATTGCCAGATAGTTTTTATAGTTTGCAAAAAATTGGCAATTTCTACAAATTTGTCAACTTTTTTATGCTTAACTTATCAGTGCTTCAAATTTATTCATTCTTATTTGAAGCCACCAGTGTAAATTTTAATAATTTTGTAACTTTTATCTTATTCAATTAACAACTAGTTTGGATTACCAACTGCCATTTAAGTTACTCAACAATGTTTACTTTTTTTTTTTTATCTAACCAATATTTTTGGTGAATTACCAACTTTCATTTGTCTTAGTTAGGAGACCCTTACATTTACTAACTCTTTTACAGATACCAACATAAATTAGTGTGATTCACCAAATTTTCTTCCATTAAAATACCAATAAGCAGTAGGTTAATAATTCTCATTTGAATTTTTTTATTTAGTTATTTTTTTAATTTGTCAACTTTTCATATCGTTTATAACCTTTGATTTGCATTTCTTGGCGACACCTTACAATTATCAACTTTTTTGTCCAGTTCTTTATCAACTAATCTACAATTAATTAAGTTATCAAATAGTTTGGAGTTCCCACTCCTGTTCGAGTTAGTTACACCGTTGTTTTTTTTTTTTTTTAATTTACCAACTTTTCCATTGGATTACTTAATCGAGATTAATAAAGTCGGAAGTCACTAAATAAAGGTTGGTAGCTTCTCACACTAGTGGGAAAAAAAAAAAAAAAAAGAAAAAAAAATTAATAAACAAAAAGAGAATTTTATTTTTGTCAGAGATAAGAAAAAATCACTGATTTGAAAGAAATTACTAAATATTGATAACTAAACTTATCGAGAAATCAAATTTGTGTAAACTTATCAAATACTATAAACTATCAAAGTGGCACGAGTTACTGACAGCTTATTGGGGAGCCAAATACCGATAACTATTGGGAAAAATTAACAAAAAGTCCTAAATTTCATTTTTTTTTTTTGCCAATTTAATGTATTTAACCAATTTTAACTAGAAATCGTTGACATAAACATCGACTATCCTACGTTACATTTCTGGTGTTGGCATGAAAATTTTTATTTTTTAAAATATTTTTTTTGATATATTGCTCTTAGCAAGGTTGTCAGTAAATTTTTCAGCCACAATGAAAAAAAAAAGATAAATATTATTAAAAGTTCAAAAAATATTAAAATATTAATAAAAATTATTAACATCAACGACTTTCAACCAAAATTAACTGAATAAATTGAATTAGCAAATTGTCAAAAGGTCTATAACTAAATTAGTGAAAAAAAAAAGTTTAAAATTGAATTAGCACAATTATATAAATTTATGATTTTTTTCTAATTTTTCAAATAACCATTTTTGCTTACATATTGTCAACACTTGCCACATTTTTCAACAATTCACGAGCAGGGAAATAAATCTTTCAAAAAGAAGAAGAAGAGTAAAGTCGTTCCTCGTGGAGTTAGTTTAGCAGTTAAATGCGAGCTCATGTTTTGGCCATCTTTTTTTTATGGAATTTTTCTCGCCCTAAAGCAACCGTGTCTCGCGGGGTTGTCACATCATGGTTGAAATTGCGTTTACAAAAATTCTTACGTCATCTTTGATTAATGGCCAAGCTACTCTCGAATGGATTAAAGCTAATACGGTTTTCTGAAAAAAAGAAAAAGAAAGGAAGGTAATTAAGCACGATAAAAGGTGCCAACACATGGAAGGGACGACAAAAGCAATTTTAACATGCAAAATCAGCTTTTCCTTTTCATGATGGGGCCTTCAAAAGAAGGGACACAGAAATCTAGGCACTTTGCGATCACATAATTTCAATTTCATTTAATTTTACATCCTGATCTCTCCTCGTGTATTTTCCTCCAACCCCCTAAGATTCGTCCACGTATTCTGATTTTTTTTAATATCACAAAAAACATGTTTGACAAATTCACTCCAAAATAATTTTTTATGCCAAAAGTCCTCAACAGTAATACTTTTGATAAATTTACTATTTTTTTACTATTAAATTGCTAAATTTGATAATATATGATAATTAATTTTTGTATCAGTTTTTTATTTTACTTTTTGTTTATCATAGTTGTATCAATTTTCCAAATTATGGTTTTTGGCAATTAAAAAAATAGGTTATGGTAAATTTGTCACAATTATACCAATTTTATTTTTTTGATCATCAATTCGTCTTAGGTGTACCTAGGAGTGACTCGTTCCCAGTCTAGTTTCCCAATTTGGTAACAAGGGACCAGGCCATTTAGACTTAGGATTGGGAATCGGATGGCCACTTTTTTCTTAACTAAAGAGTAGCTGTGCTTTGAACCAATCGATTTGGTTCAATTCTCGACAATCCCAATAAAACCGATCACATACATTCCCATGTGCTAAAAAGTCAAACTCCACTTGTGTTGAAGTTTATATATATGTGTGTTTAAGAAATAAAATAATTTATTTAAGGATTTATTGCTATTTTAAGAAATTAATTTTTTTAAAAATAGTTAGTCCAGTCCGATTCCTCCATGGAACCAAGAATTGGACTTAAAATTACCGGTTCCATTTTTATGGAATCAAGAACCGGATTGATGCCTGCAAGAATTGAACCAAACCGACCTATGCGGTCCCAATTTGGGTAGTCCATTATGCTCATCCCTAGGTGTACAAGTTCAGGGTTTTTCATGGTATTAACATTTTTTTTTGTCATAAAGAAAATTTCATTCAAATCCAACCAATACATGATGGCAAACCTCATAAATCATCAAAAGGAGGAAACTGTATAAAAAAACCCTAAACTTATTGCAATTTTGATAATTTAGCTTTAAACATTTCAATTTTTTATCAATTAAATTCCAAATTATTTCACATTTGTCAATTAAGTCATTCCAGTCAAATTTAATCGAAAATCCCTAATGTCAGCATTAATTATTCTACATGGCACTACTAGCTATTATATGGACACTTTTAATAATATTTTTTTAATTTTTTAATTTTTCCTCTTTTTTTTTTCCAAGCCTAGGCTAGTGAGGTCGCCGGCCAACCCTTGCTAACAACAAGTGAGGTTGAGATGCCTTCGCATGGATCTGGGTGAGGGTTGATGCCCTTGCCTATGGCTTGTGAGGGCGTGGAGGCCCTCACTCATGGTAGACACCTTGTCAGCCTAGGATTAGAAGAAAAAGAAAAAAATTAATAAAAATTTGAAAAAATATTAAAACATTATTAAAATTATCCAGGTTAGCATCGTCGGTGTCAAATAGGATGTTCAACATCCATGTCAATAATTTTCAACTAAAATTGGTTAGATGATTTAATTGGCAAAATGTAAAATTGTTTAGGACTTAATTGGTGAAATTGAAATGTTTAAAATTGAATTAAAAAAAGCTTAATATGTTTATGACAGTTGGACAATTTTCTTGCACAGCTACAAAGCAAACCAAATTCCAGAAATCAAGGTGGATCGTCAGAGCATGATCAATAGGGTTAAGCACATGCTTGCTCCTCAAGAATAAACCCGTGACTGTATCAAAGCAAAATGGTCGGTGATTGATTATCGAATCTCACATTATCAACCACGATTAGCACACCTCCAGAGGTCTCTCTCCATAGCTATGACTTTGCATTTTGATAGTATGCGTCTGAATTCGGCATACCAAACACCATCATCTACTATTTGCGTCACATAGCTGACTTTTGCCCTTCTTTTTGTTGGCTCAAAACTAAATCAACATCGGTGGACTTATTCTAGGTCAGTTCCTGACGATAATGCCAATAGAGCGTGCTCTTGTTTACCAGCAAAAAACAATCAGAGAAGAGAGCGTGGTCTTGAAATTACATTAATTAATCCTTCCCTTCCCTTTGCTTAAAATCCCTTCAAAGGGCGAGAAATACATTATGCAGAGATGGAAAAAACAAAGAGGAAACGTGGGCCATGTGAGAACGGAGCAAGTCTCTAGAAGTCATATAAATAGGTTAAAAGAAGTTCCAACTCGTACCACATGCCCATTTTCAAATCAGCTCTTCGGCGCGATCGTGTGCATTCACTTTTCCTCGACGACATCTATCATTAAGTATGAGCTTGTATGCTAGACCATACATACTGTAGTAGGTACTGGATACTTAGTAACAGGTTAGGGTCGAATAAAAATCGAAAAAATTGAGCCATGAAGTGTAGGTAGCGTGGTTATCAAACAAATCCTTAGTTCACTAGCTAGAGTGCACTACTCCAGACGACAGCAAAGGCCACATGCTAAGAGACATCCACAGCAGTCCATCTTTGGGGTGATAGGAGCGGAAGATTCCGATGCCAAACCAGGTAGTGCGGCGTGACAAGTGGAGACAAAAAAACAGTGGGGTCAAGATCATTCGGAAAAAGCAAGCACAAAATGTAGTGCGGAAAATCTCCCATTTAGCACATGATCATATCCTTAAATCCTCGTTCGAGCTTTGAAAGCCATTGGAGGAACGCGGTGCATGCATCATTGAGCCGATCCACCAATAATTTAAAGGCGCGAAAAGCGACATTTCTCTCGGCTTATTTCTCTCTTCTTCGCGTCACGAAGAAAACGAAAAGAGGGGAGCGAAATATTTATGGAAAACGTGGGGCATGCCATGCATGTGTAGTAGTAGAGAGAGCTCTTGGTGATTAAGGGTATTCTCATTACAAAGCAAGAGTTTTGGAGTTCCGTTGAGGACCTCCTCACCTGTCCAATGGACATATCATTGATGGACAGGAAATTTGTCCAAAAAGTCTTAATCTTTTGTAATTTTGCTAATTTAATCTTAAAACTTTCGATTTTACCAATTCAATCATAAACGTTTTCACTTTTTGTTAATTCAAATCTGTTTGGCCAATTTTGGTCAAACTGGACTCCTGTGATGCCGTGTAGAGATTTGTCGCGTTAACATGGATAATTTTTAATAATATTTTAATATTTTTTGAATTTTTATTGCTTTTTCTGATTTTTTCCTTTTTTTTATTCTTCTTCTTCCTTTTGCCGGTAGTCAGCCATTGGCCATGGTGGGCTAGACAAGAGACAATTGAGTGAGGGCCAACCCTAGCAAGGGGAGCCCTTGCCCAGGAGAGGGCTAGCGAAAGTTGGCCTCGCATAGGCCAGATTGAGCAAGGCCGACCTTTGTCGGGTCTCGCCTGGGCAAGGGCGAGCCCTAGCGAGGGCTCTAGGCTAGCCCCCTCGCCGGGGCTCACCCTTGCCTGGCCGTGCCTTGCTTGTGGCTAGTTGTTGGCAAAAGGAAGAAGAAGGAGAAAAAAGGAAAAAAATTAGAAAAAAATTAGAAATTAAAAAATATTATAAAAATTTATTCACGTCAGAGCTAATAGTCTTACTTGACAGCGTTAGTATCCATATTAGCGATTTTCAGCTAAAATTAATCAAATGAACTCAATTGATAAGAAATGAAAATGTATAGATTCGATGGACTGTTAGGATAGTGTTTATCATTTTAACATATTAGTGCTCGCATATCTCAGCCTCCTAATTCCTCGTGTATATTTTTCTTTTCAAAAGGAAATATCATCTCGATAATACCTGTCCACACGAAGCCACTAATGAAACAGTTTAAAATCATGGTTAGGACCAAAAGTGAGTGAAATATTTATGGAAAACGTGGGCCATGCGTGAGTAGCGGCGAGAGTCCCACTATGGTTCTGCAAAAAGTCGTTTGGTTTGATTTGATCGGGGAGGCATCATCACGCCTAAAGCTGAAGCAAAGGGGGAAGAAAGAAGAGTATAGACACGAGCAGAATGTGATGCACGAGGTGGCAGTGCGAACGCGTGCGAAATGCTACAGGACAAGGGCGTGATTACTCCCTCTATAATTTTCTTTAATGAGGGGTCCGTGCGACATGCACGCAACAAAACGCGATCGCATGACGAGAGGGTGTTGGATCGCCTTTGAAAGGCTGTTTCCGTGTGACGAACTCCTCGTGTCGCATTCGGCGAGAGCAGACCCACCGACCGCGTGACCCCACCGAGGCCGGACTATCGAGATGGGGCGATGGACGGAGCGGCGCGTGGGGAAAAGAAAGGACGGAAAAAAGGAGGAGGGAGGAAGAAATTCTCTGAGTATTAGGTTTTGATGATAGGGAGATTTTGCCCTTTGGGTCCGACACGGGCGGCGGGCCGCTTCGTTGTGGTCACGGGTGGTATAGCTCGGACGGTGCGTGCATGGTGGTGACCCACGCACAAAGACAACGACGTCATCACACGTAGGTTATGTTAGAAAGTGCCGTTTAGAAAGTTCTGTAATAGGCGGATCCACTCTTATCTCGATCGAAATTATAAGAGCGTTTGTTAAAGTTGGTACATGATGCTACATACGGTGCCCTCATGGGTAGATGGAAATGACAGCATGTCGAGACTATTTGGGTGCAACAAAGGGCAAGTCTACTCTTTGAACACCTTTCTCAAAAGTTGCAGCTACGAAACTATCGGTATTTTCGGCTCTTTTAAGGTAATTTGGCAAACACTTCACTCGACTGTAGCTTACAGACGGATGCTTCCTAGAATCACAACTTCAAATCACTGTTTTGCAACAAAACTATGGCCCGACATAGCCTCAGCTATACACCGCACATGACCCAAACGGGCCAAAAGAATCGATGCGAACCTCACTTCATGCCCGGCCCCTTCTTAATTAGAAGCACACGGTTTGTGATCCCTGTCGCGCTGCATGTTACATCAAACTTACAGATCGAGACCATGGTGATATCGAAAGCGACTGAGAATTGAAAAGTAATGTGGTCGCACCGCCCCACGGGGGCAACGAGGGCGTCACTCTCTCGATCTGCTACTGTCGATTTTTTGACCATGAGGAGCATCGTTTTGCGTGGTTTCCGAATGGGAATTGACGCCACTTTGGGCTTCCTTTCCCATTAGCCCGTGCACACAAGGACCGTAAAATTTCGTGCATAAAGCACTGTACTTTATCTCTTCCGAACCGGTAAATTATCATAATTATTGGTGAAAATCAAAGGGTATGGTTTTTTTAATCATCGTTTACTTTTTTTCTCAGCATTAATTTTACGGAATTATTAACCGTATTCAATTGGTTTGTAAATGATCGGTTCTTGTACCGACTTATCGACTTTTTAATTGCATGACTTGCTAATGTTTCAAAATTGTTGTGTTTCAATACGAAATTATTATCCTAAGTTAGAGTTACCTCCCAACTCTTATTAGATTAATGAACTCATGAATTTTCCGTCACTCGTTCTAACTTGCGTTGCTTATCCACTAAGAGTATTTGCAAATTTGCAAATTTTCATAACAAGTAATCATTTTTTTTTATCTTGATTAAAAATGCCAAATTTTCATTATTTAAGTAAGCCACTTTTATTTATCTTGATTAAAAAGGCCAACCCATAACCAACGTTTTTTTTCTTAATTTGCCAATGTTTTATTTTCTTATCATTTATAACTTTAATTTTTATTTTTCCACAATACCTTAAATTCAATTAAGAAATTATCAACCTCAATGAGAGTGACCTGCCAACTTCCTTGATTAAGTTTCACGGCAAGTTTTTCTTCAAATGGTTCTTTTGACACTTATGGTGGGTTTTGTAACTATTATGTTGCTGGAATCAATTTCTACTCAAAACTAATTTTTCTGACTCTATTTTCTAGACAAGTTTTTGAGCATTTGAACATATTTGATAACTGCACAAAATTTATATTCTCAAAATAAAAAAATACATGAATGCATTTGGTACGATCCTCAAATTTGTTTATGACGTAGAATTTCTATTAATTTTTTTATGAAATATTTTTTTATTTTATTTTATTTATTCCTTCTTTTCTTCCTCCTCTAGCTAGTTGCCAGGCCTCGGTGATGGCCAACAACCTTGGCAAGAGGTTGTCGGCTCTTGTCTTTGGTTGATCGCCAGCCAATGTCGAGCTCAGCAATTAGCTAGAGGAAGAAGAAAAAAAATGGCTTATTTCTTTAATAGTTCCCGATAACAAAAATGTAACTTTTTTTCTGTTTCTTAATTCTATTCCAAATTTATTCTTTAACCATTAATATATTTCTAGAGTAGAAAAATTAACTGACTTCATCAGACGAATTTACTTTCTTTTTTTTGTTTCAAGAAAGAAAATAACAAAAATAGTAAGGAATTGACAACTTACCAAACACGGTCTTATTGAATCTTTTAAAAATCTACTAGTACCGACAGGAAGAAAGAAATTCATGTTTCTTGGAACGGAAAAGTAGAACTGTCGGTGGTGTTACCGAGTGATTTGGTCCATAAAGATCGGTCCTTTACTCGTTGAAGCACACCGTGATGATGCTAATTCAAGTGCACGAGTCCCAAGTCCACCATTTCGGATTTGGATTGATCGAGTCGCCGGGCGTACGGGAAGAATCATGGGATCGTACTCGGAATCATTGACGATCGAGGGTCATTTCCCATTTGCCCTTGAGGAAGAAAGTTGACTTCTGCAATGTGAAAGTTGACGATGCAAAGGGTGCCGGGAAGTAAAATTCCTTGTCGTGGCCGTGCGATGTGGAATGCCTTTTTCGAGTCTATCCGCTCTTTGCCACTCCTTCTTCAAGTCCCACTTTAGCCGGTCCCCAGAGAGGAGGAGACAGAAGGATAGTTTTCACGCATCACCGAATAACTCTTTTTGGTAGGTCTACCGGGAAACTTCGAGCTCTTTGATAAATGATGTGACAGCATCGTTAGCTTGTGGAAATGAACGAAATCTGTGCATTTCGAATTCAATGGATTCGCAAAGTCAAAACGCGCAATAGAATTCGGTTGTCGTCGCTTGATTAAAAGGAGCGTCGTTAGCATTTATTGCTCCACCTGCCGTTGCACCAGACCGACACTTGGTTTGATGATGCTTTTCCAGGTGTATGCGCGGATGAAACCTGCGCAGCTTGCGGAACCTCGATGGTACCAGTCGTCAGATTGACATTAGCTTGTAGGAAGTTCGTTTTCTTGCCTCGAGGAAAGGGACGTATGTTGTAGCTTCATATGGTTGCTGGGTGTCAAAGGAAACATTGCCAGCTAAGAGGAATAATCCAAAATCACCCAAGAGTCTCCCGGGTAGATCACCAAATCACCGCAACTTCCTCTCCAAGGAAGATCACCCAAGAGATATCTCTCTTGAATCTTCATAGAGATTAATTGAATCAATCTAGGATTAGAATCGATACACCTAGATGAGGAAAATATACTCTTTGCTTTTATTAATCATTCTTTGTATTATATATTGGTTCCTTTGTACAAAAACACAAATAGCTCTCTCTATAATAAAACTTTTCTTAAGACAACATTCTGTCGAAAGGTATCTCTCTTGATTTGTCACACTAGGAACTAGCAAAATTTTACCACTCCATGCTAAAAAATACAGTTTTTTCCCCTTGTACCGATAAATTTCAATAAAGGTTCATAAGCATCACAAATTTGTTGGTAAAAGAGATGACCAGTTAGCTTTTTGCTAAGTAACTTGCCGATAACTTACCGATACTTTCATGAAATTACCAACTTCTTTTTATAATTTGCATATTGACCATTTCTTTCACTAACTTACTAGTTTTCATTTGCATAACTTATCAAAATTTCGATTTACTAATAGTTATATTATGAAATTTCTAACCTAAATTATGGTGATATACCAACTTTTATTAGATTAAATTACCCAATAGTTTTTGGTTAACTCTTTATCTATCAACTTTTTTTTATGGTTCTAAACTTTCTATCAAGTCACAAATTTTTTATTGTATTAATCTTTGATCCATTGGAAATGTATCAAAGTATGTTATGTGAAGGCCCATGAAATGCCATGCAGGCCTTATGAATCGATTAAGTCCATGTCTTTTGATCTATACAGACAACCCTGACCTAAATCCTGACATGTGAGCTCTCATTCTAAGCTGAGAATTCTCAAATGTTCCCTATCAATCGCATCAACTGCAGCGTTGTAACAAGTATTTTATGTTCACCCTCACATAAGAAATGGACTTGCGACGCTGGGTCATTCACCGGGCGAGTGACCAGATGGTACACTAGTAGATGCTCTCGATTTACGCATCCGGTCATGGTTTATCCAAGTGAATCACATGTACAAAGGATTGACAAAACCTAATTTTGGGTATACATGCACAACACAAAAAGACTTTGGCATTGCATTGCATGCATGCCCACTTTCTCTTCAAGCTCGTGAAACTAACCTTTTGTTCGGCTTCATGCCTATCGAGACTCACGCAATGAACGGATGAGAGAGTTTTCCACGCACACTTAAAAGAGGACCGCAAGAGACATGCTTCGTACATAGTAATTAATCTGAATTTATGCAATGTTGACAGTTGACTTAATATCTCGTCATTCATTGCAAAGCCAAGAAGAAAGTTCACACGTCACTGTATGAAAGCTGGAAAGGCCAAGAAGGAAGATAATCAAGAAGAAGTTGAAGCAACCTAAATGAACTTTGGCATCTCTCTCTCTGTGTCTCTCCCTTCCAGGAAACTGCATGAAATTTTAGAAAAGGCGCTCTCCTTTTCACATTCTTTCTTTTCTGGCCACTCTCTTTCTCTTTTCTTTTCAAATTTCTTCCCTCATCTCTAAAACTCGCCTGCCTAACTCGGCCGGAACGAGGACCCGACGGGCATCCCCAGGTTGACTCCGAAAGGAATATTTCCGAGCGGGACAAGGCGCTCGATCGTGTGTGCTTTTGCAAAGTTTGACGCTCTTGCATGCGCGAGATTAACTAAAATAAAGCGTGAAGGTGGCGTTTGTTTTTGCTGGAGGCAAGATGTTTGAATAATCCATTATAGTGGCACGATCATCTTCGCATGTCTGCGAATCCGGATGAGTTCACGATGCCAAACCGAAGTAGGGTTCCTCAATGTTGACCGATGAACGTTCAAAAAGTAATGGAAAAAAGAATATAAAACAATTTTCCCATTTGTTCCTTTTTTGAAAGGTAGTCTTCTTTAATTAGACTTCTACCGTATTATTGAGGGTAAAATTTTCCAAAAAGTGAACCGCTGCCAATAAGTCATAATTTTTTTAATTTTACCAATTAAGTATTTTTTCGCACTATGCCAATTGAAATTATCTGACTAATTTTGGTTGGAAATTATTGATGTGAATACTGGTCGTTTTACATGGCACGGCCGCTATTGATATTGACAATTTTTAATAATATTTGAAGTTTTTTTTTCCTTTTTTTCTAGTCAACAAAGATTACAGGCAATCGATATGCTACATAGGACATCCCGTGTCAACATCAGTGATTTATAATCAAAATTAGCCTATTGGACTTACATGGTAAAGTGTGAAAATGTTTAGGACTTTATCGGCAAAATTGAAAATTTAGTATTAAATTGGCAAAAATGTAATAGATTTAAGACTTTTTGAATAATTATCCAAATATTGAGAATATGTTGACGTTGGGTTAGTATAAAGTTATTATGATCAAAAGGGATTGAGATGGCATCTGAATCGCTCAAGTGATGATTATAAGAAACGCTTATGATGCTCCTTGAAATTTGTTTATCAAGTGATTCGGCAAAACCGATACATACAATTAGTCATGCGCTGGTCCAAGATTTATTTCAATGAGCGTTTGTGGTAAACAAAGTATTTTTAGTAAGAGAGACAAATAATAGTTGATGAAAAAAAAGTTACAGATTTGTAAACTGTCGAAAAAATTCATAATTATATGAAACTCTCATATAATTATGAGTAAGTTACTAAAAAATCGGGTAATCAGTAATTATTTTAGCCAACATAATTTTTGTTTTTCCACTTACCCACTTTTTTTAAAGATCCGTCGGTAGCGTTTAGCAATTGATTTCTTTGACCACCTTCCAAGTCATTTTCCGTCGAATTGACTTGACATTTCTTCTTCTCACGAAATCTAACTGCTCGACCACATATTATATTGACCCCAATTGGATTAGTCAACGGTCCAGCTATATAGGTCACGCTAGCATTACGTAAAGATGAACGACTCCGATTCGGGCGCCCTAAATTTGAAAAAAAAACCCAACAAAATGTAGGACTCAAAGACAGGATTTAAGCTGTTGAATGACTTGACTTTTGCATGATATTTTCTTTATATCCTGTTTAAGATGATGTGCTCAATTTTTATCTGTATTTGCTGCTGATGATCGGCATTCCATTTACAACTACTCACTCATCATTATTGAATGAATGGTATATAAACGAGAAAATTACATACCTTCCATCTTGGAAAATAATCTTAAAAATCACAAATTACCCTATAAGTGTCCCGCATATTATACAAGCGGTTTAAATTCTTTTAGATCAATTGATGGTCATCTTATAATGTCTGCATTGAGAAACAATTCTATAGCTATAAATGTCAGTACATCTGAACTGAAATTAGAGCTCTTCAATATATATATTTGTTATTAAATGTGTGGTTTCACATTGAACAAAAAGACATTGATCTAATGTAAAATCTTCTTTTGTCCCCATTTGATTTGCCCAATTCTTCTCTAGTTCAAATCCCGGTTTTCTTTCCTGAAATTACTGATTGAAGAATGCGGGCTAATCGATTCTTTCTCCATCTAAAACCTTTCTTTTAAGAAAGCGCATTTTGTCAATGAAATGGCAAATCATTCTATTCTTTTGCTTTATTAAATGGATGAAGTCCCAATTTTTAAATCGTTCTATCTTTTAGATTAATTGATGGTCATCTTACAATGGTATCGAGAAACAATCCTATGGCTATAAATGTCGATGCATTTGGACTGAAATTAGAGCCCTTTGGTATATTTTTTTATTTTTTATTTTTAAAAGTGTGGTTTCACATTGAAAGAAAAGACATCGATCCAATGTAAAGTCTTCTTTTGTCCCTCTTAAATTTGCACGATTCTTCTTGAGTTCAAACCACAGTTTTCTTTCCTTGAAATTACCCTATTGACGGGTGCACGCTAATCAATTCTTTTTCTCCATCTGAAGCCTTTCTTTAGAAAAAAACTCATTTCGTCAACGAAATGCCAAATCATCCTATCCTTTGGCTTTATTAAATTGATGAAGTCCCATATTTTAACAGAGCATAGGACAAGGCACAGGAGTTAGAGCTAACCAAACTCCAATGGTCCTTATGCATAGATTATCTCTGTCTAATTATTATTATTATTTTTTAGAAGTTACAGTCAATTTTTTAATATGATCCGACAAATAAGACCAATATTTGGTCCACTTTAATTTATACTTTACCATAATTTTTATTTTGGTTAGATTTACTAATCATCTACATGTTTTTATAATCTGCAAATTTCTATCGATATATGTACAATTTGTACTCGATAGTAGGTAGGAATTAATGCAGTCTGACCAATTTATTTTTTTTATGACAAATGACCCCATCTCTTATTTAAATGTATACATTAAATCGTTGGAATCGATTGTCGTGCAGTTCGTCGTCCATGAAGACGTTTATCCCCAAAATGTGAGGCACATTTTAAGAGATTTGACTTGCAAGACTCTGAATATTACTGTTCAATTTCTTTGTTTCTCAGAATATTTTTTTTACTTATGGTACCCCCAACATGTGAGGCACATTTTAAGAGATTTGACTTGCAAGACTCTGAATATTACTGCTCAATTTCTTTGTTTCTCAGAATATTGTTTTTACTTATGGATGAAAAAATCCAAACGGAGTTATTCGACACTCTTTTTTTTTTTTTTTTTTTTTTTAAAACACATTTATATTTGCATCGTATTCTAAGTCAATCACTAAGCAAATGATTAAACGGGTTACCATATTACCAACGAGAAGTATTGGGACAGTCGCGGGAAATTTCACGAAAATAGTGTGAAGAACGTTTCTATCGAAAGTAGATGGTAAAAAAATTAAAATAAGGGTAGAAAATGTTTTATGTACTTTTTTTTGCAACATCATGGGCCACGTACAAGATGAACCCTAGTAATTTAATTTCTTTGCATTACTTTGTGCTTTTTTCACATAATTTTGGGGAGATCCCATTAAGTACCATGGTTTCAAGGTCAAACGCTTCTCTCGAACTCACTGATAAATAAGGCAATTAAGTAGTAATATCAGGCATCATTTGCTTTGCAAAATAAAAAATGTAAAAGATCTAATTTCTTAAAATGATCGCTTGCATAATTTCAAAAAATGAGTGAATGATTTTTTTTTCATTATCTACGAAAATGTTGAAATTGTTGCTGAAAAAGTAAATACTTTCGTTGACTAGTTATTTCAAATAATACAAGCTAATATCCTTCAAATATTTCATTTTTGTGAAATAAATGGCACATCCAAGCAGACCATGAAATCAAAGTATCCTAAACCATTGACTAATCGATTTCCCCTTTTTATTCTTCCTCACCTAAAAATAATTAAATAATTATTACCAACCCCTTTCGGACTCTTGGAGAGTCAAATGTTAATCTTTTCAAAGTGTTGCTTCTTTCCTCACCTTTCTTTTTCACTTTTCATATTCTGTAGTTGGACTAAGTAGATTTCAATTCGGACCTGCACTTAAATGCTGAAGAGCTCTCGAAGCTTAGTTTTAAGATTTCAATTTAGACTTCGTGTTGACGCTGCGGTTCTTGACCTCAACTTTGCAGCCCTTTTTGGCCACACGAATTCTTGAATTTTAAATTCTGAAAGTTCGAAAGTCGGGCCCGATTGTTGCCCAAACTCGCTGTAACGAGCGGCCAATTTGATTTTTAGAGATTAATTTCGGTTTTCATTTCAGATGAGAAATTTTTGAAAGGTCTATCTCATTTCGTTTCTCTGTGTTTTTTTTAAACAATGTTATTGAGCCGGATTTGTTTTTAATCCCTATGAGGCTCTAATAACTAGGGTTCGTTGTGAAATCTTTTCTTATTAAACAAGAGTAGTTGACTCGGATTGGTGCATTCATTCCATAAAATATAAATTATTTGGAAAATATATTTCTAAATATGATTGTTTGTATCACTTACAAAAAATGCATTAATGGAAAATATTTTCGCAGCCCACAAAAATGCCCAAACATAAATTGTTATAGATAACATGAGTATTTTTTTATTAATTAATTATTTCAAGTGATATAAATGATTATTTTTAGGAGAATTTATTTTTTAAAATATTTATTTTTCGTGATATAAACGGAACCTAAGAAGAAAAAACATAAAATATCCCAAACTTTTTAAAACCCAGCCCAACCTTCTTCCGAAACATGAAAAGCACACACGATGAGTGGGCCAATCAAGCGGGCCCATGCTTCATATAAGTAGAATCCCCTCGCATTTTTTCAAGAAAAAAGAAAAAAGAAATCGACCAGAAAATAAGCAGGATAAGTCCTGAAATCGGGCCTAACGAGTTGCCGAGCCCGCCCCACCGATGAAAATTACATAGCAATTTCTGTTGAACGGACCTAGCTCGGGCCTAGCTCGGGCCGAGTTGGGTGACTCTGCCATTGTCCAAGCCCGCCCAAATTTGTCTTGGGGCCCAATTCGGTAAGCCATTGGGCTTAACATTAGATCCGTATAATCCGTATTCTTCCGCGCCCCAATATTTGGATTAATGCTTATATGGATGTTTCATCTCAAATTTTCACTCTAATCCCAAATCTACTTACGTATCCAAAAGTTGCCACTAGTTTCTATCATCAACATTAAGGTTTTGATAATGATCCTTTAACTGATTTTGATGTTGATAAATTTAAAGAAATTAATAATGATTTTTGGGTGGGTGGGCAGGAATTAAAGTGAAATTTTGAGTTTTTTTAGACAAAAAATTTTAGAGTTGAAATGATATTGAACTTAAAATTGGAGATTTTTTACTTAGGAATTAGGCCTTGTAGCACTACCCTACTACATGTACGGAGAAAGTGTGGCAATCCTTCCATTGATATAAAAATTATATCACTTTAGTTGGTTTTTTTGTTCTCAGCTTTATTTTGTTTTAAAAAAAAATGAAATTGTGCTTGAATTTTTTCTTATATAGGAAAATATTACTATATAAAACTTGGGAATTTATATTAGATGAAAAAAAGTAAAGCGTGAGAGTAAAAAAAAAAAAGGATAAGTATCTTTAAAATTCTAAAACTTGCCAAAAATTGTAATTGGGTTTTAAAACTTTTAAAATTGCAATTAAGTCTTCAAATTTATTAAATTTATGTAATTAAATATTTCTGTTAACTTTGTTTAACTTGGCGGACGAAAATGATGGTGTCAAATTTTTATTTTATTTTATTTCTCCTACATAGTGTTGATATGGCTAAAACACAAAGGATAATACCAAAATGATACCATTTTGATCTAAACTTTCATTCTTTAAATTTGAATTAGATTTAAAAAATAAACACAATAAAAAAAAGGAGGACATAGCTCAAAACCAATGAGGCCTCCATAGTTGGAAAGTGTCCTCAATGGTGATAGAGTGAGGGTCGATCGAAGTCATTAGGCCTTGTCCAGTGGCTAGGGACCCTAGCTCACTGTAGGTGAGGGCTTTTTAATTTAAATAATATTTAGATTAAAAAATCAATTTTGAATTAAAATGACTATTTTTAGTTTTGTTTTCATGTTTTAGTTGGTCAATGTCACTAGAAGATGGAAAATAATAATAAAAAAAGTTACGTCAACATTTTTCATTAGTTAAATTGGATGGAGTTTAATGAATGATTTGATTACGATAATTTGATAAATTTTAAGATTTAATTATTTTTTGAATTTTAAAACTTAATTCACTGTTGTGACAATTTTTAATGGTTTCAGTGCACTTTATCGCTAAAAAGAAATTAGAATATAATGAAAGCCTAGGCCACGTCAGCTCGTGTCCCCTATCAATCTATCAAATTTCAAGACACCAAAAGCGAGTGAAATCAATCAAAAATCCGTTGGTTGACCTGACGACGACGACGACTCTTCAGTCGCAGCTCGTTCGCCGGAGCTCCGAGAGACCTCATCAATCACCGCTTCCCCAATCGCCGCGACCGGTGAGTTCACCTCGAATCTCCTCCGCTCGAAGAGCGCAATTTTTCATTCGATTAGGCTTCGAATCGCTTCATCGTCGGTCGATGCGGTTTCGTCGCGGCATCGGTGTCCCGACGGTGTAAAAGAAGGGAAGAGAATCGGTCTGGATGATTGTTGTTCGAGGCGATTCTCGTTATCAGAATTGCGTGCGAATCTGGTGACTCGGTTTGGATTTTGGCGTCTGTTGCTGCTGCAATGGCTATTCGTTGATGGGGACGAGATTGTTGCGTGTGTTGTTGGCTGGTGTCGCGGTTCAGGTTTCAATGTGCGTTTATCGTCGTCGTGAATTTTCTCCACCGGAGGCTTGGGGAGTATTACCGAGCTGCCGGCGAGTCTAGCCACGACGTGACCGTGGAGGTGGTTAGGTTTGATTCAGTTTAATTTGTCTGTGCTCATGTGAATTTTGGCTGTGAGAACTTTACATAAATGAGATGTGCACGTCAAGGAAGGAATGAGTCGGCATTACCTGTTAAGTGATGGTGGAGCTGTGGGTTTTGTTGCTTCGGTTTGATGTGGTGATCGGAGGTGTTGGTTTGGTGTGTTTGTTTAAATTCTGTCCCTTATTTCTGTTTTTTAAACTGTAATCCTCTTACAAAGTGCGTTGTTAAAATTGTCTTCTACAATCACTGAAAAAATTGAACAGTTGGTTAGTGTTTTCTCAGAATTAAATTCGAGAGATATTGATTGACAGTCTTTTTAAAGTTTTTCCTATACAATGGTAGTTTAATGCTTTCTCCTTTTTAAGGAAGCTGCGTGCTGCGACAGAGTACATCTGTTGAGGAAATTATCTATGCACTGGCTTTTCACTAGTACGATTATTCAGAAGATTAGTTGCTTTTGCTTGCACTGATATGGTTGCACCTATTTCCTTATCTTTGACTTCATCCATCTACCCGTTATGTGTTGCAAGACAATCCTTCTGTTAATTGTTAAATTAACCACTTCTCATAAATGTCTATTTTCATGAAACAGATTTGGTCGCCATTGCTTACTTTGGTTACAATGTGCCATCAAAGTTCTTGTGACCATTTTCCTGATGAAGATGCAACTGCAGCAGAAGAGAGTCTCCTTGTGTACTGCAAGCCTGTTGAGCTATACAATATTCTACACCGCCGTGCCATACATAATGTAATTGTGTCATAATGCTCTCTTTTGCAAACTCTATGTTTTGGCTCTTGCTTAATATATACTTCCCTGGAAACACCAAATGGCATGATGAGCTTTGACCATAGATGGGTACATTGAGTGAGGGAATACTTGTGATATAGTCTCTTGTTGGAAAAACCAATTGGCATGATGAGCTTTGACTGTAGATGGGTACATTGAGTGAGGGAATACTTGTAATATAGTCCCTTGTTGTAGATATTTATGTAGTGTGAATCATTTTGAAACATATCTTAAACTCTACCTGTTGTGCAATCTCAAAAGTGGGACTCGCCTATAGATTATTTTTAGGTGTTGGTAACTCTGTACTTTATCCTGATCCTATTGAACAGGTGATATCTGAATGCTATCAACATAAGGCTAGATAAAAAATCCCTTGGGTTTTCATGGCTTTCATAATTCTAAGATATGTTCCTTGTTCCGATTTTTTGGATCTGTCCATTCTAATATGCTGATCAAGCATCCTTATGTGCTTTAGCCTTCTTTCCTCCGGAGATGTTTGCGTTTCAAAGTACAAGCAAGGCGTAAGCATAATAAGAGGTGAGAATTTTCATTTAACTACATACGGCTACTATTCCTCGATCATTGCTAAGGGATCTTTGTGTTTATTTTTATATTATTTTCCAGTTGTATTCTTTGAAATTACAGTACTATAGCACTTCTAGTGGCTATTCCCTCAGTGCTTCTCTGTCCAATCTTATGCTCTTCTACGTAAATTTGACACCCCAAAAAGGAGTTTGTGGGTATTTACTATTCCACAATTTACAGGAATATTTCATGGTCTATTGGTTACATATAGGGAAATGTTCTTGCATACATGGGCTTTTTACACAAGAGAAATAAAATGTACAAAGTCCTCATATTTGTGGCTATTTTTCAAATAGAATGGTAAATCGAGCCCGTTTGTGATTGAAATGGCTTCTAAAGACCTCTTAAGGTGGTGTTTTTTATGTTGTTGCTGTTGTTAGTTCCTTGTTTTGATGCACAAGTAACAGGGCATGGAATATTTTTATTCTCATTTAATTGACTAAACTGCTAGAGAACACCAGCAGTTTCTGAGAACTTTTTTGTTTTTTTTTTGCCAAGATGACACATTTCTAGCCATGTTCCCTCTTTTCTTTTCCTTATAAGTTTATTTCTCATTCTATCCATCTTCTCTTGTTTCTTTTCTGTATCGAAAATGTCTGTCCACTTTATTATTGTCCTTTAGTGTGATTCTTCTTCTTCCATTTTGGGGATCCTGTAATGTTTACAATTTTTGTGTTAATTGTCTAGGTTGAAGGCCGGAATAGTCATTTTCAACTATAGGGACCGCAACAATGTGCATCAAAAGATTGAAGGTACATTTAATCATTAGTGGTTTGAATTTTGCATCTTCTCCATCTTATCATTTTGTTGTGATTAATTTTCAGTAGTGCAACATAGGACTACACCACATATGCTAGGGCTAGATATCGGTTTACTCTTCTTATAAGAAGAACGTAAAATGCGTGCAATCCAAACATAGTTACTGTGCAGAAGTAGAAATAAACCTTGGAACTTTTGCTCTCTCTCCCCCACCCTCCCCGCCCCCCTGGCCCAGTTATCTTACTAACTTTGGAAGTTGATCATATCTGCCTGACTATAAGATACTACAAGTTAATGACAAACTCGCTGAGTTGCCGTGTTGCAGCACTTCCACTTTTTTGTCTCAAGATAACCTTTCTTTCCTTGCAGCCTGCTTCTAAAGCATCAATACTATATAAGAGGAAAGGATTTTGAGTGGGTGTAGAATGAGCAAATTCACATGATATGTCCTCAAAAATATTCTTTGCTTCAGAGCTTTAGACTGAAGTTCATATGTGTCTACCTCCCAAAGCACAGCAGGGACATTAATGAATGGCAGTGCCTCTTTGAAGCTACTGTTTTTTTTCCTTCCTTGTCGATATTTGCTCTATTTGTACAAGGATGGGCCGAGCTTTAGTAGTAAAAACTTTTAATTGGTGTCTTTGTTTTAAAAATGCAGTAACTGAAGATTTCTCTTGCCCATTTTGTTTAATGCAATGTGCAAGCTTTAAGGTAAGGTTTTACATTGTTGTTTTCTCTTATGTCATGCTCTCTCCTTTTTATCTTTCTTTTCAACTCATGCATGGTTGCATAATTTTGATGAAAAAACTAGAGCTTTTATTTGTTTGAATAAGAAAGAAATACTGGATTTTTTAGGCATTTTGCATGCTTCCTATCACTCCATGGAGTTTTTGAACTAACTAGCGTTTGGCATCTTGGCAAAGTTTCATTTGATATGACGTACGTCTTGTGCATAGAGGACTTGGGTTTCACATGACAAGGGCTTCTTTGTACTTTAGGCACTTAAATCCAGCTGGCATTTCAACTATCTAAATTGCCTCATTTTAGAGTTCACTTTGCTTTCTAATTCTTTTGGAACTTTGGCCATATCTTGAGTTGCTCTGGGCACATATAGATAAGGGTTTTCTCTATAATGGAACTGCACCCAGCTATTGATACCAACTTATTCTGGTACTTCTCAATCGAGCAACACCTAATGTACTCTTTCATTCACCCTTCAGAAAAATACTTCTCAACAGCACAATTCTTGAGAAATTTTCACTTGACAACCTTTTAGCACAATATATTAAGAGAGATAACTGTTCCTTGATATCTTTGTTTTCAGGGTCTAAGGTTGCATTTATGCTCATCGCATGACTTGTTCAACTTCGAGTTTTGGGTTGGTAACCAGTTGCCAAGTTGATATGTAAAATACTACTTTTTCCTCCAGTGCCTGCTATTGAACTGAAAGTGATTTTTTAGGTTTTTGAAGAGTATCAGGCAGTGAATGTCTCTGTTAAAGTTGATATGCTGAGATCCGAGGTAATATATTTCCACTAAATAACTTTTTTACCGTCAATTGCTATGATTGTTGGATAACTCTTTGCTCCTAGTCTTTATGCATTGATTGGTTCCATTATAATGAGTGGGATGTTATGTTTGTGGGCTGCACTTGGGTCCCTTACCATTAAATTTTTGCCTCTCATTTTCCAAAATTGAATTATCATAGCAATGTCTAATGTTTTTAGTGCTGTATTGTCATGGATATCAATTGAATTATTTTGCTGGTCCTTTTGCCTTATCTGAATGATGCAAAGAAGTGGATGGGGTATGTTGCACTTCCTCATTGTGGTGATGGGGTTTTGAGGAAAAGCAATGTCTTATGGGATAAGCACATTTTTGACGAAAAGCAATGTCTAATGTTTTCTCTTCTTAAGTTATAGGTCTTTCAACCCCTCTGCAAGGCCCCTAGACCCGTGAAACCCAACCATGGTCAATTCCCAACTGTAGCTTTAAGTGAAAAGGTGTTTTTGGTTATCCTTTAATCAGAAGTTGACATGAAGGAAACTTGAACAAAATCTTATTTGTATGACCTTAGAACGTGATCCAGTCTTTACTAGTGTCTAACAGCAAATCATTTTTGTCAAGTATTGTCACCTGAAAGGACTTTTTGTTAGATAATTGAATGCCCATACAATTTGTTGCATTCAATGGTTGTGCAGGTTCTGACAGAAGAAACAGACCCTAGATTGCGGACATTCTTCTTCTGGTTAGTTTTTCATTCTTTCATTTCCATACTCTCTTCGCTATCCTTTCCATTCCTCATCTTTGAATAATACCAGAATTAGAGGTTAATACAAACTATATCTTCAGCCCAAAACCACGAAGGCGTCAGCCAAAATATTCTGCTCAAAATAGGAAGCATGTCCAAGTTGAGTTCTTGGAATTTGATCCATCCCAAATGGCCAGTGAGGGGATGCAGAAAGGACTTCAGGAAGTTGAAAATGGTGATAATTTGGCTATTAATTCTTAAAGCATAACAGCTAGTAAACAGCCACCTGCATGATCATGTTTCATTTCAATAACACTTACACATGGTCTATATTTTTATTTCTAATAGACTTGATGCACAATGAGATTTTCTTGTTGTCTCAGTTTGTTAATGAAGTTTGGGGTCAGAAAAGAAGTAAGAAGTTTCCTGTTTAATTCTTCATATAAGGACAATGAAATTGAAATATGAAAATTTGAATTTATATACCTAGTGTCTTTAGAGTATTAGCATACTTCAGTGGTATTCTTTGAAGTATTTACCTTTATCCCAGCTGTTTTGCTAATTAAATAAGATTGGTTGCTATTGCCACAAATCACTCTTCCTTAGTTTGAAAGGTACTGGCTGATTTGTGAATGGTGATTTACAATGCCTCTCATACTTGGTGTGCTGATGAGTTGTTGCTCATTTTTAGCTGTTGCATGAAGGTTATTTGTACCCTTTTAGCTTGGTTTGAGGTTTGAGATCTTACTTTGCTAGCATGGTCAATTTGACATACTCGGTGAAATGTGTTTCTTTTTTGCTCTTATTTTTTTAACTTAAAAAGGATATGCATCTGTCATATAGATCAAATTCTATGCTGACAGTTAAATTGTTATATTGGTTGTTATCATTCTGACTAATGTCACATCATCATGGATTTGCTCTCAAAAAAATTTATAAAGCGTACTGATGGGTCTAATTCTTCTTATTTGATAGTTGCTGATTCATGCAACATTTATAGCAAAGTTTCTCCCATTGACTTTGCTCAAAAATGGAACAAACATATTGGAGAGTATGCATATCACATACCTAAGAAATGAACTTGTAAATCATCAAAATGATGTGGGAAAGGAGAAAGAGCCATTATTTTTATGGGGCAATATGGCAGAGATGATTCACTTAGCAATCACCAATCATTAAATGTTACTAACAATATCTTGCCTGATCAAAGTCACATTTTCATCATGCAATTTCTTCCTGTATGCTTGCAGCCTTGAAGGTTCTAGGTATAATTTGATTAGGATGACTTCTCTCGATGTTTGGAAAGGCTACTGAACTATTTTATGTGTCCACAGCTATGCAGAATGGAGTGCATGAAGCAGAAAATTTCTATCCTGATGATCCTAATACAGCTGAGTGTTTAGAACATGTTGCGTCCAGTTTTAATGTTTCAGGGACTCCAACTTCAATGGCTCAATCTTCTGTAGACCATGAATGCATCAAATCATCAGCTGGAAGTGACCCGGCTATTCTGCAAATGTCAAAAGCTAGGAAAATTGTGGTGGAACGTTCAGAACCTAGAAAGTATGTACGCCCAATTCTTTGAGAAGTGATCCATTTGAAGCACGTTCAGTGGGCTGTTAACTCCTGCCTGAACAGATCAGTTGGAGTGCATATTGTGTCTACTAATGGCTCACTGTTATTTTAACATATTTATTTCAGCCGTGGGCAATTGCTGAGACGACAATTCTATCACTCTCACAGAGTTCAGGTGATTGCTCAATTTAGATCCATCTGGAATTAGATTATCTTCATCAATTATATCCCTCTATGGTTTGCCATTCCATATAGTCAATTTGTGCTCTTCAACTGTGGATTTTGCAAACAACCAATGCTTAGAAAAATCTGTCTGGCAGAAGCATTTCGTTTAGCAGTTTTACATAATGGAAGGTCTGAACTTTTTGTAATACCTAATGGATCTAACTCATCCAGCCGTTGGCCTTTCCATTTATAGTTTTGGCACTGAATAATTTAGTTGTCTAGCAATTATGTCCACATATGATCATGTTCTTATTTCTGTTAAAGTCTTCCTAGATTGAAATTTGTTAATTTGAATGCAAGTGAAAATCATGATCAAGTCTTTGAATCTATAGGATTGGGTGTGGCGTAATATTGGTAGGATATGTCTTTTTTTCCCTTTCCTTTTTGTTGTTTTTTCACCAAGAGTGCCGTTTCTAGTTGATTGTTCTGTGATAACCTGGATCTCATAAATTTGAAGTCATGAAAACAGCCTTCTTGCAACCACACCATAAGCTCCATGCGAGTATAACCCTCCTTAGACTATGACAATGTGGGAATTTCCTCAGTTAGGATGTTGTTATTGTTGTTACTCCCTTTAAGATTTGGTAAATATCATGTTTGGCTCCTCTTTTCTCAGCCCAAACATCCTCCTCCTTTAAGAGTATATTCCACCTAATGGAAAATAATATCTCTTTCAGGTCTGGAAATCTTTTCACTAAAATGTTCATGCCATCCTAATACACCACCAAAATAATGTGCCTGACATGATTTCAATGAACTTGCTTCTTTTCTTGAAGCCTATGGCAGTGGAGCAAGTGTTATCAGATCAGGACAGTGAGGATGAAGTAGATGATGACATTGCAGATTTTGAGGATCGAAGGGTATGTACTTTTTCTAATTAATAACTGGAATTTTCTAGAGATGATTGGAATTAATCTCTTTCTGATGTTAGATACAGAAGGTGACATGTAGCTGGAAGCATTACAATGATTTTTGGGCTAATCATTTTAACTTTGTTTGTTCTAAAATAAATCAGTAGCAGGTTTGCAGCTTCTCTGTCTGCCTGGTGTTTTCCCCTTTTCAGCATTGGTTCTACAGCTAGCAATGGATGATCTTGTAATGTAGCCAAGAGACCTTAAAAATAAGGACAGCTTTTAATTTGGTTCTCTATCTTAGAGCAGGAATAGATTAACTGAAGCTGCTTTCTGGAAGCAGCTTTTTCCCAGTTCATTGCCATGGCTCAAGAAAATATATGATTCAGCAACAGGATCTACATATGGCACTTCAGATTTAATGGATGGGATATCTGCTTCTTCTAGTATCTGCTTCTGCAATTTAATGGGATGGGCCATATATACATAGAAGAGCAAGAATTTGTGATTTTTCCTGTTCAAAAATTACTCACGAGAATTCCAAACTGCCAAACCAGGGACTTTCAAGAATACTTTTGATTTAGATCCCTCTTGTTTAACTCGACAATATAGGGATGTGTCACACAAGTTATTTGGGTACTTTCATGCATGAGTTCCTCAGTGGAGAACTGGAAAGTGATAAAGTGTTTGTTCAAACCATCACCTGTCTATTAAGACCATCAACAGTTCTCAGTTGCACCCAGTAGAACAATCTTTTCTCACCCTGTTAGTCGGAAGTGTCAATCAGTAGTTAAATCTTTTGTTTGCAGATGCTGGATGATTTTGTGGATGTCACTAAGGACGAAAAAGATCTCATGCATCTCTGGAACTCGTTTGTCAGAAAACAGAAGTAATCATCACGTCTCTCTCATGTTTTATCCGTCTAAAAGAAAAAAAGCCGAAATTTATTTGAAATCTACTTTTCAGGCTGTTCTCATCAGTGAATGCCAATAGGGGCCTTCTTTATTTTTTCTAGTCTCTTTTATCAGTTAATGTGTCACGTGTAAGTCATTCTTGATTGGTGCAGGGTTCTGGCAGATGGTCATGTACCATGGGCATGCGAAGCATTCTCAAAACTTCACGGCAAGGAGCTTGTTGAATCTCCGGCTCTCTTTTGGTAGCATCTCTCGTGCTTTGGCTCTAATACTTGTTACACTAAATGACAACCTGTTCGCCCCTTACTCATCCAAATCAAATGTTATTTAAGTTTGCCAAATGCTGTTGTTCTGCCAGTATACGAAATGCAAGCTTGATCAAATTTTGCCAGTTCTTGCTTTTCAGGTGCTGGAGATTATTTATGATCAAACTGTGGAATCATGGCCTTCTTGACGCATCCACAATGAACAACTGTAATGTGATCCTTGAGAGGTCTCGAAACGAGGGACCCGATGTAAAGCGAAAGACTGATCCTGCAAATTAACTTAGCATTCAACCGTTGACCATAGGTAACCCAAATTCAATCTTCTAATTTAGTTTCATTCTGATGACCTGGCTAGGGAAGAGTCAATGTTATTCAATATGGAACCAGAATGGAAATTGTGGTTATCTTCTGGGATCTGAATGTTTAATCTCATGAAAACGAGTCTAATATGGTTCTCTCTCTCGGATCTGCCTCCTGTGCTTCCTCCGATTGCTTCTTTCATTAATACATCATGCAGTGTACGATTAATGGGGCGAGATTCGAGTAGAGCACTTAGAACTTTGAGCAATGCTCCAGTTAGTTTCATTGTGGAATCCATGTTTCGCTTTTGCCAAGAATAATCACCTTCTCGGGGGGATGACAGTAGTCTACTCTTATAGATTCGGCTAAGAAAATCAGTGGTCGTGTATTCAATTCCCGTACCTAGGCACGGCTTTTGTGGACCCAGGCCTGAGGGCCGGGACCAGAGCTCGAGCGCTGGGCATCCAAACATGCCTTCATGGGCTTGAGCTTGGGTGGTTGCATTAGGTACGGGCACTAGGGGTGCAGGCTCGGCCTTAATGGACACAGGGCGTGGGTGCTAGGATCCGAGGCCCAGTTGTCGGAGACTTGGTCTTTTGCCAAGATTAAGAACTAACGTTGAGGTTCCATGTCTAAGCGTGAGTTTTGGGTTCAAGTACTGATACTTAGTCATATTTTGGAAAAAAAAAATTCGGTTTTTTCAAAGACGAAATCATTTTTGTGAATATAAATTTTGAAATGAAGACATTTGTTGATTCATTTTTGTAGGGGAAGCTAACATCCAACATATGATCCTTTTAACTATTGGTTGAAATAATGTATACAAGACAAGGTGCCACAAATTTAACACAAATTTTATATCATATGATTATAAGAACTCATTCGTAGAATTATAATAATTATCAATAGTAATTATCATAACTCAAGGGTTTGAGAGGGAATAAAGCTCCTTCTTAAGCGGTTGGGTGGTGTTTGGGTTGGCTTTCATGCGCCTTGACTGATCCGACTCCTCGAGCAATCTTAAGAACTCAAATCTCAACATCGACCTAGCGAATTCAGACGATGATGAATCTAGACAAGATATTTTCTTGTCAAGAACATATCAAGAGAGTCCTTATTTAAATGCCTCCTTGTAATGGTGTTGCTCAATATGCGAAGTTCATAGGTCATTCTCACTATGCTTAATATTAAGCTTCGATCTATTTTCATTTGATGCCAGTCACGCGACGATGAAGCAATTAATTATAAATCCGCTTTATCTCAAGCTCGATTCGTCACTCTTAGATTTCATTTGTTTTGCCAAAAAAATGAATGATTGAACAAATATTTATTTAAAAATATATATGTCTATTGCTTATAAAATTGAATGTATGGAAATTATTTTTATTATCCCCGAATATATGTAGATATAAATTATCATCAATAATGAATATATCTTCACCGACTAATTATCTTAAAAATACAAGAAATCATTTTTAGGGAAATATTTTCTAAATCATGCTATAAATTTTTTTTTTCACTTAAGTGTCACATCGGAGTAAAATTGATTATTTGAATGTTATTTTCGGCAAATCATCCTATAAGGATTTTTAAATTTTTTTGAATTTTTGGATTTTTATTTTGCTTTTCTTTTCATTTTTTTAAGGTCATGCGAGTGTCATCGGCAACCCTCATTGCCGCAAAGGCCCTTGCCCAATGTGAACATGAAGGCCTTGAGTGAGGGTTTCATGGCCGGCAAGGATCGCTGGAATTTTAAGTCTTTATGGGACAATTGGTAGTTTTGAATTTTGAGATATGTTTCAAATATTCAATAACTTGATTTATAATAATGAGGTTCCTTTATAATCATGATTATGAGTAAGTGCATAAATATACTCTAAAAAAAGAAGTGGGTATAGGGAGTCAAGTTGTGTAGATATATCTAGTTTTAAACATCCTTTAAATTCATCCAAATTCAATATGACTCTAAAAAGAATAAAAACCTCTTGGCGGCCCTAAAAAGGGAAAAAAATTTAAAAATAAAAAATTTGTCCATATAAATAGTAAATTGCTGATAGCATTCAATCATTGATTTTTTAAATTTATGAAACTCAAAATAAGGAAAAAAAAAAAAGTGATATGGCACTCGAGCACTTGCGCCGTTCTTATTGCACAGTACACGATCAGCAGACGAGAGAAGCTTGGAGCGGGTCGGGAATCGGCGACGGATCGACTCGAAACGAAACCTATTTATTAAAAGAAGCCCGGTCTTTCTCTCTCTCTCTCTCTCTCTCGCAACGCCACGCTTCGCTTCGCATCGCAATCGAAATCGAAATCCCCCACTCCACGCTTTGTCCATCCGTCGAGAGAGATTCTCTTCTCTCTCTTTCTTCACTTCTCCATCGCAGAACCTCGAAGGAGCGCACTTCTCAATGGCGGCGACGGTAGACGAGAGCCCTTCCGCTAAGAGGTGGCTTCCTCTCGAAGCTAACCCCGATGTCATGAACCAGGTACATGACTCATCCGCTTTTTCTTTTTCTTTTTTTTATTTGTGGGTTTTCGGTGCTGGCGTGAGTTCGAATCGACGGGAGCGGAAATCGGCGACGCCTGATTCGGTGGGAGAAAGATATGAATTCGCGCGGTCGGTCGGGGCTTTCGAGAGTTGTGGTTTTATTTGATCTCCCGGCGGATGTGTCGTGCGAAACGAATGCGATGCCCAGTCGTTAGTCGGATGAGTATGTCGATCATTTGTTCGTGGGGATGATGAGTGTGGCTTTGATCTGGACAGCGAAAGCAAACGTGGGCCTGAATTACTTAGGTGAATGTTCACGGTGATTGCACTTAAAACATTCACCTAAGTAGTGAAGTTGGTTCCGATTGTTGGGTCCATGAATGACTGGTTTGTGGTTTCGCGTGTGATTCGGCAATGATGCCGTTCTAGGAGCTGGTTCTGTCCAGATTGTTCTATTATGGCTGTGTCGATCTGGTCTCTGTGTGAAACTAATGAAGTGTGCAATATCTGTAGATTTTTCATGATTACATCTAGTCAATTGGCCGGGGAAAAAAAAAAAAAAAAAAAAAACTCTAGTCAGTGTTCCGCTTCACCGTGCATATGTAGAATTACATACATGGATTTCTTTGGGTTGGTCGGTATCACATTACTGGCAGATTAATTTATGTAGAAAATTTTCTAATGCGGATGGCTATCTGGGTTCTTTTCCTTCAGTTCTTGTGGGGCCTTGGTCTTCCAGAAGATGAGGTCGAGTGCTCTGACGTCTTTGGGTTAGATGATGAACTCTTGGAGATGGTCCCAAAGCCTGTTCTCGCTGTTTTGTTCCTCTATCCCATCACAACACAGGTGCCTAGATTTCGTCGTGCTTCCATCCTTCTTAGTATGTCTGTCAATTCGACGAGTTACTTTATGCTGACTCACATGACACTTTCTCTGTTTTAGTCGGAAGAAGAGAGAATACAGCAGGAAAGTTTGAACAAGGTAGGCTTTCTTCGTCTTTTATGCTTATGTTATAAATGTATTGGTAGGTGAAGAGTGAAGAATGTTTATTTTGTACATACTTTTGATCATGCCTTTAAAATTAATAATGGATGAAACCCATTGTATTTTACTTCTTTTTATTCTGTTGCCAATTACTGTTCTATAATGGCGTGCGATAATGCTTCAAATACTCTTCGTAGTTATTTTACAGTATTTATTCAGCTCGCTTTTTAAATATTTTGGTAAACTTTGGTCATGACTTCTGCTTATCATCCTGATATTAGGAGTCTAGCAGTAAAGTTTATTTCATGAAACAAACTGTGGGCAATGCTTGTGGAACAATTGGACTTCTGCATGCTGTTGGGAACATCACTTCAGAGATCAAGCTTTGTAAGTTTCCGCTAGTTTCCTTTATTTGGACTGTCTCTGCTTTTTGTAAGTGCATGATAAGCTTGTGAAGCATCATTTTCCAAAACCTCATTAATTTTTTGTTAAGAGAGCTGAAGAAGGCAAACATAGGAATCATGAGTCCTTTCTGTAAGATGATTGACTGATGGTACATTTTCACTTCACGCCCCAATCGAACTGACTTAGGGAAGAATTATTAAGAATTTGGATGAATGATGATACTATTAGGACCCTAAAGTGTTGAATCATCCAATCTAAGATACATTTACACCTTAGGAAATGCCTTAGCAATGTCAAAAAAAAAAAAAAGAACCCGAAAGAAAATAATAAAAGGTCCAAACAACAACAGAAGGGAAAAGAAAAGAAAGTAAAACTGCTACTGCCATCCAGAGCACATTGAAGAAAAGGACAGTGCTTGAACATCTTCTTTACATGGATCAGAGCTATCATATTTACAAACTCATACTAACTTTTTCATGACTAGAAGGCAAAATTTTGAATTATGTTGTGGAATATGCAATCTCATATCTGCAATGATGGCTATGCTCTTTATCAGGAATTTTGCCAGTAGTAGATTTTTTTTTATTATTTTATGTAGAGGATAAATATTCATTTTTTATAGACATTTCTTAATTAGATGACTGCCTCTATTTAAGCTTTTTTTGACACATATTCTTCCTTTTCTGCTCCTTCAGTGGAGGGATCCTATTTTGATAGGTTTTTCAAGTCCACTGCTAATATGGATCCTTCTCAGGTAATATCTCTCTGCCTCCCTCCCTCTCTCTCTCTCTCTCTCTCTCTCTCTCTCTCTCTCATGCACACAAATGAATAAGCAGACAGTGCTCACAGAGTTCGATCAATCTGTTTAGCAATAGTTTCCTCTGGTTAACTCATAGTCTTTGCATCCTTTTCCATCTATGTTCTTAGCGTGCTGCATTTCTGGAGAATGATAGAGACATGGAAGTTGCTCACTCGGTAGCTGCTACAGCAGGCGAAACAACAGTAAGGTTTTGTTATCCTTGTGAACTTTAGATAAGTTTGTCATGGATCATTTTTACACTAATCCATGGTAAAAGGATTGTTCTGGATCTATGAGCTAAATTTTCCTTGGTGAACTTTAAATTTGAGCACTGACTGTTCTTGCTGTCCCACTAATAACTCTTGACAGGCATCAGACATTGCTGATGCACATTTCATCTGCTTTGCATGTGTAGATGGTAAGCAGCCCTCCCCCCCTTTCCTCTGCTCTATCTCTCTGTGCGCTTTTTTTTCCGCAAGCAAACATGTGTTTATCTAAAGAAAAAGGCTCGCCAACCACTTGACAAAAGTCTGTCTAATGGAATCAGTTGCCTCCACTAATATGTAGGTGAACTGTATGAGCTGGATGGAAGAAAGTCCGGTCCTATTTCACATGGTCCATCCTCACCAAGCAGCTTATTGAAGGTTATTATCGCTATCAATTTTTTTGGACTTTATCTTCTAATATGCCTCCTTAGCTGTTATCTAGGATTTGTTGGGTTCTTTAGAAACTATACTGATGGCATTGTGGTGCTGGGGGATTGAGGGTGGGGGGTCCTGGGGCAGTACTCGGTTTCCAGTGTGAGAAACATGTGTAACAGCCTACTTCTTTTGATGTTTCCTGTAGTTCTTTAATTCATATCTTCTAGCAACTTGTTCACTGTTTTTTTTTGGTGGTACTGGTCATATACTATTATCACCCATTCTATTGGATTTTACCTAACCACCGTTTTATTGGAACACAGGATGCAGCTAAAATCATCCAAGAAATGATCCAGAAAAATCCAGATTCACTCAATTTCAACGTCATAGCCCTTTCTAAGAAGGTTTGAGGCTTATAACATCTATAATGGAGCACTGTTGACGTACTGATCATCGCTTTCCCAGAAGGATGTCAGATCCTTTTATAGTATCATGTTTAAGCATCCATAAGAATAACTTTCTACTTACTAGAGAGCCTGCAATCTGTCATTTGTGGATTGTTCACTTTTAGGCCTATGGACGAATCTTTGGGTTTAGTTGGTACTGCTGTGCCCAAAAGTGGTGAAATAGATGTTATGCAGCTGAAACTTGTAAACTTCATTGCTTTGCACTGGAGACAGCATCCTCTGATGCTTCATCATGGCTTGATGAGTTCATTACATTTTATGTGGAAGGTATGCATCATGAACTTATCGGTTTTGAATGACATCGTCACTTTACACGATGTACAAAACGACTTGGCTATATGCTTTAGGGGTTTCTGTCCTGTAACTGGTACTAGTTCGTGAGACGATATAGAAAGGAAAGGGAGAGAAATGACCAATAGTGTGGAGGTATGAAAACTTGCATGTTTCCAGGGTATGCACAGATTAAGACCTCGATGACATGTGTGATCGAGAGGAAGTAGAATGTCACCGGTAAAATTATATTTCTAGAGAGAGTTCCTTGCCATGCTTGGCTTTGTTGAGAACTTGCACAAAAGACATGCGAATGTGAGAGAAAGGGGTTCGTCTGTTTTGAAATGAATCTTGGGAAATGAAAATCACGCATTGACATTTACCAAAATCGGAAGAAAGCCGGGTAAAAAACTTGCGTGGTCAGAGAGGAGACGAGGCGGATGGTGCAGAGTTTACGGTGACTTTTCTATACGATTCGAGAGAAGCAACCGGTCATGGTTCGAAGTTTGTATCGAGCCGCCAGGGCGACGATACAATTTCACTATTCTTGTCGGAGGTTTTTCCCATTCCATCGGGCATCGTGAACCTCATGGTCGGCTTGCATATGATAGTAGTTGTGGAGGAGTCAACTTCGTTCATTTGCTTGACGCATATAAAGAAAAGGAACTCGTTTATGAATTGACCCATCTAGCACGAATGTCGTTTATGAACGGACTGAATTAGTACACGTAGGGGCTTAGCACTTTTATTTGTTAATCATTCCATTGTCGATGGATTAAAGTAAAAGGTAGGGCGAATGCTCTTGAACAATACCAAAGTTTGAGTTAAGCATCCTCGATTGATTTTGATAAGATAGAAGTCATACTTCAGTTCATTATCTGTGGTTGGCATAACACATTTGTATCGATTGGAGGAATTATTATATACTTTGAAAGCATTCCCTCCATTTCTCACATGGGTTTGCACTGCTATTGAGCAAAAGAATACATTTGAAGACTTACATACATTTTGAGATTGCACAGTAATATTTTTATTGTTCGAAATGAATGTAGGATTGCGCTCAAGCAATACCAGATCTCAAATCCCTCTCATATTGTGAATGCACATGTAAGGTACAATCATGTGGCTTATGTCGATCACTTTCTTCTACTTCGCGACGCACGTTTGGCCTCATGATCACAGAATACAGATTTCTCTATCATTCCTTTCAATGAAACGGACCGTGCATCGCCAGAACATATGCTAAAGACCCTACTTGCCAAAAAGGAACAGCCCTAGAATTCTAGGAAAAGCCCTTTCTATTTCTCACTCGTGACTTCTTTGGTTTCCCATTGTCACCAAACATCCTCAGCAGAAAATCACAATCCTAAAAGAAACCCAAAAACGAAAGGATTCTCTTTAAGGTTTTCCCTGTGGCCCACATTATTGGGCCACCAAGCGACCTCAAAGAAGATGTCGAATCATAAGCTAACCAATAGCCGTTCGCCACTTGTGGACGTCCCACTTATTGTCCTTCCTGAAACCCCTCCGCCCCATTCTCGAGTGTGGCCCCTCTAGCCACCGCCGGAGCTGCCGCGGCGGCGGCGGCCGCCTGCCGAGCCCATCGCCTTTTTCCTCCTCTTTCTGGAGCCGTTGTCCGGCGATGGCCGTTTCGACGACGACCGCTTGGACGTCACCCTGGCCAGCTTGGGCTCGCCCGAATTAATCCGGAGCGGGAAATTCAGCAAGGCCTTCGAGCCACGCATTCTGGAGGCGGCTCTGTCATAGGCCAGCGCGGCATCCTCCGCGGTCTCGTAAGTCCCGAGCCAGACCCGGTCCCCGTTCTTCGCCGGGTCGCGGATCTCCGCCCCGAACGTCCCCCACGGCCGCTGCCTCACTCCTCTATAGTGCCTCCCGTTCACCGGGACCACCGCGGGTGCCGGAGTCATCGCGGCACGCCCCGGCGACCAAGTCGCGGCCAGGGAGCACTCTGGCTCCGGCTTCACCGAAACCTCCGGCGTGAAGACGGACCGGCGGGCCTCTTGCGAGCCCGACGGGGACCAGCCGAGGGAGACAGCCTTCATTAGGAACCCCCAGACGATCATATCGTACGGGTCGTCTTCTCTGAAGGGAAGCTCTCCCCAGTTCTCGGCCAGGTACAAGAACTGGTTACCGCCGAGGCCAGTGCTCCACGGCTGAGCTCCGTGTTCACACATGTTTCCCAACCCAGGTCTAGGCCGAACCCCTTATATCTAGAGAGAGAAAGAGAGAGAGCAACGCAAGTGAATTGTCAAGAGGTTGAAGAAGATGATGAGTGCGTAGTAACACGTCCAATATTTAGAGGGACGGATTCTTGTACTTGGGATATTTTGTCCATATGTCCATATGGGCTCCTTTTCCTGCTTCGGATGCTAGTTCGTGCTTTTTCAAAAGTCATTTTTTCCTCATTCTCATCTGTTTCGGTGTATCGTATTTTTCTAAGATGGGAAAAATGTCCTTTACCGAAATCTAAATCCACGATTAAAGTAAACATTTCATCAAATTGGTTTCGTCATCTTGAAGACTTCTTTTCAATGAATTTCTCTCACTGGTTGAAACATAACCTAACTGGTTATAGGAGATTTAATTCTTACTATGATTGGAGTATTACTATTGATGTGAGTATATGACTTTTTTGACAATGGCGAAACAAGTGATTTTTTTGGAAAAGTTATATTTGAGTCATTCAGTTATGAACAAAGGAAATCATAGCTTCGTCCATGATCAACCTGAATACAAATTTGGTTGCTTAGGACCCTCCAACTCCAGAATGGATCAACCTGAATACAAATGGAGCATCTAAAGGTAATTTTGGACTTGTAGGAGCTGGAGGATTATTCCAAAATGAAGGGGGTGATTGGCTAGGCAATTTTATCTCTTTTCTGAAAATATGTTCATCATTATAAGCAAAACTATGGGCATTATGGTTGGGAATTACTATTACAAAGCAACAAGGTTTCCATAAACTCTTAATTGAGATAGGACTCCAAAATTTCACGAAACTTATTAACAAAGAGAGAACAGTAGACAACATTGGATCGGCACTGTTTAAGGATATCAAAAGATTCTTGAATTCTCATTTTGAGTTTAAAATAGGTTATATTTTTTGAGAAGGCAATTGACCAACTGATATGCTTGTCAATATTGACTTAATAAAGCATTTAGGTACTACATTTTACTTACAATCTCCTAGAGAATTATCTAATATTTTGTTTAGTGATAAAATTGGGATTGTAGATTTTAGTGGTTGATTTTTTTCTTAGTTATATACCTTTATTTACCAAAAAGAAAGAAAAAGGCATCACGTGTCAGCCACTTCTTTGTCCATTTGCACCTCAATAATCGTTGTCGGGTCAATCAGTTTCTTACCCAAAGAATTGCTGCTCTTTGTTTAACACTGCCGATCGGATGCTTTTCCCTCTATTTCGTCACGCATCGAGCTCGAGTCTTATCTGCACATCCGCCTGCGATAAAGAAATTCAGGTTCATCATGAAAACTGAGAGGGTGCATGTGAAACGACTACGTCCATATTTCCTACTCATGGACTAGTTTACGATGTCGGGATAAGTATCTCTATCTCTCGTTGCGATTCGAATAAATTGGCAAAGGAGCAAGGGTTGGGGTCGAGTTTGGTTGAATATGGTTCGATTCAAATCGACCATTTTCAATGCAATGAAAATCTAGTAATCCGTACTTGCACAACTCGTACCTAACTCATATTTGACTAGATTCGACCATCTTGCTAAAACACTCACTTTTTAGATTAATAAATTTGTTCATCGCCAATCTAGGAAGGTTTCGATTTATGGTACGAGGAAATGTCCTATGTTAAGTATATTTAAAAAGCTCTTGCGGATACATTGGCCCTAGACTCGTGTAGTGTATGAATTTCTTCCGTGGATAAAACCGTTCCAACGATGTCGACTTCGCCGTTCAAGTTACGTGGCGGTGGGCCCCCCCTATGACTTTCGGGAACTTTCCGCCTTTTCACGTCCATTTCCAGAAGGAGAGGGCGATGAATTTTGGCCTTTTCTTTCCAAGGCGTTATTACAGATAGATTGGCATCACCATCATTCGCATGGCGGTGGTGGATGCTTTTTCTTTGATCGAAAATTCAAATGCTTTTTGATTTTGGCTGATGGTAGATGGCCCCGCGCTTCCGACAAAAGAGTCATTTTCCAAGATCCCCCCTTCCCCTTTCTGAAGAAGAGAGCGAGAGAGAGGAGAGGAGAGGCTCTCCTTCGGTGACCATTAACTCATGTTTAAGTGCATTTGATTCGATTTTCAAGAGATAGAATGATCCGTTTCACTTTCACTTAGATCTTCACGCCATCCCTGTCTAATCTACCCCCAAAAGACAGGTGCAATTGTGTTGTGGATTGTCGGCCACATGAGTGGATCTGCTCGCTTTTCGACACTTCTGCTGATGCTACTCCTGAATTTGGTAATATACTCGAGCACCGAGGTAGAATGTTGTGGTCAGTGCCGTCGTTTTGACTTGACTATGAATCCATGTGTAAATCTAGATAAGGTATTCCGTGTTTTAGGGAAAAAGAAAAAAGAGTCTAGAATCGGTTATAGAAGTCTTGCCTTTGAACCTCGTTGATGGAAAGCTGTATTGTCCATACTTGCCAAGCGCCTAGCAGGTCATTCATAATTTCGCAATTGAAGATTTGAATATATTTAGTCGTCATACCTAATTGAGATAACACGAAGAAGGCATGGCCAAAGAAATACGACGATCAATGCATGAAAAACGAAAATTATGAGCATAAATTATCGTGTATTCTAAAATTAGGAAAGGTGAAATGCGACGTCGCTTTTTCAAGCATGATTTGATTTGTATAGTTAGTTGATTCAATTGGCGGATTTAAGTAGATGTTTCGTGGAAATATCTTTGAGAAAATTCAATCAGGATCCTAGAAACAGTATCCACTGGGATCTGATAATTAAATTTGAAAGATTAGGGGGAGCGATGATATGCATCGGATTAAATGAAGCTGAAAAGTATTCACCGTCCGATTTGGACCGCACAACTCACGAGGAACGACGGGGAAGCGCCACGTTGGCCGAGTAAAAACCCTCTGAAGCTGACCGCCGCCACCCCCAGGTCAAACCTGACTTTGACTCTCTTTTTTCCCCCTCTTTTCGGTGCTGGCGTGAGTTCGGAATCGACGGGAACGGGAATCGGCAACGCCTCGGCCTCGGTTAGAGTAGTTCGATCGTGGAAGGAAGATATGAATTCGCACCGGTCGGGGCATTCGAGAGTTGTTTTGCTTGATCTCATAACCAATGTATTATGCCAAAAAAAATGTGATGCTAATCGTTAGTTAGAGGATTATGTTGATCATTTGCTCATGGGATGATGAATGTGGATTTGATTCAGAAAGCAAACGTGGCCTGAATTACTTAGGCGAATGTTCCAAGGTGACTGTCCTTAAGTAGTGAAGTTGGTTCTGATTATTGGGTTCATGAATAGTTGGTTTATGGTATCACGTGTGATTTAGTAAGCAATGATGCCATTCTAGGAGTTGATTCTGTCTAGATTGTTTGATTATGGATGGGTCGCTCTGGTTTCCATGTGAAATTAATGAAGCGTGCAATATCCATAATTTTCTCATTATTACCTCCAATCACCTCTAGTTAGTGATTAGCCTCTTTGTGCATACCTAAAATGATTTACATGGATTTCTTTGGATTGGTTGGTATTGTATTACCAATAGATCAGTTTATTTAGAAAATTTCTTATCTGAATAGTATCAGTGTGCAATTTATATGTATTTAGGGTATTTATGTAATTATGCTTTCATATGTACCCATTCTGTCATTAGTCACACCTATAAATACATATCATTGACCTTTATTGAGAGTGAGCCACTATGAACACTTTATCGTTATTTTCTCTTTGACTTTAAATATAAATATGGTATTTGTCGACACTCAAATTTTTGTCAACGCTTTTAAATATCCATTTATTTTTCAAAAATATAAAATTTTATAAAAAAGAAAAAAACAATATATAAAAAAAATGAAATGAAAACGAGCAGGCCGGCATGTCCGGCCCACTCTTTTTACAAATTTTCGCTCCCCCTAAAGTCGTTTTCTCTCGGCCCATCCTCATTTTGTTTCATTTTGGGCTCAATACTCATTTTGTTTTAAAACTCACCTAAGCCCAAAAGAAAAGAAAGCCATAAGCCCGGCCCCTCGGCCTCCTCTCCTTCGCTCACTCTCCTCATGTACGCATGCGCAAGCGCACGATCACGTTCAACACGCACGTACACTTTTGTAGAAATTTTAAGCATCCATAACAATAACTTTCTACATACTAGGGGGCCTGTAATCTGTCACTTGTGGATCGTTCACTTTTAGGCCCATGAACGAATCTATGGGTTTAGATGGTACTGCTGTGTCCAAAAGTGGTGAAATGGATGTCATGCAGCTGAAACGTGTAAGTTTATTGCTTTGCAAAAGAGACAGCTTCCTTTTGATGCTTCATCACGGCTTGATGAGTTCATTACATTTTATGTGGAAGGTATGCATCATGAACTTCTCGGTTTTGAATGACATGGTTACTTTACATGACATTTTAAATGATTGGCTATATGCTTAGGGGTTTCTATTATGTAATTGGTACTAGTTCATGAGATGATACAGAAAGGAGAGAGAGATATAGAGAGAGAAACGACCAATAGGGTGGAGGTTGAAAAACATATAACATGTTTCGAGAGTATGCACAAATAAGGCGTCGATGACATGTGTGATTGTGAGGAAGTAGAATGTCACGGTTAAAATTATATTCCTAGAGAGAGTTTCTTGCCATGTTGAGCTTTGGTGAGAACTTGCACAAAAGACATGCGAATGTGAGAGAAAGGAGGAAAAGTGTTAGAAAAGTCATAAGTTTATTGCATTCATGCCAATTTAATCATAAATCTTTTAATAGTGCCGATTTGGTCTTAAACCTTTTGATTTGGTACCAATTTAGTCATAAATTTTTTGACTTGGTGTTAATTAAGTACTTAACCAAAATTAGCTTGAAAGACTGAATTAGAAGTAAGTCAAAAGTTTTAGGACTAAATTAACACTAGTTCAAAATATTTAGGACTGAATCGACACCATTAAAAGATTTAGGACTAAATTGACATCAAATCAAAAGGTTTATGACTCAATCAACTCTATTAAAAAGTTTAGAATTAAATTGATACCGACGTAATAAGTTTATGATTTTTTTAAGACTTTTCTTGAGAGAAAGGGATTCGTCTCTTTAAATTCAAGCATTGGAAATGAAAATCACGCATTGTCATTACCAAAATCGGAAGAAAGTCGGGTCAAAAAAACTTTTGTGGTCAGAGGAGACGGAGGGGATGGTCCAGGGTTCTCCGGTGGACTTTTCTATACGATTTGAGAGCAACAACTGGCCATGGTTCGAAGAATCTGTCCGAGCCGCCAGGAAACGATGCACCTTCACTGTTCTTATAAGAGGTTTCGTCCATTCCATTGGGCATCGTGAACCTCATGGCCGGCTTGCATATGATGGTAGTTGTGGAGGAATCAGCTTCGTTCATTTGCTTGACGCATGTAAAGAAAGGAACTCGTTCACGAGCGGACCGATCTAACACGAGGTGGGCTTCATAGAGTTTGCCATTAAGTGAGATGTTAAAGTGGGCGTATATTGTTGAGGGGGAAAATTATGAAAATAAGTTCTAAATCAATTAATTTACCGTACGGATGTTAATTTAGTTTTGAACTTTTCGGTTCATTTCAGTTCAAACTTTTTATAATTTACCAATATAATTCTTTTGGTTAATTTTGGCTAGAAATCGCTAATGTAGACACTAGCCATCCTACGTGGTACAGCCGAAACTAATATGGATAATTTTTATAATTTTTTTATAATTTTTTTTTTCTTTTGCACCTTCAGCCCACGGTGAAAAAAAACAATAATAAGAAAAATTGCAAATATTATTCACATAGGATGGCATTTGCCCACTTTAACAAACTATATTAACAAATCATTACAATGTTTATGATTGAATTGACTAAATTAGAAAGTTTGAACTGCATTGGCATATGTACTATAGGTTTCACACTTTTTTAATAATCATCCCATTGTTGATGGATTCAAGTAAAGGGCAAGGGCGAATGTCCTTGAATGATACCAAAATTTGAGTGAAGGACCCTCAATTGATTTTGATCAAATAGAAGTCATACTTTAACTCATTTTTTCATCTGTGGTTGGCATAACACATTTGCATTGATAGGAGAAATCATCACATACTTTGGAAGCAATCCCTCCTTTTTCACACAATTTGCATTGTCGTTGAGTGAAGAACTTATACAATAATTTTTCCATCATTCAAAATGAATTGAGTGCCGAAGCAATGCAAAGTTGAGCTCAAGCAATGCTAAATCTCGAAATCGTCATGGTCGTGAATGCACATCTAAGTTATAACCACGTGGCTCATGTCGATCACTTTCTTCTACTCTGCGACACACGTTTGGCCTCATGATCATGGAATACAAATTTCTCCGTCATTCCTTCAATGAAGCGGACAGTGCATCACCGGTACATAATGCTAAAGACCCTACTTGCCAAAAAGGAACAGAAATGAACAACCAAAACTTTATAGGAAAAGCCCTTTCCATTTCTTACCCGTGTCTTATTTGGTTCCCCATTGTCACAGAACATCCTCAGCAGAAAATTACAACCCGAAAAGAAACCAAAAAACAAAAGAATTCCCACAAAGGTTCTCCCTGTCCTGAACCCACATTGTGCCAACAAGCGGCCACAAAGATATCGATTCATAAGCCAACCAATAGCCGTTCGCCACCTGTGGACGTTCCCACTTGTTGTCCTACTCCGAACCCCTCGGCCCCATTCTCTACTGTGGCCGCCCGTGCCGTCGCCGGAGCCGCCGCCGCCGCCGCCGAGCTCGCCGTCTTTTTCCTCCTCTTCGCGGAGCCCTCGTCCGGTGACGATGGCGAGGAAGAAGTCGACGACTCTAGTGATGGCCGTTTCGGCGACAGCCGCTTTGCCGTCACCCTGACCGGCTCGGGCTCGCCTGAATTAATCCGGAGCGGGAAATTCAGCAAGGCCCGCGAGCCGCGCATTCTGTAGGCGGCTCGGTCGTAGGCCAGCGCGGCGTCCTCCGAGGTCTCGTAAGTCCCGAGCCAGACCCGGGCCCCGTTCTTCGCTGGGTCGCGGATCTCCGCCGCGAACTTCCCCCACGGCCGCTGCCTCACTCCTCTATAGTGCCTCCCCTTTGCCGGGACCACCGCGGGTGCCGGAGTAGTCGTGGCGCACGCCGGCAACCAAGTCGCCGCGGGGAAGCACTCTGGCTCCGGCTTCACCGAAACCTCCGTCGGGAAGCCGGGCCGGTGGGCCTCCTGCGAGCCTGACGGGGACCAGCCGACGGAGACGGCCTCCTTTAGGAGCCCGCAGAGGACCATGTCGTCCGGATCGTCTTCTTTGAGAGGGAGCTCTCCCCAGTTCTCGGCCAGATACGGGAACGGGTTACCGCCGAGGTCAGTTCTCCACGGCTGAGCTCCGTGGGGAAAACTCGCGACGAGTCGACTCTCCGAGTCGTCGAGTAACAAGTGTCTGCTTATGGATTCAAGAAGGGCCAGGTCGGACTCCTGGAAGCTCTGCCCAAACATGTTTCCAAACCCAGGTTTCTTGATGCTTAGAAAACGCTCAAAATCCAATCTTGGGTACGTCAGTTTCTTAGGCCAAACCACTTTTATCCAGAGAGAGAGAGAGAGAGAAAGAGAGAGAGAGAGAGAGAGAGAGAGAGAAGGAGGGAGAGGATGTTGTGAAGTTCCGAAGGGAATTGTCAAGAGGTTGAAGAAGATGTCGATTGTATATATAGGGCGGGGAGAGCTTCTTATCCTTGGAATGTACATGTCCTGACGGCTCCTCTTTTTGGATGCTTTTCATACTTTTCAAATGCATTCTTCTTGCCATTTTTTATCCTTTTCGATTTCTCGTATTTTTCTAAGGTCGGGTTTCCATGAAGGTTCCATTCGTGGGCGGATACAGGGTTTGAGATGGAGAAGAAAAAACGTGATCTAAATCCGCCATTAAAATAACATTATCAATCGGTAAGAAAGACAAACGAGCACGCCGATTTTTCTGCCTTTCAAAGGCATCAATCTGCGGGCCACTTCTTGTCCATTTGCCCCTCAATGCTCGTCGTCGGGTCCATCGTTTCTTAGCCAATTTGCTCTTTGTTTAATGCTAAAGATCGAATGTTTTTCCCTTATATTTCGTCGCGCAACGAGTTCGAGCCCCACCAGCACATCCACTTGCGATAAAGAAATTCAAGTTGATTAGTAAATTGAGAGGATTCACATGGAACCACTCCCTCCGTATTCAAACTCATGAACGGATTTCGGATGGCAGGATATATTTCTTATTGCTTGCTGTGATTTGAATAGACACATTAAATGGGTGGATCAAGTCGGGTCGAAGATAACTGGACTTAAATCGATCCATTTTTATGTAGGGTAAATCCAATGATTCGTTTTGTCACAACACTTATTTAAATCATACTCAACCCAACACAAGCTGACCATATTACCAAAGCAGTTACCTATATAACACGATAAATCAAGATAAGAGCACGGAATTCAAATAAGAGCAAAGAGAACATAAATATGGATTAAATTAAAAAAAGTTGTAAATCTGTTTAATATTCATATTCTCAACTTATTGATAACACATTTATTGAATATAACCAACTTGACCTATAAGATATGGATTAAAAAATGGGATCATCACCTGTCTTAATAGGTCTAGATTCGAAGAACGAGAAACGTCCCGATATTTAGTATACTAAACAGTACATAAAATGTTCAATAAGCTAAACTTAGGTGGCATCGTTGGGATGTTGTCAGATAGGACGGACGGTCGACGCTCGGCAAAGCGATCTCATACAATAGATATCATTCGCCGACAAGCCGAGTTCCGTGGTCACATCGTTCAGCCGAGATAATGTATTTTAAGCCCTAATTTATTCTAAAAGCTCTCGTGAATTCATTGGCCCTGGACACATTCTTCTATGAATTTCTCTTGCGGATAACTCTCCCATCGGAGTCAATTCCCCCCGTTGAATGTAGGTACGTGGTGGCGGGCCAGCCCCCCTCCCCCTGTCAATTTTGGGAAGTTCCTCCGCTTTCGTGTGCTTTCTCGGAAGGAGAGGGCGATCGATTATTAGTGTCTGATCAGTCTCGTCATTGGGGCGGTGGTGGGGGATGCTTTTTCCTTTGATCGAAATTAAAGTGCTTTTCGATGGGGTTGGTGGGGAGATGGTTAGGCACTTTGGACACGAATCATTTTCCAAGATCCATCTCCCTTTCTGAAGAGGGAGGAGGCTCCCCTTTTGTAGCATTTAACCCTGTTTTGGTCTGTTTGATTCGACTTTGAAGAGTAGATGGAACGAATTCTGTCCCATCCATTTCGTTTTCAGGGAGATTTGCAAATCATCTGTGTCTATCGAACCTCGGAAAAAAAAGATAGTGATTAAATCATGGATCGTGGATCATTGGGCACGTGAATGGATCAGTCCCCTTTTCTCAAAAAGTTTAATGTGACACTTCTACAAGTGATATTGAGTTTCACAATCGGCTTGATTGCTGGGCTAGAACATTGTGATTATTTCTGTCGTTTTGATTGTGAGCCCACGTGTAAATCTAAATCGGGTGCTTTGCCTTTTAAGGAAAAAGAAAAGGTCCAGATTCGATTGTAGAAGTGTCGCCTTTGAATCTCGTTGATGGTGAGGCGTATCGCCCCCCGCCACAGCCAAGCGCCTAGAGGTTTATTCATAACTTTGCATAATAAGATTTGATATATTTAGTCAGCATACCTAATCGAGATGGCATGACAGAAGGAATGATCAAAAAAATATGATGATTAACACATGAAAATTGTGAGCATTTACTGTCATGTGTTCCAAAGTCAAGAATGGTAAAATGCGACATTGCTTCTTTAGACACAGTTTGATTTGTATACCGATCCGATCGGTCGGTTTAAGTATATGTTTAATGGAAATGTTTTCAAGAAAATTCATGATGTACCTGATAATCAAATTCGAAAGATTAGGGGAACCCATAATATGCATCGGAATAAGTGAAGCTGAAAAGTATTCGAAGGGCATTTATGGTAGCCGTCCGATTTGGACCGCACATCTCACGAGGAACGACGGGAGAAGCGCCACGTCGGCCGTGTAAGAACCCTTTGACTTTGACTTGGACTTTGAATAGTCTCGGTTCCTATCTCTTTGTTGGTATCCCCTGGAACAAGTCGCCACACGTGTGCGGATACCCCACATGCTTTTGATCTGCTTTTCTTTTCTTTTCCTTTCTTTTTTTCCCCCATTTTTGACGGCTTTAAAAAGGAAAAATTAAGATTACTCCCACGTGCTGGTCCACTATGCGAAACCAAAATAATGAAATATATCCATTAAATTTTTATTTAACTAGGGGAGTTTGATTGATCGCAAGTGTTCCATTTGGATTCTTCGAGCTATTAAATTAATTGCAACATGCACTTTTTTTAGGTAATCAGCTTTATAAAATTAAAGCAAGACCTTTGCGCTTTGATAGTCACATATTGAAGCATTTCTTAAATTATCTTATCTCCTTATTAATCCCCTCATGGCTTGATTTCTCAATATATACTTGAGGTAAAATAAATCGGAGCTAAAACGCGGCTAGCTTCAATTTATTTTGCATGGTAAAGGAAAAATTAGAGAAAATTTGTTGAATTTCTGCGTATGCATATAATTAGATAAGAAATTGCAATGGAACTTTTTTTTCCCAATTCCATTATAAGTTCTAATCCTATGAGATGGGCAAGTACATCGAAGACATTTTTGTTCTCGACCTGCTTATTATCGTTTAGTTGACGGCATAGAATTTGGGCAAGGGACTCTTGAAATTGAACACGCTTCATTGTTGCTAATGAATTTTTAAAATATCTAAGTAACTGGAAAAATGAAAATATGGGCCGAAAATAGGAACCGTCGCACTTGTCAATTAACGAGCCATAACTTTTTATCTGGGAGGGGTCACGAGGCTCATAATGCCAACACTTTTTGGAGGTTATTTATGCTTCTTATCTTAGTTGATGACATAATCAAATTATCAAAAAGTAAAAAATAAAAATATACATCTGCTTTCAACCCAATGACCACTCACATATCTTAAAACTCTATTTTTGCAAGTACCGTTCAGATAATTGTAAGTAAATGGGAGAATTATCCAAAAAGTTCTAGATCTACTATATGAATATCGATTAAATTCCAAACTTTTCAATTATACTAATTTAGTTCTAAATATTTTGACGATTAGTCAATTTTGTCCCAAACCTTTAGATTTGTTAATTTAGTCATAAATATTTTGATGATTTTTTAATGTAGTCTTTTTGGCTTCCAAATAATTTGTTTAAGACTAAGTTGTCAAATTGTTAAAAAAATTTAGGACTAAATTTACAAACCGTTAAAAGCTTTAAGACCCAATTGCCTCTCGTGACAAACTCATTTTATCATCTCACTCAAGGGTTTGGTTGATTTTTCTTTTAGTCGAAGGGTTTGGGTGATTTCGGGTGTAGTTGGTATTGGGTGTTTCCGGTGGGTACGAGAATTTAGAATTTGGGGATGTCATTATCGAAAAGAGAATGGCTTTATAGCAAATAAAAACACGGGGATAATTGACGCGAAGGTGGTGATTATTTTAGTACTCCCTGCAATTATATGATTGTTGAAAACGGACTCGAAATTGAAAGGGACTGTTGGAATTTGACATTTTTTCTTTTTTTAAAAGCGCCCGAGCAAATCTTGTTCTACAGGAGAAACTACGAGTGTCCATGGCTGAACGGGAGAACCCCTCCCATCTCTTCCAGGGCTTCAAAGGTGCATGCTATTTCTAGGCCTATTTTCTGCACCGTTTCCGATCATTTTTAAGTGCAAAGAACTTTGGCTTCAGATCAAAAGTAAACAGTGCTTAATATCCCTCGAAACCTCAATGACTTTGTAAAATTCGAATAAGGAAATTGCAAGGAATTTTACTGGATCAGAACATATGACTCTACATTCTTGGATGTCATATTTGCTCCATTGTTGAAATTGGACACAAACCCTTAAAACTCACAAGATAGGACTAGAAAGTTGTTACAATCGAGGGCAAGTGCTAGAATTAGGAAACCCAGATTTTGTTGAAATTGAATGGAAACTTGGGCAAACTCTAATCTAAACGATCTTCACCTAAATCCAATGGGCTTCTCGTGATTTTTCCATCTCTTGATTCTTGTTTGGAGTGTCTTTTCTTTTGTTGAGTGTATGCTGAGATATGTGTCACATATATTTTACTTTGATTTCTCATGTATCTTTAATGGGACACTTCATTGGATCTTCCTCCGCAAGAATCTCTAATAGTCTCTTAACTTGCGTGCTACTCTAGAGATGATTTGTAACTACTATCCATCTTTTGGCTATAGCTACCCCTCGTTTGATCATTGTGAGCATAACTTAAACTCTATTTGTTGGAAACTCATGATCAAATGACTACTTTAGACATTTCATCAATGAGCTTTTTAGGTTAATTGTATGGTTATGACTTATGAGCTCATTATACATTCTTTCTAGTGGACCTTACGAATTAAGTGTATGATCTGTTTCGGTCCATCAACTTTTATAATCAAGCCCAATTTTTGTTCTCGGTGTCAACACCTATCAAGTACGACGACGATGGAACCGCTGGCGGCGGCGGCACGAGAGGGACGTTGAATTGCGCGTATATTAGGAAAGCTACTAGTGTATACAATATACTTTGAGTTGTCTTAAAATTTTAGTTAAGACGCGCCAGTAAATATGGGTTTCTTTGAGCTGTTTCTCCTGCATAATTTCAGTCAAGAATTCAAATCTTTGACGATGCTAGTAAGATCATTGCAACACACGCTCGTTTCGGTAAAGAATTGAGCGGATGAATTTCAACGGCACAATCTTTTACATTGGAGTGGGACATGCTGAATATTTTGACGCCGCAACCGCAACTTTCATTCGTCGTCTTTTACCTTTTCTCCCCCTAGCTAATTCAGGTGAGAAGTCAACAAAGAGAACTTGGTCACACGTTGGGCTTTGACAAATTAAAATGGAATGATTGACCATACTTCTCTTCGATATTCTGCTACGATTAGACTTGTCAAAGTGATGGGTAGGGTATGATTGGGGTTGTATCAAAAAATGGGTCAATTTATATAAATTCATATAACCTGTTTTGATACATATTCATGCATCATAAATCTAGTGACTCATATTCAATCCATTATGTATTATTAAAATACTTTTATATTTAATCCAATTGATGAAAAATTAAGAAACTAAGATGATGGTGTAAAATGAGTGGGTGTGAGATCGAGTAAAGACGATAAAGAATGAAGAGACAATTATAAGGTTGGGTCTAAATAAGTCATAAACTTGTTTATGACTCATTTATGATCTATTGAAAGCTCATATTATGTTTAAATCCATTACATGGATTAAGAAATAGGTCAATGACCCATTTTGATGGGTCCTGCCACGGTCAGATGGTGTTCCGAGCTGCTTTTCACATCCCCCGCTAAGTTCCCCTTTCTCATCTGATTGAAGGCAATTCATTCGAGCTTCTTCTTTTTTCGGGGCAATGAGTAAGGACGGAACTAAAAAAGGGTCCGTGCTGAGTAGGAATACGAAATCGAGACCTAACACTTCCGGAGATATTACAAGTCATAACCATCATGCAAATTATGACGTGTCGCGTCCGCCCCTTTCATTTTCTCCGGATGAAATTCCAACATGTGCAACTCCCCAACCATGCACGTCCCTCGAATGTCACCTCTCTTCTGCTTCCATTGCTTTTGCGGGACACGGTGTTGAACCGGTAACGGGACAATGATCAGGATGGCGAGGTGCCTTTCGGACAAGCTTACCAAATCATTTACTCCACCTACGGCACCATTTTATTAATCGATCCCTGGAGGAAGAGAAAGGAGAGCTGTCTGCGTTGGAGACCATGACCGAAACAACTGTTAATAATAAAATACGAAGAGCAAAGGATGGACCGCAGCTTGTTCTGTTCCCGTTATTCAACGGAAGACCCTTTCGTGACATCTCAAGTCTAAAGGCCATAAATACTCCAGTAATGCAGGTTTCACACCAGGAGGGACAGATCTCCCGTTTGACCAAAAGGGGTTTTTCTCGCATTCCCTCTCTGTTGCCCGATAAAAATGTTCTCCTTAGCAAGAAACCCAAAGAGTTTTCTATTGCTTACGCTCGAAGGGAAGTTGACTTTTATCGTAGTTCCCTCCCCCGCACGCGAGCTCTGGTCACGCGATGGAGACATCAGTAAGATCCGAGACGTCTTATCTTCATGGGAGAGCAAGTGGGGGGAGCGGGGCTCTTGTAGTACTACTATTCGGGAAGTCGATAACTAATTCCTGTAGATGCTCATTTGTTGGGCCGTCCGCCTAAAACCCGAGGCGGTTATGCACCGACGGATAGATAGCTGGGAAAGCTAGCAAGGGTCGCCGCCCCCCCGGCGGATCAATGCTCGGTGCAATTTTAGAGAGAGAGAGAGAGAGAGCGTGCGTGTGTGTTCTAGAAAGTCTTGCAAGAGGTGGAGATGACGTGCCTTGTGAACGAAACTAGTTTAAATCCGTGACCAAATCTTGGATTCGATTCGATGCCCTTTTACCTCATCTCTCGTTCACGCGCACATGGACCTTTCCCCATCAAACATTACTATACAATACACGTATTTGCATCTCCTTTTTCTATCTTTTTTCCCCCTTTCTTGTGTGGACTTGTCTATCATCCACCGTTGACGTACGCATACGGGCATACGCCCACGCGAATCTCTTTTACTTTTTTCACAACCATTGTACTTCTAGAAGCTCCATAAGTTTTCGTTGTTTCCGAGATTTCTTTCTTTTATTTTATTTTAGTTAGATCCACCATATAATTGAATCAGCTACATGTTCACCATTGAATGGTTGATACGTGGCATGTCATCGGTCCAATGATAAATGAGTAGAGATTTTTCTACACCGACGATGAATCTAATAATGATCTTTACGTTACGGGAGTTCTTGCATGAGTAACCCGTGACTCTCTTTTTTCCCCCTCTCACACGGGATGAACAATGAACAACTTAGCTTGGCCACGACACCGTACTCCGCAACTAATTAACTCGATTCATGCAAACCAAGTCATTTCAAGACTTTAAAGTAATCGAAATTCGTCACTCTAGCTTTCTCGACTTGAAAAGATGTTGGTATTAAAATACTTAAATAATAAATCACGCTTTCATCTACCAATTCAAACTTTTTGAATAGTTGGTTATGAACCCAAAATTCTTATATGATATTAGAGTTGAAGGTCCTGAATTTGAATATTTTCAAACCTCATTTGCTTCCTCAATTAAGTTTTTATCGCAAAGCAAAAGAAATATTTAAATAATAAACCATGCTTTCATCTAATGGCTTGAGCTTTAAAAATAGTCGGTTGTGGTCCCCAAAATTCTCACATGATATTAGAATTAGAAGTATTGAGTTCAAATCTTTCCAAACCTCATTTGCCTCCCCAATTAAGTTTCCACTACTTAGTATTAGGCAAAAGAAATATTTAAATAATAAACCACGCATTCATCTAACAACTTAAGTTTTAAAAAAATCGGTTGTAGTTCCCAAAATTCTCACATGATATAGAGTTGGAGGTTATAAGTTCGAATTTTTCTAAGTCTCATTTGCCTCCCTAATTAAGTTTCCACCGCTTAGTATTAGGCAAAAGAAATATTTAAATAATAAATAATACATTCATCTAACAGTTTAAATTTTAAGAACAGTCAATTGTGATCCCCAAAATTCGCGCATGATATTAGAGTTGGAGATTCTGAGTTCGAATCTTTTCAAGCTCTGTTTGCATTCCCAATTAAATTTCAAGTAACTGATATTTGTTAGGCCCAACATTTATACATGTATTTTTCAAATGTTGGATAAGGGCAATGCTCGTCCGATGACTTAACCCGACTCCATCTTTAATAGGGGGTTGAATTTCATGGTTGACATATTGTCAGTCTGTTTTTTCAAGCACGTTATATCACCCGTGAAACCCGCAGATTGATTTTCGATCAAAGGTCAAGCGATATCTAATTGGCGATCATTTTCCTCCGGCTCATAAGTTAGAACCTTTAGGCGATGCAACTTGCATCGCTTTGAATTTCATTGAATCGTTAGGCGCCGCCTGAAACGAGTGGAAAGTAAAAGGGGTTCCGAAATTGTCAACTCCAGGAAAGAAAAGACCGCAATTGCGCTTTCTCAGGAAATGCAGAGTACAGTACACGACAAAAAGACCTGGGGCGAAAGTTTGCTGCAGAAACGATCCTCACCGTTGAGGGCCCCTTTGACTTTCAAACCACCGAGTAGATCCAACGGCGAGAATGCATCAAAGGGCGAGAGAGAGAGAGATAGAGAGAAGGAGAAGCGCAGGAACCACTCAACGAAAGCTCATCCGAAGTTTGAATTCAACGCCCCCTCTCTCGATAAATACTCATTTCCATTGTCGCTCTCTCCTCCACTCTCATCCAACATCCACCATCTCTCTCTCCCTCTCTCTGTAACCCACTGTCTCTCGAAGCTCAATCTGCCTCAAGCTCCTTCGGAAATGGCGACATCATCGAGCACTGAAGTGTCCACGAGGCTTCAGCTCATCGAGCAACACCTCCTCGGCGAATTCTCCCCGATCGGAGCCGCCTTCCCGGCTCATCTCCCTGCCGCCGCCGCCCTTGCCACCCCATCCTCCTACTCCATCACTTTCGAACCTGCAACCCAACTCTCTCGCTCCGAATCTCTCCCCCCCGTCTCCTTCTCCGACTTTGGTTGCCTCCCGAATGAAGAGCTCTTCGAGCTCGACGTAAGCTCGATCTCCTTCGAGCAAAACCAGGGTGAGAGCTTCAGCTTCGAAGCGAAACCTCGGAAGCTCGACCTAATCCCTCCGATGGCAGCGAATTCGAGCTCATCGATGAGCTCCGAATTGGAATCTTCCTTCGAGTTCGAAGCAAAACCGGTGATATACAGCGAAACGGCATCGATAACCTCGCACTCGAGCAAGAAGCCGTCGCTGACGGTCGCTGTGCCGAGCAAAGTCCAGTTGCTGCGATTCGCCAAGCCGAATCAGACGGTTCACAACAGGGCTTCTAATGAAGCACACGACGAACAGAGGCACTACAGAGGAGTCCGGCGGCGGCCGTGGGGGAAGTTCGCGGCGGAGATCCGAGACCCGAACCGGAAGGGCTCGCGCGTCTGGCTCGGCACCTTCGACACCGCAATCGAAGCCGCAAGGGCCTATGACCAAGCTGCCTTCAAGCTCCGCGGCTCAAAGGCGATCCTCAACTTCCCTCTCGAGGCCGGCAAGTCCAAGCTGCTGGCTGTCCCGGCCGAAGGCAAGAAACGACGCCGCGAGGAGGAGGAGGAGGAGGAGGAGAGCGAGGTCACCGTGAAGAAGGAGAAGGTGGCGGAGTCCGACGTTGGCAAGTGGAGGGATGCTCCTTCGACGCCGTCTAGTGACTGTAATGTCGCAACGGGGATCTTTGACGTTCCTCTGCTGCCGCTGTCATCTCCGATTCCGGCGTCATGGTTTCCGCAGCTCATGGTCATATGAGAAGGGTCTCCTTATTTTCTTTTCTTTCTTTTTTCTTTTTGGAGAAACGATGTGCATAGTTTGGTGATGTTAGGACTAGGCGATGGGAAGATGGTTTTTGAGATGAATGATCACTTTGAGGCGCATGTAATACATGGGAAATGACAATCTTTTGGCCACAATGAAGGTGACTTAATCGATCGAAAACATTAAGAAAAATGGAAATTCATTCACGGGATTGAACTAAAATCCAACCAAACATAGTAGTCTTCGCGTTATGAAAGGGCCACGATGACCGTGTGTATCGCGGCAACAAATATCCACAAAACTTTAATTTATTGGCTTTTGAGAATATTTTTTTACTCCTCGTATCACTCTTAATAAGATGAGCCACTAATTATATCATAAGCTTTTCCTCATGCATATAATTAGTAAATTTTTTTTCACTATCTAATATAATTAGTAAAGTTGAAACGTGAATATTTTATACTCCCTGACATAAATCAATGCATTGTCTTCTCAAAGAAAGAGAAAAGGTAAAGGAGGTGAAAAGGATTTAGCTTGATCAGTCCTTTCCGTGGGGCAAATCTAGGCATATATACGATGCACAAAAGAACGTACCAAATACCAGTTATGACGTATGGGATTTAATGACCAATCAATTATCATTACTCTACTATCCATCTGTTTGGCAGAAAAATGAAAATCTGAATTTTTTTTACATGATTAGTTATAATTAGCCAACAAAAAATATTTTTATCATCGACAATAATTTATTTTTAAACATTTTCATGAAAAATGAAAATATTTTTCATTTATTCATTTTGGTAAATGACATTAGTTGATGTTTTTAGAAAAATATTAACATGGGTTTTGTACTAAACAAATGATTCTTTAATAGCTGTCTTAAGAACTTAAGATGACATGAAAGCTAACGCTTATTTGTTCTTTACACTAATGATTATGTTGACTCGAAAGATGTATATGTGGTTTAAATGTCATTATGCCGTGATAGTCAAAACATTGACTTTCTTGTCACCATGTCGATGGTTCGCTAGTATGGGTTCGTGCATGTGAAAATTCAATGACAACCACGAAAGTCCTTGGAAACGGTCCGGACTCAAATCGGTCTATTTCCGACATGGTTTACATCGCTTAGGCATCCAAACATTAGTACTGCTTCATGGAGTATGATTCCAGCGAAACAAGTCTACATTTCTGAAAGTTGAATAAGGTACTGAAGAAGTTCATTTCTAATAATCTATCTTATTTAATAATTTTTTTTTGTACACAGTTCGTGTGAAATTGGACTCATACAAAATAATCGGTCTGGATGTGCGTGTTCGATGATACGGAATCAATCAAAAGCACATGTAGTACCTACACCGTAGACTATAAAAAATAACCCTTTACATTCTCAACAAATGAAAATTGTTGTACCAAATTATTCCGTATGTCTCGCTCAAGAAACTTGATGCCTGAGCTAAACTAAGTGCGGTACGATCTAGTGTGAGAATTTGATTCGTCATATAATTTTTAGAAGGAAGGCTGGCATGGTTTTCTTGACTCACTACACATTGAACAAGCTATTCCATGACCAAGAATTTGTCAACTTGTGACAAATGTTATCAAGACAAGATCTCTCTAGTAGGTGGATGATTCGGGGAAGATCTATGGTCTACCCGATCCTTTGAGGGAGGGAAGTCATCATTAGGGTTAAGAGAGCTCAGACAAAGGTAAGGGTCTCGTCTAGTTTCTAGGATGGCAAGGAAGAGGGGAAGGAATGAACCAAATTGTTTACCAAATAGGGAAAATATTCCTAGACCATGGGCGAATCTCAATAGGAGGTTTCCAGCATGGACATGAACCTTCATTGGTCCGCTGAGATCATAAGAAACCTAGTAGGTGAGCTACCAAGGGAGCATAGTTGGCTCAGGATGCTACACTTGTAAAGGAGAGTACAAGTGACCGGAAGTTTGCAAACAACTTTGATTGAGGGAAGCTACCAATGGAGTGGAGTCACTTGTTTTGTTGGGCATGTGTTTGCTATTCATGTTATTCTTGTGGGAGTGGCATTGATGGTTGTAGAAAGTAAGGAAGCAATAGATTAGCTTGCAATAAGGGCATTGTGAAATGGAGTGAGGAAGAATGTCACAAGAGTGAATTTTTACATACCCTTATGAACTGAAAAGTGGAGTTTTGTAGCATCGATGTAAAGAGTGAATGATGCAAAATGATGATATAACTTGTCCATAAGAGTGGCATTAGGGTGTTTGCTTTAGGAGTCCTGTAGTGGAGTATATAGCATCTTAGAGGATTTCTGAAGGTAGAGTTGACCTCTTTTTCACAAACTGGTTCGGATTTGATATCATTCTCCTAATGAGGTCATGGCAAGCCAAAACTTCTTGTTATATTTAAGTGTTTTGTACGTCTTCTCGAGGGACTAAATGCGCGAGCTAAATTTGTTAAGCTACACATGTAAATTGTGTAAGGGAAGTTCTACATCGAAGAATTAGTATGGTGTTGAGTAATTAATATATTTTGGTTGATCCATAAATCACTAGCATAAGTTATTAAGTAATGATGGATTCAACTGAATATATTGATGTGTTTAGACTTAAGCACTTTTTGGACGATCTTAGTAGTTGATAATAGGTTTCCACTACACACTCTTAACAAATGGTATTAAAGCCAATGGTAGATTAGTGAGTCTTCAATTTCTTCCGGTGTTTGGTTTGATGATAGTTTGGTGAGCCCCCGATCTATTATGGTGTTTGATAAATATCTCAAAAAAGGAATTTGGTGACCAAAGCGGTTTCAAGGTGATAGAACGGGCCTGATAACATACTTTATCCTTCCGTTTGGAGAAAGAGAACATAGATGAAGTTGGGTGTTGACGAGAGATTGAAATCGAGATGTCTTGATGCAAAGGATATTTGTTTTAAGAAGAGCATACCTAACACTGAGCTCACATGTATAGGGGATGATTGTTGAGCTGTATGTGTGAGTTGTGTTACAGAAATTCTACATGGGAGAATTGATGTAGCGTGGAGAAGTTAATATATCTTAGTTGTCTCATAACTCATTAATTTGAATTTTCGAGTAAATGTGAGTTTAACTGGATAAATTGATGAGTCCTGACTTGGACTTTCTTTTGACAATCTCCACAAGTAAAGATATCAAATTTCTACCGCATGCTCTCAACATCTCTTTTTTAACCCTTTTATTTTATTTTATTTTCCTCTAGGCAACATGGGAAACATGTGTAATACTAAGTCAAAGTAGGTTCTTCTGTTAATGCCTTCTCATTAGAAGGAGGCCCATGGCTGTTGTGTTGTCACTTTATGACCACCACTTGTAACATTTTAAGCCTCCAAAGTCATGGTCACATGGTTTGACTGCTCAGGGATTTATAGTTTATTTCCCTTTATGTACATGCATGTATGCTATTTTTTGCAACCTTGCCTTCGAGAATGCTTGAAGTCATACTGCATTGATCTACTATCCGTCTGTTTATTTTTAAAAAATATCCTTTCAAGAAATTACTTTAAGACTTTTTTAGTGTTTGGACTACGAAAAACTAATCGATTTATAAAAAAATATTTATCATAAAATGAAAATAATAAGGTTAGATTGGGAAAACAACTTCCTCTTGACAAGAAGGGAACTACTTTTCTTAAATAACGAAACATATCAAAACCGATAATTTTCCTTGAAAGTGATTTCCATTGAAATATATTTTCCTTATTATGAAATTTTTGGTTCAGTGGAGCTAATCGATCTATGGAAAACGTTTTTCGTGGAATGAAAATAATAAATTTATATTAGGAGAAAATAACTTCATCTTCTAACAAGAAGGGAATAACTTTCTCTAAATTACAAAACAAATGAAAATTGACAGTTTTCCTTGAAAATGATTTCAATAGAAAATATTTTCTTTTATTACAAAATTTCCAGTGTAACAAAAGTACCATATATCTGTTGTCTTTTCAGTGTAATTCTTGAGCTATGCTCAAGATTATGACCTCTTAAGCGGTAACAATCTTCATCATGCTGCTGCCGAACAACCAATAACGATGCATCATTATGGGCGTGAGGTCACTTCTCAGCATTCGTGGCCAAGGTCACCTCGCATGACCACTTCTCTTACCACGACATTGAAGAGACACATCTCCAATGTTGAAGACGCACTTGATAAAGTAGTGGTCTATTTGCTTGTTATTAAAACAAGCCATTAATACTAATTTTTCTTTTTCTTCCCGGATAAATGAAAAAATAATATGTGATCATAAACTGTTAAAGGGGCCCCCTATTATAATCAACTTGAGGAAGAAAAACTGACCGCAGTCCCTTCTTTCCATGATTGCACAGTACACGACAAAAAGACCCGGGGGCCAACATTTATTGCAAAAGCGATCTCCGCCGTTGAAGGTCCCTTTGACTTTCAAACATCGATTTGATCCAACGGCAAGTATACATTAGGATCAAAGGTGGCGAGAGGGGAAGGGGATAAGAAGGAGAGAGGAAGGAGGGGAAGAAGAGTAGGAACCACTCAACAAAAGCTGCTCCAAACTTTGAATTCAACCCTTCTCTCTTTCTCTCTCTTTCTATAAATACTCCTTTCCACTCTCTCCTCCTTCACTCTCATCCAGCATCCGCCATTCCTCTTCTCTTCTCTCTCTTTCTCTCTCTAACCCACTCTCTCTCAAAGCTCAGTTTGCCCGAGCTCCTTCAGAAATGGCGGCGGCATCGTCGAGCACTGAAGAGTCGGCGAGGCTTCAGCTCATCGAGCAGCACCTCCTCGGCGAATTCTCCCCGATCGGAGCCGCCTTCTTGGCTGATCTCGCCACCACCGCCACCGCCTCATCCTCCACCTTCCGCCACTTTCGAACCCGCAATCCCACCCTCTCGTTCTCCGGATCTCTCTCCTCCGTTTCCTTCGAAGATCTCTTCGAGTTCGACGTCAGCTCGATCGCTTTCGAGCAAAACCAGAGCGAGAGCTTCAGTTTCGAAGCGAAACCTCGAAAGGTCGACCTAATCCCTCCGATGGCGGCGAATTCGAGCTCATCGATGAGCTACAAAACGGAATCGTTCTTCGATTTTGAAGCGAAGCCGGTAATATTCAGCGAAACGGCCTCGAAAGCCTCGCAATCGAGCAAGAAGCCATCGCTGAAGATCGCGGTGCCGAGAAAAGTCGAGTTGCTGCGATTCGCCGAGCCGAATCAGGCGGTTCAAGAAGGTTCGGTTCAAGAAGGTTCGAATCAAGCACGCGACCAACGGAAGCACTATAGAGGAGTCCGGCGAAGGCCGTGGGGGAAGTTCGCGGCGGAGATCCGAGACCCGAACCGGAAGGGCTCACGGGTGTGGCTCGGCACCTTCGACACCGCGGTCGAAGCCGCAAGGGCCTACGACCGAGCCGCCTTCGGGCTCCGCGGCTCGAAGGCGATCCTCAACTTCCCTCTTGACGCCGGCAAGCCCGAGCCGCCAGCGGCCCCGGCCGGCGGCAAGAAACGACGCCGTGAGGAGGAGGAGAGCGAGGTCATCGTGAAGAAAGAGAAGGTGGTGGAGTCCGACGGAGGCAAGCGTAGGGACGCTCCTTTGACGCCGTCTAGTTGGAAGGGGACCTGGGACTGTGACGTCGTGACAGGGATCTTCAACGTTCCTCTGCTGTCGCCGTTATCTCCGATTCCGGCGTTAGGGTATCCTCAGCTCATGGTCATATGAGAAGTGTCTTTTTTTTTTTTTTGCTTTCCTTTCTTGGAGAAACGATGTGCATAGTTTAGTGATGTTGAGAAGATGAATTAAGATGAATTAATCACTTTGAGGTGCAAGTAATGCATGGCAAATGACAATCTTTTGGCTAAAATCGAGGTGACTGATTGATCAAAAATTTTGAAAATATAAAATATAAGTTATTTGGATTGAACCGAATTCAATCAAATGTCAAATTCCAGTTTTATCAATAATTTGGTTTTGATCGTGAAGCTTTGGTAATCATACACATTAACAAGAAGCCTCAACTTTTAATTAAATAATTTGTAATATCGAGTGTAATCAAAATCAAACAAATTGGGAGGTTTATTCAGTTCAGGTTATGCTTAATGTATCAATTGAATCGATGTTCAATTTGTTTGAAAATCTCTTTAGATCCAATGAAACCAAAGGATGTAAGAAAAGCCTCTATTATCAATGAAGTAGAGCTAACAATATTAGGTGTTGAGAGAGGTGTTGGACAGAATATACCAAACGGCGATAAATATAGATTAACTTCTATTCTTACCGTCTTTCGTGAATATATCATACATAGACATATCATAGTTATTAAAGTTAAAACTTGGGAACTAAGTACTTATCGACATAAATCAATACATTGTCTACTTAAAAGAAAGAAAAAAATGTAAATGAACTAATGAAGGTTCGCTTGATCAGTTACTTTCGTGGGACAAATCTTGGCATATGTAGGATGCACAAAAGAACATGACAAATAACCACTTAGACCATGTTTGGTCATCTAGATTTCTAATTAGAATATGATTGGATATGATATGATATGAAATTTGGAGATTTCATCATATCCTATTCACTATTTGGTCAAAGTAGAAATAAATTCACGCTACCCTTAATAATTGTTTCGAGAACTTAAAGACGACACAAAAGCGATGCTTACTTGTTTCTCCACCCAAATGATTTATGTTTGACTCCAAAGATGTACATATGGTTGGAATGTTGTCGTCCCTTGATAAATCAAAGGACTGTCTCTTTTATCACCGATATGAATTGTCCATCAAATCCGTTGGAAGGCATGTGAGAAAATTCAAAGTCAGCCCCGAAGGTCCATGCAAAGGTTGCGGATCCAAATCAGTCTCTTTTCGACTCGGTTTACATCGCCTAATGAAGTCCGACTTTTGCCACACTTGGTCTAAAATTCTAAAAGATGGACAGGGTTTGGGAGTTTGGTTTGTTGGGTTTTTACCTTTCCACAAATCTCAAGAAGTTCATGTCTGATAATCTATGTACTTTTCGAAGGTCTTTTTATCTTTTGTTTCCTTATTTAATACACAGGTCGTTTGAAATTGGACATGTAAACTAATTAATCTTTGAAGCCTCCAAAGTCATGTTCATATTGTCTGACAGCTCATCTACGAATGGGGATTTATAGTTTATAGTTATACAGCTATTTCCCTTTCTTAGATACATGCGTTTATGTTTTTGTTTTTTGTAAACATTGTCTATATGAGTTCAAGCATTCTTGTAGACAATGTAATAGTCTACACATATGAGTTTGTCTAAGAGTTCAAGCATTCTCGTAGACAAAGTCAAGTTATTTTTTTGCAAACATTGTCTACGAGAATGCTTGAACTCATAAAGACAATCTTTGAAGCCTCCAAAGTCATGTTCATATTGTCTGACAGCTCATCTACGAATGGGGATTTATGTTTTTTTTTTTGCAAATATTATCTATATTGACAAACGGATATTATCCAACTTATCCAACTTAGTAATTCGATAATAAAATTTCACGAAAATTTAAGAAGAGTAAATTTATCATATGTGTATCAATTTGTGATTTTTCATGATATTAAATTATTATTTTTCTTTACTTGCTTTAGGCTTGCCAATGGATGTAGAATGCAAAGAAAGGTTCTTCAACGAAATGAACTAGGTCAAAGTCGCAGGTGCTAGGGAAGCAATAATTGCACGTGTCCTACCTGGGAGAGGGATAGTCAAAAGAAACGGGAGAGCTTGATAGTCTTCGCGACCTTTTATCCTTTACCGACTTATTCCCCGCCAAAGGCACAGAATCGTGCACGTTCCTTAGACCGCATGGGTTCCCGTGAATCAATTTATGAGCAGCAATGTATGGCTTTCGGACCAGCACAAATGTTTTATATTCTTGTGTCTTCTGGCTGACGATAGACAATCGAGCCTTTTTGGATTCTTCTGTGTGTTTTTTTCAAACCGGAGCCCTTTCTTTAACCCATCGGCCATGCCTACAGAATATAATATGTTGCTGTTATTTACCTCTGTTGGAGAATTCACATGGCCCTTGGCCACTTTGATCTCTTCCAAAGCCAACTTAAAATACGTGTGAACATGTCTGAAACGATCTTCCCATCACCATTGAAAATCGAAACGACATAAAAGATTAGAAACCTACCCAGATATCACCGCCGGTCTTCCATCAAATTCCAGTTGTGATTCAATATCGACGTTGACAGTTTGGAAATATGGCTCTCGATGAAGTAGTTTATTCATTTTCAGGCCCCCGAGACATGATCTTCATGATCACTTTACTTTAATCTAGTCAAAGTCAATTTGTCGTTCTCGTTCTGCATGGGATGACGTACGTCGGCGGAGACGTCGTGTTCTTCGGCCATCCTCTCGCGCATTACCACTTCAAATTATCGTCTGAATATCGTTATTGGACCGCTCACTTGTTCAATGTTATTTAATCCCTTGAGGTGGACGTCGTTTCTAGCTGTAGTAAGCACGTGTTTCTGACCATTCAGTTGCTAAAAAGTCATAACACGAATATTGTAGCGTGGTCGCCACATGTTACTGTATGACCATTGACTATGTACCACAAGACAAAGACCCAACTCAAGATTATCGATGTATAGAAAGATCAAATGATTTTTCACAATTTTCACGTAGCGACTTCTAGCCAATAAAATAAAATATTCATGTAGCAATATACATATACAACATACGGTAGAGTGTAACGTAACCCTGAAAGGTAGGGAGGTCAAATTATTGATCTTAATTAAATTTCAAATGAATAAAGTTTGAGATATACCATGAGGGGATGTATTAAGATGGATGATCTACTTTAATAGATGAAAGAGGACTGATTTAACAAAACACCACATCGAAAATTCATCACAAGACGGATCGATTTTTAAATAAAGTGCTAAATCAATTACCGGATCCCATTCAGTTGACGACCTTGTAACAGGATTATAGTTTTCATTCTTTTTTCCTCCTCAACAAACCATCTGATGTAATGGATAAACTTTCCTTTTCGCCAAGTAAGATCGAGCTCTTACCCAAGATTAGAGATCGTTTGAACATGCGGTTTAGCTCTTTGAATAGAGGTAAACGAGAAATCAAGTCGAGGCTAATTTTCAATTCTGTGGAATGGTCGCCATCAAAAGAAAACGAGCAGAGGAAAGCGGGTCAATCAAAATTTATGGCACTTGGAAGTCAAATGCTACAGCGTCAATGCCAAATTTGGAAAAGTGGGGTTGGAGGGAGGGTGCCTAATTTGGGCCCCAATCAAATTTCGAGGCCCAAAATTTTCACCAATGCCACCGCACTCGTCTTGATCCATGGATACAGCCCGCTTTGCCATTGCAGCTGCCAGCAACTGCATTTATGTAGGGAAGAAAATACCGAAAGGCGGGCCTCTTCTTAAGCCAGAGGATTTGCTTATATTTCTCTATGATATTCGGCCCGGATCGGCATCGGCATTCGGCCAGATCTGATCATTCGGATCTATTCGGGTTGCGTTGTGTGACGGTTCTATTCTTCCTAATAATCCTCTGGCTAAAGGTAAGGTGCCTTGTACTAGTATTTTAGAATGGCTCCTCTCCCCCCATTCTTGATGCTTGGAGTGCTCCTAGGGATTTAGAATAGGCCTAAGGTAATCATTGGGATTTGCCCTAATAGCCACATTTTTCATATGGAAAAGGAGAAGTTGGGGGATTCGAATCTTTAATTTCTTAGGATGTTAAAGTGATGACGATTTAATTTTAAATGTGAATTTCAACTCCTATATCTTACAAAAAAGCAGGGTAAAGATTTGAGAATAAGAGTTAGAGTAAGAGTACATTAGGATTAACTAAAAAAAAAATAAAAGAAGAGAGAATAGGCCTAAGGTGGATCGAAATGGGTTGGTTTGATTTGCTCCCAATGTGCCAAAACTAGTTTCACAACTTGAGATGACATTTTTCGATAGATTGCCTACTTTCGATAGATTGATCCTTGCGGTCTTTTTTGTGTGTAAATTGAAACATGAAACTCAACATCATCCTTTTCTTTTCCGAGTGTAATTGCTCAAGACAATCTTGGGAGATGGTTGGTGATCAGAAGTCTTTAGTTATGTGCTGGGCTAGAAGTACAATGAAAGGGAATGATTTCCGGAAATTACTATTGAAAATGACATACGATGGAGCTGAATTGTTATACATCCAGTACTTTGCGCTGTAATAATTGTCCCTTGGGCTTGTATTGAGATATCGTTCGATATAAATACGTTAATAATTATTGGTTTCAAATAGACCTATCAAATAGGTGGGTTGGATTCAGGTAGGATCATAGATGGTCAAATAAAAAATGACACATTAACCCATTTATTTGTAATGCATATTTATTGACCCATATCCAACTCGATAAAACACTTTCATGTACTCACATTCAAACTAAAGTGATAATACATAGAGAGTGATTGCAAGATCAAGTAAAAGCAAAATAAGTTAGGTTGGGTATAAATAAGCTGTAAACCCATTTATAATTTATTTATGATCTACTTAATATTTATTTCATATTTAAACTTTTTTTTTGATAACCCAGGGAACCCCACACCCCGCCGACAGCTAGGGGAGTAAACTCAAACTAAAGTGATAATACATATTGAGTGATTGCAAGATCAAGTAAAAGCAAAATGAGTTAGGTTGGGTATAAATAAGCTGTAAACTCATTTATAATTTATTTATGATCTACTTAATATTTATTTCATATTTAAACTTTTTTTTTTTATGATTCAGGGAACCCCACACCCCATCGACAGTCCCATCGACAGTTAGGGGAGTAAACTCTGGGAGCCGCACGTGCGCACGTGCTAACCACCACACACATGCAAAAGGTAAATCGCCACCCTGGCGGGATTCGAACTCGACTTTGCGAGAGGAAGAGAGCGCGAGCAAGAACGCCACCTAGGTGGGTGGTAAAACTTATTTATGATTTATATACACAATACAATTAAATCATATTACAATTCGACTGTTATTTGATAGGTCTAGTTTTTAGCTACTCAAATTGAATCGACACCAATTTTGTCGGTCCGTCTTAGGCCATGTTACCAATTATCGCATCGCTGGTCTCGAGCCGGGCTCGTTCAGTCACGGAGGACCCGCGAACAACGGAACTTCAAACGCACATCAGCTCCAGCTCCAGGTGAACCTAACTTTTCCATCCGCCGTTAGATCCAACGGTACTTCAAATCCTGATGGGGGACCACCGTTGGATGACCACGGCCCCAGTCTTATAATTGGGTTCGAGTCCCGCCACTTTTTGTTGGTTCACATGTCCCCTTCCTACTAGTCACGTGCTTTAATTGTTGTCCACGAAAAAATCAATTGGCAAATATCTCCCCATGCACGGAGGAGGAGCTTGTCTAACACTCTCCGTCGGCGTTTCGACATTCCACGATTGATACCAATGTAACAAAGGATTTGATTGATTAATGATATTTTGGGGGACATGACCATAATAATAATATCTTGCCAGGATAATTTTATTTTTATCAAAAAATTTCTAAATTGCTAGGAAATTGGATGGCCGGATAATTCATTTTCAGGCCATATATTCTATATAAAAATGCATATGTTTTGGACATAAACATCGCCTCATTGTTAGTTTGCATGTGAGTGATATCAAAAACTTTTAAATTAGTTAATTAGAAGTATGATTGGAAAAACTCCCACCAATTAGGGACGATTGTAAAAATTGTTGACTTTCTTAACTTGTTAGGAAATTTTACTGTATTTTATTTGGACAATTTTTCCGATCAATCTCAAGCTTATTGTATGAATATCGATTTGAATTTGAACTTTTCAATTTTGACCAATTGAATTTTAATTTTTCAATATAACCCGATTTGGTGTCGTTCTTTATCTTAAACTTTTCTGTAGTTTTTGCTCTTTACCAAGTGTTAGATGTTCTTAATCATTACTTTTTGACCATCGTTTTATTGTTGGGTTCCTATCTTTTGAATTGTTTTTATCAATTGAATTCTAACTTTTTCAATGTAATCCTTCTGGTGATCAGAAGTCATTGCTATCTCAGATTTTTCCGTAGTTTTCGCTATTCACCGGTGAAAACCACGTTCCTGATCATTGTTCTTGACCACCGTTTTAATGTCGGGTTTCTATCTTTCGGATTTTTACGTTCAGTCCCCACTTGCTTCTTGCTCCCCGCGCGGAAAACACGTCGGTTCCCACCATTCGTTTGTCCTCGTCCTTTCCAGTTTCCACCACACGTTCGTCGAAATGTTCACGAACGACAAACATGAATCTATCTTACGGATAGTGATAAACGGCACCAACCAGATTTTTCTAAGTTTCTTACGCGCTTGCCCATTTTGCGAGAGTCCTTTGCGACTTCTCTTGATTTGTAGTAGTCTTTCACTGGGTGATGCGTTGCCTGATTTTCCTCCTAGTTCATGCCGATCGGCGTTGCTTCCAAGGCTCTTCTTAGTTTTTGTCCTGTTCGTCGATCTTGTTTCGGAATCTCTAGATTTTTTGGACAGCGTCGTGTTTCTTTGTGAAAGAAGGTACCGCATAAGGAGAGATTTAAGGTGAGACTGGTGTTTCGGGGTGGGTGGGGGGTGACACTTGCGAGCTGGTTATTATGGAGCTGAAACTGCTGGAGGTCAAGTCTCTGTTTGCATCAGAGGCTAGCCACAGGGGAAAGAGATTATGCTCCCGCCCGTTCTCAAACTTACAGGCCTCTTGCTGCGGAGGTAATGCTTTTCTTGCCAATGGGAAGCATTTTTATGAAATGAAGTCTTTTGGTATAAGTTTATTGGGGATATGATTGGAAACTTATCCTATGTACTCTTCATGTTGCCCCAAAAATTGAAATTTTCTTTGGCTGGATGTACTTGGGATTACATTGGTAGTTCCTGGAATCATGGGTATGTGAAATTTTAGAGGTTCACTATGGGTTATCGATCTTTTCCTATCCGACATGAATGGAGATGATGAAGTGATGCAAAAATGGGATATGCAAATCCTTTGAGGACATGAACTGCGCTTTTTGAACTTAAGAGTGGGAATAAAATTTCATATCTGTGCTGGTTTAGTTGAATATTCATGATAACTGTTAAATGAAATACTATGCAAATTGTCTTAGTATCCTCTGGCCATGGGAGGAACTACTGATCAGCATTCTTTCTTAAGAGTCTTCTTTTTTTGTAGTTTGAAATTCATTCAAACTATTTTTTCCTAAGAAAGGAATTGGCTTGGCCATGATTGGGGCTTATCATATTCTCTTTGCAATCTTCATACTCAGGTGCTTTAGTTAAGGCTTCATATTTAAGCATGGCAAGGGATACGCATCTGTCAGTCAGAGCTGTAGGTTCAGTTGCTCAGGATAAACTTTCCACGGAAACTTATTCAATTCACATCAACGGACTAAAACCTGCTTCTAGTCCTTATTCCTGTGAGTTGAGAGTCCTTGATGCCTATGATGATGAGTATGGTGGAGCTCTCGTTGATCCAGATAAATTACCAGCTGAAGCAAATCTATTTGCCGCGATGCTTCGTTTATCCCTTAGTCGATGGAAAATAGAGGTATGTTTTTAATTTGTTGAAATGGCTGCTAGAAACATTTGATGCTTTATTGAGGGAATCTGAGTTATACGGAAGAAAATAACACTTTACGTGCAGCTTAGGAGCGAGGTGATTGAATGTGCTTGAGCTGTGCTAATCTAAAAGAAGGATAGGACGAGCTATAATCTTAAGAACTTTACTATCTTGATTCAACCTTTTCAGCTAATAATGACCTCAAATGGAGACAAGTTCTACTGATCCATGAATGGAATTCACGAATAGTTGCAATTGCTAAATTTTTTCTAGGTGATGGTAAATTTTCAAATGTGTTTAGAAATTTGATGTGAGTAAATTCCATGTCATAAAATTTCAAGTGGCATTTGCATTTCTCTGTTCTGGTCAATATCTCCTTTTTAATAATAGCACTTTTATTCCTTACTTTGTATTAATTACAGGGAAAGAAGGGAATTTGGCTTAAGTTACCTTCGGAGTTGTCTGAGTTTGTTCCCATAGCTGTTAAGGTATTCCTCTTGTCCTCAAATATCTGATGACTAAAAAATGAAGTGATGAGTTACCTATGCTATTTTCATGGTTGGTGATTGAGACAATTCTCTACCATGAAAGAAACTCACGGAGTGAGCCTATATCCATTAAGTTAGTCAATTACTTCAATAATGTAGGAAGGTTTTCAGTACCATCATGCTGAAAGAGGGTATGTCATGCTGACATACTGGATTCCCAACGGGCCTTGCATGCTTCCTGCTAATGCTTCTCATCAAGTAGGAGTCGGAGGTTTCGTTGTCAATGATAAAAATGAGGTGAGTTTGCTTATCACAGTAATTCGCTGTAAGTGCAAAGTGACCTACTTGTCTTTTTAGCTTGAAATTGGGAAACACCTCCAGTGGCTTTTATACTTTATCTACTTAGGTGTCTCACTAATCCAAGAGAGTTAACTCATGTATTAGAAAAGTCAATGGAGATTTGAAGTTACAGACCCAAATATAAGTTGCCACACTGTGAAAATTGTTTTGTTAAGTGCTGGTGACGTGTGATGGTATCAAAGAGTTTGATTTAGTTTATGAATTTTGTGGGAGCTTTTAATTGTTGTTATATCAGCTAGACGAGTTGATATCTAATTTTACTAATTGAGACCAGTAACAGAAAGAGACAAACTTGCTGTAGGTTCTTGTAGTGCAAGAGAGGTACTGTCCTCCAGCATGCGTTGGCCTCTGGAAGTTACCGACTGGATTTATTCTTGAGGTAGTGCTTTAAATTTGAATAGTGTCATGTGTGATGTTGTAAGTTAAAGTTAGCTGATGATTGTAACAACATGCTTTTCTTATTCGTTCTGTTTATTTTATCTTTTCCCATCAGTCAGAGGAGATTTTTGCTGGTGCTGTCCGAGAAGTCAAGGAGGAAACAGGGGTAAGACTTGTCTAAGCAAAAGTATTCTCGTCTAAAATCCATGTAGTCCAGAAGGGAAAAAAAAAACTGTACAAAAGATTTCCGAACAAATCAGTTCTAATTCAATCATTCTTAAGTTCTTTCTCTCTGCAGATTGATACAGAGTTTGTGGAAGTGATAGCATTCAGGTAATAGTATTGGCGTCTTACCCATTTGCTTCTGATCTAAATATTGTGCTAAAAACTGTCTCGGTGAAACTTTTGATTTATAACATGTGGCACTGGACAATGTTTATATGGAAGGAATGAGTTATGGATTTAATTTTCATTAAGATTACTAAGAACTACAATCAAGTACGATCATGTTTCACTGGTCAAGGTTGACATTAAGACAAATGAGAAATTTCAAATAAGGATTTTACCAGGCTATGACCTGTCAGCCTTCCTTATGAGACTGCATAGTGCCATGACAAAAACAAATTGTCCTCTTGAAATTAATCTCGAAGCTGAATGGATATCTCGTTTCTGCTTTATCTCTTTCATCAAGACATCTGACATTCTTCCTCAGTTGAATCTATTTTCAGGCATGTTCACAATGCAGCCTTTCAAAAGTCAGACTTGTTCTTTATCTGCATGCTGAATCCTCTATCGACCCAGATCGTGGTTGATGATTTTGAGATCGAAGCAGCCAAGGTGGGTGCCTACTTAACTGTGAGACGAACAACTGGGGTTTTTCACTATATTTATCGAAAATTTGTTTATCAAGCAAACTGCTATCGGACTTCAAAATAGTATTAATACCTGACTGGAGAATTCCTATTGTTACCGTGACTCAGTGGATGCCACTGGAAGAGTTCGTTGAGCAGCCACTCATCCAAGGCGATTCAATGTTCAAGAAAATCATTGACATCTGCATTGCTCGGCTTGGGCAACGTTACTGTGGTTTATCGGCTCACCAAGTAATTTCCAAGTTCGACGGCAAGCAATCCTCCCTGTACTATAATGTCATCAACTCTCAAGATTCACACTGCCAGGCAAGCTGAAGCTTCTGTGGGTTTTCAAATACGAGCTTAGCCCATTCACTGTCATCTGTCTTCCTCGATATGTTTGTAGTTATTGTAAAGCAGAGAATGTGAAAGGCACTGTATATACAAGGTAATTGGTGTATATCCTACTTAGTTGTACTAGAGTGAATGCGCTAAATGATGAATGAAGTGAAGGTGATTTCTCTGTCAAGCTTTTGCTTTGCTTCTTCTTGGAACTGTCTTGTTCACAAATGCAGAAGGAGGGAACGCGGAACGCATCCGCAGCACGGTCCAGTTGTCCTTATTCACAGACTGGGAATGATCTTTATATATTATATAACGAATGAATATACAAATTCAAGTTCCAGATATTGGGTTGGCCCACATTTCCTGAAAAGGACCGGCCATTCTGCGGTTTAAGGATTGCTGTCGGCAAGGTTCGTTCAGTTTTTACAGTTACACACACAACCCAATTGTCCCTTTTATGCTTTCTTGTAATTTGTAATTTGTAATTTGGTTTGCAATATGCATAAAATGTTGTTCTTACTGGGAATGAGTATGCGTCCAAAGTAGAACTGGGAATTGGACCAAACCGGTCATGGGAATTAGTTTGGTTTCCACATTCCAAAGGAATAGTTTTGGTTTTGGTTCCAAATTTTTGGAACTTGTGCTGTGCTGTTCAGTTCCAATCGGGAACCAAAAATCATAAAATCGAATAGAAAACTAGAAAATCTAGCTTTTTACGCTATGCATTTGGAACATTGTTGTTTATTTTATTTTACGTGTCCATCCTTTATGATTGTTATTATTGACGGATGGCGATTTTTATTGTTATCTTTAATTTTCAGTTTGCTTGACTAAAAAATTGACTAAAAAATGAGACAAAAGAAGGAATTGATCATTTCTTGGTAGATCGTGAAATCGCTCGTCTCGAAATCAATTTTAGGTATATAAGATTGGCTTTAGGTTTCAAAAAGTGGGAACAGCTTGCCACTGGTTCTTCTTGTTTACGAAACGGAAAAAGAAAAAAATACAAACAAAGCACAGTGACCAGTGACAGACTGTGATCGACGCCAAGGCACAAACTGTAAATGATCTTTAGATATTATGTAATGAATGAATGGACAAGTTTACGTTCCAGATACTGGGTTGGCCCACATTTACCGGAAAGGATCGGCCATTTTACGAATTCGGAACTGCTGTCGGCAAAGGCTTTTCAGTTTTTACAGTTAATTCAGAGTTGCTGTCGGCAAAGGTCGATCTCACGACGAATGTTAGGGAAAAAGTCAAAAAAAATAATATTAAAAAGATACATAAAATTTCAAATTATGTCGATTATAATATATTTATCTTAAATTTTTTTCAATATCCAAAATTTTATATTATTTTTATCGTGATACATTTATTCTAAACGCTTCGTGACGTTCCGTCGTAATAACATTTTTGTTTCATTTAAGTCATATAGGGATTTTGTTCATCAATGGAAGTGAAGGGTAAACATATCACTTAAATAAAAATTTGAGATTTTTACTATTATGGAGGAAATTTTTTTGATAAATTTATCACAATAAGTGTAGTTTAAGAATTTTTTTTTAGCTTTTTCTCTAATTTAAATTTGAAAACCAAAAATTGATAAACAAGTGAAAGCATCGAGTAAACCCAAAATGACACTTTTAGGTGCAGACGCGCAGAAGAAACAGAGGACTGGTGAATGCCTTTGAATTCCCTTCTCGGCCGCCTCCGATCTCGATCTCTCTCTCTCTCTCTCTCTCCCCGTTGGTCTCACAATTTCTGATTTCCTCCCAAATTAATCGTCAATTCGCAATAGCATCTTCACTTTTTCTTTCCCTTGTCTGGATTTCTATCATTTTCAACTTTGCGCACTCTGGTTCCCCTTTTGTGATTTGCAAGCCTCCTCTCCCTCTCTCTGTCTCTCCCTGGGTGCTAAAGGTTTCAAATTTAGTGAGGTGAGACCATGAAAATGTTTTTTTGGATTCTGGGTATAGTTGCTTCCGTTGAATTCCCTTCGTTTCTTGAGAAAACGGCGTCACTCTGATAAAAAGCTGGAATCAGAACATGGGTTTTCTGGAATCATCAATTTAAGATTTTTATGTAGATTTCCTATATAGGTTTGATGTTGAAAATGGGATGTGATGCAAGGTGCTTACATTTTTGTTTTCCATTCGTTCCAGTCTCTTTAGGAGGTTTCTACTTTGGTTTATGAGATGTTGAGCTGGTGGTAGTGTGACTCTAATTGGAGAATTGGAGTGGGAGGATAGAATATAATGAAGTTGTTGCCATTGGGCTCCAGCTCAAGCTCGAGCCTGGTGAAGGAGGAAGGAGGCAATCGTGCTTTGTTGTATCTCAATGTCTATGATCTCACTCCAATTAACAACTATCTTTACTGGTTTGGGCTTGGGATTTTCCATTCGGGTATTGAAGGTGAGTTCTTGTTGTTGTTCAAGTTAGATATGCCATTTTCTAAAGTTGAAGCTGTGGCTTCTGTTATGTCGTTGATAATATATTGTAGTTTGAACTAAAGAGAATGAACTAATGCTTTCACTTTATAGCTCTATGAATGATGATCGTAGTGTTTGATCGAGGCTATTGCAGGCATTGTTGGTAATCATGCTGCTTTTTAACACTTGAAGCTTAGTTAAATCACGGTGAAATTTTCCTTGATGGAAATGAATCTTTAGTGGAGCTGAAATTTTTTTTTCTTCCTGATGTACGAACCCTTGGCTTGACTGATGAGTAACTCTGTCCATTTATTTAGTTGGGACGGCTTTGCTTTGAATTTTTTTTGCCCCTCTGATAGTTAACATGGTGTCTTAATAAGTTTCTTGCAACTTGTGTCTTGTTAAAACTCTTTATTGTTATTGAGTTATACACCGGCGTTAGTCCAGATATGTGGTCTGTCTTGAAGGCCGGTGGAAGTACTTTTATGTTTTTAAGAGTTAAGTGACTGAATGTTCTTAAGTAAAAACTGTTTTATCTGTATATTGCTTATCAACCACATCAAGGGTGATATGTTAAGGATTGGATTGAAGTGGTTGCCGGGACTTTAGTATCTGAAGATAAAAAGTACAAAAAGAGGCATAAAGAACACTGGAGTGGACGAGCTACATTAGGCATAACCAGTCAGTGAAGATCTTAGAAATCATCAACCAGATGAATCAGATTCTGTGAGGATGTTCTTTTCTTTTCTTTTTTCTGTATTTTTTCTTTTTTGCTTTTAGTGCATCATACAAAAATGTGAGTGTACTAGTTTCTATGCTAGAGAGATCAATCTCTACGTTAGGCATAAAATGTTCACTGGCATTTGTTGGGTTTTAAATGTCATATGAAGGTACAGTATTGGCATGCCTCCTCCTCCTGCATTTTCCCTTGTTATATTTCACATAACTATATCCAATTGTCTAAGCACGCAATTTTGCTTTCTGTGGAGCTGGACTGAGATAGTCTGAAACATATACTACTTTAGAAGAAACAGATGGAAATCCAAATTTCTAAGTTTTAGTCAGTATTTGGTTTTTTGTTCTGGAAACTTGGAGACTGCAGCTGAAACTCGTAAAGCTTTGCAAGTTGTATGGACTACATCACTGGTGCTTTCATCATGTTGTTGTGAGTTAAACTTGTTCCATTTGCAAGCATTCTTTGTTTGCTCCATCGGATTACATCAAGATGTCTCTTTATGGTTGGAGTGAGGCTAAATTATTTAGAATCCTTCATTTTGAGTCTCCTTTTATGGATTTTGTATATTCTTTCTGAAAATTAGGAAATTCAATGTAAGCATTTGACTGACATCGTCAGTGTGCTTAGTTTAGCTGGATGATAAAGGCCATTTATCCATTCTTTTTCTTTAGCTTTCTCTAAGTGAACACTAGGACAATTAATGCTGACACATTTTCTTGGTTTTGTTTGGTTAGCCCATGGCTTAGAATATGCATTTGGAGCTCATGAATATCCTACAAGTGGGGTTTTCGAGGTGGAACCAAGAAGTTGCCCTGGCTTTATCTTCAGAAGATCAGTGCTATTGGGCAGTACCAACATGTCTCGTTCAGAATTTCGATCATTTATGGAGCACCTCTGCAAAAAATATCGTGGAGACACTTATCATCTGATTACAAAGAATTGCAACCATTTCACTGATGAAGTGTGCAAAGAATTGACTGGAAAGTCAATTCCTGGATGGGTGAATAGACTGGCCCGATTAGGTGAGAGTTGAAATCCAAAATTCATTTCTTGCATGCCTACTTACCATGTGACAAAGTTGTAGCTCCTTTCCAAGATTGCAATGTAGCTTCTGGAACGGGTTCATATTTCTGGTGCTCTAGGGTGTATATCTGCCAGAACATTAGATAGAAATCAACTCTCTGGTGTCTGTATTGATTTAATATGAATTTTGTCATCTGCATCTCGGATGTCAGAAAGACCATTTGCCAAGAAAATGGTGGGGACTGGGTAAAGAAAGATGTACTGGATCATACTGAGAAAAAGATTGCTTTTCCCATAATTGGGTCATACCTACTTGCACTTTCTGGCTTCAGAAATACATGCTTTAGTTGTTGGTGGTCTCTAGTCGTTAGTCTGATTGAAGAATCTTCCAACGTTTCAGGTGCTTTCTTCAACTGCCTACTTCCACAAAGCATACAGGTTGCGGCAGTTCGACATCTGCCTGACCATCCAACATATTCTGGTAAGTTTGATGCCCTGTTGTGTCCTCCACATTTTTGCTCTTTACTAGACTTCATTACTATGTTTTGTTGTACTTGATTTTTTAGCTATAGTTGTCTTACGAAGTCCCTCTCATTATTGGACTTCAGAGAATATCTATAGATCAATTTATGTTCACAATTAACATTAATAATAAATAGTAATAGTATTCATGATTTATAGGTCATGTATATCATAGTACGTATAGATATTACCAAAAGCAAAATTGGCACTGATACTCTAATTATTTTCTTTTGAAAATTTTAGAATATCCCAATCTTCAACTATCCTCAAACATAGGGCTAACAATTTTCATATGAATTGACAAGATTTGACTCATTTATACAAACAAATATCAAGAAAATTGAAAAAGACACAAATTAACACAAACTTTAAATAAGTTAGATCTTTAGCACATGCCCAAAAGTCAAATATTTAACTGGAGTATGACGGTGGAGATGAATCGATTATGCTATTTGAACATAATCATTGATTATAATTAAGATGTGAAAAAGATAAAAAGGTTCAAGTTTCCAGAATGAGGGATGTAATAGATGTGGTGATAGTAAACTGACTTCCTGGTACTTCTACAAGCGTCCTCAGGGACCGCTAAACATACCATCATGCGAGGAATAAGCTGCTCTTTTAGTTGTTCTTCTATTCAGTTCCTTTCCCCTTCATCTAACGGTTCTATATTGTGCTATTGCAGATGATGCCTTAGACTCGCCTTCATCTTCTGTAACAGCGGACAGTGAAGAGGATGAGCTAGATCATCACTTGCTGACCTCGCCTGACGGAGATTTTGCATCTCTGAAGGAAAAACCAGTGAGACTGGCTAAGGATCTCCTTTAAATTCTAAAAATCCATTGCATTGGCATTTGAATTGTAGCCATTGGTGAACGGCAAATAATTTCCTGATCCAATATGTTGTAACATCATCTCAGCCATCCACATGGGAGTACCCAATGCTTGTCGATAGATGTAGATCCATTGTACGTAAGTGGATAACTTTACTCCTGTTATCACAGGTGATAACCGGGTAAATTGATTACCTTGGCGGTAGGCATTCTTTTCAGTTTTGCACCTTATAAATTTACACTAATTCCGTATAGGAGTTAGTGGTCTCAGGGACAATCTCGGTTTCACTTGGAACCTATCCTATTGGAACTAGTTCCCTAGTTTTTGGAACTTGGCCCTGCGTACTATTGAACCTGGAATTTATGTTGTCAATCCGTTCCAAGTTCTGTTGTAGAGCCTTACCCGGGAATCTCTTCTTTTTGTTTATTATATTCTTCTTTTTCTTTGTTTTATTTTTATTTAAGCAAAATGAAAGTGAATGCAATGAGAAAATTTTCCATTTGTCAACAGTAACAATTTATAAAAGATGAACCCATAAGACAAAATAAATAATAAAAAGTTCAAAATGTTTAACCACAATTCATTGGTTCCAAGTTCTTGGTTTGGTTCTTCGATTCTTGGTTCAGTTCTTACATAGGAATTGGGAATTGAACAAAACAATACTAGTTCTACCTTTTTTGGAATTGAGAATCGGATCGATAACCATTAAAACTTAAAACTATACTGGTTCTTATTACCGGTGCATTGGTGGTGCAAAGCTCCAATGTTCCCCATGTGACAACTTTAGGATGTTGATCCTTTCACTTCCTTTAGGTTATGTTTGGCTATCATGATAAAATTTAGGACAAAATAAAGTTTATTCTTTCATGCATTTGGTAATTACTCTAGACAGGATAAAGTCAAATATAAGAGGGATATATGCCAAATAAAATTATCCAATGATAATGTGGGATAAAGGTAGATATGATCTAATATCCATAATATGAAAGTTATTTTCTTGAATAAATTTTTTTTAAATTAATCAAATTGAAATTATATTTCAATATAAGTAATATTTGAATTATAATATAATAAATTCGATTTTTTTTTAATTTAATCTTATTTATATATATTCAATTTGATTCTATCTTATAATATAAATTCAATATATAAATATAAATATATATTTTATATTTATTACATATTTTAGGCATATTAGTATAGTTTATCATTTGATAAAAATTTTTATTAGAAAATGATGGAAGGGGAAAAAAAAAGGAAAAATAAAATAAAGAAAAAAATAAAATAAAGAAAAATTTAAATAAATTAGGTAATAGTTTGGTGAGAGATTTTATGATTTTTATTTGTGAACTTTTAGGTTTATCTACATTGATATTTCATTTATATCAAAAAATATGATGTAAATAGATCCGATTTTATTATTGACATTTACCAAACAAAGTTGATATAATATAACAAAATTTTTGGATTTTATATCATATCCTTTCAGTCTTATCTCGACTAGAAATTTGGATGATCAATTATGTAAGAAAGGGCTTTAAAAAAGATAATTATATAAAAGAAAGCCTAGCCCATCTTCTGCTCAACATTTTAACACCAAATGAGATCAAAGAAAAGAAAAGAAAAGAGAAAAAAGAAAGATAATAGAGAAAAAGAGAAGGATTTTTTTTTTGTTTCTCGTACTCTAACTCTCAACTTACTCTTGAACTTTTGCTTTTATCTCTTTGCAAAGTATGAGAGTTAAATCCTATACTTGAAATTAAATGTCCCCATGCACAACCTCTTGAGAGAGAGACTTTATAAGATAGAAATAGAGCAACGGAGGAAAGAAGAAAGAGAAAAGTTCATGTGTATATGTCTCGAAGATCTCACCAAGCCAAATTAACTTTGTTTTGCAGTGCTTAACAAAAAATTAAGTTTTTTGTTCATCTAATTGAAGTAGTTTTGGACTTAGGGCATAAATTTGAAGCTATATGAAATACTAATTGCGAAGTTTGATTTTTGAGTCGTTAAGCTGAGAAATTATATGGAAATGATAGCTTATGATTGATGAAAATTAATTTGAAGTAACTATTTAGTTGAGTGACTTTTTAGAGTTTTGCATGCAAGTTCTATGTAGGAACAACAATGAATATCAACTTTGGCGAGTGTTTTGCTGGTGCACAGGAGTTATTTTGTCGGCAATTAATTTAGTTTAGTTGATTCGTAATTGAGATAACATTTTACTTGATCTTAATCTTGTTACTTTCTTATTTGATAAGAATACAAGTTCATTGGCTTAAGTAACCTTTATTATTTGGTTATGAGCTTTCAAAGATGAGGGGTGCTTTTTCTTCTTTGAAATTGTATACTTATGTCTTGAAATCAATAGTAATTAGAAATATTATGCATTATGAAAGAGCATATCTGTTGCATAAAAATCTAGTATCGGGCATTAATTGCTTTCAATTATTTATTAGTGGTTTGAATAGTTTGGAGATGTACGCATTCATTTTGTGAATTATAAAAATTCTAATATTGTAACCAACTTGCTGGTTGTACATACATACCTACGTATGATAAGGAGTTGGGGTTGGTTATTATTTGAGGCTGCATCCTTCATCTGGAAGGAGGACGACCGTGTCATTTTCCCACACTCGTTGGAACAGGGGTGTGACAGTTTAGGTAATTCTCCTGAACCAGGTAGGCCTCCCCCGAACATCTCTGTTCGTTTTTTGACGAAGTGGCGGGTCGGAGCTCGCGCCGACCAGTTCGTGCGAGCCCCGGCCCCTGTCGTCCCTCCATAAATGGTTCTCAGCGTACTTTCATGCTTAGTTAGAAGCTTAGGCCCGGTTGGAGCTTGGCTCGAGTTGTGAACCCCTTGTTTTACTCATGCACACCACATGTTCGACAAAATGCTTTAGAGAAGGTCTAAAAACCAGTTTATGTTTTAATGCAAGACTGAGTCATTTTAACCCCTACGTTTGTTAAAAACTGTTTCCTTTGCCCAGATTCATTGTGTTTTATGTGGCTATTAGGAAATATTCGTGTATATTCGGATCGACGAAATTTTGCGTAGCTCCGGGGAATGGTTTAGGGGTGCCGGAATAGGTGGCCGGATCTAGTCGACGCCGGTCGGAGCGAGTGAATACCGCGTGGGGGCGGTTCAGCAATTGCAGGAAGAAATATGTTTCGGTAAAAATAAAAAATAAAAAAAAGAAGAGGAAGAAGTTGCAGGCGAGAAGGCGTCGGAGGTTGAAGACGTGCATGGGGGAGAAAAAAACCTGCATGCAGGAAGGTGAAATCTGCAGGGGAAAAAGACAAAAGTGGGGGATAAAAAAGATTAAAGAATGAAAAACAAATAAAAAAATAGAAAAGTCAGAAAAAACAAAGAAAAGGCCAAAGATGAAAATCAAGCAAGGAGATGGGCTTTGCCTTGGGCCCGCGTGCGTTGGGCCGGGTTCGTCGCGGGCTGAGATGGCTGGGCCGAGAGACAGAAATTAGAAGTGGGCTCTGTCTCTATTAATTTTTTTGTGGGCTTTTAATTTCGTTTTTTGGCCCAAGCATGTGGGCCTTCTTTTGTTTTTTTAGTGGGTTGGGTCGGCACGGTCTTCTGTGGCCCAATTCGGACCGACAGGGCCCGGGTCAGTCTAGTAGGGCCGGGTCCTTTGACCCGGTCCAAATTATTTACATTCCTGAACATTCCACGTGGAATAGAGAGTTTATCTTACGATCCAAATTTGAAATTAATATACGAGCCAGAAGGTGAAAAATACAATTGAAGAGAAGCAGGGATGGAGCAGAACCTTCAAACAGCCAAACCTCTTCACCGCTAAATTTTCGTTGCGGAGTCACTGCTGCTTCCAAGCTGTTTTACAGCAGTCAGATCTATCAGAATCTGACAGCTATATATCAAGCGAATAGTTTATGAGAATGGCAAATGATGAACACAGATAGATTAGTTGTACACTGAGTGACTCAAATTAGAATATTTCTCAATACCATATCACAACCCAATTGTGCTACCTCTCATCTTATATTGTCTCTAACAACGTAGGAAACAAGATTTGTTGCATGCCCCTGAGAGCATGAGCATCACAGCAACCCACTGCCGGCTGTTTTACCCTGGAAGGCCTTCGCCTTTTCCACCAGCTCCTGCTTCAAACTTGCTTCTGCAGCTTCCTCGTACTGCCTGCTCATTTGGGTCAGTTCTTTTGCTTTTGCTGCCTGATTCTTTGAGGATAAGTGGCATGCTCTGATTTGATCCTCCAACTCTTTCAGCCAGTGGTTCTGAGTTTCTTCTGCTCGGAGAGCAAAGTGAGCTTGAAAAATTTCGTCCAAATGATCCAAAGCAAATTGGATCTCGAACCCTGCATGCTTGGCCATCATAACCTGGCTCCACCAATCGCGGAGCAAGGTCTCCGAGAGCTCGTTGACCTGTGTGGTGGACATGCTACTTATTGCCCCGCATAGCAAGTTAAAGATCAGGCTCTTCGACTTTAAGTTCAACTCAGAGTCAGTGCTTATGTCTCCGCGCTTCTTGAGCAGCTGCTTTAGGATAGGGGCTAGGCTGCGGATGACTGTGTATCTCTCAACTTCGACAAGTTCTTCGTTTTCGAAGAATATTGTAGAGAACTCTAAGTTCTCTTTGCCGGGTTCTCTCCAGTCCATGAACTGGGTGAAAGTTTGCTGTGAGTATGGGGAAACTTTTGCAATGCTACCACTACCTTGCAGTCGCTTCCAAAAAGATGCATGCCCTGTCCCTATCATTTCCTTCTTCAAAATCCGGAAAGTGCCCGGGAGTTTGGTTTGCTCGTCTTGAATGAAAGCATCCAGTAAATTATCTAAGGTCCACATGTCTTGTTCTCTTGATCTATCGGATGCCTGTTCCTCATTCTTCAGAGCCATCTGGGTTGGGTCCTGGACTTCAATCATTACTTTACCATAAATGCGTTTAGCACCAAGGGTTCTTAATTCCACTTCTTTTTGCTCACCCTTCAGTAAACGTAGCACCTGAGAATCGAACATAAATTGAGATAACATTTTGAAGCATAATCAGAACGTCATGGCAGCAGCAAAAGTAAACGAAGGGCAGATGAAGTAATAAAGAGAAGTCCAAGGATAAAGACGAGGAAGTTTTTTTCTGATCAAGTCAGTCGGTGTTGCCTGACTAAATTTTTTTCTCTTATCTGGAAAAATGATTGAGTAATTTGCATTATATTCTTGCTTCGAGGACTTGATTTTTCAGATTCTGTACTTCTGGATCAAGAGAACCAATTAAGTCTCATAGACAGTGGTGAAAATTGACCGTTAGTGAACATTAGCATTGCTGGCAGAAGATGGAGAACAAACCTATGAAACTTGCATAGTTATTTTATCCCAAATGAGAAAGACAATCTTCTTCGTGACTTGGAAAAAAATGGAAGGCTGTACACAAGAAAATAGTTTTCCTACGGCATATCCATGTCCTATATTCTGCATTTTCACTGAAATTGCAATACAAGGACATAGTTCAGAAGGAAAACTTTAGAAGCATCTGATTCTGTGACTCCATGCTTCTCGCTTTGACATTGCAGAGAAACACAAACTTTTTCAGCAAGTGAAAGAAATATTGAGCTATAAAAGGAACTAGACATACCTCAGGTTTCATACATTCAAAGTGAGCAACGTATGGGCAATTTTCTTGAGAACATTTGTAGACGCACTTCTCCGGGTCCCTTTTCTTCTCACAAGCGTCACAATAATACTCGCCCGAATTGTCCTCAATAAACTTGTCCTCAAGTTGTAAAACGTGCTTGTGGTTGTCAGACTCCATTAGACACGGTAACGGACCACATACTAAATGTAGATTGTAATCACACCTAACACAACGAAAAAGTCCCTGCTTGTTTTCAGTTTCCATTTCCGTTTCCTTGCTGGAACAAGGCAAAATTCCTCTATGACAGGTCCTGCATGAAACTTTCTCGTGTACATTCTCGAAGAAGCCAAGATAATGACGGTGGTCACTATAATTTATGATGGGCTTGACATTCATGCAGCCAATGTGGAGGGAGAATGACGAGCATGTGTTGCAGTCATAAATAAAGCCAGAACTTGATTTGCGACAGGCTGCACACGTAAATCTGCTTTTCTTGAGCAGCTTCATAGAGTGCTCATGATGAGAAGGTTTCGGGATAATCTGCGGCAGTTCAATACATGATTTGTGGACAATGAAGACCTCACACTTGGTGCATTGATAGGTAGGATCAAAGCAAGGATTGTCGCATACGGAGCATGAGCGAAATTTAGTGTCTTCTTTAATACTACACAGCTGCAGCGGGTGCCCATGGCCAGCGGGAAAAAATTTGGTCTGTGCACCTTCGGGGGTCTCTGTGGGCATCAAAGCGCATTCAACATCAAAGGCATAATTACAGAGTTTACAATGGTATAATACAGAACCCCGGCATACGCAGTGACAGGCCTCGCACTTTTTCCCCTGCCCATCTCTTAATGCTAGTTTAGCTTCCAAGGTGAGTTCACCGTCACACTTACGAAAATCATGACGAAAATGTTTGACATTCTGCGGGAGTTCAGTGCACGAAATATGGACCCACCGATCGCAGTGGTCACAACCATATATCTCCCCGAAGTCCGAGCGCGATCGATAGCAAGCTAAACACTGACCTTTGAACTCCCTTTTAGTGCGTCTCAAGGGATGTCCATGACAAAGGTGGTGTATATGTTTACCGTGATTTAATTTTTCAGCCATCATAGCACATGCCACATCTAAATGGAACTTGCATTCCTTGCAAGAGAAGGTGAAGCCATGAAAGTTCTCTTTACACGCACCACAGAAAACCTTTGAATCACTGTTCTGAAGGTTGAGCCTGTGGCCTGGATGAAAGAAGTGTGCATAATCTTTAGGCAATTCAGCACAACCCATGTGGAGAAAAAAGCTGCAATCCTTGCAATCGCAGGCATATGTCAGACCAGTGCATTTTTTCTTGCATGCACTGCAAAAAACTATGTTCCCTTTGCTCTTCATGCTTCCTGTCAACTCATGGTGATGCGCAAAATTTCTTATTTTCATTTCCTTGACTTTCTTCATTGTTTTGGAGCTGATCGAAGGCATTTCAACACATTTCATATCCAGGTTGAAATCACATTGATAACAGCAGTATTCAAATCCCTGAATTCTTTCTCCACAAAAATCACAGTAATTGTATGATGCAACTTGGAGTTTCAAGGGATGACTTCTGTGATAGGGGTGTTTCCTCTCTAACGGTAACTTGGCACATGATTCATGGAGAAAATAGTTGCATTCTTCACAGCCATATATCTGGCTCGAGTCCGAGAACGATTGGTTGCAAGCTAAACACTTACAGTTCAATTCCATTTTAGTGGGCTTCAAAGAATGTTCATGACTGAAATGATGTATATTTTCAGTAATCAAAGCACAGGCAACATCCAAATGGAACTTGCATTCCCTGCACGAGAAGGTGAAGCCCCGGCACTTCTTTTCACAGGCACTACAGCAAACCTCGGAATCAATGTGCTGGAGGGTGAGCTCATGGAGCGGATGAAAGAAGTGTCGACACTTTGCACAACCTTCATCCAGAAAAAATCCACAACCCTCGCAGACGTATATCAGACCGCAGCATGGTTTCTCACATACACTGCAAACAACTCCTTCCTCTTCCCTCTTTGCGCTTCTTGTCAACACATGGTCATGACCAGAAATTTTCATTTTCACGTCTTTGACTTGCTTTGCCGTTCCAGGTCCGATGGAAGGCATCTGAGCACATTCAATGTCCAGATTAAAATCACATTGTTCACAGCTGTACGTGAAGCCCTTGATTCGTTTTTTGCAAATTTCACAGTTGCTGTATACTGCAACCTGGAGTTTCAATGGATGCTCTTCATGATCGAGGTGTTTCATTTCTAGCGGTAACTTTGCACATGATTCATGGAGAAAATTCCTACATTCCTCACAGCCATAGATCTGACTCGAGCTGCAATTGTCACCGCAAGCTGCACATGTGACTACGTCATCTTGCCTCTCCTCTCTGAGGGTCAGCGGGTGCTCGTGGCTAAAATGATCTATCTCCTGCTCCTGAACTCTGGTTTCCAAGGTGGGAGGCGATTGGAGTGAACATTCTACATCCAGGTCAAACCGACAAATCTCACAATGGTACACAAAACCACCAACACTTTTTCCGCAGAGATTACACCATGCTCTTCCCTCGTACACACTACTAGTGCACAGCTCCAGATCATGCTCCTTGTGCCGCCAGTGCCGGAGCTCCCTCTTCAACTCCGCGCATGACTTATGGAGGAAGAATTTGCACAAGCTGCAAGTGTAAGTATTGCTCGAGCAGCGCTTATTGCAAGCTTGGCACCAAGCTTCCTTTTCCTGAGCGATCACCTGTTCCAATACCAAGATATGGTCATGGCTGAAGTGATGAAATTGGTCCTTGACACTAGGATTGATGGATTTTAGAGCACAGTCGATGTCAAGATCAAAATCACATTGCTCACACCGGAACGTGAAACCACAGCATCTTTTGTCACAGGCATGACAGTAGACGCTTCCGATGTAATATGCTGTCGGCCCAAGGGTCAAAGGGTGGACAGGATGCAAGGGATGTGCGGGGAGCTCCGTCTTCAAATTAGCGCACTCCTCATGGAGAAAAAATTGGCATTGGTTGCAGCTATAGGATTGATTCAAGCAGCGTTTCACACACGCAAAACATTTAACTTCTTCATCATAAGCCTTGATCACGCATTTCGTTAACCAGTGTGGGTGGCTGAAATGTTCAATCCTCTCCATCCTCAATTTAACCTAATATTAAGATCAATATAATCTCAGTCAGCTCATTCCGAATATGTAAAAGAACTGCCAACAAAGAAAAATGCTCGGCTTTTTCGGTTTTAGATCCTCATTGTTCCTCTCTCAACTCCAGCATTCAGCATATGAGGCAGTCCCGGCTCATCTGTGTGCACAGAACTCAATTGCAAAAAGCAATTCCGTCACTATAAACAATGGACTATGAAAGAAAATTGTGCCTCGCCATGAAAACTGTTGCAGAGCATCACTAAAAGATGCACAAATTGAAGTATAAATAGTAAGGGAAGAAAGCAAAATTAAAATCACACGAAACACAAGACGGGAAAAAACCATGGGGAGAGAGGGATTTCACTATCTTCAACAACAATAAGTACAAGAGTACAATTCAAAAAGGTCAAAAAATTATTCGGTGAGCCACGAGATCTAAAAATTTAACAAGAAAATAGGAAAAACAAAGAAGATGGAAAATGTAAAGACTAAAGTTAAAGATGCGTTGTGTTAACACTTCCCTTCTATAGTCCCCTTCAAAAAACCCCACAACAAATGTGCATGGTCCAAAATACCTTTGTCACCAAGTCAAAACTCAACAAATCTTCATTCAAATCTCCAAAAGAGTGTTATGCCAAACGCCACAAGACCCCTTGCCATACACAAGGCTACCCCTAAACGGTGGAATCAACAATGCACATCCCTAAGGCTATGTGAGTGTACTTCATTTATACTTAAGGTTGTAGTTAAGGTTTGGAACCGTTGCAACTATGATAGAAAGTTGTTTGCTCGTTGCCAAAGCCTTTGCCTTTCTTTGGAATCAAAGTAGGTTGCGACTGTTGTATTTGAGTCAGTTGGGGGAAGCTACCACTTTGTAGATAGCTCTGCTTCCTCATCTTGCTTCTGGAAAAGCTTATTCTACTTTGCTTGCTTTTCTCACACTTACTTGTGTGAAGGCTCAATGTCCTTTTTTGCCAGTTCCAAAAGCTTCTGTCAAAGTAAAAGATCTGATCCAACTCACATATCGAGCACAATGTAGAAACAAAGGATGAAATATCATCAACTCCCCTAGGCAACTCTAATGGTGAAAACACTAGTCAACCTTGAGCAATTGGTCAAAGCAATTTGTTTGGTCAACATATCTGCCGGATTATTCCTTAAGTACTTTCTTCACTGCAACCATACATTAACCTCATCACGCACAAAGTAATACCGGATGTTGATATGTTTTGTTCTCTCACGATATATCGCATTCTTGATCAATTGGATCACACTTTGGTGATTGCAAAAGATAATGGAGCTCCCTCCTACTTTAGTAGAAGTTTTGTAACTGAACACCTCAACCAAAGAGCTTCCTTTGCCGCTTCTATCATTGCCATGTACTTTGCTTCGGTGGTAGAAAAAGAAACTATGTCCTACAAAATTGTTCTCCAACTAATTGCGGAACCACCAAATGTAAAAATATAACCTATTAAAGATCTCTTTTTGTCGAGATCGCCTGCATAGTTAGAATCAACGAAGCCAACAATTGAATATCCTATATTACAACCCCTATCAAAAACCAAACCCACATCTAAGGTTCCCTGGATATACCAAAGAATCAATTCTACGGCTTGCCAATGAGCTTTACCCGAATGTTCCATGTACCTGCTTATAACATTAACTGCTTGTTAAATTTATGGATGAGTGCAAACTCTAGCATACATAAGACAATCTATAACACTAGAATATGGAACTCGAGACATCTTTCTTCTTCTTCTTTCGTTTTAGGCAACAAAAAGGTTGAAAGCCTAAAATGGGATACTAAAAGAGTACTTGCTAATTCAGCATTCTACTTACCAAAATGCTCAAGCACTTTCTTAGTATATCTCTTTTTGAGAGGTATAACCACAACTTGTATGTCTCTATGACTATCTATACCTAGAATTTTCTTAGCATCTCCAAGATCTTTCATCTCAAACTCCTTCCTAAGTTGCCTCTTAGCCATTGTATCCCTAACGTGTTCTTCGTTGCAATAAGCATATCATCCATATATAATAAAAAATAAACACAAGAACCAACACGTAATCTCTTATAGTACAAACAATTGTTATGTGCACTATGCAAGTGGCCATGACTCAACAAAAAGCTATCAAATCACTTGTACCATTGCCGTGGATGTTGGCTAAGACCATACAAAGAGCGTTTTAACTTGCAAACGTGATCTTCTTTACCCTCAACAACAAATCCATCGAGTTGAGACATATAGGTTGTCTTTTCAAAATTGCCATGTATAAAAAGCGGTCTTGACATCAAGTTGCTCAAGTTATAGATCATAAAGGGGTACTAATATGAGCAACACACGAATAAAAAATATATTTCACAACTGAGAGAACACTTCATTGAAGTTAATCCCTTCCTTTTGACTAAGGGTGCGTTTGGTTTGGATTTGGGGGAATGCATTTGGGAAAATGCAAATACCTTTGAGCTAAAGGGGTTTCTCGAAATGCAAATACTGTTTGGTAAATTTTACATTGTGAAACAATTCTGACGTAAGTGCCATTTGGTGAATACCACATTTTGCTTAGGGACTTTTGCGAAATTTTACATTTAAAAAAAATTGTAAATAATTTTTTTTTTCAAATTCACTTTTCGACAACCAATTTGGCCACTGACCACACTCCGGCGGCCAGATCTGGCCGCCGTGTGACCTCAAGTCGCCCCACCTGAGGTCGGGCAACCTCAAGCGACGACGATGGCCGCGCGACCGCCTGGGTCGGGCGACCTCAAGCGCGGTGGGTCGCGTGACCGCTTGGGTCGCCTGGGTTCGCGACCCAGGCGGTGGTCGCGCGACCGCCTGGGTCGCCTGGGTTCGCGACCCAGGCGGTGGTCGCACGATCGCGGTGGTGAACCCAGGCGACGGCGGTGGCCACGCGACCGCCTAGGTAGCCTGACCCAGGCAACGACCGCCACCTCAGGCGGCGACCTAGGGGCGCGACGAGCAACGGCCGCCTGAGGAGGCGACCCAGGCGCTCGCACCCTTGGCCAGCGGTCACCGGCGGTCGTCGGTCGTCGGCGGTCGTCGGCTTGGCCACGCGAGGAAGATGAACAGTAATTCTCCAAATTGCATTCCGAAAATGCAACTTGCAAATGCACCTCTAGACCTGCATTTACCTAAGGGCCTTTGAGGATTCTTGGAGATGCAAGTGCATCTCCCCAAAGCCCTCCAAAATATTCAACCAAACACACTTGCATTTTCCCAATGGACTTTGGAGGCTGAAAGCCCCTTGGGAAAGCCCAACCAAACAGGGCCTAAAACCCTTTGCTACCAAACGTGCCTTGTATCTTTCATTTTTAATCTCTAGAATTCCCCCCTTTGTTTTGAAGACTCACTCGCATCAAACAACTCTTTTGCCCATAGATAATTTCACAAAATCCCAAGTTTGGTTCTTATAAAAAGACTCTATCTCTTCATTTATTGCAACGAGCCACTTCTTAAATTTAGAACAAATGGCAACTTCATGGCATGTAGAAAGTTCTTCATTTCCAATCTCTACAACAATTGTAAGTGCATATACTACTAAGTCAGTGAAGCCATATCTTTGGCTAGGCTTAATTTGCTGTTTAGCCCTCCCTAACAGCCAAAGTTTGAGATTACTCAATTTCTTCAACATCACATTTGAATGAATCTGAGTCTTGTTACTCATTGTCACTTTTTGGCTGCATAGAAATATCTTCAAATGCTTTTCATGGATTCTCTACATAAAACTCCACCTCATTCCCAACTTTCTCCTTGTGAATACTTGTGGACTCAACAACAACCTTTTTTCGATCAAGTATGGGATTTTCATCAAAAGGTGAGAGAATGCCAAAACATCATGACCTATGTTCTTGACTCCGTTTGCATAACCAACAAAAAGACATTTCTTGGTCCTAAGTTTGAGCTTACCATCTTTTACCTGATAACAAGTGGGCATCTAAATACTTTCAAACCAAAATAACATGAAGGTTCATCTAACCATACCTCATTTGGAGTCATACATTAAATTGCGATTGAATGAGAACAATTCACTATATAACACACCATGTTCACAGCACACACCTAGCTCTCTCAAGTAGTATATGGTTTATACACTCTGCCCCATTTTGTTGAGGTGTATGGTTGATTGTTTGATGTCAAGAAACTTTATCTCCTTTTTGGTTTGATTTTCAATCAACAACTTCTACTTTTTAAATGTATGAAAAACGTCACTCTTACACTTCAAGAGATAAATCTAGACCTTTCTAGAGTAGTTATTAATAAATGTGAGAAGATAAACTGCACCACCTTTAAGTCTAACCTATGTAGGTTCCCACAAATCAAAGTGAATGTCGTTAATTGTGCCATTCATCGAGTTCGCCAAGTACTAAAATGCAACTTCCCAAAAACATAATGCTCGTAAAAGTCGAGTGAGACAGTATGCTCCCTATAAAGTAAATCACGTTTACTCAAGAAGATAGTCATTTATCTTTTGCTCATGTGGCCCAATAGTATATCTTAGAATTTGAAGAGGATGGTACATTTGAAGAACCCATAATGGTACTTCTCTACAAAACGTAAAGGCTATTCTTCTTGTTACCTCTCATCACAATCAAATAGCCCTTTGAAATTTTCAAAACTACACCCCTACCCTTGTACATGCATCTAATGGAATCCAAACTTAAGGTTTTTCTTCAAATCTTGAATATGTTTAATGTCCGTCAAAGTTCTTATTATCTTGTCATGACATTTGTAAGAATTTTATTAATCAAGATATTCTAAGATTTCCTCAAATTATCCAATGTAATAATTAGTTAAAGATGAATTGCTCAAAATGGGAGCAGAGAGTCCCACTAGTTTATAACTCACAATGTAAGGAGGTTGTTAGTAAATCTTTGAGCATTACAATAAATAGGTACATGGACCTTTTGATTTTTAATTGCAAGAAAAAGAATATACTTGATTGGTAGGCAATGCTGGAACTTTTAGGGATGGAGGTAATATTTGGTGTGCTTATTTGTGCAAACTCATCAAACCTTCAAGAAATTGACATCGGAAATCCATGGAGCACAGGATTATTTGACTGCTATGAACACAAGACAAATGGTAACAAAGACTTGCTTAGTGCCATATAATTATCTACTGAAACAAAATTGTAGATGATCTTAAATAATGTCTCTAATAGAATCTTAAGGGAAGAAGTCTGGAGTCGCCAAGCTTTCGCGATCTAGCTTTGTTTCCAAAAGAAAACGGCATTAAAAAATTCATATAGTAAAGCCCTAAAAGCTTATTCAATTTTGAATCCAATTTTCAAACAAAATATTTTAATTTTTTTTATGTTAAACTAATTCTAAACTAGAATTAACACTAAAATCATGTAAAACTACTCAAAATTTAATTTCTAATTTTTTTCCTAAATTTCTGAATTTTTATTATTATTTATCTTATATTTTTATTCCCAAAAATGGGTACTTGGATTGGGTCTAGAGACTACCTTGTGTTGATTGTGTAAAGAGGAGCATTTGATTATGGTGAGCTTGCTACTAAAAAATGGCATTATTTCTTATTTTGTTCCAAAGAATAGAGAAGTTGGTTTTTTCTATTTATTATTTATGTTCCAAATTTATTCCACAGCCACTAATCCGTTTTGGAGAATAGAAAAATTAACTGACATCACCAAACGGATTTATGTTCCCTTTTCTTTTTTGGGGAACAAAAGAACAGAAAAATTGAGGAATATATATGTACTAAATAGGGCCTTATTGTCTAAGGCTCTAACCAAACCTTCCTAACAAAACAACTTGAAATTGTTTTGGCTATTAAAGGGTACCACTTCGAACTTGATAGATGCCATCTCATACAAAAGATTGAAATTTCTTCACTCTAATACCAATTTGTTGTGGAACAACCCCAAGAGATGCACAAATTGAAGCATAAATAGCATGGGATGAAAGCAGAATCAAAATCACACGAAATATAAGATATATGTGAAAACCCAAGATGGGAAAAAAAAACCCGGGTTTCACTTCTTCAACAACTAGTACAAGAATACAATCCAAAAGATCAAAAAACTACTTGGTGAGCCACAAGATCTAAAGATCTAATAAGAAAATAGGAAGAACAAAGAAGGTGGAGAAAATGAAGGCTAAAGTTAGAGATATGTTGTGCAACACATCTCTTTTATAATCCTCTTTCAAAAATCACTAAAACAATTATGCACAAAAACAATCAATTAAACCATATATTGTTCGCGATTCATAAGTTCATATGCCAAACAGAAAGAAGTTCAGTGACCCAATCATGCGGATTTTGCTAAAACGACACCCATGAAGATCAAACTATTAAAAAAAAAGACTTTCAATCTCATCTTCTAATGCAAAGACAATATTGTTCTCATGAAGAGAGTTTGCACTGCAGATTCATAAATGAAGTTCAATCTCACTCAATAAGGGCAAAGTCATTTAGAACCCGAAGTTCACATGGTTCACAGGTAATAGCAACCCCCCCACTCAACCTCGTCGTGATTTATTAGTTCATATGCCAAACAAAAAGACGTTCTTTGACCGATCATGCAGATTCTGCTGAAACGACAGATCAAACCTCAAACAAAAACTTCGAATTCCAAATCCTCTACTGTTGGACACTATCATTTTCATGAAAATAGTTTGCAAATGCAGATCCATATAACAAAGTTCAATCTCATTCAAGAAGAGCAAAGTCGTGTAAAACCCCAAGTTCACATGGTTCACAATACGCCAGAAATGGGCTAAGATTGCATTAGCTAAATAAATCAAACTCTTGGAATTCTTTAACATTAAATTAAATATTCAAGTGTAAAAATAGTGTTACAAGGATGAACTTGTACCTGTTAATGATGCCTCGAGCTCGAGGTGCTTTTGCCCTCCCCCCTTCCCTCTCTCTCCCTCTCACACTCACACAATTGATCCATTCATGCCAAATAAAATAGGTTCTCCGTGATTTTTCGCCGACAATGTGAATCATGAAAAAAAGGAGAAAAGAAGTGGGGAATCAAATTCAAAGCATGTTTTCTTAGATGATTCTATCATTCTAGAAGACATCATGCCCTTGTAACCTTTCATCATTAAAATTGTAATGCAATAGATTTTAGCCGTTCAACATATCTTGATTTCAACTATTTGTGATTCTTCACTTTTTGATCTAACGGTAAAAATTTCAGGAGGCAACTGGTGATCATTGACTTGGGGTTATTTTCGCCTTGAAAATTCTGTTGTAATGCGCGCTGCTATGCACGTGGGCCATGTGATTAGAGGAATTAGTAATTGTCTTTCAAAGTGGGGAATGTGAATAACTTTATCGATGTGCTTATCTGTAATTATGCTATTAATAAAAGGAACTTTCAGTGGTGGTGTCTACTTTCAAATCTACTAAAACGTTATTATCTATTCTATGTCAAATATACTAAAATTAACGAATAAATTCCACCCTTAATGCAAGCATTGGACTTTCTGTTGGAAAGAATGGTCTTCGTACTTGAGTAGAACAATGAAGTCAATGTGTGTTCAAATCAATAGAGCAATTGCAATGGATTTTGAGGCGTGATATCACTTTTTTTAATGATTTATTTGCCTTATGAAGTTGCTAATGGTCATCGGCAAATATTCTCCAGGATACAACAAAGTCTCAAATGAGAATAAGAGATAACAATTCTAGTATTTCTCCAGGATCTCTTTAGAAAACAATTGAAAATCTTGGCTGCAATTTTGGAAAGAGGACTCGAAAATTGTAATCCGTACATGGTTTTCAAAACTAACACGCACACACACACACACACTTGAGAGAGAGAGAGAGAGAGAGAGAGAGAGAGAGAGAGAGAGGCAACTCTTTATGAAAAATTGCAAAAAATTAACTAAGATATCTCTTCGAAAGAAGTTACACAACGAATAAATGTAACATTTCGAAAGAAGTTACAAAATGAATCAATGTAACCCTTTGGGAAAAGTTATAAACTGAACCAATATAATTTCCAAAATTTTTCTTGAAAAGACATGCATAGAAAATTCGAAATAAAATAATTTTATTTATTTATTTATTTATAAATAAAATTCAGAATTTTTTTAAATAAAATAATTTCTAAAATGCTAAAATTAAAGGCAACCTTTCTATTAACAAAATAACCATATAACGTTAAAAAAAAAAGAAAAAAAAAATAAAAGATAGGGGATTAGCGCTAATTAAACTATGGGCATGCAAGAGTGCCAAGTGCACCTAATAATCGCACACCCACACGCGGGTATAGTGAGGTCTAGCTCACACTCCAGCTTTTCCTTTAACAAATTAGAAAAGCTCACATTTATAAGACTACTTGTTTTTTCAAACTTTCTTATGTGGTTAAGAAGGAAAAGGCACACTTGATTACAAACAAACATCCAGCACTTTCTCTACTCACAAAATAACTATTTTCTCCTTTTCTTTTTATGCAATTCTCAATCGGTATTAATTACTTTCTTTATGGTAGGAGTCAAACAGTAAAAAGTTTCTTTTTTCTTTTTTTCCCTTTTCTTGTGCTTATCTTTTGTTAATAACTGGATGTACATTAATATGTTTGACATGCTTCTAGAAATTAACCTTTTTCATATTTTGATCAATTTTTCTCTTCCATTTTTTATCAAGATTGGCTAGATAATTAGATTGAATTTTATCTTTGAATTTTGAATTATAGCTTCTCTCAACCTACTTTATTAAAAAAATATTCAATTAATTGTGTATTCATAAGCCATCATAAATAGAAAATTCTAATCTTCTATGTAGCTTTCGTGATTAAAAATATGCCACCATAATGTGAAATTAACAACATTGTCTAGGCAAAGTGGAATAACATAAATCTTGTTGGGTGTAATTGGACATTTATATTATGAAACTGATAAGAGAGATTTGATAGAAATAAATACAAATTTGTTAATAAGATAATAAAAAAATAAAAATAAATTTAATATAAAGAAGGGAGAGTATTTCAGTTAGTAATCGGGAGTGTCTTAATCAAAATGGGGACTGAAATAGCGGGGCCCTTTTTTTTATTAACGTTTTTATTTATCCACATGGGTGCAACGCGTGCTCCAAGACTGGTTATTTGCTATAATTGCTAGACAATGTACCCTCTCATTGTAATGGGCAGTGATTTTGTTAGTGGGTAAAGTCAGTCCCTCCCACTTCCATTTGGATGGGAACCGAATTGCAATAAATTAATCACATGTAGCGCAGGTGTTTTATACAAGTTTTGCATGGTGATCAGACTGCAATTATAGGCTGGTCCTTCTGTGCTAAAGATTGGTCAATTACACCACTGAAAAAAATACTACTTTTTGCTTATTTTTGCTACCGCAATGCATTCCGTGCCTCCAACGATCCTCAATCTGGCACATTGTCTAGCAGTTATTTAGGCTAACAATATTTCTGGCGTATTGGCAGACTATGGCATGGCCCGGACGTGCCGCTCGAACTCTAATACACAAACTCCTCTCGTCCAGTTGGCGATGGCTCTACGTCTCAGTACTTCCAGTTCCAAGCTCTTGCGTTCTTCGAACATGCTTCTACTAATTTTTCATCCGTCACGCCTGGCATCAGTTCGCATTTGGCCTTCAATCTACGTAATTCACTCTGGGATTCCTCAATCTCTTCGGAGAGCTCTTTGATCTCTATATGTATTCTCAAGATGGAGTTGTTGTCCTGGAGATTGGTGTAGTGAGCACGCATGACGACTTTTAGCCGGTCGATTGCAAACTGGATTTTGAACCCCGAGAGGTGGATGAACATAAGGTACTTCCACCAGTTGTACAACAACTCCTCGGTGACTTCAGCGACACTTGTGTTAGCCATGCTATAGATAGTACCGCACAGCATTACAAAGACCATGATCTTCGGATTCTGGGTTAATCTGGATTCGTCGCTCACGTCTCCGTGAATTACAAGCAGTTCTCTTAGGATAGGAGCCAATTTCTGAGTCATCTTGTACTCCGCCACCTTCAGGAGCCTTTCATCCTTGGATGCCACCGCGAGAGAATTAGTCCGTGGGATGTCGTGGGGAAGCTTCTTCCTGAACTGCGAGAACGCCTCGTCCAGGAAGGGCGAATTCGGGACACCATCAGAGCTGCCGGCGGTATTGTTTCGCCAGGCTAGTACCTTTATGATTTCCACCACCCGCCTCTTGTGCACTTCCTCCAACTCCGCCTTCTCTTCGTCGTTCAAGGAATCGAACATATCTTCGAAGGTCTCAACATGCTGTGTTGCCGCCTCTTTGGCTCCTTGTTTTTCGCCATCTTGATTCGCTTCTGCGCAAATCATCTCCAAAACTTCGCCTCGACCCTTTGCCTTCATAAATAGGTAAACTACATCATAATTCACTTCATAGTATCCAAGATAGGACAGAGATCTGGAGTTGACAGTTGCTGTTGCCGAGAATGTACCAGCAGCTTAACTTTGCCAGATCAGAAACACAGAACAATAGTAATAAACTGTCACGGTTCATTCTTGTATTTTGCGGGTCAATTCCATAGGAGAAAAATTGAACTGATATGATGGATTGAACCTGGATTTTGCTCATATCTAACTCCCAATGAAGAGGTGAAAATTTTTGCTCAAACAAGAGAGTGATCCAATTCCGAGAGATCTCAGACACGACTTACCTTTGAGAATATGCACTTAACATGAGCCATCATCTTGCAATCTTTACAGTAGTAAAGTGGAGTCTGGGGCCCTATCTCCTTTCGACAGTAAAGGCAGAGTGGAAGGAGATCGCAGGGGACGTCCTCCTCATCAATGGAAGCCTTGAGCTCGAGGCAATTTTTGCTGGGGCAGCGGGACCGTGGTAGCCGCAGACTCCCGTGCTCATGCTCGAACAAGCACGAGGGGCGTTCGCACAGCAAATGCACTCTGAATTTGCATTCCAAGCAGTACAGGACGGATGATTTGTAAGGTTTGCGACAAGCATCGCACTGAGGAAACTTGACATCTTCCGGCAACTGATTACGGAGAAAAAAACAATTAAAAAAAGAAAAAGAAAAAAGATGAACTTGCTCTCTGAAAATTCGAGCACAACAAGACATGATATGCTTTAAACTGTTGTACCTCATCGAAGAAGCTGAGGCAATGGCGGTGATTAGGGTAGATGATGGAGGGGGGAGGGTAGGCGCACTTGACATCGATGGCGAAGCTGCAGCGGGGCTCCCAACAGAGGAAGCGGAAGCCGTTGTGTAGGGAGCGGCAGCAGGTGGAGCAGGTGAAGTTGGCAGGGACGGGGCGGAGGTCAAGGTGGAGACGGTGGGGAGCGTGGGCGGGGTGGGAGATGTCTTCAGGGAGGAGGCACCAGTAGTGGATATAAAAGCAGCACGGCTTGCACGCATACGTCATGCCGCTGCACATGTCGTAGCAGGCCACGCACGGCACTTGCTCGTAGTCGGCCTTGCTACAGATCACCAGGTCGTGCATCGGGTGGCTGAAGTGCCTGAATCCCATGACCGCCGGGACTGATGAGCAATGAAGGAAGCGAAAGCTCAGGATGGTTTTTTAAACTAAAATTCATCAATCGAATTACTGTTGACCCACTGGCGGTGGTTTGTACAGTAACTCATCTGGGTGATTCAAAACGAAAATGGCAGAAGAAAAGGTGCAGCACTCGTCGTCGACAGAGAATAGGTTCTTATTCACTGTCGACTTCATTTCTGGCTCTTCATGATTCACGATGACTCAAAGCAAATTCGAAAAGCGGACAAACACCTTTGAAGAATCAGGAGGTAAATTTGTTTCTTTTATTTTGATCCGCTTGATTTTGATGTTTTTCTGAATTATGCTTTTTTAATCTATGACTTGTTTCTTTTTTTCTTTTTTCTTTTTTTCTAGTATCTACAACTTGTTAAGTTAGTGCAATCTTGTTGATTTCTACTACATTGAGAAAAGGCATATTGATTGAGAAACTTAACCGGCTAATTTTTGTTGGAGTGTGATTTATACTCATCATCGATAGGATGGCACAAGATCCGGAAAGTTGCCTTGATGGGGGTCACAGGGCATTGCCCCTGAGCTACCAAAGGGCTTTTATAATTTAAGCCCGTATTTTATTTGAAAGTCAGCTTGTGTCAATGAATGGCAACTGGGTATATATAATTTTTTTTCTTCTTGTATTTGATGGATGTAACATAGAGCCGTGAGGTGCTAATTATAATGAGATTCTTTATTAGACATAGCCCTAGTTTAAGGGTAAACTGAGCTAAAGCCTTGTGTCTTGAATCCTCTTTCTTACTTGTGCTCTCTATTTCCTTGTCATTATGCACTTAATCTAAAATTCTAATATCAAACTAAGGTTTGAGGTTAGAATTTCTTGGTGAAGAAAGATCCGAAAAATAAAATCTTGGGAAGATGTTGCCTGTTAGTCAATCACGGATTGAAGTAGAGTAGTTTGGAGGAAAGGGTTTTGAGTTAGGAAAATTGAATACGTAAGCTTTGTTCACGGACAAAGATTTGTGGAATGTGATCGTAGAAAAGAGAATCTTGTATGATTTGATATATTGGAAAGAGTACATGGAGAGCTATTTATAGGTTTAGATAGAGAAAATTAAAGGAAATATAATCAAGTATAATCAAAATAGATATTGAAATAAGAAAAAATGTCCTAAACATTCTAATATTGTTAACATCGCTAATATCACTGACATCCCCTTAGGGTGACATCATCAATAGGAATTTCAATTAATGTCAAACGGTGCCAGGAAAATTTGTTCCTCTAATGACACTATGAGATGGGCTTGTTAATCTATGGTGAGGCCGTGTGTGAGGCAACATCTAATAGATCCAACTCATTTGAGGGCGGTGAGTCCTTGGTGGTGGTGTTGGCTTCTTGAAACGACGTCCAAAATGTCGAGAATTGGAGTAGAAACAGCAAGTGATCGATGCGGCTAGCTTGCGAAATAATAACCAAGCGACATAGCTTATATGACTAGCTTGAAAAGATAGTTATTGAGTGATGCAGCCTGCGTAGTTGGCATCGAAGGAAAGCCTCCTCTATGAAAAAATCTTGATTATGCAACGCAATCGATACGGATAACATCAAAACACGACTATTGTGGACTAGACTTGATTAAGTGCTTCCTCAAATAAAATTAGTGCGCACAAAATGAACACTACTAAAATGTGGAGATGAATTTCTTTAGAGGTGTAGTAGGACTCTAGGAGTGCACTTAGGCCCTCGCCGCAAGCTGGCCAGGGCTCGTCGACCCTGGCCGACCCTCGCCCACCATCACCGGCCCTTCCGACGATGGTGGGGGCGACGGTAGCCCTCGCCGATCCCCTTCTTCTTCTTTTTTTTTTTTAAATAAAATCGATTATAATGTTTTTAAAATCTGACGTTGACAATTTTTTTTATTAAAATTGCCATGTGGATTTTTTATTTTGAAAAAAAATGCTCCGTCAGCAAATGAAGTCGCCAGAAAATGGACACGTGGCAGTTTGACCGGAATTTTTCACCATTGGCACTTAACTTATCCATTTTATTTCATTTTAGCACTTAAGTGTTGTTTATAAGTTTTGGCACTCCGGGGTCCATACGTCGCCATTCTCTCTCTCACGAGCTCCCTTCTCTGGTATTGTCGCTGGTCTTCTTCCTCTTACACTCACGCACAATTTGTTGAAGGGAAAGATGAAGATGGGCTAAGCTCGTTTTATTGGAGACATGCGCTGGGCAGAGGGCTTGAATAAAAAATATGTGGGCTGAATTAATGGGCCCTATATTACACATAGCTTCCTTGATTTTCTTTGGTTCTCTATCATTGATTGATATAAGACGTTGTCAACAAAAATCAATTTTACTTTTATTTCGACATTTCCCCTGTTTAAAGCGAGAAATGATGAGCATAACATATGGGAGGAGGAATTTAGAATTTCTTTACGAGTTGCAATGATTTTAAATCTTCAATGTAGCTCTCAGCTTACATAAACGACAGCGATCCTGCTCAGTGTTATGCCTTTAACTAGATATTAGTGGTCCTAGGTTGGATAAAAATATGTGATTTTTTTTCTCGTCTTCAGAAAATTATATCTTGAGGTTTACCGTTCTGTTAGTCTCTTTTGTTCTTTCGCATACACCAATTGATACTGTACGTTGGTCTCATTGAATCTGCCATGAAGATTGGTATGGTATTTTTTCTTTATTCTTCTCTTCCCCTTTCTTGTATCGAGAGTTTCAATGAAAACCACAGCTAGCAAGAGATAATACTAACTTTGAAGTAGATAATCCTTTGCAGATCTTTAAAATATGCTTTATTTCATCAAAATAGAAGAGTTTAAGCTGGACAATGTGGGAACATGCATATGTTATTGTCTGTACACATTAAGAAATAGGCTGTTCTGGGATTAAGCAGCAGATAGAATTATTTCAAAGCTCTTTAGTGCTGGTGAATCCAGAGATCCTTTGGCAGATTTGGGCATCCACGAATATATGTTTCCAGAGATGATCCAGCTCCGCTGACCCCTATGCTCTTCAACCTGGGCAGTTCCAATAGACAAAAAGTGTGTAACTTTGGCAAAACGAACTCTGCAGATGTTTTGTCCTCAAACAGACTCTCCAATTTGTCACAATGTTGTATCTGGATGACTTCAAGGTTATTCAGAGGCTGGGATAAAGAGGAAACACTCACAATCATGGGGCAGAAATCTATGTGCAGACTCTTCAGATTTGGGCATTCAAGAACTCCATATGTTCCCGGAGATGCCTTACTGACCCCTATGCTCTTCAAGAAAGGCAGTTCCAATAGATGCAAGGTGTGTAACTTTGGCATTGTGCACACCCTGGATGCTTCGTGGTCGAACAGTGTCTCCACTTTGTCACAATTTTGTATCTGCACAATTTCAAGGTTTTCCAGAAGCTGGAACCCTATTCTCTTCAACATGGGCAGTCCCAACAGACGCAAGGTCTTTAACTTTGGCAATGTGCGCTCTGTGGACGTTTCATGCTCAATTAGTGTCTCTAATTTGTCGCAAAACTTTATCTGGAGGACTTCAAGGTTTTCCGGAAGCATGTGGGAAGAGAAAGCCCCCACTAGCATGGGGCAACAATCAATGTACAGATTTTTCAGATTCTTATTGCTCTTAGATTGCACTGTCTCAGTATATATGCTTCTTAAACGTGGAAGGTTGGAAACCCACAGAGAGTTACATCTGATCCCGCAAAAATGCATTCTATTTGATTGCACCTCTCCAGCCAGCAACCCTTGAGTGCTTCCAAGTTGTCATCCCCCAAATCAGACAAACAACTCATGCACAGATCATCAATAAAAGAAATGCAGTTACTGCGCTTGATAACTTCTCTTGGATATTCATGCAAACTTTTAAACCCGTAGAACTCTAGTGACCAGTCAAGCTGTCCAAGATCAGGAAGCTGGTTGGGTTGTTTAGGATCAGGAAACCAGTCAAGCTGTGCAGGATCAGGAACCCGGTCAGGTTGTCCAGGATCAGGGAGATGCCTGATCTTATCGTAGATTTTCCTAAAATCCAGGTCATTCCTATATTGATAGATGTCGCCAACTTCACCTTGTTCTCTAGGAGGGTACACACTGAAATGAAATCGTTTGAAGCATGTATTTCTCAGCATGGAATTTTGCTCCAGGAACTGAAAAAAGTCAGTGCCACGAACGGATAGGAAAGGCCTGTTACTGTTGGTAATGCTTCCCTCAAGCTTGAAGATCCCACATTCCTCCCAGTTAACTCGTTCAGGTAAGCACTTCATTTTACTCCAATCAACCTGTCGAATAACTTTGAGGTCTGGCAAATGGAGGCACTTTAAATTAGTCATCTCCAAAATCCAATAGGGAAACTCATTGATCCTGATTCCCACCAGATCAAGCACCTCCAGACGACTGTCTGGTTCAAGAGGTGGCAACCCTTCTGATTCTAGACTCGTACAATTTCTCAGGGACAGTCGTTGGAGGTTACCAAGAGTTTTAATGGAGGCTAGAGATTTGATCTCTGTTTCTGCAAGATCCAGGTACCTGAGTTCGGTCAGTGCATCCAAATGTGGCAATTCTGCGAACCCTGAGCAGCCGCTCAGCGAAAGCTGAGTCAAATTGATGAGATTTGATATGGATGGTAATTCATCAGCCTTAGTTCCAGATAAATTGAGAATCTGAAGCTGATGCATGCACTCCAAGCACTTGGCTTTGACTTCCCCCAAGGAGCTTGTGCCACGAAGATCAAGCTCCTGAAGCTTTGTTAGATATTCCAATCCAGTTAGGGTTGTTAGGCGATGACAGTCTCTTAGGATGAGGCGGTGCAAATTGCCAAGTTTAGCAACAGATGGAAGGCGTTCAATCTTTGTTTCAGAGAGATCTAGCAAATGAAGACGAGGCACATGTTCAAAGGATTCATCTGGTATTTTGTTAAGAAGAGTACAACCTGAAAGATCGAGAATGTCCAGTTTCTCTAAGGAATTCAATGGAGGCAATTTTTTCAGGTGATTGCAACCAGCCAGTAAAAGCTTTTGCAGGTTTGGGAGGTCAAACTTCTCACAGTCTGGAGACTCAGGACTCATTTCCTCCAAAGAAGAGGCACCGGAAAGATCAAGTTCCTTGAGTCTCAGAAGACCTTCCATAACGGGCAGCCTTTTCAATGATTTACAATCCTTGAGCAAGAGCTGACAAATATTGCCAAGTTTGTGAAGGGACGGTAAGGTGTCAACTTTGGTGTTAGAGAGATTGAGTACGTTAAGGTGTTTCAGATGACTGAAGGATTCATCTTCAATTTCCTTCAGATTAACATCATTTGAAACATCAAGTAACTCAAGCTTCTCAAATGCTTTAGTAGGTGGAAGTTTCTCAAGTGCACCACAACCACTCAAGTTAAGATGTCGAAGGCTGATAACATCTGGACTTGATTTTTTTTCTGTGGCTCTGAGGCCTGGCTCGATTTCAGTTGAGCCAGAATCTGAAAGATCGAGAATCTGAAGGCTTCTTGGCAGACTGGGCAGTCTGAATAAGCATGAACAGCCTCGCAGTAATAAACATGTGAGCCTTGCAGCATCATAAATAAAGGGCAGGCGCACGATCTTTGTTTGTGAGAGATTTAGATACTGAAGTTTCCGGAGAGGTGCAAAGCATTTGTCAAGGAATTCCTTCAAATTTGTCCTGGAAGCATCAAGCATCTCAAGGTTCACCATAGTTGTAAGGCATGGGAGTGTTGATAAGCAAGGACAGTCTCTCAGAATGAGCCAACGCAATCCACTCAGTTTGGGAAAAGAAGAGGGCAGATTGTTTATTGGGACAGATGACAGGTTTAGAGTTCTAATACGGACAACATGCTCAAAAATGTTGTCAGGAATTGTTTTCAGGGAGCTAGCACCGGATATTTCGAGAATGAGCAATGCTTTGAGCTTGTCAATCTCATTGATGCTTTCAAGCAGATCAGAGCCTCTGACTGCCAGCACCAGAAGCTTCTCCATTTTGAGCAGGGGCAAGGGCAGAGACTTAAATCTGGGCTTGAAGAGGGCAAGAATTTTAAGGTCCATGGACTCAAAGAATGTTTCGGGAACTTCCCTGCTGAGACGGTATCCATCAATTAGTAGAGTGGTGATTGGTTGGTCCTTTGACCTACAGAGCGTTTGTATCATACCGTCTGTCCATGCGATTCTCCCAATGCCTTCCCATTTACCATCATCAAATGCACAAGCCAGTCCTAGACTGCTTGTTCCGCCATATCCACCATATCTGGAATCAGGTATCTTCAGAGCTAATCCTTCTATGGAGACGATATTATTATGCAGAATTTTCAGTAGGCGCCGATCCAGAAGCTCCATCAATACACGATGACCCTTTGCATAAGCATTCTCGACATGGTCGATATCACTGAAGTATCCCTCCAATATCCAGTTGGCAATCAGCTCATTGTAATTGATCCCACCATGACTGGGAAAGAATTGCCTGATGTACCAAAAGCAATTGGCCATTTCCATGCTAGGCAACATGTCATGGCAACAATGCAACATCTTGTTAAGTCCTCAGGAAGGCCTCCACTACTGGCTACTTTCTCGCAGCGCGTTCTCTAGGTTCCAAAAGCTGGATTTGTTTCGGGCAATGGAATTTAAAGCTGCAGCAATCATGACGATCGCAGCAGGCAGACCCCTGCTCTTTTCAGCAATTGCTATTGATAGCGTCTCGAAATTTGGGAACTCGCGGATTTTTTTATGAACTAGATGTTGCAACAAAGTCGATAAATCTTTTGAAGGGAAGGGCTCAATCTCCACTATTCTTGCTTCTTCCTCACTAGTATCATTTCCAGAGTAGTCTCTTCTTGTGATTAAAATCTTTACCTTCTGTCCACCAGGCACAATCAGATCTGTGGTTATATCGGCCTCTTTCATTTCGGTGGGAACATCATCCAAGATGATTAAAACAAACTTCTCTCCCTGATCCTCTGACAATGTTTTGTTGGTGATAAGTTCAAGAACCTTATCTTTCAGGACAACTGAGCTCTTTGTGGTCTTATCGGTGCCCTCAGTACTATCATCCCCTTCTTCACCAAGGGAAATTGGCGAAAGCTGATGCACAATAGCTGCATATATGCATGTGATGTCCCGTTTGTTTGTGCAAGGCACCCAGATATTGCAGCAGGATAAACTCTTTTCCATCACGCACTTACTCATCTCTCTTGCCATCCTAGTCTTTCCAACACCCGCTTCCCCTTGAATAACAACTATCGCCACACTTTCATCACCTAACAGCTCTAATATCTTCACTTTTGTTTCTTGTACTTTTGCTGAAGACATTGCTGAAAAGTTAAAAAATGATCATTCATCAGTACAGAAGCGGAAGAAAATATGGAGATAGGAATATGGGTCTTACAAGTGCCATAGATTATGTGATTAGCAATATGAGATGAGATGAATCCCTCTAGATCGCCCCCCACCACCCCCCGGCGGAGGTTGTCCCCCAATCCCCATCCCTGCGGCCCCTGACTCTCTCTCTCTCTCTCTCTCTCTCTCTCTCTCTCTCTCTCAACAGTTCTTACTTTGACACTACCTCCTTAGAATGCTCTGTTAAAACAATCAATAAAATTACAAAGAGATGTAAGTACTAAAATTTCTGGCAAAACAAATGGGGAAGGTAATGCACCTGGTTCCAAGATCACAATTTGTCTATGCTCACAGTTCCTTGTGATTAAAAGCTTGACTTTCTGTCCATGAGGTGCAAGCAGTTCTGTGGTTATCTCAGCCTCTTTCATTTCAGTGGGAACATCATCCAAGACGATCAAAAGAAACTTCTCCCCACGATCCTTTGATGTTTTTTCTGTGATAATTTTGAGAACCTTATCTTTCAAGACATTGGAGCTCCCTGGGGTCTTGTCTTTGCCCTCATTGACTTTATCCAGCTCTTCACTTGGGTGAGTTGGAGAAAACTGATGCACGATATCTTCAAATATACACATGATATGCTGTTTCTTTGTGCAACACACCCAGATACTGTCACAGGATAGACCCTCCTCCTTTGCAGTTTTACTTATCTCCCTTGCCATCCACGTCTTTCCGATACCCACTTCCCCTTGAATAACCACTTTTGCTACACTTTTATCACGCAACAGCTCTAATATCTTCCCTTTCTTGTCTGCAATTTGTGTTGAAGACATTGCTGAAAAGTGAAGAAATGATGCTTCATCAGTGTAGACGAGGAAGGAAATGAATACGTGGATATGAGTCCTGCAAGTGCTATTTAACACATAAGATTTCGTGCGAGAAGAATCTCTCTCTATCTCTCTCTAGTTCACATCTTCTCTATTGATAATATATCTTGAGTTTGAGTTTGAAAAGAAAAATTTTCTAATTTAAGTAGGTTGCCAGATTTGAATGGATTTCTTAATTGAGTAGTTTCCAAGCTAGAGTGGCTTTGTTTTTTTAATTTTTATCCAATTCTCATATATATAAAACGCGAGTCTTCTTAGTGAAGAGTACCTGAGAGACTATTTTCTTCATGAGTTACATCCTCTAGCAATTCAAGAGTGTTGAAGCGAATAAATCTTGTGGTAAGATTTGTGAACTCTCTTGTAAGATTGAGTAATCGTTTCACAATGAATTATGAGGGCTAAATAGCGTATGAATTATCATGTGTAGTTGAGGGCCGGGAAATATTGGGAGTGTTTAAATAACTCAAGTGTAGTTGTAATTTCCGTTATATCGCTTGATTTATAATGAAACTTTGTGCTGCTCTCTCATGTACATAGGTCACACTGATCGAACCGCATAAATCTAGTGTCCGATTTTTTTTTTATATCTATTATATTGTTCCATCGTTTGTTTCCATGGCAATTGGTATCAGAGCTAGATTTGGCTAAATTGAAGTGAATCGATGGCAATAGAAGAAGGAAAAGTAAAAATTGACAATTTTGATAGAGAGGATTTTAGTTTTTGAAGGATGCAAATTGAGGATTAGGCTAAGAGAATAAGGATTGTCATGTGCTCGAGGGTCGAGGCGTGACAACATTGGTGAGAAGTTTGAAGATTCTAATTAAAAGGAATTTGCTAGGTGGATATGTGACTAAATAACTGAAAGTATTTAGGCGGTGTGGCTTAGGCTAACAACGAAAAGTATAGTTCAGTGACTATTAGAGAAACCATGAAACTTGCAAAGTTAATTCACTTGGATATTTATAGGCTATCATAGTTTCATTCAAAGAAAAGTGCTAGATTGTGCCAATAGTTATAAATGACTACTCAAGGAAGATATGGGCATTTATGCTAAGGTAGGAGTTTGAGGCTGTTTTCATAATCAAACAATTAAGAATTTTGATTGAAAAAGAGATTGGTAATACGATCCGGTAGGCGTGGACTAATTGTATTGTGGAGTTTTGCTCAAAAATGCCAAACAAATTGTACATGAAGAAAGGTATAGTGAGATATTGTACTAGTGCCAATGAACCATAATAAGTTATGGAGTTGATGAGCAAAACATTTATAGAGATGGCCCATAAATTAGACCGGTTACGGAGTTGGATGTTCATAGGCTATCGTGATTTCATTCTAGGAAGAATGCCAGATTTATGCTAATAGTTATAGATGACTACTTGAGGAAGACCTAGATGTTTGCACTAAGGCAGAAGTTTGATGCTATTTTCAAGATCAGACAATTGAGAACTTTGATCGAAAATGAGATTGATAAAACAATTAAGCGGGTGCATGGTAACTATGGTGAGAGTTTTTCTTGGAACTGTTAAACAAATTATGCATGAAGGAAAGTATAGTTAGACAATATGCTAGTGTTAATGAACCACAATATGTTACGGAGTTGATGGGCAAAACATTTCTAGAGATAGCCAATAAAATGCTCTTCATTAACAACATGGCTAGGAAATTCCTAACAATGCACTTGGTACGGTGAGCTACCTAATAAATAGTTCTCAATCGATTGCAATTGGATATCGAACTCTCAAGGAAGTGGGGATAAGTAGCATTGCTCATTATTCTTTTCTTAGAATATTTGGCTACCAATGTTATATTTGAGTGAGTGATAGTAAGCTTAATGGAGGGCTAGAAGATGTATGTTCCTAGGTTATGCACAATGTGAGTAGGGTTATTAGTTATAATGCACAAAATTGAATTTACATGTTATTAGTGAAAAGTTAAATTTCAAAGTCTTCTAGTAGTGATTACGCCAATGTTCATATAGATCTAAACAATGTTCAGCTCAAGATGAAGTTACAACTAGAAACTTTTAAGGTAGTTGATAGAATAATCAACACAAATGATGCTCATAACGAGGTGAAATTTGTAGAGCCAACAATTGCTATAGCCATTGACTTTGACAAGATGTGTGTTCAATCTCCTATTAAATTTGGATGCAACAATAGTTTGCTTTATCTATGATTGAGGATGTTGTATGAGAAAATCCTTGTGAAACTATTAAAGGTGTATATGGAGTTGGTGTTCAGATGAGATTTACGATAATAGCAAAGTTCAAGCAAGGCATGGACTTGGAAGATGCTTGTGATCGTCGAGCCCATGAGGGTTGCAGGAGAGTATCAACAAAGTTCAGATTCCAGTGGAGTGATTGAAACTTAGCTCAAACGTCGAGCCAATGCGAAGATTGTCGACAATATCTCTCAAATTTGAGCCTGAAAAGGAAATCTTTCCCAAAATCATAGGTTTCCTAATTTAAATAGATTCATAATTGAGTGGTTTCATAGTTTGAGTAGGTTTTCATTTTGGATCTAATTCTCCTCTAAAAGTGGATCTTTACCACTCATAGTTTGAGTAGGTTTTCATTTTGGATCTAATTCTCCTCTAAAAGTGGATCTTTTAGTAAAGAGTATTCAAGAGGATGTTTCGTTCGTGAGTTACATCATGCTGCAATTCAAGAGTGTTGATCTATATAGCTTGTGATAAGATTTGTAAATTCCTTTGGGAGATTAAGAAATTGTTTTGCGAGAAAATGTAACGGCTGAACATTATGTGAGTTATTGGGTATAATTGGGATTTCAGAAAAATTTAGAATTTTTGAATGACTTGAATGTGATTAATTTCTGTTGTGTCGCTTAATTTATAGTGGGATTATTTATTGTTCTCTCCATGAACGTAAATCATACCAATCGAATTACGTAAATCTAGTGTCCCATTTATCTTATTGTTCTATCTATTATATTGTTTGATCACTTATTTTTGCAACCACCTCCCTAGTATACTCTGTTAAATCAATCGAGAAAAATATACATATAAAACTTCTAGCAAAACAAACGCAGAACGTAGATCACCTAGCTCTGAGATCGCAATTCATCTCACGTAAAATCAAACAGCAAGGGACAGCCAGCAGATAAGAGAACATTACGTTGATTACACCCCCATGAAAACTCAGCTAAACCAACCAATACCCTATAGAAGTGGGAATTAGACCCGCCATCCCTTTTACACATTTTCTGCAAGAGCTTGCCCCAGAGTTCAACGAGACTTCCTTCAATATTTTTCCTATCTCAGTCTCTTTTGATTTTCCCTTAACAGTTAAAACGTAGGAACTTATTACTATTCATAAGGGACAAAACAAAGGTGTTATAATTCATCGACTAAAAGACCAATCATTAAGAATCCAAAGAATATGTAACTGCTGCAGCATAACCTAAAATGGCACGGAGTATGTACGCTATAATATTGGAAAATTTGGCTTGTAAAGAAGCAAAAGGAAAAGAAAAAACTGGAGACAATCAGCATGAAGAACCAGGGGAGAGGGGGGGGCGAGAGAGAGACCTGGGTTCTTCAGCTGCAGAATAGAGAGGCGAAATAACTTGTATGCTTGAGAACTTGAGAGCTGATTAGTGACTGTCTATGCTATCAGTTTCCAGGTTACTTTGGTAAAGGACATGATGCTTCTATCCTGAATAATCAATAAATATGGAGGAAATCATAATTTCGAATGTTAAGGAAACTAGCGTTAGCTAAGAAAAATCGTGGCATATGATATACTTTACTAACCTTGATGATGGGTAAGACACGGAAAGAAGCCCAAACGTAGGTGAATAAGAGACTATTTGTGCTCCACCGTTTTACCTAGCTAGAACTTGGTTCACCGTTATCAGGGTTGCCCTTGTTCTTTGAATAGCTTATCAGTGCACTCAAAAGTGTTTGGGAAAGAAAAGAAGGAAAAGCTCAATAACTTCTACAGCATTGCAAATGAGTCATATTAGTAGATTTTATTTATAGTTTCTAAAAGCAGGGATAGAAGTTAAAAGCTTATTACTCCAAAGTATTCTATATTCCCAGACCGAAAATTAAAAATTATTCTACATTCTTATTGGGCATGTGTAAATTTGAAAGTTAGATATTTTCATTGCTTTTCTACTTGAGGAATAATTGAATATAAATAGAATAAAGACGTTTTGGCAATGTCCCATGAAAGGGGCGTACGCACCTACTTTGTTTTGGAATGTCATCTTTCTTGTACCATGGCAAGTCAAAAAGGGAAGTCACCTCACCATCATCTGTCAGTACGGTGAAGAGTGAGATTTATCCACCTTTCTTATGGTTAACAACAAAGTTCCACTTCTTAGAATCAGTGTGAATACAAGACATCCTATATACATATTCACTAAAAATCTTAAAATTTATTACGAAAATATAATTATATTTTAAAATTTACAAAAAATTTAATTAAGTCTAAAAACTTGTCAAATTAATGTAATTGAGTCATAAAATTAATATTGTCAATTTGACTAATGAAAAATGGTGATGTGACATTTTTAATTAATTTTTATTTTTCACATGGCATTTTTTACTTCTTTTATTCAATTCTTTTTAAATTAGATTTTAAAAAAGTAAAATTTTATTACATAACCAAATTGACAAAAAAAAGAAAAGAATGGTAGGGTGTTGGTGGCTCTTCAACCACTGTTGCCTATGCTAGAAGGGTCGGCACCACCGGCCTTGGGCAAGGGTGGTTGACCCTCGCCAACTCTAGGTGAGGGTCGGCGACCTTTGCAAGGTTCAGACTTGGGTGCCCAGATCTGGGCATGCCCGAGTTAGCCTCACCAATCCTCATAGGGGGTTGGCGACCATCAACCGCCCTAGGCAAGGCTTCACCACCCCCAAATGAGGGTCATTGACCCCAAGTGAGGGTCGGCAATCCTAGCTAGGCTTGGGCGAGGCCTCGTCAACACTCACCTAGGGTCGGTGACACTCACCTGGGTGTGCCTAGATCTAGTCCTCACACTAGAGCCTAAGCCTAGCAAGGGTCACTAGCCCTTGCTTGGGGTCGGCAGGGCCTCACCTTAGTGGGGTGAGGGCCAACCACCCTTGCCTAAGGCCAGCAGCACCGACTCTTCTAGCAATGGGTGGCAGCGACTAAAGAGCCACCGATGCCTTACCATTTTTTTTAATTTTTTTGATAAAATTTTAGGTTTTCTTAAGTTTTTAAATCTAATTTGAATAAGAATTGAATGAATAATAATAAAATGCCGCGTGAAAAATAAAATTAATTTAAAAATGCCACATTAGCATTTTTCATTAGTCAAATTGACGATATTAATTTTAGGATTTGATAGTATTTTTTGCAAGTTTTAGGACATAATTGTACTTTCGTGATAATTTTTAAGACTTCTAATAAACTTGTCCCAGAAAAATATAAGAAAATGTGAAAAATTGAATGATGACAACATCAAAAAGGTGAAACGAGATGTCACGAAGAAGAGTGCTGATCTGCCGCTAGCTGCATTACTAGGGTTTCCATTTTCATGTCAAAATCTTGTTCAAGATTGATAGTGGTAATCATGTGAAGAATTCTCCTGATGATAGTATGAGTATCTTGTCAATTTAACCATGATCTAATAAAAAATGATACATGATACTGGATTGGCAAGAATAGCTATACCTATTTTGTTTGGCAAACTAGATCATATATCTTATGATGGATACAAACTAAGGTTCAAGATAACGTAGCTATATGAGCAGCCAGAGAGACAGAACCACCTAATGATGTATACCTCAAAAATAAATATATCTTGGTTCATCAATCTAGCGCAATCCGGCAATGATGTTGCTCTTGTTGTTTAGTAAGTTCTGATCATTCCATTCCTTAAAAAAACTGACAATAGTAGTGCTAGTGCTAATCAGTTCACAGACTCACAGGCATTCATTGAATGTTACTTTCCTTGGATGCCGAATTAAGTGACCGCAAAATTATAGTTGGGCTTTTTACAAGCAAAGAAGGAGAATTGCATGATTAAACAAATACAAATTGCCTGCAAAGCCTTCTGTCTCGATTTTGTAGTAACTTTTAAGAACTTACTAGGAATTGATTAAATGAAAAATGCTTTCTACGTTGAGAAATTACTTAACAATTAGAACATATATGAGATGTATAATAAGAGAAAAAGATGAGATTTCGAATAAAATTCCGTGCAAGTGGACACGGAATCATAAAAATGCCCCTAGTTGAAAGGTCTACCAAATAATGACCTTTATGGCGGATGACTTCTGAACCTTTTGTGAATAAAAGAACCATTAAACATAGACATTTGGTGATTTCTGGCAAAAAAAAAAAAGAAATCTTTTGTTAACATTTGCAAGGAAAAATAAAACCAATTAATTCCCCTTTTCTTCTCGGCTGCTCTATTAATTAGTGTAGGTGTGTTGATTTGTCAACATCCATGTTAGCCCAAGAGGGATTGATCTAATCTTAGTATTTATCAGCATGATATGGACCTGTGCAAAGAGGAACAACAACAGTCAAGTCATCATCGCAATGGACAAAGCTTTTGATGACCCCATGCCAACAGAGTACCACTTTCTTGTCCTACTTTTTAAAAGAATAAGGTATTTCCCCAGTTAAAACTCTTTTTATTAAAAGGCAAAATTGATTTATTAACTTTATTTTATTCTAGGACAATTAAAATTCCATTTTAGAGGGGAAAAGAATGGCATCTTTCACTTTTAGGAAAAATCTAGGGCAAGTGATGAAAACTGCTGAATGGAGAGTTGGTAGATTGTGAGAATTGATCACCATTAGTGGGATAAGTTTTCTAAATTCAAGTGAAAGTGGCGTGAACCATAATTTTCTAAACATGCGATGCTCGATATGCATCATAATCCAATGTGCAGTGCCTATAGTAGGCCACAGAAATTGAACCCAAGTGAAATGACAACGAACCCATTTGAGCTTGATGACTTGACTTTGTGGTACCTTGGTGAAAAGGATGCAAATATCTTCGAAAAACATGGTCGTTTGTTTATCTTAATTTGGGGAAAGACTAAATGGGTGTTGACATAGATGAATCCTGTAAAGATTACATAGTTAAGTTCCTGAAGTATTCTGCGATTACCTTGTTTAACTAAAGCTGAATTTATTTTTCGGATTGTAAGTTATGTTGAAATGAGAAATTCTAGATACAGTAAATGTGGTTTTGCTTTCGCAGTTGTAAATTCTATGATAACACTTCATAGGTGTTATCTATTGGATGTAACCACTTTTGTCATCCTCCATTTAAAAGGAGTATCAGATGCTTCAAGAGAATTATCTAATCTCTGGTCTCTTCCGATAAGATGAGGCATTTTCTTGAAGATAAAAAGTGGCAAAGTTGAATGACCAACGGACCAACTAAAAATGACGAATTAGATGCTTCCAAAAAATCTTTTAATATTTAATTTCTTTCAAAAAGATGAAGAAGCATTTTCTTGAAGATAAAAATTGGATAACATGAATAAATTGACATACCGACTAAAGATGAATTAGATGCTTCCAAAAAAAAAACAATTGATCTTTAGTCTCTTTGACAAGATGGAAGTGGCTGAGGCCACCATTATTCCATATCAAGAAGACAACCTGGATGCAATTATAGGCCAACGGCTATCTTTAAGTTATCCAGTTCTGCCTCCGGTTAATGACAATGTGATGCATCATGACTGAAAGATTGATAGTGATTTGAACTTGGCTTGTAAGCATAATCTCGCTAAATGTCGAGTCCAATAAGTGGCATGGGCATCTCTGCATTTCCAATATTCCCAGAATGAGGTCGATTCCTGGATTCCTTGTTTACATTCTAGCTCCAGTGTCTTCTTTCTTGTTCATCACCGCAGTCCACTTACTTACACAGAAGTTTGCAGCATTCATACCTTTCAAAAGCCTCCGGCCACAAAAGGGGCAGCTGAAGAGCCTATCATTCGCTCTGGAACGCCTCTTGCACGGAACGGGTACACGATCCAGTCAATTGTCAATTAAAGTTGCTTATACACCGGGTATGCTCACAGGAAATATTATTCAGACTAACCAAGAAAGACAGCATTTTTAACAGTCATTCGATTTAGGAAATCAAAGAAGAAATTGCTAGAACTGTTACTGAAGCCCGTGATCGAGGTTGTTGGCCCTTTCAAAATTTGAGCTTCTTCTGAATCTACCATCACCATATGCACGAGGTGCGGTCCTCTGGAGTGCCAAAAGTTAGCACAAAAGGACACTTAAGTGCCAAAAGTTACAAAAGATACACTTAAGTGCCAAAAGTTACAAAAGATACACTTAAGTGCCAACGGCGAAAAATTCCGGCCAAATTGCCACGTGTACATTTTCCGGCGACTTCATTTGCTGACGGAGCATTTTTCAAAAACAAAAAATCCACGTGGCAATTTTTCTTTTTAAAATTGTCCACGTCAGATTTTTAAAAATTAAAATCGATTTTATTAAAAAAAAAAAAAAAGAAGAAGAAGGGGGAGGAGGGGATCGGCAAGGGCAGCCCTCGCCGCCGCCGCCGTCGCCGCCCCACCTCGCCGGGAAGGGCCGGCAAGGGTGGGCGAGGGTCGGCCGGGGTCGCCGGGCCCCGGCCACTGGCCGGCGACCCTAACCGGCCTGCGGTGAGGGCCTGCATGCACGCCCTTGCCCGGATCTAGGGCGAGGGTCACGACCCTTCCCCAGATCCGGCGAGGGTCGCCGGCCCTCGCCCAACCGGGCCAAGGGCCGTCGGCCGCCCAGACCGGCCCCGCCGACCCTCGCCCACCCTCGCCGGCCCTTCCCGACAAGGTGGGGTGGCGGCGGCGGCGGCGGCGAGGGCTGCCCTCGCCGATCCCCTCCTCCCCCTTTTTTTTAATAAAATCGATTTTATAATAATATATTTTTAATTATTTAATATTATTTAATTAATAATTTTTAAATCCACGTTAGCCAAAACGACGTCGTTTTGGCTGATTTTTGGCCGATTCAATTTCCGGCGAGCCACGTAGGCAAGAAAATTAACAAAAAATTGCCACGTAGGATTTCCGGCAGGGTTCCGGCGACTTGGCACTTAAGTGATCCAATTTTTTTAAAAAGTGGCACTTAAGTGTACATTTTGTAACTTTTGGCACTTAAGTGTCCATTTGTGCCAACTTTTGACACTCCCGCTGTACTTATGCCCCATATGCACCACGAATCTCTCCGGAAAACTTAAATTGAATCCCAAACAAAGGAGATCGCAGCGGACATCCTCCTCAAGGCAATCTTAGCTAGGGCAGCGGCTTGAGCAAGCACGGGGGAGTCCACACCCCAAATGCACTCTGAATTTGCGACGTACGGACCCCAAGAGTGCCACAACTTGGCATGGAGGATACTTAAGTATCAAAACTTACAAACAGTACACTTAAAGTGTCAAAATCGGAGCAAAATGGATTATTTAATTGCCAACGGCAAGAAAATCCGGCCAAATTGCCACGTGTCCATTTTCCGACGAGTTTATTTGTTGACAGAGCATTTTTTTCAAAATAAAAAATACATGTGGCACATTAGATTAACAAAACTTTTAAAATCAATTTTAAAAAAAGGGGGGAAGGGGAACCAGTGAGGGCTGTGCAGCCCTCGCCACCGCCACCGTCGCCGACCCTTCCAAGCGATGGTGGGGCGGCGACGATGGCGGCGGCAAGGGCTGCACAGCCCTCACCAGTTCCCCTTCCCCCCTTTTTTTTAAATTAATCAATTTTATAATAATATATTTTTAAATTATTTAATATTATTTAATTAATAATTTTTAAAATCCAAACTGATTTTTCGTCAATTCAATTTATGACGAGTCACGTAGGCAAAAAAATTAATAAAAAATTGCCACGTAGGATTTCCGGTAGGATTCCAACGACTTGGCACTAAAGTGATCTATTTTTTTTTTAAAATGGCACTTAAGTGTACCGTTTGTAAATTTAGCACTTAAGTGTCTCTTCGTGCCAAATTTTGGCACTCCCGTTATACTTGTGCCCTGAATTCGTAGTTCATACAGCACAAGACTAACGATCTGCAAGGTTAGTGCAAGAGTCGCACCGACGAAGCTTGACTGCTTCCGGCAACTAATTAGGGAAAAGCCGATAGAAAACAAAATTTCTTAAATAAAATGTTAGGATATCCAAAACAAAAAATTAATAAGTGGAAGGACAATACACATATATAAACAACATATTATCCTCGTAAACAAACAATGTTGGATATTTCAACATCCATTTCAAAGGCAAGTCGGATTAAGAATGAAATAACCTTCAAATGGTCCTTCACACATAAAAGTGGGACACAACCTTATTTAGTATCATGTTGAAAAGTCTTACCAAAAAACATAAGTTAATAGATAAAGGGAGATTGCATGTATACAAAGAAAGCATATATAGCCATATAATTTCTAACATAAATTGCACGTGGACAACTAATCTATAATAAAAATGAATTTAAAATGGTCAGAATTCACTATTCTAAAAATTTAAATTACTCAAATAAAAATCAAAAGAAACCATTGCATAAAAGCACTTGAGACAAAGTAGGAGTACAACGAGACATGATAGGTTTTGAACTATCGTACCTCATCAAAGAAGTTGAGGCAATGTGGTGACCAAGTTTTGATGTCATATGCTGAGCTCCATACAGAAGAAACTTCTACATTTTGTTTTTGGCCAAAGGGTAAAAGTGTTAGGAAAGTCAAAAAATCTATTGCATTTGTGCAAATTTAATCTTAAACATTTTGATTTAGTATTAATTCAATCATATATCTTTTAACCTAGTAACAATTCAGCCTTTCTAGCTAATTTTGGCATAATTTTGTTGATATGGGAGCTAATCGACTGACATGACATTATCAACATTAACGTTGACAACTTTTAATATTATTTTAGATTTATTTTATTTCTTATTTCTTTTTCTTTTCTTTTTTCCCTTCCTCTTCCTCAAGCTGATCATCGACTAGCCATATTGAGGCTCAAGCACTTACCAAACGCCACAAGGTCACAACCTTCGATTGCGGTGTCTAGAGGGGGCTCAAGCCTTGCCCATGGTCAACAAGGCTCAACCCTCGCCAAAACTAGTGAGGGCAAGCCTTGCTAGTCTAGCGCAAGACCTCCCTCATGGCCTCTAGCAAGAGTGAACCTCAACCATGGCTGATGAGGCCTCGCACACCCAGGGCAAGGCCACCCTTGCGGCCTTTGGCGAGTGCAAGCCTCACTAGGGGCTAGGCGAGGCACGACCTCGTCGAATCTAGCAAGCTAGTTGGAGGCTGACGAGGTCCTTTGCCTCTGGCCAGTCGCCAACCAACGATCGATCGAAGGAAGAGGAAGGAAAAAGAAGAAGAAAGAGATTGAAAAGAAAAGAAAAAATAAAAAATAAATCGAAAAAATATCAATACAATAATTCAAAGTAATCCACGCTAGTGTCGGTCATGCCACGTCAGCTGATTGACATCCACGTTAGTAAAATTTGGCCAAAATTAGCCAAAATGGCTGAATTGGCACTAGGTCAATAGGTTTATGGCTAAATTGTTATCAATAAAAAATTTATGACTAAATTAGCACTTATGCAACAGGTTTAGAAGTTTTGTGACATTTTCTCCTGGGCAAAGGAGAAAACTACTACATTAAGTCATAGGATTACATGAAGCAGAATTTTTCTACGAGATAAGCCCACAAGATGAAACACATCTGTTTTCCACTGCAACTTATAGTCATATTTAATTTCTTTTATTGGTAGAATCCAGGAAAATGACATTGCGTAAGCTATTTTTTCACGATCAACTTTGCTCTTGCATGACCCTCACTGATCTGAAATTGCTCCCCCAGACCAAAATGAGCCATCAACAACCACACAAAAGTCGCAAGCTCCCCGCCTTTGCTCAGTTGATGAGCATGAGCGGTTGCTCTGCAATGACTCGCAGCGTATGACAGCAACTCAACCCATACTTTGCTGATGATCTTCCATTTCTCCTCATTGAACGTCATCAACTCTTGAGCCAACCTACTCGCATCGAACAGCACAGACTTGCTTCTATCTCCCTTTACAGCAGCAGGTTTCACAGTCGTTTTTACCTCGAGAATGCACTTAGAGGCTTCTTCATGTTCTTTCCCGGTTGACAGTTCCTTCCTGGCCAAAAACTTCTTGGCCTCAGCACAGGTGTCTTGGAATCTTATTCGTCCAATACCCACAATGGAAGACATCATCTTTGATTGCACAACGAGAAGATAGAGCATATAATCAGAGAGAACTTTACAAAATCCTCTGTGAAGATCATTGCTCTCCTCAGTGTTAGTGGTAGTGGAATACAAGAGATCTGTAGCCACATGCCACAATATGAGGCTCTCATCGTACTCGACTTCATTAACGAAAGGCAATAGCTTACTCCAGTGAAGATCGTGAAGCACCCAGTCACCTCTGGCTGAATATATCCTCTTCGCAAATCCCAGATCGTTAGCGAGTACTGATTTGTCTCGCAGCTCCTGATGGATAAATAACCATAGTACTTTAGTAAAAGGGGTCCTCGATGAATACCTCATGTGGTCTAAAAACTCCTTTAGGCCCATCAGGACAACGATCTTGTTGAATGGGCGTCCCATACGATCACAGAAGGTCTGAATTTTCTGGGGGCGTTCACGGATAGAATAATCAATCAAGTTGTATGTAGAAAAAGATTTCGACCACCTGCGAAACAGCCACCTCTTAAGCCAGGCCAAGAACCCGATCTCCGCCTCCTCTTCTTCGTCGGACCAGGTACACTTCTTGAGAAAAAGGTAACTCCTGAAGATTGCAGCTAAAACCCAGGAATTCTCGGGGTTCTTCAATGCTGAAACCGTCCAGTCAGAGAAGATAAGTTGGAGGAGTGCTAAGACTTCCAAGGCTATAGCACCAAGGAGCAAGGTATAGGTAACTTGAACATCGAATCTCCCAAAGCGATCCTTGTCCATGAAATAATAGAGCACCAGAGCAATCTTCATCGAACTGAAACAAATGAAGCGGCAAAAGTATCCGAACTTATCCCGCACTACCACAACCTTTGTGTAGAGGACATCGTAAAAGAAGTTGAGTTCTACCTCCAGCAATTTGAGAGTATCTTCCGCATTTCTCCTATGGAAGAATTCACGGCTTGCATTTCTCTCACGGAAGCTGAAGATAATGTCTACAAACAGTCCCTTAAAGGTTTCAAAAAAGCGGCGAGCCTCCTGAACCACCTCGATATCATCCATGTCAGGGTCCACTGAAGTGTCCTGGGTCTTGGATTCTTTGTCACGTTCCGGGATCATACTAATTTCAACCCGAAGATTGGCCTCTTTCTTGGAGGAGTACTCCTCCATGAGTTTGGCATAGTTCGGTCCAGGGTCCGGTTTTGTGTGCATTGAATAACTGAATCTGCTTATGCTTGCGAGGTACAACGCCCGAGTCCTCTCGCCATACTTGATGATTCCCGATAGGAAGACCAGGGCAATCGGCATCCATAACTTGTTAGGCAGTGACTGATAGAACACATAAGCCACGGCAATCGCCTGGAATATGAGACCGAGGAGGTGCCTGAGCCATAATTCGTTGTCCTCGAGCGAGAAGGAGGTTATGGTGTCCGGACCGCCAAGGTGGAGAAGAAGAAATGGTGCCCAGAAAGCGAGAAGGTCACCGTAATGGTCGGGGCCCAGATGGTCGCCTTGACTTTTGGAGATGAGACCAACTGCAAAACTAGCAGCCCAGTCGGCAAGCAAATAGGTGATCCAGATTAGCATGACGACCACGGCCTTCGAGGCTCGTTTCCTGAAGGTTGCAAACAAGATCAGAAAGACCTGGAGCAAGAGACTGAGTAGTATGGCTCCCCTCAGGTTCCATGCCTCCCAAATCTTCTTGACATGGTCGGTGATGAATACAGTCAAACCCATGGTTCAGCTCTCTCTCTCTCTCTCTCTCTCTCTCTCTCTCCACACCCACCTGCAGACTGAGCTCCGTGGTGGGTATGCAATATAGAGAAAAAAAACAGCAATGGAGAATTTCTTATATGGATGTGTTGTGTAGTAAAAGAGTCGTCCTCAAACCGGGCCCACATAGGTTGGACTTCTGGTTCTGTAAGACTTTGGTCGTGTGGGGTCCACGAACTCTACCGCTTTGGGACTCATGTTATTGCTACTTTAATTGTACGCTCAAATTCTCAAAAAATGAGCACAAGTTTATTAGTCAATTTGAGGGGTCCATTGTGGGACCCCCCCATCTGAGACTCTTCCAAAGGTCATGGAGCATGGAAAATATCCATGCCCTGCATTTAGGCTGCCATATCCTGCGACATAGCATTACGATAGTTTTCAGGAGAGAAGAGTGCTCCACCCCTCAGAGGATCAAAATGGAAGAACCCATTGAGAAATATCTCTTTGAAAAGTTCAAAGCGAAGTTGCACAACGGCCCGAGAGTTCGATTCCATAGCCGTTTCGCAGAACTGGAGTCTCTGCTCGACAAAATCAGAGAGTCCGAGTCCCCTGCGAAGAGATCAATCAAAGAGGAGCTCTACTGCCTCAATAATGTCTTGGAAGAGTGCCAAATGCTAGCAAGGAAGCAAAGCCTCTCTCTTCCAACAGTCCTAAGTCCCTCGAAATTTCAAATCAGTCGAACCTTGGACAAGATCAAACAGGAACTTCACCAGGTCGACCTAAACATAGCAAGTTCGCAAGAGACCTTCTGTCTGCTGCCACAGAAGCTAGAAGCATCTCGAGGAAGCTCCACATGGGTCGATCCGTCAAGAGTCCATGGGCTCGACAATGAAGTGGTGAATTTGGAGAAAATGCTTCTTCGACCTGGAAAACCGTCCGCCTCTTTCCAAGCAATAGCAATCATCGGCATGAGTGGCATCGGAAAAACCACACTAGCTCAATTTGTATACAACAAACAAGAAGTGAAGTCACAGTTCCTTCCAAGAATCTGGGTGTCGTTATCCCCACAACCCAACGAGGCGGAGAACCCAAGGGAGGCTATTGTCAAGAAATTACTGGCCCGTCTAGGAGTTGAGACGGACATAATCAGCTCGATTGAGAGCCATGGCCTCCGCGGCCTACTCTACGCCCTCCACCTGCAACTACTGGGCAAAAGGTACTTGATAGTGCTCGATGGCGTGTTGGACGCTACCCCATGGCACGACAATGACGCCTGGGATGGGTTGCCCAAAGGTTATGGTGGTTCAGTCGTTATCACGAGCAGGTCAGAGGAAGTGGCCAGCACCATGGTTGGGGAAGACAGTGTGCTCCGCCTGCAGCCACTCATAGACCCTGAGAGCTGCTGGTGTATATTCAAGGATGAGGTCGAGAAAGATGGTGAAAAATTGAATGATGACAACATCAAGAAGCTGAAACCATATGTCACAAAGAAGAGTGCTGGTTTGCCACTAGCTGCAAAAATTATGGGGGAGATTTTCTATGAGAACCGCAAAGCTAAGGAGGGGGGTGATCATGGTGAGATTCATCCTCAAGAGTCCTAGTCAATCAACATAGAAAATCGGCAAAAGTTTCTTTGTTTTTGTTTTTTATTTCGTGTTCTCTCTGCTTCTGCAATCGGTACTATGATTTCCATTTCATGTCAAAATCTTGTTCGAGAACGATAGTGGTAATCATGTGAAGGAACTCTTGTTCCTGATGACAGTATGAATCATAATAAATTTTAACCATGATCCATGATCTAATAGAGGATGGTATTGGATTGGCAAGAATTGTTATACTCGTTTTGCTTGGCAAATTCGATCATGTCTCTGCTAATGGATATTAACCAAGGTTCAAGATAACATAACAACACGAGCAAACAGAGACACAGAATAGAACCACCTGACGATATATACTGGGAAAGTAATACGTCTCTGTTCATCAATCTGGCACAATCTTGATACTGAAATTGTCCTTGTTGTTTAGTAAGTTCTGATCATCCATTCCTCAAAAAACCCTAAAAATAGTAATAATTGTTCTAGTCAGTTCACAGGCTCACAGGCATTCATTGAACAATACTTTTCTTGGATGACAAATTAAGTTACTGGTAAATTATAGTTGGGCTATTTCTAAAGAAGGAAGGAGAACCGCGCGATTGCCCTGATATAAATTGCCAGCAAACGTTCTGTCTTAATTTTGAAGTAAATTTCAATGCAAATGAGTTACTTTTAAGAGAAACTTACCAGGAATTGATTAAATGAAAACTACTTTTTATGCTAAGAAATTAATCAACAGTCAGAACTTGGGTCCGTTCATTTCACAAAAAATATTTTCCTACCGAAACTTAAATTTAGGAAAATGATTTCCTCTTTGAAAGAACCAAAAAAGGTTTTCCCAAATATGATTAGATATCACCGCTTGGACTCGAAACCCTACATTTGAACACAAAAATTCCAACATTGGTTCTCAAATCCTGGCATTTGGGATCCATCGAGGCCAAGCCCAGGACCTAGTGCTTGGATTTGGGCCTTCGGCACCCAATCTCGCTCCTATTGAGGCCAGCCCCGAACCTCGAGTGCCCATATTCAATGCTCTAGTTGCTAAGCTCGAGTCCATAAAGGCCATGCTCTAGTCCCCAACTCTTGAGGTTTGGTCCCGACTCTCAAGCCTAGGTCCACAAAGGCCATGCATGGGTCCTCGATGCTTGGGCTTGAGTCCTTAACGAAACATTTGTTCTAATAACATATTTTTCTAAAAAAAATAAATTTTTTAATTATTTTTTAATTTTATATTTTCTTTTCTTTTCTTTTTTCTTTTGGCTTCTCCCTTGGTCAATCGCTAGCTGCGATGATAGCTGGAAAGGTCAAGCTCACCTGAGGCCAACAAGCTTGAGCCTTGCAATTAGGGCAACTCGTCCATTGGATTGAATTGATTCTTCTTCAATAGCATGATTAGCTTTTCTTCTTCCTTTTTCAACTGCTAATAGGGCAACTCAGGCCCTAAATTGAGTTGATTCTCCTTCAATAGCAAGCCGGCTTGTGGCTAAGCTCAAGCTCGACCTCATCAAATCTAGTGAGGCTCGAGCTCACTAGCTAAGGAGAAAGCAAAAAGAAAAGAAAAGGAAAGGAAATATAAAAATATAAAAATAATTTTAAAAATAAGAATTTGTTGATCATTTTTCCTATCAAATTTTATTTACCAGATGGAAAATACTTTCCAGGTCCTTTTTAGGTTTCAGCCTAACATCGGAAAAATGAAGTATTTTCCTAAAAATAATTTTCAGAAATGATACATTTTCTATGAAACAAATGGACCCTAAAATAGTTGGTTTATTCTGACTTACAAATAAGAAAAGCTACTGACCATTTCCCAAATTTGCACTTCACCTTAACAAGTTACTAAAGTCAACAAAATTATTTAACAATGAAAGGATTGAAGTAGAAGTTTTGTCATAAAAATAGCTTCTTAAAAATGAGGAAAACTTACTATATTAATATATTGCAATTTACTTTTCTACATGGAAAAAAATACTAACCACATTTAAGAGTCACCAGCTATATATAATAGTTGTAGACACACACACTGACCCTCTAGGAAACACCTGGTGTGGGAATGAAGTGAAGAAGAGTATGCAATTTACTTTTCTACACAGAAAAAAATACTAACCACATTTAAGAGTTACCAGCTATATATAATAGTTGAAAAAGTAATTTGAGACTTTGCAAAGTTACCATACACTAATTACTTCACCCGCGTTTTGTGCGACCATAATTGTACGCTTCTTTTATCATTAGTAATCCATGAATGTGAAATGTGACATAAAAGAAATAGGATGAGATTTCGTATAAAAATTCCGGGCAAGTGGACACGGGATCATAGAAATGCCCCCATTTGAAAAATTAACTATATAACGACCCTTTACAAGGTGGATGACTTCTGAACCTTTTGTGCATAAAAGAACCATTAAACATAGACATTTTAAAAGAACAAGGCATTTCCCCATTTAAATCTCTCTTTATCAAAAGGCACAAGTTTTTTATTAACTTTATTCTATTCTAGGACAATTCAAACTCCATATTGAAAGGGAATGGCATCTTTCACTTTTAGGAAAAATCTAGGGCAAGTGATGAAGACTGTTGTATGGAGAGAGAGTAGATTGTGAGAGAATTGATCACCATTAGTGGGATTCGTTTTCCAAATTCAAGTGCAAGTGGCTGGAACCCTAGGCTGGAACCCTAATCATATAAACATGCAATGCACGATATGCACAAGAATCCAATGTCTAGTGCTATAGTAGGCCACAGAAATAGAACCCAAGTGAAAGGACAAAGAACCCATTTGAGCCTGATGACTTGACTTTGTGGTACCTTTGGGAAAAGGATGCATATATCTTGGAAAAATATGGTTGCCCGTTTTTTCTTAATTTGGGGAAAAACTAAGTGGGCGTTGACGTTGCTGAGTCCTGTAAGGAATACCCTGAAGTATTTTGTGATTACCTGGTTTGATTAAAACTGAATTTATTTTTCAAATAGTATGTTTTATTGGAATGAGAAATTCTCGATACAATAGAACATCGATTTGCATTCATACTTGTAAATTTCCTTAATGATCACACTTCATAGGTGTTATCTACTGGATGTAACCACATTTTCTACCAAATGATTCGTCATCCTCCATTTAAAAGGAGTATTGGGTGCTTCGAGAGAATATTTAATCTTTAGTCTCTTTTGATAAAATGAAGCATCTTCTTGAAGATAAAAATTGGAAAAGTTGAATAACTTGATAGATCGTTAAAAGATGACGAATTAGATGCTTCAAGAGAATCTTTTTAATTTCTAATCTCTATTGATAAGATGGAACATTTTCTTGAAGATAATAAATGGAAAACTTGAACGACTTGACTGACCAGTTAAAAATGACAATAAGACGCTTCAAGAGAATCTTTTTAATTTGTAGTCTCTTTTGAAAAGATGAAGCATTTTCTTGAAAATAAAGTGGAAAACTTGAATAACTTGACAGACTGGCTAAAAATGGCTTGTGCCATTATTATTCCCTATCAAGAAGACATTCTGGATGCCATTGTTAGCCGAGGGCTATCTGTAAGCTACCAAGATCATCCTTTGGTTATGCACAATCCTTTGCATCATGACTGAAAGATTGATAGTGATGTGAGCTTGGCTTGTAAGAATAATCTCATTAAACGTTTAGTCCAGTAAGTGGGCATGGGCTTCTCTTCATTACCAATTTTCCCAGAATGAGGTCAATTCCTGGATTCCCGTTTTACATTCTAGCTCCAGCGTCTTCTTTCTTTTTCATCAACACAGGCTACTCACTTGCACAAAATTTTGCAGTATTCATAGCTTTCAAAAGCTTCCGACCGCAAAATAGGCAGCTTATGAGACTATCACCGACTCCAAACACCTCTTGCATGGACCAAGTATGCAATCCCATCAATTGTAAATTTAAAGTCGAGTATACATTGTGTATGTGATCACGGGAAATATATAATTCTTTTTTTTTTTTGGTCGAAACTGAAGTTGCATTGATTTATCCCAAAGTAGGGAGGCCCGCTAAGTGGGCGTCAATACATAAAAGGTTCCAGAGGTGAACCGGGGGGGATGAAACCCAATTCATGGGCAAACTGTTTTTTCGATGGGTTTTTGCGACCCAATCAGCAGTAGTATTCGCCTCACGATTACAAAATATCACCTGAATATTGGGTAAATACGACAGAAAATTTCTGCACTGTTGGACTTGAGTCCGTGTGTCCCACGTGAGGGCCTGAAGGTGGGCCACCGCTTCAACTAATTGTTTGCAACCCGTCTCTATTGATACGGCGTCGCCTGGGAGAAGGGGGGTTGGAAAACCCTCAGCTAGGTTCTGCGCTTGTCGGGATTGAAGGAAACCTAGGGCGTCCAAGAGCGCCTCAACTTCGATGAGGAAGGGGGAAGACACCGGAACAGATCGAGCCCCGCCATGCAGTAATCGTCCAGCTGAGTCACGGCATAGCCACGCCGCCGAGCCTGCTGTAGCACCTAGGAGGTAAGCCCCATCCAGATTCACTTTGAAAGTGTGCGTTGGGGGAGGGCTCCACGATTCCAATTGGGTTCTGTGAGAGCTCGATTTTCCCCTTGTTGGTGACCACGCGTTGAAACTGTGCAGGGACGTTGCTGCTCTATCTAGGATTTTGTTGACATGCGGAGCCCGGCGCTGGAAAATCGTTGCATTTCTTACCTTCCAGAGTTCCCAGAGGGCATAAGCCAGCATTTCCAGCGACGGTAAGCCACCTTTTGCCTCTGTGTTCGGTAGCCATTCTTCAATACGGTTGAAGTTGGACTGTGGTTTCAGGAACGGCAGATTTGGGTTTGACCAGACCAAACTTGTTCGGGGGCATCGGAAGCAAAGGTGCGCGACGGTCTCGGGGCTTTCTCGATACAAGGGGCAAAAAGGGTCAGGTACTACATTCCTCTTGAATAGATTTTCTGTTGTTGAGATGGCCGAATTACATAGATTCCATAGGAAAAAACAGATTTTGGGGGGGACGTGTAGGCGCCAAATCAGTTTCCACAATCTGTCAGGGGGGTGTATGAGCTTGAGGCTGAGGTCCTTGGTTTGTCTGTTGTTAACGCTTGGATAGTTAGATATCCGCTTTGGACTGTGTAATTACCTGCATTCGTACCTGTCCAGATTATATTGTCCTGTTCAGAGTGTGGGTTGAGGGGTGTCGCCATGATTTGCCTAGTTGTGCCTTCATCGAAATGTTCCCGGATGAGAGGGAGATTCCAGGTTCCTTCATGTAGAGAAATCAGCCCCGGAGGCTCATGCTGGTTTGCTGGGTCATGTATGATTCCGTGTGGGAGCCACCTGTCCTCCCTAGGTTTGATATTCGAGCCATTCCCAACCATCCACCTCATTGCAGGGGAGATGGCATCCCGACCAGCCAATAGACTTATCCATCCCTAGGAAGCTCTCTGTTTTTGCCCTGCATGCCATACATCAGTAGCTGGGTAGTACATTCCTTTACATAGGCGCCCCCATAGGGATGTTGGATTTGTGCTTAGCCTCCATGCTTGTTTGGCCAGCAAAGCTTTGTTAAAGTTCATCATGTCTCTGAACCCCAATCCTCCCTCACTCTTTCTTAACTTGAGGTCTTTCCATCTTTTCCAGTGAATACCCGCGTTGTGCGTACTGTTTTTCCACCAGAATTGCGCTATTCTCCTCTCAATCGCCTTGCAAATAGAGGTAGGGATCTTGAACACTGACATGGCATATTGCGGTATGGCTTGTACCACTGATTTTAGTAGGATTTCTTTGCCCACGCGAGATATCAGCTTCTCTTTCCAGCCTTCCAGTTTTGTATTCACCCTCCCCATAATCCAAGCGAAAGTGTGCTTCTTTGATTCTCCCCAATCTGAAGGTATTCCTAGGTACTTTCCTGTTTGAGCTACAATCGGTACCCTCAGAGTTTGCGCCATGTTTCTCATTAGGGTCCGAGGGCAGTCCCGGCTAAAGTGTATCCCTGACTTGTTTAGATTTATTTGTTGTCCTGATGCCATACAGTATTGATGTAGAATCAGAGCCAAATTCTGGCATTCTAGGACTGTCCCATCAAGAAAGAAAATGGAGTCGTCAGCAAAGAGGAGGTGGGATAGGGTGGGACACCATCTGTTCAATTTGATCCCCCTCAAGCTGCGGTCCTCCATTGCCTTCCCAAGTAGTCCGGAGAGGACGTTGGCCACCAAGATGAACAGGTATGGGGACAGGGGGTCCCCTTGCCTAATCCCACGGGATGGCTGGAAGTAGGCTAGGTGCTCGCCATTGACCTTCACGCTTAGAGTGGCAGTTGTTACACATTGCATTACCCACCCGACCCACTTTGTATGGAAGCCCATCTTCAGTAGGCATGCCTCCAAAAAGTCCCATTCGACGCGGTCATAGGCTTTTTTCATGTCTAATTTTAGAACCGCCTGGAATTTTCTTTTTCTCTTTCTGGTGCGTATTTGATGTAGGACCTCTTGGACCGTGTAGATATTGTCTTGGATGAACCTCCCGCCTACAAAGGCACTTTGTTCTTCTGCAATTACTAGGGGTAGGATGGGCTTCAGCCTGTTTGCAAGCACTTTTGCTATGATTTTATATCCAAAGTTGCACAAGCTTATGGGGCGGTATTGGTCTAAGGATTCAGGATTATGGGTTTTCGGGATTAGGGTGATGCTAGTTCTGTTGAGATCAGGGAGCATGATATTGGTTCTGAAAAATCCTTAATTTCCAGCACGATATCCGTCTTTAGGCTATCCCAGTTTTGTTGGTAGAATAAGCCATTTAGGCCATCTGGTCCCAGCGCCTTCTCAGCCCCCATTTGAAAGGCTACTATCTTTATTTCTTCCTCGGAAACTTCATCCATCGCATTATTAACAGATTTTGGAAAACAAAGAAGAAATTGCTTGACCTATTACCAAAGCCCGTGATCGAGGTTGTTGGGTCGACAACGTCCATTCCTAGTCCACTTGCTTTCTTATTTGGGCCTTTCAGATCTTGAGCTTCTTCAGAATCTATCATCCTCATATGCATCATCACGATTATCTCATATTATTAGGATACAAATATGAGTTGTGTTAGAAAAGTCTCACATCAGATAATTAATGTAGTGTGGAGCAGTTAATATGTCTAAGTTAGCCCATAACTCATTGACTTAAACTTTTGAGTGGAGGTCGATCCAACTGGATATGTTAACAAGATCAAACTTAGGTTCCCTCTTAGCAATCTTCCTAAGCGAAGGTATTAGGCTTTTGTTACAAACTCTCAACAAATGGTTTCAAAACTAATGGTTGATTGGTGAATATCTCAAGAAAGAAGTCTTAGGATCCCAACAAATGGTTTCTAGAGCTAATGGTTGATTAGTGAATATCATTGCCATCTTGGTTGGTCTAGCTAAAGGAGACCACGGTGGTCTCACAGCACAAAATAAAGACCATGGATGATGTAATCCTAAGTTAGCAGTTGATGATAGTTTATGCACATAGCTGTGGATGCTTTGCAATTATGTAGAGATTATCTTGTTTGATGTAAAAGAATAACTAGATTAAGGGGTAGCAAACCCGAAGCTAAGCTCATAGCTGTGGATGCTTTGCAATTATGTAGAGATTATCTTGTTTGATGTAAAGGAATAACTAGATTAAGGGGTAGCAAATCTGAAGCTAAGCTCACATATGAGAAGGAGATTGTTACGATACACATGTAGTCCCACATCAGAGAATTTGTGTGGTATGGAACAATTAATATATATCCAAGTTGGCCCATAACTCATTGGTTTATTTTTTTTATTTAAGGTAAATCCAACTAAATATGTTGATAGGTCTCTTAGTAATCTCCCCAAGCAAAGAAATATGCACTCCTAACACCAATGAACATGTATGGAACCCCAAAGTTATTATTGATATTGGGCCACTTGTGAACAAACATCTTCAAATTTATGAAGGGAAAAACTCAGGACGACCTTACCTCAACAAGGTTATCCTCTGTCAATTGAGTTTACTCCCATATGGAGGAAGCCCAATGAATTGTAAGCTCAAAAACTTGAGCCCATATGATAATCTATATGGAGAAATAGAGTTTCTCACCATCTTTTATATGGTGGCCACAACGAACGTGAGTTGAAACGCAATAACAAGAGAGAAAGAGAGCAGAAAATATGAGTGGAGCACAGTATATGATTTTCATCAGCTGACGTTGGAGATCAGTTTGTGGTCCAATCTAGTTGAAATTTGGACATTCTTCTCAAATCTAATCGATTTGATTTTCAATTGCATTTTTTTTTTAGATTTATTATTGATCTCTTGTTAAATTTATGTGTGTTGCCAAGGAAGATATTCTTGATGTCTTTGTTGCTATGTACCGTTAGTATTAACTAGAGAAGAATTTTGTTTACCTAGTTTTATTGATAGTGAAGATTTTGGGTAGACTCATGTCCCATGGTTTTCTTATATCCTCCCACCAAGGAGGTTTTTCACGTAAAAAATCGCCTCATGTTTGCGTGCTTGGTAATTATATTGTTCTACTATATCGTTTTTTATTAGGTTTACACAAGAAAAGGAATTATTTTGTTTCGTTGTGCTAATCTGATATTGTCCCAGTTGTTATTATTCTCCCAACACCCTTGCCCTTGGCAAGGCCGTCCTCAAAAGCCACAGGCGAGTGGCTAGCCACAGGTGAGGCCGTCCCTCACCTAGATCTAGCAAGGGTCACTAGCCCTCAATGGAGAGAAAAAATTAGAAAAGAAAAATTAAAAATTAAAATTGTCATTGGATGAAGATGTCATTGACGGGTCGGAATATTTAGTTGGCCGGCAATAAGGTCAGGCCCTTATTTGAAACTGTCATGGCCACTTCATGCCATTATTTGATATGATATTCATTTTAAGCCCTTATTTAAGACAATAATGGCACTTCAGGCATTTATTTAGAATTTTCACCATTATATTTGATTTCACTTTTAAATTATAAAAAGAGATAAACAATTTACATTTTCTATTAATTATAATTACATAAGTAAGAATTTCTTTTAAAAAATATAATAGTATTGATCTCCAGGCGTCAAACCTGTTTTCTTTGATTATTTTAATAATCTTTTACGCTATAGTGCTAAATTTTAAATATTTAGCTTCTTATAATTACACTTAAATTCCATATTAATTTCAGTGTTGTTCATTTTGCTTTTTCCTATTTAATATAGTCCTTTTGTCTTTTTGTCAATTTATCTTTATTGATGAATGTGGTGTATAGTTTTGACTGGGCTCCTTTCACTCTTGCACCCTAAATGAAATTGCCATAGTGGCAAATTGCGAGAGAAACCCCTTTAAAGCCTTCAAAATAATAGATTCTTAGAGATAGATATATGCGGCCCCGTTTGTTGGGGGGTGGTGTTGTTGGGGGCATCCTATCTTAATTTGAGGAATCTGTGTGTTTTTGTAAGCGTAGATTTAGTAAAGAAGATGGCCGGCGTGTCCGCTAAGCTGAGTATTGGCGCCTCTCAAGCTGTTCGACTGAGCCGGAGGCACTCGCTCTGACTCAATTCCAAACACGAGCCATCTTCAGGCTCCTCTCCTCCTCCTCCGTCACATTCGTCAGTGCTCGTTCATGGGAAAGTGACAGTGATCATCACTTATGTAGGCACGCTAACCAGTCAGACGTTGGCCATGGGGTACAACCACCGCAGCCACCCAAAGCACGCGCTGGTGATTTGCGCTAAGGGTGACTACCAGCATGCCCAGTGCACGGCCTGCGACGCCAGGTGCAACGGCATAACCTATGGCTGCAAGGAGTGCAACTTCTTCATCCACTATGCCTGCCTTGACCTCCCTCAGAAAGTCTCGCACCCCAGCCACCCTCCCCACCCTCTCAGCCTCATCTCTGAGCCTGCCCCCTTCACCTGCGCCGCCTGCCTCTCCCACCATGGTGGCTTCCGCTTCCTCTGCCTTGACCCAGCCTGCCGCTTTGCCATTGATGTCAGCTGCGCCGTCCCCTCCCCCCCAATCATCCTCCACAGTCACCAACACCTCCTCCGTTTCTTCGACCAGGTAAAAAGAAGCCCCAAATCCACCGTCCATTTGCTTTGCCTTACGGATTCAATTTCTATTCACAAATGAATTCGCGGTCCTGTGTCGGAGTAGGTAGGCGGGGAGAAGGTTGAGCTCCGTCTGTGCAACGCTTGCCGCCAGCCTTGCCAATCGTCCGTCATGTGCTGCCTTAAGGCGGACTGCCATTTCGCCTTGCACTTGCTGTGTGGGTGTTCATCGTGCCTATTCCAGCACCCGCCCTGCCGCTGGGGCCAGCTCAAGCTCAGGGCTCCAATGAAGCAAGAGGAGGAAAATGACGACAATGACCTAGTCGAAAGCTGTGAAGTTTGTGATGAGGAAATAGAAGCTACAATTCCGGTTTTCCATTGCGACCATTGCAAGTACGTTGCTCATGTGAAATGCTTATTTTCACAGGTACGTATACGTGACGTCCAGAGTACTAATCAGATTACTCTGTTATGTTTGCTTTAGCTATCCTGATTTATTCTTATCCAGTAGCAAGCTATCTTGTTCTGCCATCTTTTTGTCTGACTTGTGGGATTATCCAATTGCTTGCTGCGTGGGCTCTCAAACAAGATCCATGGAGTCGTAAGCATGTCATATTATGTCACATCATCTCATGAAAATGGAGGGCACTTGAATTGATTTGAAGGGGGGGGAAAAGACAATGAAAATGGTAATTCCGCCTGGAATCAGTTTTACCGTTGAACTATATACTTTCTCTTCCTTGAAGACCTAATCGAATTTGCTACTTTTATCTCAATGTTGCCTGCTGAATTTGTTAAATCTGTGATTGAGCTGGTTTTAGCTTTATAAGTTTGTATGAGGTTTTTATTTACAATAGTCATCTGAATCATTAAACATGGGACTAGATAGGCATAGGATCCTATGAATTTTCAATTTACATGTCTTCCATAAAGAACTTTTTCCTATCTCTATTACCAGTCATTGGATCCATTTTCTTTTTGTTGGTTTGGTAGTCCTTTAATGCATTCTCTGTCACCGTCCTATTTTGGACAATTAGTTTTGTAATGTTTTTCACCGAAGGTGAAGCGTGGAGGGATGATGTTGAAGATCATTCCTACAGAAGCACAAGATGGTGAGAAAGAAGTAAACTTAGATGCTGAGGAGGAGAAAGGGCATGTTCAAACATTCGGAGATTACGTTAAATCTTTCAACAATAGGGAAAAATTGGAATTGGAGGATGTCTGCAAAAAGAGAGTGGCAGAAATTATTAAAGTACTAGCCTGGCAAAAGAATGTCGAGGGCGGCTTTAGCAATTCAAATTCACCCTTTCTGGACGAGGCATTCTCGGAATTCAGGAATAAGCTTCAACAGGGCATCGAACACTCTACTTCGCTTGCAGTGGCATCTGAAAATGACAGGATTGTTGAGATAGTAGAGTACAAGGTGACCCAGAAGCTGGCACCTGTCCTAAAAGAGGTGTTCGCAAATTACGGAGATGTGAGCGCAGAAGCCACAATAAGTTCAAAGGCAAAGAACATGGTCTTCATCATGTTGTGCGGCACCATATACAGCATGGCCAATACCAAAATAGCCGATGTCTCGGAGAGTTTGCTATACAACTGGTGGAAGTACATTATTTTCATACATCTGTCAAAGTTCAAGATCCAGTTTGCCATTGATCGGTTGAAAGTGGTCCTGCGTGCTCATTACAATCTCCAGGATAGGAACAACTCTGTAGCGAAAACAGAAAAAAAGATCATGGATCTTTCTGAGGAGATCAAGGTACATAAGAAGAAGTTGAAGGAATTGGAAATGAAATTAGATAAAAAAAAATTGAAGGTAAAGCGGGAAAGGGGTGAGCTTCCAGAGGATAAAAACCTAATGGAAGCATATTCAAATGACGCATCAGGTTGGAAAAGGGAACTGTGAGCAAAACTTCAAACTTCACCCAGATGATGAGTTGAATTTTTTTACATTCTAAAGCGTTCTTGTCGATCCAGGTGTTTGAGTCTACTAATATGCTGGAGACCATAAATTGTGCACGACTTCGACAACTATGGCAGCTACAGTAACAGTATGGCTTTTGTAGAGCTCAGTGATATTGGCATGTACATTATAGTGTAATTATTGTGATATGAAAGACACCATGGATAAATTCTTCCTTTAAGTTCCCATCATTGTGTCGGTATCGGTTTTCATTCCTCTCTCTCTCCCTCTCTCTCTCTCTCTCTGAAATGCCAATCAAACTCTCTCTCTTTTTTTACCTGCAATCGATTAGGGGTGTCAAATAGGCAGGTTAGGTCGGGTCGAAAATGGTCCGACCCACATCGATCCATTTAATCTGTTTTAACTCATTTTCATGCAATGTAAATTTAATAACTCATACCCGACCCGACCCGACCCAACCCATATTACTAACACATATTAATATTTAACTTAATTTAAGAAAATTTACTCCAACTTATTTAGTCAACTTTAAACTTTTCACATATAAATTATTTGAATAAAAATTTCACATCAAATTTATAAAGTAAATTAAATAATAATAAATTAGTAAATAAAAAAATGTGGATACCTCTAAATTGAAATAGTTTTTGGAAAATAAATTTTTTAAATTGATTTTTTTATTATTTTTAAAAAATTATTTTTCTTTATTTTTCTTTTTCTTTTTCTTTTTATTTTCCCTTTCTTTTCTCTTTTGTTTCTTCTTCCTTCTTCTTCCCCCTTTTCCTCTACTGGTGCCACCCGACGGCGACTGGCCAAGACGCAGGCCAGCAAGCTCGAACTCAACCAAGGCCGACAAACTTGAGACTCAGCCGATCTAGGCTCCGCCGAGGTCGGTGGCAGTGGTCAAGCTCAGGCTCTCGTGAATCCGACGAGCCGCAAACTCTGTTGCGACCAGCGAGTTCGAGGCTTGCCTACCCAGATCCGGGCGAGCCACAGCTTGGCCAAGGCCAACAATCTCGCAGCTCGCCTGTCCAGATTTGGGCCGAACTCCGGCCAGCAAGCTTAGGGCTCACCAGCCCAAGCTTTGTCGTAGCTTGCCTACCCAAATCTAGGCTGAGCTCCATCCAACAACGGCAAGCTTGGGATCGGCGATGGTGACGGCGACGTGATGGCAGGATCAGCAACAGAAGTCAAAAACGCATAGAGGAGAGGAATGGAATGAGAGAGATGATGGGTCTACTTAATAACTCACTCAACTCATATTTGACCCATATTTAACTTTCACTTAACCCATATTTAACCCATTTAATTAAAATTGAGTTATAATATGAGTTTATGACCCATATTGAAACCTCTACAGTCGATAGACTTCCTTGTACAATTCATTATCTATCCCTTACTGATGTGCTCTGCAATATTGCCTCCTTGAGGAAGGTTAAGAAACGCACTAGTTCGGATGGTTCAGCACGGTGGTGACATGGGTAACACAACCTTGTCATGGACTGGAGAATTCAATACTCCCTGTTTTGTACATGTGAGATGCTCTTCAGTGCGCGGATAATGCTGCTTCAACAATTTAGGCATCTCAATTATGAGTGCTTTTGTACTGCCGAAACTTGGAGCATTAAAGTGCGGTTCAAGATAGATTGTGTAGAGATCTAGTCCAACGATGGCAGGAAGTGGTCACCGAGGCCAAAGGACTCAAATCAAGAGCGGCTTTTAGTAAGCTTCCAAGATGGCGAAGAATGAATCAAATTGCACACCAAATAGGGGAGAGCATGCTTGGAATACATATATAACTAAAATTAACTCACGAATACGCATTCTGACATAATGGCAAGTTTTGTTTTAGAACTTCAAAATTAAGTGTGGTTAATGGCTAGAGCACTACCAAAATGGCTAACCTCTTAGCAAAAGTGCTTATATGTACGCCAAAAGACATAACTGTGAAGCTCTTATAGTGAGGCTTGATACAAAATAGGCCAAAATGGAGAATATCTCAAGTGAATTAATCTAGAAATGTCACATATTGTAAACTTGGACTCATCATCCATACAATCAATAACCATTTAAGAATATGTAGATGAAGAAGAAAGTCGCTAGACGAGTATTTCCCCACGATAACGTTATGCGAGCACAATTTTATGAAGGCAGGCGTCATCCAAGGGACAAAGAAAATCATTAAAATCATGCCTCATATATGCGGGCTTGCTGGTAAAGGGATTGGGGAGATAGGGTCAGAGAGTACCAAGTCCAAAGTCTGATTCGCATAAGCAACACACATGTACATAGAAGAGAGAGGGAGACCAAAAAAAAAAAGATCTCAAATATGTGAAAAGCACAAATGAGAAGTGTTTGTCGTGGTGTTAACTGAGGTTGACAGGGTAAAAATTATCTAAAAAATCATAAATCTATTGCATTTTTGCCGATTCGGTCCAAAACCTTTTAATTTTGCCAATTGAGTCATAAACATTTTCACATTTTTTCAATTGAGTCTATCCTACCAATTTTGGCCGAAATTTGTTGACATGGACGTCGGCCATTTTATGCGGCACGGTTGGTGCTAACATAAACAATTTTAATAAATTTTAATATTTTTTGAATTTTTAATAATTTTATTTTAAATTTTTTCCTTTTTTTTATTTTTTTCTATTTTCTTCTTCTCTTATCTTCTTTCTTGCGGTTAGTGAGGGTCGCCAAGCCCTCACCAACCACTAGGCAAGGGCGGTCGAGCCCTCGTCAGCCACTAGCAAGGGTCACAACACCCTCCCTGGCCTTGCCCAAATCTAAACGACACCATCATAGCAGCGAGGCTTCCTTGCCTATATCCTTGATGCAGCTACGGTGGCATCTCCTACAACCTCTTTGGTTTCGCCCTCACCTTCGGCTCCCACTTAATGGCTTCACCAGCCGCCACTTCTGCGGCCTCAAGAAGATCCTCTACGACCCCTTCAACTAAAGCTTCTTCCTCCACCAATGGACCTTCGCTATCATCGCTGCCAGCATCACCAGCGGCCTTGCGCCCCTCACCCAAAAGGCCATCACAGCTACAAGCAAGGTCTCACCCAAATTTGGGTTGGCCTCACTTGCGGCTACAATGGCCTTGCCCAAATCTAGGAGAAGCAAGGCAACGGCGTTGCAGCCCTCACCCAGTGGCTAGCAAGGGCCTTACAACCTTGGCCAGCCATGGCAAGAAGAAAAAAAGAAGAAAACAGAAGAGAAGGAAATTAGGAAAATGAAAATTCAAAATTTCAAATTAAAAAATATTAAAAATTATTAAAAAATTTCCACTTTAGTATTAGTCATTTACGTTACATCAGGATACGTGGAAATCCACATCTCAATTGAAAAAATATGAAAAGTTCATGATTCAATTGGCAAAATTGAAAGATTTAGAACTAAATTGGTAAAAGTAAATTTAATTTACCACTTTTTGAATAATTTTCCCAAGGTTACTACTACTAGCAAATGATAAATAGTTTTGAATTGACTTAAAATAGAAAAAAAAATAAAGACATGATCATGAAGGAATGGAGTCAATTAGTTTGTCCTTTAATGTGAAAATGATTCATCAATCGCATGATTTTACCTGAAATAAAAAACAATACTTTTAGAGGCTTTTTCATGACACTTTGCTCTTCAACTATAAAACACTATCTTTAGTACATGAAACTCAATGTGTTTTCTTGTGACATGAGTAACCAACATTGTAAAAATTGAATCATTTTCTTTTGTAAAATTCGTTGAATAAGTGTCCCTATGCTCTACTTGCAACTTAGCAGTCAATAAAACCTTATACAGAAAATAGATCAGGCACAGAATTTAACTTAATTTGAAGGAGACTTGGCATTTGTGATTGGTCCAAGAATTTCAATAAGAAAATGACAAAGGAAAAGGTGACACTTAACCATAGTAGAAAATTTGATGCAAGAGAATCATATCAATTTCGATCTTTATCTTTAAAAGAAAATAGATCAAACACAGGATTTATCTTTAGTAGTGATTGTAATCTATCATAGATCGCATCATTATTGCTCAAAGCACATTACCCGTCCCGCACTCACATCAAAATACGAATCAAACCAATCTTTTTCTTTTTCACTTTTGACTTCATTTCTGGCTATTTATGATTCCCGGTGACTCAAAGAGTGGACAAGCTCCTTTGAGGCATCAGCAGGTAAATTTGTTCCCTTTTTTTTTATCCTCTTGATTCTGAAGTTTTCCTGAATTATGCTTCTCTAATCATCTACAACTTTTTTAAGTTGGTGCAATCTAGTTGATTTCTACTACAGCAAGGGACCTGAAATTTTTTTCCCAGAAAAAATTCTAGCTAGTGGAATGAGTAGAAAATACGAGTTAGACAAGATCTTAATCGTATGCTCATACACGTGGAGAGAGAGAGCTCTAAACTTATCTCCTTTGTCCTTTAATTTTTAATTATCATCATGGATGCTTGTTTTCATCATGTTAAGCTGAGAAAAGGCATATTGAGAAGTTTAACCGGCTGATTTTCAATTTGCCCTCGCTCCGGTTGCGCATTTTGATAAATACTTGGCATCTCATAAAATATACATTGCTCTTAATCACGTGAAATTATCTTGTTGACGTGAGGTTTCATGTTCATTAATCGAGCTGAGAAGCTGAAACTCTGAGCCAGTTAATATGTGTTTGGGCTTCAATATTCCGGCTTGAAAAGGGTCTTTTCGCAACATTGGAGCTTCTTTCATGATGGTGCCGGATGCTCAGTAGGAGTAGAGCCACAGGTAAGTGTTTTGATGGTTGTGATCGAGTCACATCCCTTGCTCTTGATGTATAAATTTTTGAAGATGGTACTGTTCTTCTTCTATCCTCAATCTTTGTTTAGTCTATGGAAGTGTTGGTAGATCTGTGTGGTGTGTCTGAATCGGGGATAAGATATGTTGCTCTTGTCCTATCTCTTCCTTATGATTGAGCTTCATCAATGTGTAGTTACCTCTCCCTCTCCCTCTCCCTCTCCCTCCCCTCCCCTCCCTCTCTCTCTCTCTCTCTCTCTCTCTCTCTCTCTCTCTCTCTCTCTCTTCCCCGATAAGAACAATGGTTTCCTGCGTCACATCTTGTGAGTTTCTTCAACCCCAATACATAGTTTCTCGACCATGTGCATGTCACCAGCATAATACCTGACTCAGATAGAGAATGGTCCTGTAATTTGTCACATAAAAATAATACATGGCAAACACTCATATGACCACGCAAGCAGGCTGAAGTGGAAGTGAGCGATCAAGTTACCAAACATCTTAATTGATATATGGAACAAAGCAATACTTTGATGGACCACCAGTTTCTTCTATGGTACATTCTCTTGATAGAATTGCTTTTCATGATTCAGAATGCTGGATGGATGATAGAAGAGTAATGACAATCTGAAACACGAAGAAAGTTCTTTACATTTTTTAGTGTTGCCCTGGGGATCAAGTCGTTGTCTAACCTTTGGACATGGAGACTATTGCACATTTCAGCCACCAACATCTGCTGACGATATGTGAGATTGAGGAGCATAAAGAAGTCAAATGCACAGCATGCGAGAAGTACTTCTCCAATCAATCTTACTGCTGCAAAGAATGTAAATTTTTTCTCCATAAATCCTGTGCTGAGCTCTCGAGAGAGCTCAAACACGATTCACATCCTCACAATTTAACCCTCTGTGATACGGCAAACTTGGGCTGCCACTTACTGTGATGCCTGTTTGAAGAGATTCCGTGGCTTCACCTATCAATGTCAGATATGCGACTTTGTTCTCGATATTGAGTGTGCTCAGAAGTCCACTGATGGCCCTAAAGTCATGAAGCAAATTCAGCACTTCAGCCATGGCGACCCCTTAATATTGATGGAGGTGATTGATGAGGATAAAGAACTTTGGTGCAGAGCTTGTGAAAGATGCTGCACGAGCAACACGTATTACTGTGGCTCATGTCAATTTTTTATCCACAAGTCATGTGCGGAATTGCAGCAAGAGCTCCATCACCCAGCACATTTGCATACCTTAAAGCTTTGCCCAACTGTAGATGATGATGCAGGATTATGGTGTGATTTCTGCGGAGAAATTTTCCATGGCTTTGTGTACCAGTGTAACAATTGTCGGTTTCACCTGGATGTGATATGCGCGCAAGAACTGCCTCCCATTGAGCCTGGGGATCGGAAGGAGATAAACCATTTTGGACACAGGCACCCGTTGACTATTAGCATGAGGAATGACGAAGATGAATTTCTCAAATGCAGAGCATGCAATGGAAGCTGCGTAGGTCAAGTCTATGGTTGTGAGCGCTGTGAGTATTTTCTCCATGAGTCGTGTGCAAAGTTACCGTCGGAGCGGGAACACCTCTATCATGAACAGCATCCCTTGAAGCTTCAGGTTGCAATGTACCGCTACTGTGATCTCTGCGGAAAGAGAATTGAGGGCTACATGTACAGCTGTGAGCAATGTGACTTCGACCTGGACGTTTTATGTGCTCAAATGCCCCCCACCAGACCTGGAAGAAGAGTGACACGTACAAGGAAGAAAGTCGAAGACATAAAAATGCGACATTTCTGTCATGAGCATGTGTTGACAGGAAGCATGAAGAGCGAAGAGGATAGAATTCTTTGCAGCGGATGCGAGAAACATTGCTCCGGTCTCACATATGCATGTGATGAGTGCAAGTTTTATCTCCATGAAGCGTGCTATCAGCTACCCAGAGAGTACGATCACTTTTTCCATCCGCTCCATAAGCTCACCCTCCAGAACAGCCATTTAAGGGTTTACTGTAGAGCCTGTGAAAAAAGGTGTCGTGGCTTTACTTTCTCTTGCTGGGAATGCAATTTCCATTTGGATGTTTTGTGTGCTATGATGGCCAAGAAGGTAATTCGCGATCCCGATCGCTATATTCCACACTTCAGTCATGGGCATCCCCTAAAATCATTGATAAGGAGTTGAACACGAAGTGTTTAGCTTGCAATAGACAGCGCTCGGACTCTGGCCTGATATATGGCTGCAAGAAGTGCAGGGTGTGGCTTCATAAGTCATGCGCTGAATTACCGCGGAAGATTGAACACTTCTTTCATAAAGAATGCCCGGGTCAACTCAGATTGGAAGCTCGACCCTCCCTGGAGCCCAGGCTAAGAAAAGGCAAAGTGCCGAGCCTGTCACAAAGAATGCCAGGGGTTTATATTCCGCTGTGAGCTCTGTCGGTTCAAGTTGGACGTAGAATGTGCTTTAATGCCCTCTACCATTCCTGAAGGTACACAGACAAAATATTTTCCCGGGCATGGACACCCTTTACAGCTACATCAAATCAATGGAGATGATACAGTTCGCTGGTGCTCTGTCTGTGAGAATCGTTGTGTCAATGCAACTTATGAGTGCAGTCTATGTGAGTTCTTCGTCCATGAATCCTGCACAGAACTGACCCCAGTAATCTTTCAACCCCCTCACCCTTTTCATGCTAACCACCGGTTAGAGCTGCGGATCAAAGACAGATTCACGTGTGAAGCCTGTCTTAAAGAAAGTTCTGGCTTCACATATGATTGCCATTTACACCGCTTCAGCCTCCATGTTGGCTGTGCAAATCTAAAGCCCAAAATACAATTTGATGCTCATGAGCACTACCTTTGTTTCTTTGACAGTTTATATGCCAAAGTTGAGTGCAATGCCTGCTATAGAGAAATAGTCCCGAGTTCTGGCAAGAAAAACAAAGGGGAAATGGAAAGCAAAGAGGAAGTCGTTCGCTGTGTTTGTTGTAATTACAATCGACATCTTTTATGTGGTCCATTACCATGTACAATCAAATCTGATAACCACAAACATGACATCCAACTTGAGGATAAGTTTCTTGAAGACAAATCAGGCATATACTATTGTGATGCTTGTGAGAGAAAAAGGAATCCAGAAGAGAGCGTCTACAGATGTACACAAGCACAATGCCCATATGTTGCTCATTTTGATTGCATGAAATCTGAGGTATGTCTAGTCCCTGTTATAGCTCAAGACTTGCATAACTCGCTGGAAAAGGTTACATTAAAGCCAGAAGCCCAGAATCAGATGTTTTATGTAATTTTCATTCTGAATTAAATCTGCTTAATCCGATTTAAGAGTAAATGTCAAGCACAAGATAAGAACATCATAGCTTCTCGTGCTGCCAGATGGAGGCTGTACTTCATTTCCATAGTACAATGAACCATGGTAAGGATGGAAAACTGGGAGAAACTGAGCACATGACCATAAGGAGAAAGAAACAATGGAAATATCCCCATAAGATCAAAGTTTTAAATTAGATTTGGAAGTAAACAGTCTTCCTCTTCGCATGAAGTTCGTTTATTTTTGCTTCTTTTGTGATGCCACAATATGCTTAAATCATGTTGCCTTCGATTGCGTTTGCTTGTCAGGTCACATGTTTATTGAAGGGAGAGCAGGAAGATGTAGAGTTAAGAACCCTTGGCACAGGCATTTCTGGGAAACTAATGAGTGAAGACCAGGAGATAACCGAGTCCAAACCTCATGGTTCGACTGATGTTCGAAGGGAAATGGGCATGAGGGATGTCCCCACATTGGAGAATTTACTAGATGCTTTCCTTGAAGACAAGCAAATGAAATTCCCAGATGCTTTTCAGATCTTGACAAAGGAAATGTGTGGGTTAGGACTCGAATCTTTCTGGGAGCCGCTGAAAGGTGAGGGCGGCATTTCAAAACCTTCCCCATTTTCGCATCAAGCTTTATCCCAGTTCAGGAACATGCTAGAGCCTGAGATAGAGAACTCGCATTTTTCGATGACATTTTTTGAAAACGAGGTGCTTGTTGACGTTAAGGGATTCATAATCGTCCAGAGCCTAGCCCCTGTCCTGAAAAAATTGCTGGAGAAGTGCGGAGATATAAGCACAGAATCTCAGATGAGTTCAAATTCAAAGAACCTGATCTTTACTATGCTGTGTGGGGCGATCAAGAGCATGTCCAGCACAAAAGTTGACCACCCCTTCTTTGAGACCTTGTTCTATAATTGGTGGAACCACGTCACGATGGCCAAGCACGCTGGGTTCGAAACCCAGTTCCTCTTGGGTCATTTAGACAAAATCTTGCGAGCTCGCTTTGCTGTCCAAGCAGACAAAGTTCAGGAAGAAAAGCTGAAAGAGTTGGATGGTCAAATCGAAAAATGTCAGGCATCCTCGGAGGAATGGACGGTAAAAGCAGCAGAACTGACCGATGCACGCAGGCGGTATCGTGAATCTGCAGAATCAAGCTTAATAAAGGTGCTGTCGAATGAGGCGAAGGGACTTGAGGATAACACGGTCGGCTCTGCTCTGTTATGATGCTGTCCTTACCAAATTGTGGCAACTCTTATTTCATATGATGTCATAAGTAACTTCGGAAGCAGTAATCCTTTTTATATTTTTCTTTTTGACTCCAGAAAAAATATAGCTGTCTGAATATACGGCTGTTGATTAGACACGTTGCAGATATTGCTATTAAATGATATGTTTCGCCTTCGCCTGAATTATATAATCTGTCCATTACACCATATTTGGAATCATATTACATGACTAGTCTATTTCACATCTTGCTCCTTAATTCAATGTGTGGAAGATTGAATGTAGAGCTACCTGAAAGGTTTAGCTAGGCTTAGCAGTTATCTTGAGCCGGTGGATGTTAAAGCTAACAATACAATCTAAAGATGATATACAGATTGATTTACAAAACTTACCATTTTTTTGTGGAACAACTCCCATTAACATTAGGAATAGTTTGACATCATTAGATGCAAGATATTTCATCATATAAATATTAAAACAAGTCGAGAGATAGAACATGCTGCACATAAATTTTGTAGTGGTTCAACTTAAATCAAGTTTACATTCACTATTCCAAACTAACCACCACCAACAGGCTAAAATCCACTAGTAATCTCATAAATAGTTACAACGACACAAGTATTGCTTTTATCCAAAACTAGAAGATCCTATTGTCAATCAACAAGTATTGTTTATACAATTATGAAACATAAAGGAGTAAAATCACAAATTTAAAAAAATATGATAATATTAGTGTTTGTTGCTTTCCCCATTTTCATACTTCCTTAAGTATGTAGCAAGCCTCTTGTATAATCTTCAATCTTTGATTTAACTCTTGGAGAATCTTAAGAGGAACAAAAAACTGCTAGAAATGATAGACATGGTTGTTAGAGACTTGATCCACCATCCAATCATATTCTTGGCAATTATCTATTCCTCTAATTGAGTGATTAAAAATAGGCAAGATTCCAAAATTCTAGACTTTGAAGCTAGTTTTTATTCCTTTTGACCTACAAGTTTAGTCAAAGGAATATAGGGAGCTGCCTTTATCAATAATTCAGTGAGTCTATGCAAGGCATTCACCGGTAATTTACTTAGAAACTGCTCTTCATTGGTCTTCCTAAACACATAAATAATCAATACTCTACTCGACCATTCACCCTATTATTATTATCTCTACAAGTATCCACGAGCTCCCTTTTCTTCCAGACATATTCACCATTATTAAGGTTCCTCCAACTTTTAAGCAACAAATAAAGACGTGTAACAAATATGTAATCTAATGTGAAAGGAGTAGAATCTATATAATATAGATCAAGGAAAAATTAAAATGATATAATGCGAAATATTCACAAAACTCCTCCAATCTCTTTTGAAACTTAGATTTGTATACCAATAAAATTCCAATGAAGTGAAACCACGAGATAATATACGCAAAAATTCTCAAATCTAAATTTAATCGGCCAGAAACGGGAGAGAAAAGTTCCGAGATTCTGATTAGATTAGAAGAGACAAACTATACAGAACGAGAGGGAAAAAAAAACAATAGAACAGACAGCCAAATCAGCCAATAAAAATAAGGAAAACAAGAAAACAAAAATCCACCTGATAATTATGACATCATTGAACCTCCCCCGTCACAATACGACTTCCCGCATCATCAGGACGTCGGCCAGCAAAACGACACGAGTCTCTCTCTCTCTCTCTCTCTCTCTCTCTCGAGTAGTTGCAGAGAGGAAGCGATTGTTGGGAGGTTGAAGGAGCAAAGCAAGCTGATTGCGCGTCTTGGCGAGGATTCTTCGTCGGCAATGGTTGAGCTCCGCCTGCTTCACTGATCTTGCAGCTTCTCTTCACAAGCTCGTTACCAACAACGGCGGATCAAAGGATTCAAATCATGGCCTTTGCCTCCTCCCCGCTCGCCGCTGTCTTCTCGATCGCTCTCGCCTTCTCGATCGTCGCGGTTTCGTACTCCGTGCCCTTCATCGTCTTGCATGGTAATCTTTTCTGCAACGTCGCCTCCCTTTTGACGTGCCTCGCGCAGGATTGTGTCTGCCTGGGTACCGGAGCTTGTCGTGTGGCGAAATTGATGGGTGAAATGATGTTTTGGGTGTTGCCCATATCGGTTATGGCTACTTATCATGCTTGCTTTTGAGGGGGAGAGCGGCTTTCGAGGATACCTTGAGCGAATTTTGGGTCTTTGATGATTTCGAGTATATTTGAAATAGGAAGAAAGAAGTCGAGAGCACAGAAATTGGTGTCCCGTTGAGAAGTTAGGAGAGTTCTTTGGCTACGAGCGGGATGAGAAGCAGGAATCGTGCGTTTCATTTCATGTTGGTTTGCTCTGTTAGAGCGAACCTTTTATTGAGTAAATCATTTGCGATGCCAGTTTCAACCCTTTGTGTGTGTGCTGTAACTGTTAATCGGCGGATTGTTATATGGTCAGTTATTGGCAGTCTGATTCTTTAAGAGTCTAGTTCGATTTTGTTTTGTCGGCAATTGGATACAGCGGATGGTGGTGTAACTGGAAGCAAATTCTGCTGCTTTTTTGAAGGATTTTCGAGTTCTGGTTCATTAGATTGCGTGGTTTACTCTGTTCTTGTGCCTAAACCATCTCTTTTCTCTAATGAACTTTTACACGGGTTCTGTTTTCCTCTTGAATTTTGGCAGGCATTGGCGATCAGTGCTCCAATCGAGGGGTTACACAATTCACTAATCTTTTGAGCGAATATTCTGGTGCCGAAGGGTTTTGCATGTATGCCTATATAATCTCTTTATATCCTTTTTTCCATAGCAGGGTTACTTAAATTGATCTTCTCATCAGTGCATTGCCTCTCTTTAGTTGGTCATTTGTACTTCGTGAGATTTATTTAGAATTCCTTCGTGCTACTTTATATTTCTTGCTCAGACTGGATTACTATGCTCTACCAAAAGATTTCCAGTGTTAGCTACTTCCATAACCCAATAGATTGTAAAGTATGATTTGACCTAGAAAAGAGAACACACTTAGGTTTAAGACCTGAATTTGTTTAGGAAGCTGGATGCTTTCAGGATTGTTTCCTTGGCATTATGAGTGAGACCTTCTTTGCCCTATTTACTCAAGGACATCCCTCAAAAGTGCATATGAAGAGATTTTATGTAATAAATATCATGTCGCTACTCTGCTACAAGTATGACAAGCGTGTTTATTCCATTGTGCATAATATTTGTCCATTTTAGTGTGCAATTGCAAGTCTTATTACTAACTTCTGCTCCTTTTCTGAGACAACTTATGGCAATTGTTATTTCTGCAGAATTTTTTTTAGCAGAAATAATTGGTCAATTATGCCCGACTTGCTATTAACTGGATTGAATAAAAGTCTCACTCATTCAAACTGCATAATGATAAATTGCTATGACATGCATTAATCTCCTTAACTGTTATTATTCTAAATGAAGTCTATATTGGTGATGCATTCCTATTCTCTTCATGTCATCTCCTTCCTTTGTAGATTCTGTTTTATCGAGCCATTTTTCTTTATAGGTAAATTTCCTAGGAATATGGCCTCACGTTGCTTTTCTTTTCTCCTCTTTTTGTATGATGATAATTCCTTTCTGAAGAAGCTTAGAATTCTGGTGTTTTGTGACTTGTTTGTAACACTATCTTTGCCTGTCTAATCTTAATGCAGAGAAATTGGGGATGGAGCATGGGATTCATGGTTTATGCCTCTTGATGAGCAGGTAGGATACTGTGCAGTCCGCTTTAATGTCTGCTTTATATGGTCCAAATCTGCAACTTGCTACCATGTAATGTGACCGTTGTTCTGTTATTGCAGGCTAGAGTTGTTTGTGACCAGGTATCACACCTCTGTGAGATGGTAGTTATGGCACAGCTTTCTGATTATTTCTGCTGTTAGACCTTGTATAATTTGCCAGAGTCTTTGCAGGTGAAAGAAATGAAAGAACTGAGCCAGGGTTACAACATAGTTGGTCTCTCTCAGGTGATTTTATGAAAATTTAGCTACTTTTAAAATGGTTTTCGACAAACATTAATTTGGTCATCTGTTTACTATTTGAGCGAGAACCTATTCACAAATGTAGGTTATGTTACCGAGAAGCCACACAATCATTGGTTACTGGCTTGCTGAATATAGCTGACTTTTTAGCTACTATATCAAGTTGCTGATAATGGCAGGATTCATGAATTTGATATGATAGACAGGATCATGTACATTGAAGCCATCTAATGTTGTTTAAGAATTCTTTTTCTTCTTTTTTTTTTTTTTGGTCAAAGTTATTTAAGAATTTGCTACCATGGTTTTGACCATATATTGAAGGAAGGCTACTCTAACCAAAGAGCTAGATTACGATTTGGTAGTCATATTAGAATTTATTCCTTTTTCCTGAAATTCTTTCAAGCAGACATTTATTAAGATTGTGTTAAGTACCAATGGTCAGTAACTACATTCACTGCTAATAATGGTTCTAATCTAATCTGTGAAACTTTTTCTTCTTTTTCTACAGGGAAACTTGATAGGACGTGGTGTCATTGAGTTCTGCGATGGAGGACCCCCTGTAAGAAATAACTTAAAAGACAATTGCTGGAATCTTTGATATTACTCCTCTATGAATCAGTTGTCTGATATTTTTCTGGTTGTGCTGATGCTTTTTTCCCCTCTTAAGATCATAGATTTTTCTATCTGATTATTCATAGTGAAGGTTGAGTGCTTGTAATATGCTTGGCTAATATTCGAACAAATCCTTTGCAGGATAGTGGTTATAACTCAGTTGAAGTTCAGTCCTATGTACATTTGTATTTGCCGTCCTTTAATAAATGAGCTTGCTTCCATGTGCAGATGCTCATCTCTATAACCATTCGCAATTCCATGCTTCTACTTTTATGAAAGAAAAAGAAGAGATGCAATCATTAATTCTTGTCCCTCTTGATTAAGCAGGTTAAGAATTTTATCTCCTTAGGAGGACCACATGCTGGTACTGCTTCTGTTCCTCTATGCGGCGTAAGTATTCTCATGGTATCGGTATCATGGTCATAGCAATTGTAAAAAACCTGAACCATAAATTGTTGTCTAAAAAACATAATTATCGTAACATCCTTCAGGAAACAAGATGAGGGATGATTGCTTTTTTTTAGATTAATTTGTCCTCTTTGTTGAATAATTTTCTCTGGCTTCTTCAGACTGGTCCACTGTGCATTATTGCTGACCGCCTTATCAAGTCACACATTTACAGTGATTATATTCAGGTAATCCTTGAATTTCTTCAGACCTTTTACTTTGCTTTTGATGTTCAGAAATTTGACAGTCCTTAGTTGAGTCCAAAGATTCTTATTCCACCCTTAATTTTTTTCCATCTGATTGTGGAGGCTTGTGATAAATATTCAAATTGATTTGATTTATGAATTGCAGGCTCATTTGGCTCCTAGTGGTTATCTCAAACTACCGAATGTGAGTGTTGTCTTCTCATTGAGCATCCCTGCTCTACAGTTGCTATTACATGATCATCCTTAATTTTTTACCAGATTCTTGGTTATGAACTTTTGCACTGCTAGTAGCCTTCTCTTATTTTGACTGCAATTGTTCTGGTTATGCAATCAGATTTGGCATGGATTGGATTTAGTCTGATTGGTTGTTCTATCCCTAACATTCCAATGGCACAACTGATAAACCGCAACATTGATTTGAATTTCAGGCTATTTCAGAGTATTTGGCCAAATGTAGGTTTCTTCCAAAGCTTAACAACGAACTCCCTGATGAGAGAAATTCCACTTACAAGGAACGGTTTACTAGCTTGGAGAACTTGGTGCTTATAATGGTGAGTTAGAATGGTTGGAATAGTTCAATCTGTTTCATATTTTATACCATTTATTCACATCTTGAAAAAAATGCTTGTGTGATCTCATCATCGATGTTGCATGATCAACAGTTTGAACATGACACAGTTTTGATCCCCAAGGAAACTTCCTGGTTTGGATATTATCCAGATGGCGCATTCAATCCAATAATGTTTCCAAATGAGGTGAGTTAGTCCACTTGGAATTTTTGTTTGTCATTTATTGTCTCTATTCAAGCTGAAATAATTGAACTCGTGACATTTTCTTTTTCTTTTCCTACTTGAGAGCAACTCACCATATGTTTCTTGTGATTTAAATGCAGACACAGCTTTACACGGAGGATTGGATTGGTTTGAGAAGTTTGGACGAAGCTGGGAGAGTTCAGTACTTAAGCGTCCCAGGAAACCATCTCGGAATATCCAGAGGCGATTTGAAAAAGTATGTTGTCCCCTACTTGGAAGAACAGAAAACAGGAACCCACAATCGGGTCGGGGACGGAGAATCAGCCAAAGTGCCACTTCTTCAGAGATTGTCATGGCCATCATCACTCCAGAGTTTCTTCAGAGAATTTCTTGAACTTGCTGAGGACAAGCCATTAGCAAGCTATTGATTCAGATGGAGACATGATGCGGTACTCACCACCTTACGATAGTGTTGCAAAAGAAGACGGTCGAATTGCTTGTTCCATTGTACTATATAAGGGTGATTGCACTCGAAACCTTTCTTACGGTCAATTGGGTCGGGTCCTGTAATTCTTACGAGTAGAGGGGGGGGTCGGGGACGGAGAATCAGCCAAAGTGCCACTTCTTCAGAGATTGTCATGGCCATCATCACTCCAGAGTTTCTTCAGAGAATTTCTTGAACTTGCTGAGGACAAGCCATTAGCAAGCTATTGATTCAGATGGAGACATGATGCGGTACTCACCACCTTACGATAGTGTTGCAAAAGAAGACGGTCGAATTGCTTGTTCCATTGTACTATATAAGGGTGATTGCACTCGAAACCTTTCTTACGGTCAATTGGGTCGGGTCCTGTAATTCTTACGAGTAGAGGGGGACGGCGGAGATGAATCTCAGGTTGTCATGACACGATGCTATGCTTGTATACTCGTCTGATTTATCAGGTGAACAGTCTTGTTACTACATGCACACGTAGCAATTCTCTCTCGCATCTTCATGTCTCCCTTGACGCATTGGAAAACCGATTTACATGTCTTCTCCCTCCGGGAGCGCCCGAAAGGCTCAATCGGTCAACAGTGGGGCAACCTCTTCATAAGGGCAGTGCACGACAACAATAGACATTTGAAGGACTTGGTTGCGGTACTGCCACCAACCGCACCACCCCTTCGGCATAGCAAATATGAACATTTCTTAAGCCCCAAATTTCCTTCGTCTCCAGACGAGTAAGAAACCGTCACAATCCAGCAAAGTCGATGACAACTGAGCTAATTTGGCAACTACCGAAACCCAGATATCAACTTCCTTGGGGTAAAATGCCCGTAAAACGTGGAGGGGACATACGAATGAGGACGGTATAAAACATGCGCATTCTATTTGCACATTTCTCGGCGCATAAAGCTCATCTTTCCTTAGCTTCAATTCAAGCGAAAAGAGAACAGACTTTACATTGAAAAGGGGGGAGGGGAATAGGAAAAGGAAAAGGAAAAGAAAAAGGACATCGCAACCCTGCCTAGTGAAGCACTCCTTATTTATTGACGCATGTACTAACCAGCAGAGGAAATTTCACTTGAGAGGGTAGAAAGCCGCCTTGTTTTTGTCATCATGCCGTAGTATCACTTTTTAGTAGACATGAATGTCCACACTAATGCCACTGAGATGATTACTCTTTTGCGCAGCCACTGTCCGTCACCAGCTGCTTTCCAGGAACCTTCTCCTCTGCACGGCACCGTAGCCACAGGCATGATATTCTTGCTAGTGCTGCTTGACCAGCATAGCGAACCCGGTAGACAACTCTCAGATCTGCCCATATCTCTGATTTAACATCACCACGTATGAGAGAGGGATCATATCCAACAAGATCTGAATCAGTTACCACAACTACAGAGCCATCATCAAATGGCAACCGATCTTGCTGGATCTTTGCCACACTGGTTTTGAAAACTAGATCAGACAGGTGACTGCGAAGATCGACTTTCTTCACCTTCAGATAATAGAATTGCTGAACAGCCTGCATTTCATTTCATAAATATTAGCATTTCATAAATAGTAGGCCACACATGAACCTCTACTTGCTAGCTTAATCCTTTAAATGGTTGGCACTCATCGCCCTATATTCAGCATCATATCAATACAATATCCAGATGGCCAGGTGCTCACTTTTACAAAAAAAAAATGACCAAGTTGCGTCTTCAAAGAACATGTTCCCAGCTTTAGGATACCCCAACTGGACTAGCATTAAGAGTGTTCAAAATTCCACCAACACCTTTATTTACTAAATTGAGCTTACACGTGAGCTGGCACTATAAACCACAAAGAATAACTAGTTTTTGGAGAGCCCTGCTGCATGAGCCCTTCCTCCTACATGATTCCTTTTAACTCAAAAAGATGGAATTCTACATGAGACCTAAATATAGAAAAACTCGCCCAATTTGGTATAATACCTGCAACTGAGATGTGGCTAGAAGCACCCTTGGTCTGATCGACTTCACATAGTCATATGCAGCATCAGGGGTCATGCCCTTGTGTTGCACCTAAGAGAAAGAGAGAGCTCAGTAAAGGGAAAAACTTTTCAACTATTTAAAGTCTTTTAAATTTGGTATACGCACCAGGTAGCATATCACGATGGTTGTACTACGGCCCCGGCCAGCTTTACAGTGGACATATGTAGTTCGTCCGCATGATGCATTTTCTTCAACAGATAGCATCGAGAAAAATGCATAACTAAATAAGTTTTATTTGACACGAAAAGCGCAAATTAGAATCAAAAGATAAGGCCTTCATATGCATCAGTGAAAACTTTTATTCACATTTCGTCCTGAAGAGCTCAAAATCTTCAACTGCTTTATTGATATTAGTCCTAGCATTTCCATTGTAAGCAAAAGAACAACATAAGAAAGGAGGAATTTAAAATTTGCAAATTGTCCTATATCCTTCTGTGACTTATGGAAATGGACAATTAAGAAGCACAGAGATCCAACAAAATATATAGTCAATGCTTTGTTTTCTAATTATAAATGGTATGCCTCATACATTTAGCACACAAACTTTATTTCAACATCCATTGTTGCAGCAATACAGCAAACAGGCATAATACATCTCAATAAATGCTTACTGTGAATAAACTCTACAGCTCGGCATATAGAGTGCAGGGATGGAGCAAAGCAATAGTCTCTAGTAGGAATCACCAGATGATCGATGCCATAAGCCTATGAAGAATAATAAGTATTACTGCCATAAGATGATTTTGCAGAAAACCACAAAAAGAAATAAGATCTTTCGATATAGGAATGACATTAAAAGGACTTAGCCGCTGCTCTTAGAATTCCCAGCAGATAAGGAAGCCACAGCAAATATTTAAAAGTTATACTCACCTTATAGAGTGCTGTTGGAACCAAAGTTTCATATGGCTCATTCAAAGTAACAACTCCATCAACACCAAGCTTTTTAAGGCATGGAACATCAGAAGGAAATGGAACCGCACCCAACAGTATAAACTGAAAAAAAAAAAGATGTGAATGACCAAGAAAAGAATTATTTGAGCCTCATTAAGACAAGTCTTTCGTAGAATTAAATTATCAAGAAATGGAGCCTTCCAGATCAATTCTATTCTTGATAATACAGGCACAAAATGAAAGGAAACTGATCTACTTCTTGATAACTTTTCTCTAACAAAGCCAGAAAACCATCGCAGGCAAATAATAATCTCAATGTAGCCAAAGAACAATCTCAATACATAAAACGAATGTGCAGATCGACCTTCACCAACCTTATGAAAGGTTCTAGACAGCAATTAATGAAGTGAACTATTGTGCAATCAATTTATCCACTATAGTTCAGTAGAACCCCTATTCTGCGATCATATTTTTCTTAATAAAAACACTGTGCAAGATATAGCTCTGCGTTTGCATATGCGTACATCATAAGCACAATCTATGCCACTACATCATTTTTTTTCTTTTTTCAATTGTTCACAGCTTAAACAGTCACCACTATCAACTCGCTGATAACAAGAAAACAAATCGCCCAGATGAGCAATACTGCAGAAAAATTAACCACCATGGTAATAACACGCATCATGTGTAGCTAAAATGAAATCGCCGATCAAACATAAAGAAAAGATTCAAAAGTCGATGGCAAAATCGTATACCTCACCAATACGGTCCCACCACCTGAATTCAACCTGAATCCGATTCCTCACGACGTTGTAAAGCAGCGTCGGGTAGAACAGAGCGCGAGCGCCAGCTCCGATCACCGCTCTCTTCACATGAACCGGCACGACGCCCTCGCTCCATTTCCCAGAACAATCTCGCCGTCGACGCACGGCCCCTCCTCCACTCCACCAACAACGCCGGCCCCGGTTCCCACCTCCCTCCTCCTCCTCCTCCTCCTCCTCCTCCTCCCTCCAATTCCTCAATATGCATAGCCCCCAAATCAACAAAACCAAATCGAATCGACAAAAAAAAAAAAAACAAAAAAAGAAATGAAAACTTCCCCCCGAACCGACCAGAACCAAAATCTACCGACACGCGAAATCAAAATCAACGCATCCCGATCCAACCTAGGTCACCGTCGGAGAGAGGACAGGGATTCCGGCAAGAAACGAGCGGCGGACGATGCTTAAGGCGCGATTCCTCCGCGAGACGACCGCGGACATGACGTCACCGAAGGGAGATAAGGGACGATCGGGCCCGATCGAGACCGATGATCACGAGGCGAGTAACCGGATGAATCCGCCTCGTCGGAGAGACGATCGGCAGGACGAAATCGGAGATCCGCCGCGAAGCGATCGATCGATGGATCGAATTTCCTTCTTCTTCTTCTTCCTTCTTCTTCTTCGTCGCCTTTCTTCAGAGTTGCCCTTTTTGTGGATTTTACCTTGAATGATCGGCAAGAGAATAACGCGAATGCTACTCCACCTTGGTTTTGCTCCTCCCAACAACTTTCTAGAGAGAGAGAGAGCGTTTTTAGAGAGAGAGAGGGAGGGGGTACGGATAACGTGACCGACAGGTTAGGAGGACATGGGTGAAAGGTGGTGAGTTAGATGCCACGTGGGGAGCAGCTGTGGGATGATGACGTGTAATGCGGGGCCCCCGCCCTGGGAATTTAAATACCCGGCGGGGTCAATATGTTTCCTTCTTTATCTTTCCAGTTTAATGTCCTTCTTTTTCCTTTTCATTATTATTTTTTCGCAAATAACATCGGCCATGTTCGACTTCAAAATATTGACTTACCATAAGGCAAGGCTACATATTTTCTTTAATAAATCACTTAATAATATTAAGTAGAAAAGCTACTCAAATCAAGTTTTATATTTCTTTTCTATCGAGTTACGTGAACGTATTATGACCGGTGTAGAATACATTATTTGACTTGAAAAGTCAACATTTAATTTCTCTACCAAGATAAAGAAGAAAAGATATATCCTCTTAAAAATTCATAGATTATTTTATATATTGTTATCGTATGGCAAAAGAAATACATCATATTTGAAATTAAATATAGCTCGCCTCAAAATTTAAATATCTGAAAAAAAATACTACAAGTAAGACATACCTATGATTCAATACTAATTTGATTCATTGGATATGATCGATACTAATTACATTCTTTTCATATTTTTGCCAAGATAAATATACTTCATATATCTTCCAAAGGTATTATTATCATTTTTCAAGAAACCATTTTATTAAAACTTAAATTCGGATCGATTCAACTTCATGTTTATTTTTAGCAAAATATAGTATAACTCACAATTTTTTTCAAATTACGCAACCTCTTTGTTCCACGCACGCAAGTCCATTTTTCGACTTGGATATACAGTAAAAGCTGAAAAAACTTAACTAGAACTCACCCAACTACAAAAATAAAAATAAAAAATAAAAATTATAGAGGATCCACAAAGAATAGAACACCAAAGTTAAATTTGACGTATATTTGACGTCACCCCATTGTAAGAACTGAAAAAGCAAGCACGCGTGCGATCTGAATTTGCCAATTTTTCCTAATTAACCCACAATTGATCACCCATCGATTTCCCCTGACACCGTCCCACCATCTATGTACGAATCCTCCAAAGTCCCATCAATTCAATCAATTACTTTATTGATTAGGAAATTGGCCGGTCACTTTAAGGACTTACATCACCATATCCGAAACTTTTTTTATTTCACTAAATATCTTAAATTTATCATCACAATGCAAATACCCCAAACATTTTATTGTCATAAAAACGTTATTAACTTATACGAAAACGACAAATATTCTTAATAAAACTGAAATATAAGGTATATACATCACAAAAGATAATGTTTAGATTTTATTTTTTTTGTAATATTTACCCTATTTTAAATTATTAAAAATGAAAATATCCCAATTTTCGAATTCGAATATGTTCTCTTAAAAAGTGCCTGAAATCGCCCAATTCATACGAGCCACATCCCTATTGTTCTAGCACGACCTTTCATCTTTAGGAGGAATAAAGAGGGAATATGCGGGTGCAAAACGAGCGCATCTCTCGACCAAGAGAAAGCGAAAGAGCATTCCCGACTTGCCGTGAACCCAGGGAATCGCAGAACTGACCGTTCAAGATTCTCAAAATATGCCGCCACGTCGCGCACAGTACAAAAGAAAGCATATCCTCTCTAGCTGTACCCGTCGAGGGCGCATCATCCTGAGGGACCAGTCTCCGGCCGTGGCATCGCCGCGTCGCTTTCGCGCAGATGCGCTCTTATGTTAAAATTTCCGAAAGATCGAGTCCGAGATTTTGGTCGTGTAGAACTATAGGTGCAGGAGAGTGGTCCCGTGTCTACTACCGTCCTCTGGCTACTTCCATATAAGTTTCCGAAGGTGCCTACTTGGAGCCGCCCGTTTCTTCACACCAGACAAGAATGAAGAGTGACTGATGAACCCAGAAGTCAAAGCAGAGGCAAATCGTCAATGGGTATTATTTCATGCTTCCAAGTTCAACTTCACATCATCAAATTGAATGTAGAGATAGGGAGGGAGGGAGGGAGGGAGGGCATGTATTAAGCAAATGGGTAGTTGATGTTTTGTTCCAACAACCCACTAGCCATCCCTTTTCAGCTGTAACCATCGTGCTACTTATTTTATAGTCAAAAGATCACTCAATGGATGAATGGTTGCAAATTTTGGGTTAGGACCAGAAACACTCAACCACTACTTTCATCTCTTTGCATATTCACCAACCAACGAACAGAAGAAGATGCTGGAACCAACTGGCACAAAGATCCAATCCGATGGCCAATTTTGCGAAGCGTCATGCATGCGCTGTCCGAGGAGTATCAAAGTGAGCAGAAATTTCCCCTGTGGGGAACACGATCCACGTGGCACAAGAATTCCTGCATGGAAAGCAAAATTGAAGCACTAAATGAATATCATGTGTACGGAATGAATTTCTCAGGCAAGAGAGGATTGAAGGGGCATAGATTGTAAGAGCAAGAGCAATAATCAAGTCCACAAGAGAATACATGTCCCAGTTAGCTAACAAAATCTGCTGGTATAGTTTCAATTGGCTCCCAGAATTCAAAAGCAACAGATTGGACGTCTAGGATATTATATTATTGCGATGAGTTAGACGTGTGAATTCGAATTTTAATTGAGTAAGATGTGTCACAACATATTCGATACCCTTATTACAAAAACTCATGATAAGACGTTTGGAGGGTAAAAATAAATCTCGAACTGGCAAGAATTAAGAAAAGCAACAAACCACAAAAGCCTTCTCTACACAATTAAGAATCAGCACCAATCCTATATGGTCCTCAGAATCATCCAAAACAAGTTGTTACCAGGGGCGCAATCCATGTCGGACGCATCGAAGTCAGCAAGAAAGGGTGTGAAAGCTACAAAAAAAATTTCATCATAAAATAGCAGTAAAAATTTCAGGCTAGGTAGAGCCTAGAGGTACTTCATTTAATTTACCACAAAAAAAGAAACAGTGCTCCTTTGTGTTAAGTGCAAACTAAGCAACATTAAACCAGATATTTCTCCATGCGTTTAGCTATCAATACAAAAACATGGCCTGTTTCAATATGAAGCAGCATGATGACATGATTACTGAGCGGACCAAGGCAAGGGCAATCAGCTTCCAATAAAAATAGCCCCATCCTGAAGTGTGAGGACAAGCAACCAGCAACCTTAACCTCTAAGATGAGATCATTAAATCAAGTATCACTCTGACGCCTGCAAGAGGAGTCACTTCGATGAGGTTGAGTGGATGGTCGGTGTTACTGTTGCTTTCCATTTTCCATTTCATTTTATAAAGTTTGAAATAGGACTTTTGTTTAATGGCATGACTCGTAGGCAACGTTATTTTAAGTCACCTTAAATTTTTTCACCACTTTTCAAACTTTATTTTTATTTTTATGTTTTTGGCTTTGGCAATACATTCAAACCAGGCTATTGGTTTTGTTAACCGCAACAAACAATGCCTTGAAATTTTGTTGTCCGTATCCCATAGGACACAATAAACTGGGTAATATCAGGGGCAAATACTTATCTAGCTCCAAGAATAGATGGCCACTTGTAAACTACAGCAATATCCTAGAAAAAGAATGCCTCTAGGTACTAGACCATTAACATCTACATGAAACAACACAGGATCCAAGATTAAGATATCGGTCGTCTCATACACAGCGAATATGTTTTTGCAAAACCAAATGCCAGGATAATTTTCAGCTCTAGCTCACAAAGATAACCCCAGCAATAAGAAAATTGGTACAGAATAGGAAAAACTTTCTCAGTTTATTAGCATGCTGACGTGCAGGAAAACTACTTTCGAATTGCAAGTGTGTTTCTCATTTTTCTTATCCCGCTCACAACCCACCTACATCAAAAAAGAACTTCAAAGGGCAATTTTAAAGCTCTTAAGGGTCAGCATAAACCTCATCAGTGAATAAATCCCTCCACCTTGCATATACCAAACCATACACCTCCAAACAAGACAAATTCCTATTCATGATTGGCGACATTCACACCAATCCCCCACCCAAAGCAAAAACACACCAAAAAGAAAATCAACAAGAAGTTAACAAAAACAGTGCAAGCTTGGTAAATTCTCCAAGGATTCAAGGAAAGCAATCACCATACCAGCAGTAAGAGTCAAGAAAAGTTGCAATTGGCTGATACTTGAACTCCAAAAGGTTCAAGAATGTTTGCTCTGGAATACTCTGAAAAAAGGCTGATGAGTAACAGGCAGAACCATCATCAATAGGAGCTTGAACTGCCTGGAAGCATAAACATATAAAGGAATGTTACAATAGTCAGTTCCATGGTTTGCAAACATCTTCCAGACTTTTCAACACCATTCTACGCACAATTAGACAGCTAGCCGCCCAGTCCTTGTGTACCTTCGCAGTGAGCAATCTAATTTAGCATTTAACATGCTGGACTTCCTGTTCTGCAAGATCACCTCAATCTCTCACTCAAGAGAGATACAAGCTCGTTGTCACCACATTTCTCCAGATGTTTGATTATGTCATCAGCATATAAAGCTTGCAGACGTACACCTTTATCAAGCATCGTCCTCATAACCTTGGCAGCCTCGATCATATGGTTATGCAGACAAAGCCGGTGTAAAAGAACAGAACAGACATCAGAATCAATTGAAAGCAAGCACCCCATTTTCTCAATCTCATCAAAAAATTGAAATCCATCCAACACCCTCCCTCCGGCACAAAGCTCCTTTATGATAAGGCTAGAAGCCAAACCATCAGGTTTCAACCCACACTCCAACATTCTTTTAAAAAGCATTACCGCCTCATCGAAAAATTTATATCTCATCAAAGACACCACCATAGAACTATAACAATCCCCATTTGGAACAGAACCTTCTGAGACAACTTTATCAATTAACTTATAAGCATCCTTCAATTGGCCTCTCTTGCAAAGGCCCTCAAGTAGAGCAGTAACTGTAACTCTATTAGGGGCACAACCACAAGCAATCATTCTATCCAATATTCCCAGTGCCTCTGTCGTCAAACCGCAGTTAGAAAAGCTCTGAATAACTGAAGTATAAGTAACCACATTTGGACTACAATCACCGCCATCTTTCTCCATCTCCATCAACAATTCCATTGCCCGATCCATATCCCCATTCTTACACACACCATCAAGGAGAGCTGAGTAAACCACCACGTTCGGCACACAGCCCTGTCCCCTCATAAGCTTGATTAACTGGTAAGCATTCTCCAACCTACCCACATTGCAAAACCCTTTAACCATCTCCACAAAGGTGATCATATCGGGGCACAGGCCGACCTTGCTCATTTCTCTCATCAATTTCTCTGCACTATCCATATCCTGCTTTTGACAGAACAACCTAATAACAATATTGTAAGCCGTCGTATCGGCCCTCAGATTGAATTCGGGCATCTTTCTGAGCACCCATAAGGCTTCATCGGCAAGCTTAGCTTCCTTGCACAAATTCAAAACTACCTTAACGGCCTTGACACTAAGTGGACACTCCTCAACACTGTAAGACTCGATAACATCCCGAATGACTCGTGGGTTCCGTCTAATTTCAAAGATTTCACAAGCTTTAGCATACATGTAAGAGCTGTGCCTGTAACTCGGCTGAAGGCCAGACCATACGAAGAACCTGAGACCCAAAAGAGATTGATCAGTGGAGCACCTGGTCAACACTTCACCGACGCACGAAGAGTCGAGATGAGCTCGGACGGTGGCGAGGGCTTTCTCGATGTTGCCCCTATTTTGCTGAACGCGAGAGTAGAATTTCTCAGCGGGAGAGGTTGCAGATGAGCGCAAGGTTGAAAATTTGTGAACTTTGGAGGCGATCGAGACCGAAATCACGCGAGCAATGGAGACGCGCGACATGGGTTGCGCAGAAAAGGTTGGGTTCTTCCCGTTGCGGCCGCCGAAGGTAACGTTGCAGATCGATTGCGGTTCAAGATACGACCTTTTGTTCGTCCGGTGCTCGCAATCGCTGCGGAGAAGCGCAGGTTCCTCGGCTTTTGATCCTAAGGGCGCCCCCTCCTCCGGCGACCCTCCCTCCTCCGTCCGCTGCCGGGCATGCCGCTGAATTGGGCCGCGAAAAGCAACGGGTGCAGGCCTACGGGCCGGACCCAGCTAGGCCCCCAGGCCGTAAGCTGGACCGGCTCAATTGGGCCCATACCGCTTGGTCAGGCCAGCCCAGAACGTTCGACAGCCCTGTACCTACAGCGTCACCAGCAATCCAGCATCGCTGACGCCGTCCCTTAACTGAAGTCGCGTGACCTCGCATAATATAAGGAAATAAAATGAGAGTCTTTTTTCTTTTTAGTTTAATTTAAATCACGATGTTCCATCTCGTTTCATCAGTTAGATTGATGTTCCATCTTGTCTGCCTAGGGCGAGGGCGGCCTTCGCCCAACGCCAGGTATAGCTACCGTCGCAGGCAAAGGCGGCCCTCACCGGCTTCCCTCTGCCAACCATGATAGAGGGAAGAGAGAGAAAGAAAAAAAAGAAAAGAAAAAAGACAAAAATTCCCTTTGGTTAAAGAATTTGGAGTAAATATGTCACAAATGGCATAATTTTGGGTTTTTTGTGAAATAATAAAAAGTTCAGAATAAAATTGTTCCAAATAGCATAGTTTGGGATTTTTGATAGCATAAAAAAGCTTAGGGTAAAATTGTCTCAAGTGACATAGTTTAGGATTTTTTATGGCACAAAAAAATATTTATAGTAAAATTGTTTAAAGTGACGTAGTTTAAGGTTTCTGGTAGTATTTTCCCTAAAAAAAATTATGAAACATAGGTGAGAATGATTTCTCTCTTGTGCATTTTATCAAACACTTAATGAGCGCTTAGTTCAAAGTTGACCAAGAGAATGATCATTACATAGTGGAAGCCGAGAATGAGTAATCATAAGTGAAATAGAGAGAAGAACTAAGAGATGATTCGGTGACGGAGGAAAAGCTAAAAAATTGATTAGGAAAAAGAGGAAAAGCTGGAAAATTGATTAAGAAAGAAGGAGAACCACAAATGAAGTGGTGAACCTTTTAGCCTTCCAAGTGAGCCGTGAGCAAGGGCACCAGCAAAGATACTCAAGAACGTCATGGTAAGGAACCATCAGAGTGGACAATCCCAGAGTGGTGGGGAGGTGCCACCATGCCAAGGATTATGAGTCCGATCTGAATTGGGGTTATCCTAATGTGTGGAAATTGTTAAGTTAATTTTTTAAAATTTTATATCCAATTCAAGTTTATCTCGCCTTTACACTAGATTTCTTATCTAACATTTTATCAATGTATCTAGGTATATCTGGTCCGAACGACTCCATTGGATAAACTCAAATAAGGACCATCAAAAGCATCACCTTGGTCTAGAAACTAAAGTGAAGATTGATTGGTCAACAAATATTCATTTTGTAATTTTCTTTAATTCATACCCCCACTTGATAAATCAAAATAATATATCACTTTAAAGAAATTCCATATGAATAATTAGTAAGGATGATCAATTTTCGATTTGATTCAGTTTTAAGATAAAATTGGAACTGGACCTAAAGGACGAGTTCCCAAAATTGAGAACCAAGAACCAAACCAATCAGCCTTTGATTGGGAATGGGACCAACCATAAGTTCAGTCCAGTCCAATAGAACTAGTCATTTTTTTTCCTCATTAAAGAGTATCTATGCATGATGGGGAAAAGTAATATATCTTAAAATATTAACAGAAATAACGATGAGTGAAGAATCATTATGCAATAACTTGTGGTGTCACTAGAAAAAAATAATGTTTAGGTCACATTTTAGTAATTTTTTTGGAAAAAAATATATGTAGTCAATATGGTTCTATCTTGAAATCGAGACTCAAACTGCCTGAATACCAGTTCCATTTTTAGGAATCAAGAACCTAACTAATGCTTTTAATAACACGACCAAACATGCCGTCGATTCAGTCCGAACGATTTCCAATTCAGATGATCTATTTTGTACACTCCTATGAAAAAAGTAATTTAAGATAACATATCGTCATAACAAAAAGGCCCTTATCAAAACACGATATGATTTCCGACCAAAAGAATAAAAAGAACGCGATATGATCCGAAACGTCACCCCTCAAGGCTCCGATTGATCAGCTTATATAAAAGACATGACCAAAACTTTCTATCCATCTCATCACATGCCCACGCAATTCATACGTGTAAAACCCACCAAGACTGAGCAAAGCAATCCAAAAAAATACAAAATCAATTCTGGGGCAAGTACAATTTAGCTTACCCGGATTGTATCATACTTTAGTAAAAGCATTACTTCGGAAAATTCGTATAGATGACAACATGCATATCAATCGAAACCCTCGACCGATCAGCTTCATCGGGAGCCCGTTTTCCTTCCAAGAAAAATGAACACGACTTCCATCTTCACCATGTAAACCCGACTCGTCTTGCATACTCGATATGTCCTTCGAGCATGATCAGTGCTCGTTTGGATGCATAAGCGATAAGCGATTAAACTTGAAACGGAGACTTGATTAGTGGTGGGGGTGCTTTTGGGAAAAAGTGGGTGGTTTAATGGAATAATCAAATGATGGAAATTGGAGGGGGATGGAATCCGATCCATTGTGTCAAACGAGTCTTTCCGACGCAACGCTTTCGGCCACAAATTTGCTTTGGCCCAAAAAGCGGCAGATACCTTATCATCCAGCCTAAGCTGATGGCATTCCAGCACAGCAAATCAACATGGTTAAGATAAAATTAATCGCGGAAATTATTGACTTACACACCGTCTTAATGGTCGATCGATCTAGTTTAGCGGTTGAATGAGAAATCCATGCATGTGTGTGGATAAGGCGCACAATACGGGTTCGGTTTTCCGTACCACTTGAAAATGATTTCATGTCGTGGGGTTAATTATTCAAGTTTTTGGTTCGTATCTTATTCGATTCTTGAAAGCTATGGAAATTGACTTGGGATTTATTCATTTATTTATTTATTTAAAATTGTGCTGAAAGAAATAAAATATAGTAAAATAAAAATGTCCTACTTACTTCAGCACTTGCTGCACCTAATTGTCCATGTTGACCTGTGATCAGGTGATGGACGGTGGATAAAAGCATTCTTGTCGTTGGAGGATGTTTCACCTAGAATTGCTTTAGATTTTATCATCAGATTGCAATAGGGGAACACTGTTGGCGAATGAAAGCGTGATCTGGTTAATTTTTTAATAAAATGTCTAGATATAAATTATTGCAAATAATAAAAATACTTTTTATTGGCATATTACTTTTGAGCAATACAAGCCGAGACTATGCAATCGAACTGATTCTAGACCACCTCTTCTCTTCTCTTCTCTTTAAAGAACTCTAAAACTTAAAGATATTAATTTTTCTAACATCACTCTAGCACTTCATGACTCTCTCTCTCTCTCTCTCTTTGCTCACAACTCATCTTTACTTGTTTGAGCCTTGCAACCCTTGCTCATTCCTGACTCGTCTTTACTCGCTTGCCCTCATTCACTTTTTATATTGAATTGTTTTGTCGCTTGTATTATTTTACTACAAAAAATGAAACCAAAAAAAGGAACAAAAGAATAATAGGTCCTTGAGTAGACTACGGAATAGAATCAAAAAAATATAGTATGTGATTGATTCTAAGGCAAATAAGGCAGGTGCCTAATTCTAAAAACTAAGAACTGGTTTGAACACGGTAAGTTTTGGATTCTAGATCCGAACCTTACCCACTCTTTGAAATTGTTCACCCTAATATTAAAGATCATTTTTAACAAAAAAAAAATTCAAATCATCTACTTTTTCTTGTGAAACTAATGGAGTCTAGGGTTACATTAGGAGATCCATAAAGCCACCTTCAAAGCCCATTTTTATTACTACACTCGGCAGCTTTACGTGTTAATTCTTTTTGGAGTGTTTTTTTTTAAATCCTTTTTTGCCCCATGGACCACCGAATTCCATTTCCGGATTTTACGGGAGTGCTAATACGCAAATTTTCTAGTAAAACGTAAAAGTGGGGTCGAGCAAGAAAAGCACCAAAAAGCTTTTCTTTTTCCAAATTTTTCGTTTTCCCTCCGGCCACGATCCGTTCTTTATGCCGCAAGCATATACCTTACCACGAAAAACAGACCTCGGCCATCAAAAAATGGAACACGGATGGTATAGGATCATTGACAGATACAGATGGCCACCGAATCATGCGCCGAACATTTGGACATTGTGCTCGAAGAAAAAGAAGAACAAATCTAATCAGGTTCAATTGCTGCTGAATTTCCAGCTCAGATGTTGGAAGTCACTTATTTGAATTGCATTGAATACATGCAAATTGCTTTAGATCCGAGCTATTTCATATAAGCCAAATGCTCCGATTGACTGCGAAATACTCCATGACCCTCCAAATATGTGGCTCTCCATATCCCTAATCCTAGCCTATTAAAATAAGAGCTATTATGTTCCACCCCAATTGATCATGTAAAAACGCGTTTCCTTGTCCTAAAGAAAACCCTAGAAGCGACCGTATCGATCCTCTCTCTTTTCTAACCCAAACGAAAGAAAAACGCAGAGAATCTTAATATTTATATATAGATTACTAAGTTCGACATGGAGAAATGACAAATTAACAACATTATCAGTAGCAATAAATAGACAAGTCGCAAACTGCGTGGCCCTTAAGAGCATCTAGGATCATCCCCCATTCGGGAGAGAAGAGGACGAATGCGGCGATCATCCCCCATTCGGGAGAGAAGAGGACGAATGCGGCGCGTAAGAAAAGCATTATCCCCCTCTCCGGAAAGCGGCAAAAAGTTTCTGCAATTTAAATACACACAGAAACCAAATCTCAAACGAAGAAGAAAAGAGGGTATATGACGCTCTCCCAAAGGGAAAAAAAGCTAGCGTACGCAGTCCAAAAGAAGAATCCTGACCACATCCACGCAACCTATATACTCTCATTCCCTCCCCCCAATTTTATCCTCCTCTTTATTTATTTATTTATTTTATTTTATTTTTCCATATGGTTCATCACTTGCATTGTCCCCCCACACAGATTCCCCAGGAATTTTTGCTCTTTTTCTTCTTTTCCCTTTTGGTTTCGGATTGGATGTTTTTGCATTCACATCACCAGAATTGTCGAAGATTTGGTCATGAACTCGGGTCGTGTACATGTTCACGTTGACAAAACTATAAGAATAACGATGAAAATATTGTCTTTTTCTCGAGTGCTCTGGTGGTCTTAAGATAAGAGAGAGAGAGAGAGAGAGAGAGAGAGAGGAGAACCTCCGGTGATCGGATTCGTCGAAAGCCGGCGACCGTAGAATCGCCGAGAGAATAAAAAAATTTGGGTCATTTATTAAAATGCACGAAGCTGCCGCCACAAATGGCCAAGAAAAAACAGGGGAAAGCTTTGCATAATTTGTAATCATTTGCTCTGCTCTCTTCCCAAGAACTTTTTCCCGCTTCCACGCATCTCTCTCGCTATGCTTTCCTCTTTCTCTCCTTTTCTTCCTTAACCCTTAAGTCTTCTTTCTCTCTCTCTCTCTCTCTCTCTCTCTCTTCATCTCCTTCCTCTTCATATCTTTGCAAGCACCAGTGATCAAGAAAGGACCCATCGTCGACAAGTGCAGCAACTTCACGTCCCTCAAATGGCTGATGCAGACGCCTGCACCGGGAAGCAGGGCCTGATCTCGGAGCAGAACCAGGCGAGGACAAGTAAGTTGTTCACCCACTTCCTGTACAAAGCCCTCGTGGTCGTGGTCTTCCTCGTGATCCTCCCGCTCTTCCCTTCCCAAGCCCCCGAGTTCATAAACCAGACCCTGACCAACAGGAGCTGGGAGCTTCTGCACATCGTGTTCGTGGGCATTGCCGTCTCTTACGGCCTCTTCAGCCGGAGATCAAACGAGGAGGCCGAGAAAGAAAATGGGCCGTCCAAATTCGACAGCGCGCAGTCCTATGTGTCGAGGTTCCTTCACGTGTCCTCTGTTTTCGACGACGAGGCCGACTGCCTATCCGGGTCTGACGAGAACAGAGTCCAGACTTGGAGCAGCCAGTACTTTAGGAACGAGCCGATGGTGGTCGTGGCTCCGGAAAGCAATTCCGTCGATGAGCAGATAAGCAAGAGCTCCGGAATCGGCGAAAAGCCGTTGCTTTTGCCGGTTCGGAGCTTGAAGTCACGGGTCTCGGACGATTCCAGGGACGCTGCTGATGAGCCTAGTGGCGTGTCTGGCTCGCTCGGTAGGTCTAGTTCCAATTCTGGGTCGAAGAGGGTTTCGAAGAGCAGCTCAATGAAGAAGAGGAATGCGCCGCCGCTCGTGGATTCGGATCTCGTCGAACCGGAGGAGAATTCTAAGGAGAGTAACATCGTCCTGCCGTCGCCTATTCCGTGGCGATCGAGATCGGGACGGATGGAAGTGAAGGAGGATTTAGACATTCCTTCGATGGAGGAATCCGAGACCAATCCGTTCGAGGCTCGATCCTACAGGCCTCAGACGTCGCGGCCGTCTCGACCCAGTTCCGCTACTTCATCCCCGAAGCTGTCACCTTCGCCGTCCTTATCTTCGCCGAGGAAATCATCTCCGTCACCTTCTGTGTCCTTGGAGTCGCAGGCGAAGACTCTGGAGGATCCGGTGAGGAGGAGGAGCTCTCACAAGTATTCTTCTATTCCAGTCCCTCCACCACCCCCACCGCCGCCTCCGATGTATTTTAAATCATCGTCCCTGAAACCGAATTCGAGCTCGAGCTCTCAGGTCAATGGAATTTCATATGAGAAGGACATGAGGAGGAGCTTCTCGAGTGATTACAAGGACACGAATGGAAGCAACAGGGACGTTCCAATGAGGAAAGCCAATCCGGGGTCTGAAGTGAATTCAAGAGGGCTTGATGATGTTCTGTCAGCAGGGAAGCTGAAGAGGATGACGAGAGCTGGCGAAACAGCTGCGGGTACCCAGAAAGGAAGAGACACTAGAGACTATTACCTGAACGAATCGGTGGAAATGGAATTCGAAGATGATTTGGTGAACCCGCTGAGAAGAAAGACTCTGGGATTCAATCAAGCTCCATTTGTGACTGAGAAATGGACCCCCGATGGCACGGCGCAGAAGCAATATATCCCGGAATCTCCAAAGGAAGGAAGGCTGGAATTTCTTGACAAGATGATTGTGGATTCAGACGAAGATTCGGACAGCGAGGAAGGCACCTTCGAAGGAGCTTTGTGCAATGATGAAGTCGAAGCTGATTCGAGCAGTGCCAGCGACGGAGGACCGGATGTGGACAAGAAAGCTGATGAGTTCATAGCTAAATTTAGGGAGCAGATCAGGCTTCAGAGGATCGCGTCGATCAAGAAATCGAGTGCGGAGATCAGTACAAAGTCTTCTAGCTAGAGAGATATTTAACTCGAGGACCCCCGTCCCCACCCGTTGACGGGGTATAATCTAAAGTATTTTTAATATCGTTCTCGGATTTTCCTTTTCCTTTTCTCTTTCCCAACCTCGGTTTTATGTTTGAATGTGCTTATATATATGCTCTGCTTCAAAGGCATGACAGTGATTTGAACTTTAGCGTGCAGTGTAGAGAAAGAGGATGGTCATGCAATGGAATTATTTTCCCTTGTGATAGCAGTTTCATTGCTGCAGTTGAATTTCTCTGATGTGCAAAGCAATGCCATCATCTGGTGCAGACATTAGCAAGTGTCTTGTGCATTGGCTGGTCTCTCTGCTTCCCATGCTGTCATATGCATCAGGAATCTTCAGCATCATCTTCTTGCTTTGCTTGCATAGAAATATCGCGTCGACAGTAAGTTTCCGGACTTCAATTTGGCATGTTTTCAGTCGGTCACAAGCTTAGGCTAGACTTCCCTGGCAGTTTAACGTTAGTAGACTTTGGTATCGGCAAGCATCTTGGACATTGGCTGATCTCTCTGCTTCCCATGCTGTCATATGCATCGGGAATCTTCAGCATCATCTTCTTGCTTTGCTTGCATAGAAATATCGTGTCAACAGTAAGTTTCCAGACTTCAATTGGCATATTTTCAGTCCGTCGCAGCTTAGGCTGGACTTTCCTGGCGATTTAATGTTAGTAGACTTTGATATCGGCAAGTGTCTTGGACATTGGCTGACCTCTCTCCTTCCCATGCTGTCATATGCATTAGGAAATCTTCAGCATCATCTTTTTGCTTTGCTTGCATAGAAATATCGCATTGATAAGTTTCTAGACTTCAATTCGGCATGTGTTCAGTCGGTCGCAAGCTTAGGCTAGACTTCCCTGGTTGGTTCAGCGTTAGTAAACTTTGGTACTGGCAAGTGTCTTGTACATTGGCTGATCTCTCTCGTTCCCATGCTGTCACATGCATCAGGAATCTTCAGCATCATCTTCTTGCTTTGCTTCCATAGATATATCGCATTGCCAGTAAGTTTCTGGAATTCAATTCGGCGTATTTTCTTAGCTTAAGACTTCCCTGGTTGGTTCAGCGTTAGTAAACTTTGGTATTGGCAAATTCCAAAGCATGTTCCATCAAGAGAGAGTTCAGAGATAGGATTCGATAGAAGAGTGCTGCCACTTTATGTCCACTGTCTGGATGCATGGCTTGATTGCAGAAATGAACCGAAAGAAGCTCACCATTTGCAATAGAAAGTAAGCATAGACGGATGGATCGGATTGGATTTGGGTGAAGCCCGTGGGCCTTCACTTTCGCGTACTTCTTTTGTTAATAGACCGGTTGAAAGGAAAATTAGACATATGTAGAAAAAATCAAAGTGGTAGAATTAAAATTTGATGCGTGAGAAGATCGAAATGTTACAATTTCAACCTAAGTGAGGACCTTCTGATCTGGGAGTGTTTGTGTGCACCGATAGCTTATCAATTGAGGAGTTGTTATCAGGCCAGGTTATCAGCCCATGGACCGTGAAGCCCATCATAGAAGGCTGCAAACAATTCCTGGCCCAGCTTGTTGGCGTTCCAGTGATCTATGAGCCCTGTGAAACAAACCAGACCGTGGACTGGATAGTTAAAACCAACTAGAGAAACGGACTCCCTCTGACTATGCCCCCTCACCCACCATGGGACTTATTATGTTCTAATTCTGGTCTTAATTGTGTTTTTCCATCGTGAAAAAACCTAGGTGAGGAAGGATCTTGTGCACAAAATTAACAAATTTTGTTTCTACTACCTTGTCTTGATGAACATAGAACTAAAGTTAATAATCTTGAAAAAGTTATCAAATCAACCCCATCCAGAGTAAACTCTTTCACTTTCATCCCTCCAAACATAAAATCAAGGCAATGTTATGAGAGACGAGAATCTGGCCCAATAGTGGATGACCCTAACAAAGATCAGATGACGTCATTCACTCACTTTGGTTGTGATTACACCAATTCAATCATAACCTTTTCAATTTAATCAATTTAATTATAAATACTTTTACAATTTGTCAATTAAGTCATTCTCGTCCTAAGCTGGCATGACTCTATGGTTGAAGATTTCAAGTAACAAACGAGTCATATATTGAACTTAATCTCTCGCTAGATATTCTTCTTTCAAAGGGTTTTTCCTTTTTTTGGAGCATAAAAAAATTTATTTTGTTCAAGATTCACAGAATAAGAAAAGGAAAATTTTCGAAGTAGACTAAAATCGGAAAACGGTAATTAGGAGAAGGGATGACGTTAATTCACCTAATCAGTTCTAAAACGTCAAGAATTAGGTGCCGAAACAACAACAAAAAAATATATTATCCACGTCATCATCTTCATCACGTCTCCCAAATGTCAAATCAGACCACCAATTCTCCCAATAATCATAAGTTAGTAAAAATTAATGGAACATCGGATTTTACAACTATTTTTTTTGAGGTCTTTGTCCCAAATCCTAAACTTTTAAGGGAAAAGATGATGGGCCACACGGTACAAAACATTGTAGACCCTCCAAAATCTCATTTTCCGACAAACCATATCCTTAAAGAGAGACCAAAACGCTACTGCAGAAGAATTTGTACAATTCCCTCCCAACTCCTTCGATCCCGACACGCTCCGCGTAAAATGACCAAAATGCCCACCGGAACCGACCCCGACCCCGGCCCTGGCCCCGGCCCATGCTCACGAGCAGGAGCGGAGGGCGTCAAAGGGGGCGTGGGCGAGAGGGGCAGCCGCGGGGGCCCACGGGTTGATGAGGGGCACGGGGCGGGGGTGGGCCGGGACGACGGCGGCGGCCGCGGGGGCGGCCGACGGCTGCGGCGGCGGCGGAGTGTGGAGGAGGAGGGGGGGGCGGCGACGCGCTCGCAGGAGGGGCACATGGTGAGGGTGGTGGGAGGGGAGAGGTGCATGTAGAACTGCGGGGAGAGCTTGAGCGCCCGGAGCTCCTGCACCTCCTTCTGCAGCCGCCGGTTCTCCTCCGTCAGGCTCTCGCAGCACCGCTTCAGGTACTCGCAGTCCACCTCCGTCTGCTTCAGCTTCGTCCTGTCCAAACATCAACCACACTTCCGTTTCAGCTTTTAATAATTTCGCGTTGACCGAGGGAAGGAAGGGGAGTTTCGTCCCCAAAAATGACACGTGTCCTCACCTCGCTCTCCTGTTCTGGAACCAGACCTCCACTTGTCTGGGCCGGAGCCCGAGCTGCTTCGCCAGCGCCAGCTTTTGCTTCTGCACGAAACAAGCCCAATCCGCCCGTGAGTTTGCGAAATGACGAAGATACCCCTATCCGAATACAGAGCTGAGTTATGATTTTAATCTTTTTTAAAGTTTCGGCATTTTTGTGATTTGATCCTAACCTCTACTTTTATTCAATCAAGATCTCGACTTCATTTTATATATGCAACCGAGTGTTTCGTTTATCCGTTGCAATTGACCTTATCAAATTACAATTTTTCCATTTTCAATTTTTCCTAGATGCCACCTTTAGCACCTTCATTATTTAAAATGATGAGTCAGGTGCAAGCGATTGACCGAATGATTGATTTGATTACAAAAATCGAAAGAGAAAAGGGATTTAATTGTATAAAATAAAACTTAAATGATCAAATTGCACAAATCAATAAAAAATTAAAGGATTTGATTTTACAAAATAAAACCTGGCGAATCAAATTGCAAGAACGCTCAAACCTGAAGGCTAATCTTGTACTTAACTCTAATATATTATTTTCCGACTCTTCCACGCTCTTTTCCTCTAACGAAAGAAAAAAGAAAATGCAACCGTTTCATGTTTGTCATTTTTCTTAATCCGATAATAAGATTACCTCAGATCGCTCAACAAAGATTTCAGTTTAATAGGTTTAATTTTAGTTTTAGTACTCTTGAAATATTAAAATCACATTAATATAAATATTCGAAATTATTTACATATATAAAAATATATATTTAGGTATCCGTACAATACTTACGGGGTTGAGAGTGTTGTGCTCTTTGAAGCTCTCCTCGAGAACCGCGGACTGGTCCTTGGACAGCCGGAGCTTCTTCCTCGACATGTCGCCGTCCTCCTCGTCGCTGCCGCCACGAGAGGACGCCCTCTCGTTGTCGAGGTCGTCGCCGTTGGTGTGGCTCTGGTGATCCCTCTCGCTCCGCTTCCCGCTCACCGTCGACGCCATGCTGTTCGGCGACGACACGCCGGCATCGTCCTCGCCGTAGTCCGCCGCCCCCGCCAACGACGGCTCTCTGTTCACGTCGATCCCCCGGAGGAACGATCGCGCCTCGGAGTTCCGATCTGCGAACAAAAGGGATCGATGATTGGTATTAGAGAAGAAAGCGAAGATCTTTTCCTTCGGATTAGCGGGATTCGTTTGTGGAAAAAGACAAAAGCTCGAAACTTTAGACCATGAAATTCACAGTGCCTTCTGTTCGGACTCGAAAAGTTCTAGAGAAACATAAACAACAACGCATTTTTGTTGGGCTGGCGTTTTGACCGCACGAAATGATTTTCTGAGGGAAATGGATGGCAAAACAGAGCATGTTGCATGTGATTCGGGAGCACCGAAAAACCCAAAGAAAAGCTCAGATCTTGGCATCTCAGATTCATGTGTGGGCAGTACCTGAAGAAGAAGCGAAGGCTTCGTTGCAGGAGCGCTTCTGGAGATTGAACCCGGACTGAGCGGACGAAGCAGAGGACGGGACCAAACAGGGCATGAGGTTCAGCTGCAGAGACTGCCGCTGCTGCTGCTGCTGCTGCTGATGGTGAAGATGGCTCTGGGGGAAGCTCAGGCTCAAGCTCAAGCCCAGATCGTCTTTCTCGCCCATGACGATGAGTCCTTTCGATTATCTGGGTTTCTGCTTTGGAGTTCTTTCGGTGGAAAAGCACGGATCTTTGAATGCCCTCTGTCTAGAGATAGGGAGAGAGAGAGAGAGAGAGAGAGGGTTGTGGATGGCGTGAAGGAGAGCTTTGGGGGATTAAATAGATAGAGAGAAAGAGAGAGAGAGAGATGGAGCTCAAATGATGAGAAGTGGGTGTCAGGGAAAGGCCAGTTGATGTCTTGATCATGAGATGGGCATGTCACACTTTGCTTTGCTGCCCTTCCTTTCCTCCCCAATAATAATGCCCCTGCTGCTGTCCTCTTTTCTTACATTAACATTACACCCCCCTGCCTTGTCCTGTCCTTTTCCTCTTGCTTTTCCTTGGCCACTTCTTTTGCTTCTTATTTACTGAAGTGGAAAAAAAATTTCTTTTTAAAAGAAGACAGTGAATTTATGTACTTTGTCCTCTTCTTTTTTTAAAAGAAAAGAAAAGGGCGTTTTGTGATTAATTTATCTTCGGAAAAAAAATGAGTGGCTCGAAGAGAATGTGTTTTATTCCAAGACCTATTTCCTTAAAAAAAAATTCTAAACTTTAGGTTTAATCGCAATTCAATTTTGAACTTTTTTTATTTGAAAAAATTCTCAAGTTTCACTTTAATCTCAAATTTGTTAAAGAGTTTAAAAATCGCCATTGATATCTTCAAAATTATCAATTTCCAGACCAATTCTCTGTACAGAACAGTAATGGCCTTATGATATTGACAATCTTGAAAAATATTTGGACTAGAGTGAAAGTTTTGGATTTTTTTCCAGGCAAAAGAATAAATTTGAGAAAGAGTTGAGATTTCACGTAAAGTTTAGCATTTTTAAAGGTATTATCCCATCTTCTGTACCATTTTGTTTAAATTATTTGGTGTATGCTTTTTTTTGGTAAAACAAAGATTCTACTTCTTTTTCTTTGTTGGTTCATTGTTGGGTTGCATTGCATAACAATGTCTGCTTTGGTAATTATAGGCGTGCTCTTTAGGATCCTAAAAAGTCAAAAGACACGTAATGTCTTCACACTAGCAATGTTGCATCGTGACCAAGAAAGTTTTGGAAGTTTTCCAAAATGAAATAGACTTGAGACAATTTTGTAATCGGAATTGAAGAGGATCATATGGCTCAGTTAATTATCACAAACTGCTAATTCAAGCCAATTACATCTTCTACCTAAGCAATTTTCAATTATCGAAATGTAAAGAAAACAAGGAAAGGCAAGGGTTTGCCATTTCATGCATATAAGATAAATTATTTATATATTTGAGAAAAGAAAAGACGACATTTATAGATCGTTTGGATATCATATTCGGATATTTTTATGGAAGTGCTTTGATTGGATTAGGGAAGTGATGCATCTTTGCTTGAATTAAAAGAGATACCATGCACCTAATCAATAATTCATGGTTGCAATTCATCTCTCTCTCCGACAAGGAAATCTATGTATTATGTGTCATGACTAAGCATTGCACAACCCAATTGAACATCGTGATCATGACCCCCCATGTCAACACCTCCTTTTGCAAAAGCATCATCATGGGCGCTCTTTGTTTCGTCCATGTCGGTATTATCGAGCAGATTTAGCTTGAAAACGAGCGTCCAGGCACATAATTAAATCGAGTATTAAAGTCTAATCACGACCGAAAATTCAATTAGTCGATCGAGTTGGGTATTGACCCTCTTTCCGATGGGGAGATTTCTCCTGCTTGATGCTCTAGTCAAATAAGAGAGAATTAGTGGACTGAGAAAGAGACATTTGAATTCCCAACGTGTGCGCTCGTTCGCATTGACATGCTTTTCTTTTCTTTTTGAACATTGGAATCGAGCACCATGTTGACAAGTTGAGAAGAAATCTATCTTTTAATAAGCCAACTTAGCATTAGTAATCTTGATGGGACATGTAAAAGTTAAAACTATAGATGACGTTATAAAGATGCAAAATCATTTTCAAGCGACACTAAATACTAACGCATCATCTACGCATCATCTGATTTCTTTAGGATACGTGAAGTACCAATCACTAGCAAAGTATTTTCCAACACAATGAGTGAACATGATTTTTTTTGGTTGATGAAGATGAAATAGAAATTTATGCATCGAAACATACTTAACGTACAATCTATATATGTTTTCCATAAACCGAGCTTTTTGGGTCATCTACAGGTGTTCCAAATGGATTGCATAAACAACTGCCCAAACGGGACCAAACTGGTCAATTAGGTCAAATTTCTAAACGTGTCGGTCCGATTCTTGATTTTAAGGAGGAATCTAACCAAACCGACTACATATTTTTTTCTTATTATGTCTTAAAAAATAAAAATAACAAGTCTTGTTTTAAACTTTCTATATAACATATATGGGACCAATTGATCCAGTCCTCAACTTTCAATTTTGAGATTGGAAATCGGACCGGACGAGAAACCGATTACCTCTAGGATCATCATTCCTTTAAAGGAAAAGATATTTCTCCGAAAAAGAATAAATGAATTTGATTTATCCTGAATTTGGAAAAATGCACACAGATTTTAAATGCCCTTGAATGCTCGAAGATATGATCCACGATGCCGGTCGATAAGTCGTGATCCGAATACGAAACAATGGAGAATTGCGAAATTACACGATTGCGCAACAAAAAGTCGTCGTCCCCAATTATTACGCGAATCGCCAATAATCCGACAAAACGCCTCTGTTCACATCTCCCTGTCGTTCAAAGTAATAAGTACCACAGGAGCAAAAGACTCTTCCATAAATTCGAGAGCAATCATGACCAGGGAAAAGAGCCTGTTCAACAGCCATCGAGATCAAGGCAAGCGAACGGACGGCCATGATTGGAACCATGCGAGTCTATCTTTTCATCGAAATCTGATGATTGATTTTAGATGCAAGCGAGGGCGGGGCCCCCGCGAAATTTATTGGGTTTCCCCCTTGAAAAATCTCTTTCTCATGCGACTTCCAATTCCAACTCCGAACGAGATAAGAGTCTTGTAGAGAAAGTTGTCGCTATCTATAAGCGACCTCCGAAACCTCCAAACTCACTCGTGCCGATCCGAAGACAAACAACTTTATTCGTGACTTGCCGTCTATTTGCGCGTGATAGCACGCCCGAGATAAAGGCCGGCTCCTCAACAGGTAGATCACATGGAATTTGAGTCGGATTGAAGACGATTTGACCCACATTTATTCATTTTTATGCAATATAATTTTAACGATTCATACTTGGTTCAATTAGGCTTTGAGTCCTGGCATTTTTTCCCTTAAATTGTTGCTTCTTCTAAAAAATGGGCAATTTTATGGACCGGCTCACCAAATTGATAAAGTAGCATGGGTTGGATCGTGTGCTAAGACTTCGTGTGGTGCATGAACAATATGGAAATGTGAATGAATGTCATGCCAATGGACAAGGAAAAAAGGTTTTATAAACAAGAACCAATTGGTTCCTATTCGGTTCCTGATACTATACAGGAATTGGCATATATATTATGTTTTTGGTAAAAAAACAAAATTTTAAAATACAACATAAAAATCACACCATTTCCCTACTCAAAAAAAAAATAACACATATTGATTAAGTGGTCATGTTATTATTTGTTCATGTTGAAGATCATGTTTCGATTCTCGATACATTCAAAAGGCTTTTTTTTTTTTTTAAATGATTTGGAACTGGATTTATGGAATATGAGCCAAACCTCAATGGCTCCAAGATAGGTACCAAGATCTCAATAGGCTTGAGACAAATATTTGTGGTTCCAAACATGAGCACCAGGGTCTTGAGTTTGACCTCAAGGGACATGGACCCAACTTCTTTCAATCGAGTTCAGTCTCGGTGGATCTATGCTGAGTGTTAGTAACTTAGGCAAGGGAGCCAAGTATTGGGGGACCTAGGCACGGGCACTAATATCCAAGCCTCAACCTTGAGGGACTCCCTCAGTGAACTCAAGCATAGACACCAATGTCTGGGGCCTAGCTTCAAGGGACCTAAGCTCTCCCTTTGTGGAATTAGGTCAAACCATTAAGAACCGAGTTTAACCATGATGGACTCAGGTAGAGCGTCAGTGATGTTGGCATGAAGTGTGATACCTAGGCATAGTCGCTATGGACTTGAGCCTAGCCTCCATGGACCTAGTCATTAAGGACAAGCATAGGTGGCTTTGACAACAAGAACTAGGTACCCAAGCATGGCTACTAAGAACCTAAACATAGGCACCAAGGTCTCGAGTTGAGCCTCGAGGGATCGAGGCTTGGTCACTATGAACTTGGGCTCAACTACGGAGGAATATGACTCTGTTGACTTGTATGTGGGAATCAAGTACTTGGGCACAGGGTACAAGCGAAGCAAATTACCCAGGCATGATCATTAGGGACTTGAACACAAGAATCAAGGTCTCAAGCTTGGCCTTTGTGGACTAGGGCAAGGGCACCAATGTCCCGATTTCAGCCTCAAGGGACCTGCACAGCTTCTGCAAACCTAAACCTCAATGTACTAGATCTAGGTGCTAATGACTTGGGCGAGAGAGTCAGGCACTCAAGTACGATAGCTAAGGACCTTGGCATGGACACGAGCATGCAAAGGGCATTGCTCTTTGATTAAATTGATTAAAGTTTGGTTCTTTACAAACCCATTGGAACCATCCTTAATTGGATCTTGCTTTATTAGACCCATTTTAACTTATAATTTTAGTCGATCCATGTTTCACCCAACTTAACTAATACAAGTTGAATTATGGGTCCATCACCTATTTTGTCACTTCTAAATAAAGGCAATGTCGCAACACGTCAACTAGTCAAGCCATAAGTCATGACATATCGCAATTGAAAAGTGCACATTAGGCTAATGAAAATCTGAATATTTGCGTTCCATCCCAACCATCTTAGTTTATATTTAGTTTGTAGTGATCTTAAATCTTTCCTAGGAGATTCAAGATGAGAACATTTAGCTTCATATAGAGGATTCAACTCTTATGTTTTGTAAAAGTAGTAAGGTAAAAGTTCGAGAACAAGTCGAAATTAAAGTACGATACACAAAAAGGAAACAAAAAGAAAAACTCCCCGTTAAGATAACCCTAAGAGAAAAAACGTGCGGCACACGCGCTTAGGGGAGGGTGGTGGCTTGGGGGTGAAAAAACAGGAGGGACAAGGATAATCATGTGCATGATGGTGCAATAAAATAAGGTGGAGTGCGTGGCGAGCGACCGACAGGATGTCGGGTGATGATTGAGTGTCCCCACACGTGGCGTGCTAGTTGTCCCACGTGTTCCCTCCCGCCCCTCAGAAACCCCCCCGGGCCCAATAACTGGCAGCCTACCGAGCCGCAGGCGATGCCGCCCCCTACCGTGGACCCTCCCGCACCCGATCCCTCCCCGGCCCAGCCGTACGGGGGGCTCTCGCCCCATGTGACCGGCACGTGAACTCGGTCCCCCGGGGGGCCCTCCGGGTCGTGGGGGGGTACGACTGCTACTTGGTCCTGTCCCCATCGTCAAATGCCGATTCGCTTCGATCGGGTAATAGAGACTTCGATAAGGGTCTTTTTCGTACGTAAATTGCTCTCGCCATGCAATTAAAACCTAAATTTGTATTTATTCTGGCGCTCGTTCGTGAATAAAAACACCTTAAGTGGAACATCGGATTGGACATCATGATCCGAGATGTACAGATATCAACTTGCGACCATCTTCTTCTGAATAAGAGAGGGAAGAGAAGACAAGAAAGCCGGGTGTGGAAATGGATTGTGAAGTCCTTGACATTTTTTCTTTCCGAAAAAATGAGATGAAGGGAAAATTTCAAACTTATGCAATTTCATCTCCACATATAAAGTGCACCCAAATATACTAAGCCCTTAGTCTAAGGGGCATATATCGGTAATAATCATATTTATCTATTTTTATTTATTTTGTTCTTCGAAAAGGAAAAAAATTGAAATTCATTCGGCAACGTTAATTAATTTTTCTATTTCCAAAAATAAAAAATTGATCAATAAATAGATTTGAAACAAATAAAATAATTACCAAACACACCTTAACAAATCGAATCAATATGATCATTAGGACCCATGTAGCCACCAAAATGTGTTGTCTGGGATTTATTATATGATACGCGATACTTCTTGGTTGAGTAATTAGTCAATTATACAATGTTACTAGGAAAATGTGATATCGATGAACTTTGGGGAACCCAATTATCGACCTTCGATTTGGAAAAAAAAAATGGGGCTCAAAATCAGGTGAATAGATCTGACCAGAACAAAACAAGAAGATAACGTCATTGTCCGATGTGATGTGATCATCCATCATCGGTCCCCACGGGGACGAGGCGGAGCACCGGGAGCGGCATTCCCGCAACGTGAACACCACGTGAACCAGGACCCGCGTGGGGGCGGAAATTGACCGTACTGCCCCTGCCGTCGCACATGGGATCCCCCCTTGCTGCCCCGGGCCCCACGAGCCACGTGTCGCGCTGCCAGGGGCGGGAACTCCCCCAGGGCGGGGCCCACCCACCACCGCCGGGAAACAACTTGGGGGTTGGGGGGGACGACGAGACTCATCACCGCTCGTTGGTCGCGTCCCCATCAGCGAATCGCTCTCTCGCTCTCTGTTTCAAATACGACAGCTCGGGACGTGACGGCGAGCTGTTCGGTTCCGTTCGTTACGATCGTACGGCCGCCAGATGGTTCGATCCGCTCGGCCCAGACAAGGAGAGCCGTGCGATGCGGTCGCCTAGGGGACCCACCGTCGCGTTGCGAGAAAAAATCCTCACAAATCTTGCGAATGCGTACGTCGTTAATTTTCCATTCGCATGCACGAAAGAAGCGTCGACAAGACCGGGAACGGAAGCCTTCACTTCGGTCGCACGTTTATCATGGATTAGCGAAAATTTTGCATGGTTGCAGCGTGATCCGTCCGAGGTTGATTATTGGATGAATGGATGAAATTAACTCCATTGATTGGTTGTTTGTCGATGATTTTTTCAATTGATCCAATCAAATTGAAAGATCAAGAGATTCTTTGTACGTCAGTATCTTTCTAGATTAGGTGAGCTATTGAGTTTCTTTATAACTCAAGAGAACAAAGATAGCTGGCTATCTATACCTAAAGCCATGTAATTGGCTCAATTCTATTCTAAGACTAGATCACTATAAAAACAAGCTTGATTTCTAGTTTCATATTTTTTGAATCGATACTGTGTAGGAAGGTTTTAGGTTTCGGGTATTGAACTTTCCCACCCACTTGGGAATAGATAAGAGTCTATTTTTTGAAAGTGGAAGAAGATAATTTATTATTCTTATATGATGATGAATCATTTACTATCAAGTCAATTTTTACCACCGAGTTTCAAGTTTCATGCAGCAATTATCAAACTCATTACTATTAATTCCTAATTCAAAATAATGGAAACTCCTTACCAATGGGTCAATTCTATCGTGACATGGCTAATGAGTTCAACTCAAATTTCTTGTGACGATTATACTCCTTATTTTCAAATCCGAGTAAAAATTATGTCAAAGAAAGTCAAAATGTCCAAATCAAAAAGCACTAATTTATATTGCCTTGATCTTAAGTCGCCGTTGATTGAGCCTGTCACAATCTCCAAGAGTCGCCAAGTTTGCATTCTCGTAAAATTTAATAGATTTTGTAATTCTCATCCAATTTATGCAAGCGAATATGATTAAACATGACATCGAAACTCCGCCGTGATGATTCCTTTACTAATAATAGCATATGCACTGGCCATATTTTGCACTACGAAATGTAATTTGCTAGATCTCGAGTTTTATGACGCCGAAATACCTAAATTGCAACTACGAGAGGACTTTGTTAACGAGCCCTTTTTCAGGGCACTTGTTAATCAAGTAATTAAGTAGAAATTATAATTTTTGATATAATATTTTTATCGTTTTACGTATGACTGGTATTTTCAGAAATTAGATCTTACTAAGAATACTTTTGACAAGTGATCAGGTGCACTCTTGGAAAAAGAATCCTTTTGTCATTGGGGATTCACGCATTTTTCTAGAACAGGCGAGATGAGATATGTTTCGATTGTTTTACTAGGAAGAATTTATTGATAAAGATTTGAAATTTTTTTCTTAAATAAGAGAATGCGAACGTGTCATGGCTTTCGAGACAAATTGTCTTGATTAGGATGTACCAAATATTATGGAAATTAAATATTTTCTTACGATGTATACGTATTCCGAGATCGGGTACGAACCGCTCACGGTGGGTTCCTCGTATTTTCCTAGAAATTTCGTCAATCGACGGAAAAAAATTGCAACAGGGCTGTACGGCACGCTCAAGTTGATGCTTTAATTGATGTATTTAATGATTTAATTAACCAAAGAAAAATTAATGCCCCTCGCTAATTATACCTCGTCAGTTGGCACCCTCCAATTATCGCCGCTCATGTGAATCCTACGTGGAGCGCCGCTACCGATACATCCTCCAGCTGGACGACAGCTCGAGACACGTGTGATCCCGTCACCGCACGTGCGCCCCCTCCCCCCTCCGGTCAAAAGTGAAAACTAAAACACGCTCGGATCCGGTCAACGGTCAAAGAGACTACATCGGCCACCGGCGTAGCCGGTCGCGCGAGACGGCGAGGGGCGAATCCCAGCCGTCCGATGCTCACGTGCACGTGGGGGGGAGGGGGATCGGTTACCTAGAAAGTTGTTGGGGGGAGAAGACAGCTTTATGGTGGGAGTGGTGGGCGAGAGGGATGATTACTTTGAGATTAGATTTGGGGAAGATCTCTCGTTGATCTCGGGGAGAGGGGGGGGGGACAGCATGTGACCGCGTGAGCTGGTAAACCATGTGATCAACCGTTACCGCGAATCGATTTCGGTTAATCATCGAAGATTAGCTTCCTTGCGGTTGGACTGCACGTGCGGCGCACGAAAGAAAAAAGGGAAAAGGAAAAAGAAAAAGAAAAAGGAAAAAGAAAAAGAAAAAGAATTGAGCTTTTTCTTCCGCACGCTAATTTTCGAGGTCGTCGGACGATTTTGTCCCTCGATTCGAATGTGCACGTACGATGTTCTTTTTTTTTTCTTTTTTTTTTTTTTGTAATTGGTATAACGTGTTGAGAGATTTACAGTGCTGGTCTTCCCAAAAAAGCTCTTTCTCGAAAATGATGCGCGGCCCGAATTAACTTGTGAGCTTTAGAAAATAGTACGACGAACGATGGAGGAACCTTTAATGAACGATCTGGAATCGCAAGTTGGGCTGGAGGATCGAGCGTACATCGTGCTTCGTCTTTGAAAGTTAGGTCATTCCCATATTTTCGAATCGGCTGACCTCCACATATGCACGCAAATTGCTTCGTTCACATATGCTAGATAAGCCTCTATCAACAAAGGCGGTGCCTTAGAGTTATGGCGAGCTGCTATTTCGAATACAATTTGACAAATCGAAATAAAGAGCTTAATTCAAATCGAACGGAAAAAGAGAAATTAAGGGCCTATTTCATAGCTATTATATTTTTGGAAATAAGTTTCACTACTAAATAGTTTTTTTCTAATTTTATTTTGAGCATCAATACACATTTAATAATTGCACATAATGTATTTCCAAAAAATATTAAAAAAGAATAATAATGTATTTGATACGACACTCTCAAATTTCTTTGTGATGTTGAATTTTTAACTATTTCTAAAGATTTATTTTTCTTTTTGATTCTCCTCTTCTTTCTCCTCTAGTCGATCATTGAGCCTTGACGATAGGCCAAACAAGAGTTTGCAACCTCACTAGCCTGAAGGGAGCCTCATCGAGCCCTAGCGAGGTCGATCCTCACTCAACAAAGGCAAGGCCAACCTTGTCCAACCACGGTGAGGCTCTAGCAAGGTTGTTTAATCTCATCTTCAGCTATTGCTGAGCTTGGTGACTGACTATGGGAGGAAAAAGAAGAAGAAAAGGAAAGACAAAATAGAAGAAGAAAATGACTTGGACTTGATTCTATAATTGTTATCGAGAACAGAGGAGTAATTTTCTTATATTTTTAATATGTTCCAAATTTATTTTAGAGAATAGAAAAATTAACCAACATTATCAAATTGATTTTTATTTATTTATTTATTCCTAGAACAAAAAAAAAAAATACCCAATAATTAATCAATTCTCAACCATGTCTTAAATGCCCGAGTAATTAGCCAACTTCTCGAGATTTCAACTTGGTCTAATAATTTTTCTTCTAATTTGGTAACGTGTTGAGTATCGAATAGTGTCAATTTGAGTTCCCATTTGAAATTGAGAATCATAAAGTTTTTGTTTTTTTTTCTTTTGCTTGCCCCTGTTATTATGAATACTCGGATTTGATTCCACCATCCTTGAATTGCAAGGGGAAGGGCAATTATGGAAGTCAAAAAGAATGTACCACCACCATCCCCCAAGTTAGGCCACTGTCATACGGAAGCATGTTTGGCTGGCGGAGGGAGATACTCCAACTCGCCCTCAATTCTTGGGAATGATAAGAGAGAACCCACGTAATTGAAATATAAAATTATAGTCGCATTTATTTAGAATGATTAAACCCTCACCGGAACAAATTATTAGATTACACTAATCTAATCATTTCCCATCGATTCTCCCCAAAAAATTAAACTAATTAATTTAATTATACATGGGGGGCCAAGTGGGGTCTCGATCTTTTCAATTCCCCAAGTTACCTTTTTTTTAAATGCACTTTATGAGAGACCAAACATAGTGATTTTTCTTGCAACGAAGGAGCGGCTTTACAACTACTAAAAGAAATAATTTGCTGACTTTCGCCAGGTTTTTCGCAAAGGTGTTCCCCCTAATCATGTATGGGCTTTCGAAGGGCGAGCCCCAAGGTCAGGAACGTGGTCTACTTGCATTTATTTTCCATTTTTTAAATTAATTATGTTTCATTTTATCATCATCATCATCATCATCATTATTATTATTATTATGTGAGTAGGGGATTGATTCACGAGCTGGCCCGGGGGCTTTTTTGGGTCCAAAAGAGGGGGGGCATAGTTTAATGGGGAGGTTCGACAAAATCATGGTCAAGTCGCACGAGGTTGTCTAGTCGAGAATGATAATAAAATCATTACGTACAGAATGCAGTTGTTGAAGGTGTGTGGGGCAGTGCATTCGTGGCTTATGATGATGATAATCATGATTATGTATGATTAATCGCCAGGATTTAAAAAAAAAAACAAATAGGAGTTCGTACGAATCCCTGAAGTTCGAGCTGGGTTTTTAATTTTATTTTATTATAATATTAATTTTTATATATTTCTTTCAAGCCATTTTGATTGTTCGGTCTTAGGCCGGCCTTTCTCGTTCGGATGGGATGTAGGGCTGGGATGACACCGAAAATATGGATCTCGAGGCAAAGAGGCCTCAACAGCCTCATGGATGTCGAACCTCGGTCAGAGCCGGGCTATGCTTTGGGTAGGGTTGTAACTTTGCCCTGTCCCAACTTGAACTCTAGTAATACCACAACTACAAACCCTTACCCCAAAAAGACTAAGGCCTGATCCCATAATACTCCAAATATTCGGATAGAGTAGGGTAGGGTTGGGCCGGACCGGGCCGAGCTATTTTTGACACCACCTAGCTTTCATAGTTGGATATGAAAATTTTTCTCTCATCACAGGCCGGTCGGTTTCGATTTGTGCTAACTCAAGGCAATATCCAAGTGCCTCGACAATTGCGTTTCTGTTCAGAATAGGATTTTGATAAATGTATCTTTCTTAAGTACTATCGCTTTAATCAGTTGATGATTGGAAAACATTACTTGGATTTGTATGCCCGGGTCTTGATATCAAGGCCCGAAATGGCTCGGCCCAGAGCGAATCTATTAGATTTGGGCCGATGTTTGTCTTTATTAGAGCTAGGCCCAACTTATCTGAGCACATATTAATCTAAAATGATGAGTTCAGGCTAGGCCTTTTTATGCCAACGGCCCGGGTCATGAGTAACCCAAGAATAATCACGGGACCCGGCGGTCTTAACGGGCCCACGAATTTTTCACACGAAATAGATGGGCCGACAGTGTTTTCCGACGGGCCCACGGTAGTGCTGCTAGTGCACCGGGCACCTCGACGCCGCCCCGATTGAGCTGGACCCATTATTATCATCTCTTTTATCCCTCATATCAACATGCATCATCCCTTTTGAAGAAAACCCATGTTTCGCATATTATGTTCTGTTTTTATATCTCGACTTTCGTCTCCTTTACCAATGTCATTGTCCTTCACAAATTGTCCCTCATCGCTCCTTTCCTATTTCCCCTAATTCTAATATTTTCTATTTCACGTGAAAATATTTAGTAATTTGTAATCATCACGTCACCGGTTGACATTACATGCGTGAGTCTAGTAAGCTCCACTCAAAAGGCGACACGTGTCATTTGACACGGGATGATTGGCAAATGAAAAATTAAAATTGAAGCTTTCTTTTCTCTCTCCTCTGGTCGGCAGACTATAGCATAAACTACCGAATATTTTATCTTATTCCACTTTCCTCCTCTCCTCTCTCTTCCTCGACCCTCTCAGCTGCTGCCGGCAACTTAGCCACCATTCTTGATGCTTTCGTGATTCGAGCCATCACGTTGAGGGCTTGTTTCCATGAGACAACCCTTGAACCCCTCTTTGCTCCTCAAGGTTGGACCCCTCACAGCAGCTTCCGACCTCCATGACAGCCCAACCTTAGTCTGGGCACAGAGCTTGACGTCATGGCCATGGCTAGCTCCGAGAAGAGCTCGCCATAGCCACCTTGCCAAGCTCCACATGGAGCTCGAGCTCCATGGCTTAGCTCTTTTAGAGCTCGCACACAATCAGGAGGGGGAATGTGGTGGTTGGCATGGTATTTGCAGCGGTGGTGGCGTTGACAGGCATGCATCGATTGATGGTGCGTGGCTGTGGACATGGCTGGTCATTTTGGATCTGGATACTTTGGACCTTGGAGTAGGTTAGGGGTGTCAAATGGGTGGTTTAGATAAGGTATGGATTGAGTTGAAATTGATCTTACTCCTATTGATTCATTTGATCTGTTTTGACTCATTTTCATGTAATGTAATTTTGATAACCCATATCCGACCCGACTTATACTCGGACCGACCATATTACCGACATGTTAATATTTAACTTAAATTGAGAAAATTTATTTGCACCCATTTAATCCACTATAAACTTTTCACATATAAGTCACTTGAATAAAGATTTCACAACAAATTTATAAAGTAAATTAAATAATAAAAACTTAGTAAATAAAAAAAATGTGAATACCTTTAAATTAAAAAAAATTTGGAAATTAATTTTAAAAAATTCGAATATATAATTATTTTTAAAATTTTGAATTTATTATTATTATTATTATTATTATTTCTTTTCTTTTCTTTCTTTTTCTTTCCTTTTTTCTTTCTTCTTCCCCCTTTTCCTGCACCGGCGACAAGCCAAGACACAGGCTGGTGAACTCGAGGCTTGACTGATCCGGGCAAGCTCGAGCTCGTCGACGTTGGCTGATCTCAAACTCACCCATATTTGGTGAGCTGCGAGCTTGCCAACCTGAGCCATGTTGGGGCCGGCGAGCTCAAGCTCATCAACATTGGTTGATCTCGGGCTCACCCAAATTGGGGCCGGTGAGCTCGCAACTCACTTGAGGTTGATGAGCCCGAGCTTTGTTAGCCTAGATCCGAGCTAGCGAGTCGCAGCTTGGTTGAGGCTGGTGAGCTCACAACTCACTTGCTTAAATCTAGTCTAAGCTCCGATTAGTGAACCATGAGGCCACCTCGAGCTTGCCTAGATCCAAGCTGCACTTTGGTGGGTGAGCTCAAGGCTTGCTTGCCCAGATCTAAGCGAGCCGGAGCTCGGCCAAGGCTGGCGAGCTCGCAGGTCGCTTGCCTAGATCCAGGCCGAGCTCTAGCCGACGATAGCGAGCTCACGGCTTGCTTAAGGCCGGCAAGCTTGGGATCGGTGATGGTGACAGCAACGTGATGACGGCATGATCGGCAAGAGAAGTCAGGGACGTAGAGAGGAGGAGAGCCTTTGGATAATGGGTTCAAAATGGACTTCCTTAATAACCCACTTAATCCATACTTGACCCATTTCTATTTTTGCTTTACTTTGTAAAACTCATTTATGACCCATATTTTAACTTTCACATAACCCATTTAACAAAAAATGAGTCATGATATCGGTTTATGACCCATTTTGGCACATTTAAGTAGGTTTTGATGGTTTCCATTTGAATAGAGAGGTAAAAGAGTCTTTAAACTATGGGTTTTGGCTAGAGGTGCAAATTGTAGGTTTTGAAAAGTGAAGATGCAAACAAGAGGATTTGTTCTAGTAACTACCCATCTTACATAGGAATAGAGAGGTGTAAAGCCCTACCTTTTAGGGGTTGGGGTGTGGACAATTTAGCATTTGGTATGAGTTTTGACTCCTATATCTTGCAAGGAGACATGACAAAAATCTGAGAATGAAAGTTAAAGTAAAAGTAAATAGAATAAAAAAAATGAGGGACGATTTAATTTTAGGTGCATGTTTCAACTCCCACACCTTATAAGGAAGTAGGGCAAAGATCCAAGAGTGAAAGTTAGAATGGGAGTAGGTAGGATCAACCAAAAAAAAAAAGCGAGGGTGCACATTGATCTAGATGAAAAACACAAGTTAAATGTTGAAATTTTCCTAGGCATGAGTAGAGTAACACTCAAGAGCAATTCGTTTAATAATTATAGAAAGTAGCACAATTCATAATACTTATGAAAATTCAAACAGTTATATTCTTTTGATATATAAATTTCAAAAAATTGATGAAATTGGTTTTCGAGGCGGGGCATGTTGCATGGTGTCTGATATGAGGCAAGATGCATGTTAGCCATCTTATATAGCACGACTAGTGTTGACGTGGATAATTTTTAAATTTTTTGCCTTCTTTTTCTTTTTTCTTTTCATTCTTTTCCTATTCCTTTACTAGTCTCAAGGCCCTTGTGATGGTTGGCAATACTCTACCTCATAGGGTCAAGGTCAGTTGAGGCTAGCAAGGTTGACTCTCTCTGGCCTTTGGCAAGGGCAAGCCTCGGTTGGCAAGTGAGGCCAGTGAGGTTGAGCCTCACTTGTGGCTGGTCATAAGCCATTGTGAAGGCCTAGTGATGAACAACAAAGGAAGAAGGAAACGAAAAGAAAAGAAAAAATTACAAAAATTATTCACTTTAAAGCCAATAGTGCTATGTAAGATAATCAACATTCAAGTTAGTGATTTTTGACAAAAATCGACTAGATGAACTATATCGATAAATCGTCAAAAAGTCGAACACTAAATTGATCAAATTAAAGGGTTTAACGCTGAATTGACATAAATGCAATAAATCTAATACTTTTTTTATAATTATCTTGTGCAAAGTTTGATTGCTTATACCTATTTTTGACTGTTTTGTAATGTCGTGACATTGCAAAATACTAAAAAGAAGACATTACATGGCGACTTATAGATAATTACGATGCAGGGCCATGAAGTCATACGATACGATATTGTAGCATAAAGAAATCGGGGAGGCTAAATGTCCCAAAGCGGACCCCATTCCTTCGACAATTCATTAAGAGGAACAAGCCAAGTTTGATCAACGCAAACATCCGTGAGAATCTCGAAAACCTGACAAAAGACGAGGACAAGCGTTGGAAGGTTTAAACATACACACAGAAACTCAATCTGATTTCTTGGAATCGATTAAATAACGTGTCTTCACGAGAAGAGAGAGAGAGAGAGAGAGAGGGAGGGAGGGAGGGAGGGAGATTAGATTTGTCTCTTTCTTGGCCCCTGGTTAGTTCCTAAGAGCAGCAAATAGCTTTGCTAATTAACGATCTCACAAGATACAGGCTAAAATGATTCACATTTTCACCGTTAAATGGACGGCCTGGGGATTAGAAATTGGTTAGCTAGCTCGAATTTTCGCATATATCAAGTCAAAGGGCGACTGCGTAAACTTCCTTTAATGCGGATTTTATGAGATTTGGAAAAAATTATCCAACAAGTCCAAAACTCATTATACCTTGACCAAATTTAGTCCTAAATATTTTTGGACAATTTTTCCCATGAAAAATCTACCCATGTTTTTTCGGTTGGAGTAGAACTTCAAAGTCTACTCTTTTTTTTTTTTGGGGGGGGGGTTTAACTTTGAAGTAATTAAAATGAAATGAACTTCGTAGATCGGATAATTTAAGTCCAAAGCCTAAATGCACAACATAGAAAAGTCGGGAATATGCTGGTAATTACAGCTTTGTTCTAATTTTGCAATTTCTGGAGGTTGGCCTACTTAGGTACCCATCGAGTTCAACGACATAATTTCTACATAGGGAAAGGTACAAAAAAAATCATAAATATATTGTATTGGTATCAATTTATTCATATACTTTTAATTAGACATTTAGTTTTTAATTTTTTCACATTAGTATCAACTAAATCCATCTGGCCACTTTTTGTCAGAAATTGTTTAGTGGATGCCAAACACCGGTAATTTTATGTAACATGGTTGATACTAACATTGACATTTTTTTTATCATTCTTTAATTTTATTTTTTTGAATTTCCTTCCTTTTTTTTCCCTTTTCTTTTCACTGGGTGAGGTTGCCCTCACCAAAATTCAGAATTCGTAATTGCTCCAAGCAAGTGAGCATTTCGCCGACTAGCTCAGCTTCTTCTCCTTCTCCCCTCCTTCCCTCCCTCCCTTCCTCCCTCTCTCTCTCTCTAGTTTGGCGATTTCTCTCCAAACCCTAAGGAATCGCGATTTGTTTCTGACTTGACTCTCCGAGTTCGCTTCACTCTCCGCTGCTCCAGCTCAAGTAAATCCTTGCATTTCCTTTTCCTTCGATCATCAAGATTCAGCTCGAAATTTCTTCGTTTCTTTGGCTGTTCTTTTTTATCTTTAGCTTGCATTTGATTTTCTACTAGTTCAATGTTCGTGTGTTTTGAGTTTGGTTGGTTTTGAGATTGGTCTGTTTGTTCGCTTTAGTTTTTTCTTGTAATTTCAGATATAAGAGGTTTGAGCTGAGGCTTTTTCTCCGTTAATTGCCATTCGGATTTTCTTGAGCATGTGAGATTGCATGTTAATATTGAGCATTCCGATGGAAAGAAAAGGAAAGAAAAAAAGAAAAAAATAAACAGAATTATCAAAATGCCATATAGGACCATTGGAATCCACATCGGCAATTTTTGACCTAAATTGGTTGGTTGGATGGACTTAATTGATATTAAGTTTAAAAAGTTTAGAATTAAATTGGTCTAATTAAAATATCGACGAATAAATTGGTACCAATATAATAAGTTTAAAGACTTTTTAAATACTTTTTCCTCTCCACATATGGCGATGACGTATGATCAAACACCATCTATAAGAACAATGCTAGCAATCAACGATTAGGCTTCTCATAATCAAAACATGCATTAGCCATTTTTACTTCATAGAATGCACAGAAATGACAATTGAAGGCAAAATAAGCTTGGAAACATCAAAACCAAATTTTCGAGATGCTAAATATTGAATATCAGACTTAATATAGGAGAAAGGAAAGGTGATTCCGGTGCTAGAGGAACGCCCTTATAACGCACGTAGCAAAACGTAGTCGGACGATTGCTTGAACAAGGAGGATACGTTTCTAAACGCTCTCTCTAATTTCTAAGCCTGGATTCACAAAGAACCGAGAGAACTAGCTCATCCCGTGATAATCATCGTTTCGACAGAGCAAAAGGAATCCGATAATCTAAAAAATAAGGCACGAGATTCGTGTCGAAGATGAGCAAGACGAAACAAATGACACGAAGCTTCAACCTCATCCTCACGACGATGAAACTCGATTGGGGAAATATCTTCCATGGGAGGGAAGCAAAGGTGTGCCTCCAATTGGCACGTTTTGAATTCCATTTTGCCAGAGTAGGATTACGGAGAAACCGTCCGTAACCACAAGCTGGCCTCTTCTCTGCCCCTCACCTAACATTATTCTAAGGAAGCCTGCCAAACATCATAGGAAGCCAGTACTTCCCATTTTGGACAACCTAATCCAAAAAGCGTAACATAATTTCACATTGCCAATATCTGAAGACTTGTTTCGTCCACAAAGCCATGAAAAACTTACTTTGCACATGTGGTAGATGGGCAAATTTTCTTCCTTCCAAAGCATTATGCCGACAAATGAAAAATACGATAGAAATCCTTAATATAGACCGACCGACTAACTAATTGAAACCCCCTGTACCGATAGATTATACCCTTTGCATCCTAGATTTACTCGACACCGTATATACGAAGACTCCTCCACAACCTCAGCATGAGATGCATCGCATAAGGAAAACGAGAGCTACCCGAACTCCAACCCTACAAATTATCCTACCCTTGATCATAAGTGAGCATTACCATACCTCCAATCGAGGTCTCGGCATTGCGTAAGCAGGCTCGTCACTGCGCCGGACCACCCGTCTTCTGCTCCAAAGGAACCACCTTCAAGAAAAATTCGTTCTGTGAGAACGGCAGAACCACCCAACACCTCGGAATTGCAGGTCAGTTTGGTCTCCTTTACGAGACAAAGCTAGAGCAAATTCTATACAAGGTACGTCTAGAACAGAGAATTACATAAGATAAGAGAGAGGGGCAACCTTGAAAGCAGATAGCCAGGCGAGCCGAGCGTGTCATTTCTGCAAGGAGGGAAGACTCACGGATCTTAATTCTTTATCCATCACCAACCAAAAGATGAAGATAACAGAATGAAAAGGGAAGAAAAAATCAATTGACACTCTCGCGAGTTGGGAAATGCATACGTAAGCATACGGACGTATCTATACGTAGGCACCTGGAGTTGTGAAATGCATACGTAAACATACGGTCGTATCTCTACGTAGGGACCTGACAAGATGCGCAAAGCGCACCTCGCGAGAGAGAGAAAGAGAGAGAGAGAGAGAGAACCTTCGCCGGTGAATCGAGCATTCGGTAAGCATCGGCCGTGATTCCCACCAACCAAAGGCCAGGGAAGACGCTCTGCAAGAACCAAACCAGACACGAATGAAACAGTGCAAACGTATTTTCCTCAAGAAATTCACCGCTCGGCAACGCCTAAGAACCACGAAATCAGCGCGAGACGGCAAAAAACGACGCAATCGAAGATCCTCCGTACATCGAGCTGTTTCTGCACAGACCGGGGTCGCTTCCTCGGCCTCCGAGAAGGCCTTGATCCAGTCATCGCGAAAATGTCCTCCTCGATCTCGTCCTTCGACAGCGATACCCACAGCCTCCTCTTCCCCTCCTCCGCTTCCTCCTTCCTCTCGCCGCTGGCCGCCTCCGCGAAGCCCCGCAGCCGCGCCGATTTCGGCGGCTGATTCGCATTCTCCTTCTTCTCACCCTGCTGGACCGAAGGATTAACCACCGGAAACGCTTCGCGCGACTCTCCGTTCCTCGAGAGACCATTGTTCGCTCCTCTCCTCGGCCTGAGGTTCCACGGTCTCTGCACGGCTTCCTCCGCCTCGGCTTCTTCGTTGTCGTCGCCGCTGCCCTTGTTGTTGTTGTTGTTGCCGCTGCTCCTATGATCGGCGCCGGCGATGTTGAATTTGGACGTCTCTCTCTCCCCTCGAGAGCCCGATGCCGGTTTCTGCAGCCTATCGAGGACCGGCGACGAGGCGGACGCGGAGCAGCTGCCGAGGGCGCGGCCGGAGCGCGATCCGAGCCCCGGGGGGCGCGATTGCGGCCCGCAGTCGTCCGGAGGAGGGAGAGGAGGTGGGGGAGAATCCCCGGAGGGGGAGGGACGGCGGTGCTGGCGGTGGCTGGCGGTGGCGCCCCCCCAGCGCAGGAAGGTCGGCAAGGAGAAGTTGTGGAGCGGCTGGGACTTCGCCGGCGCCGGCGCCGTCGCCATAGGGAGGATGAGCAGCAAGACAAGGGAGAGCTGCCCCGGATATAACTCGGCGGCGACGGCGACGGCGGCGGGGGCGTATGGAAATTCTATATATGATCGCGCGTTTACGAGCGCGTGTTCGAGAGGATGCGCCGGTCGCTCTTGCGTTGACCGAGCGGAAGATCGCAATGGAGAGAGAGAGAGAAAGAGAGGGGCGACGATGGTGTGGTGAAGCGAAGAAGAAGAAGAAGAAGGAAGAAGAAGATGGAGGAGGAGGAGAGAGGCGATGGAGAAATAGAACTCGGGCGTGTTTTGTATGAGCCGGGGCTTGCCAAAAACGGGGCGTCGTTTCGCCCCTCTCTCGCCCAATTTTTTCTTTTCTTCTCATTTTGAATTTGGTAGTACGATATTTGGAATTATCATATTTAAACATTTTTATCCTAATTCTTATTTTCAACATTTTGTCCTACCTCTTTATAAGGTGTGGAAGTTGAAAATCACACTTAAAATTAAATCATCTCAATCATAACCACTCGTAAGATGAGAATTTAAATCCCACACCACCATTTTTCTATGTATTTAAACTTGCATACGATGTACGTGTGTTTTTGGGCGCATCATTATTATTTTTCTTGTAATTATAAAATTAGTTGACTTTTCTCGTTATGGTATCATATTCACCAGAAAAACTGAAATCTTTTAAGAGTTTTAAACCTATTTTGACAATGGTGTGGTGTTTCGATTTTTTGCGAGTAATTAGGGCAAGTTCGTACGAATTCATTCAAGAAGCCATAAATGTTGGATTTCTTATTTTATTTTTCATAAAAACTCGATTTTTTATCATATGTAAGAAATCTATTTAACTCTTTGCCAGGCTTATTTTGTGTGATTATGATTCGAGCCTTTTTGAAACCAGATATACTCATAAATTTATATTTGCGTTTTCCTCCTCTGGGAAAAAATTGTTGCTTTTTATATAAAGCTGTGAAAAAGGGAAATTCTATATTAGTGAGAATATAGGCCTATAAAATTACGATTTAACGAGAATATTATCTCATGATAATTATAGAAGTATAAAAAATCACTCAATTACTATGCTAGAGCAAAACATAAATTGCGGCTCCATGCACTATTTGTCAATAACATTCTTTTTCCTTAGAAATTTAACTTATCAACTTTTTTTTGGGCTAATATAATAGTAACTGACCAAATATATATATATACACAAGTCTCGGCTAACCAACACAGGGCATAAACAAAGTAGAAAAAAAGTGAGAAAAATAATACAAAAGTTGGAACTCAGAAACTAAAAAAGCTTTCTTTTTTTTTTTGCTACTACATTAGTGCTTGACCAAATAAAAAATCTAAAAAGAAAAAAATTGTATCCAGCCAGTCAGGAAAAAGAAACAGAAAAAATCTCAGATGGGATTTTGGGTAACTAAAGAGGAAAAAGAATACAGCGAAATATTAAAAAAAGATATCTAATGATGCTTGATTCTCGTGAAAAAGATATATGCTTAACTTAAAATCAAAATATAAAAATCCAAAACTTTTATAATCGTACCCTAACTTCGAGAATCGCACTGCTTTATATATATATTCTTTCAATCATCCATATGCAATTTTTTCTTTCATGAGACTTGCTCAAAATGAGAAGAAAAGATATCTATTGGTTATTTGACATATATTTTTGAGAGAAATATACACATGATCAATGATATATATTTTATGAGAAAATAGTTAAATCTTTCAAGAAAATAATTGATAGGAAGAGTTATGCGAAACGTCAAAATTTTTCTTTGTCATAAATTGCCGTATCAAAACTCATTATCTTTTATTTTTTTGGGAAAATTCCAAGAAATATCCAAAGTGCAATTGATTTTTCAAATAAAAACTTAAAATTGTCATAATTGTTACAAATAAGGGTCCGAAGTGATTATGATTATTTCAAATAAGAGCCTAACCTAGCCAGTCGCCTATCGGTTAAATTTTTCACCGACTAAGGGCATTTTCATCATTTGTTAGTTTTTTTTTGTTCATCTTCTTTGTTGTCGGTGGTTGGTTGGTCACTAGCAAAGCCCATAAAGGGCTAGGCAAGGGGTTGCCCTCACCCGCTTCGATGAGGCCTCTTGCGGCTACACGTGAGATTAGCCTCTTCGACCTATTGGCAAGGGTAGTCTCGCCCTCATTGGCCATAGGTGAGATTGACTCTCGCTAAATTTAGTGAGGTTGGCCTTACTCGCGATCAGCGAGGCTGACCTCGCAAATGGCAGCCTCCCCTAGTGCTAGGGTTGCCTCGCCCAAGCGAGGCCGTCCCTCGCTTGTGGCTGGCGAGGGTGGCCCTCGACTAACCTTTTATGGGCTTCGTTGGTGGTTGGTTGGCCACTAGCAACAAAGAAAAAGATGAACAAAACAAAAAAGGTAAAGGAAAAGAAGAAAATAATAAATTACGAAAATGTCCTTAATTGCTTGAAAATTAATTTCTTATTTGAAACAAACATAATCATTTTAGACCCTTATTTGAAAAAAAATCCACTTTGGGTCTTTATTTGAAACGGGTTTACTTTGGGCCATTATTTGAAAAATAAAGAGCACTCTGGGTGTTTTATTGATTTTTTTTTTAAAGCAAAACTCATGACAAGACACCCGCTTTGACGTCCTATACGTCTAATTTAGAGATGGCTCTTTAAGGATGAAATTGTTACTTTAAGGCTACATATGGTAACTATTCTGTTTCTGTTTTTAGAATAGATTTTTATTTCAGACTTATTTCTAGAATAGAAATTCGTTTGGTAAAAAAAAAATATTTTTATTTCTGGAACAAATTTCTATTCCAAAAATAGGTTTGGAACAGAAATCAGAAATAATTTTTTTTAACTTTTCTATTTCTAGAATAGAAATCATAAATTATTTATCCTTTTCTTACTTCTCACCCGAATAAGTTTTTTTTTGTCTGCCGCTCACCACCACCACCACCACCACCACCCCTACCCACCGCCCGTCACCGCCTCCTCCAGTCGCCACCGCCACTGGTTGCATTTTTTTTTATTATCAAATGAATTTCTATTCTATGAATATAAATTTTTTGTCGTTATTAAACGCGTTTTTTTGTCCAGAAACTCATCTAGAAGTAGAAATAAAAAAAATTATTTCTATTTCAGAAATCAATTTCTGGCCAAAATGATTATCATTCGCACCCTAAATTTACATAATCACCAACCTTGTACTTTTACCAATGTCGGGGGTTCCTTCATATTATGTGTAATTAAAAGATTTTGCAAACACGACATTGCAAAAAATAAAAAGAAGTAGCTGTGTGTACAACTCAGGCAAGCTGATTGCAATGATATTGATAAGAAAATTGTCCAAAAAATTATATATCGATTATACTTTTATTCATTCGTTCATAAATTTTTTAATTGTACAAATTGATTATTATACCTTTTAATATATTTTCAATTAAGTCAATTTGATCAATTTTGATAGGAAATTGCTGACGTGGATGCTTAGCATTTTAAATGGCATGAGCAATGCTGACGTGAATAATTTTTAATAAAAATTTAATATTTTCTCATAAAAATTTATTTTTCCATTTTAATTTTTCCATTTTTTCTTTTATTATTAAGGTCCAGTAGGGAATGCTGGTGACCCTTGCCTACCCTTATCAATAAAAAGAAAAAAAGGAAAAAGAAAAAGAAAATATAAAAATTCATAAAATATATTTTAAAATTATTCACATTATTGTCTATAATTTGACATAATACTACAGAGATCCACCTTAATAATTTCTAGTAGAAATTAATCAGATGGACTCAATCATCAAAATCTGAAAATGGTCAAGATTCAATTAGCACAATTAAAATAATTAGGATTAAATTAACGAAATTACAATAGCTTTAAAATGTTTTCGACAATTCTCCCACATATTGGGATGTAAAACGTCGTCGTTAGGCCGAAGCCACGGACAGCCCTCTGGTCCGCCTCTAATTTAAAAAAAAAAAATCGGGACCCAAAAAAAATAAAAAATAAAAACGAAAAGAGAGCTTCACCGAGCTCCCATGGCTGCACCCTTGCTTAAGCCCTAGAAAAATCTGAAAACCTCTGCTGTGCTCCCCTTCACACTCGCTCGGTCCGTCGCGTACTTCGCTCCTCCTCCTCCTCTTCCGCGCTCCTCCTCTCGGGATCGTTCCCCTGCAATCGGCGCCGTGGGTCCGTCTCTCCTTCCTCCGGAGCGGGGGGAGAAATGGAGGCGAAGCGGCTGAGCAACGGGCTGGTAGCGGCTTCGCCAGACGGCGGCGCCCGCGCGAGATCTCTGCAACCTAGCTACAGCAGCCGGGCTGTTCGGGTACGCGCCCTCGCTTTTCGCGTCCCACGAGGGACTTTTAGTGTGTTGTTGTTGTTCTGGGTGGCAGCGGTCGTCGCCAGAGGGCGGCGGCGTGCGTAGCATTTGGCCGAGCGTCGTCAACGGCGCTTGCTTTCGCTGTCGTTAGAAAGGGACTGCGTTGGCAGTTCGAGCTTTGTTGGTGATTGGTGCTGCCGCAGGCTCCGTGGTGGCGGCAGTGGCGTTTTTGTATTCGGAGCATTTGGTTAGCGTTTTCGCGTCTATAATCGTGCTCATGTCGAATGAGATGCAAGTCTTTGCCCCTCCAATCTTCTTTTTCTTCGAATTCTTTAGATGGTTGGGGGAGTCCACGACTTATTTTTGTGTGGCTTAAGGTTGATTTGATTCCGTCGTGAACGATTTGTTTGAGTTGAGTTCATGCATTTGACAGAAATGTTAAGCTGGTGAGGCTATAAAACTTCTTTGAATTGATTGTTTTTACACGTTGAGGGAGTACTCAAACGATTCTGAAAAATCGAAATGATATATTGGACTTCCTCTGGGATTATGGCGTTGCATTAATGTCTGGTTTCACTTTTGTTTTGAGAAGATTAGATGCTAATGTGCTGTGCTATTTGTCACCCTGGAATTTGCTTCTCAGGAAGCATTGGAACACCTAGCTTCTGTTGATTTGGTTGACTTGTGCAATGAGGCGAAGATTGAGCGGTGCCGGGCAACTAGAGACTTGAGAAGTTGTGGCCGCTATGTGCATGATGTTTTAAACTCCTGCAGTCATGCATCCTTGTGTGCCGAGTGTAGCCAACGTTGTGATCATTGTCCAATATGTAGAACCCAAATACCCAAAAGTGGCAACAGACTTCGGCTTCGTCTGTACTATGAGTGTATGGAGGCTGGCCTTATCTCGAAACGATGTGATGAGAGATTTCAAGAAAAAGAAGATGAGAACCAACTGAATGCGGATGTTCAACGTCTATATTCTTTGTTTGATGTGGCATTGGAGAATAATTTGGCGTCTTTGATATGCCACTGTATCCCCCAAAGTTTGTGATGTTGCTTTCCTTTGCAGAATTTTGCTTCCACATTTTATTATTCTATATGTAACCAAAACTTACAGATACTGGAATTTTCTTAAGAAAAATTGGTCATTTAGGAAAAGCGTTTTACAGGAACTGCAATAGGGCGCTCTTAACATAGACAACAGAAAACATTAATTCGAGTTTTCATCCTTTCCAAATAACATTAACCTATATTCCCTGATAAAATTCATTTCTCTTTATCCAAAAGCATTGTGTTTGTGGAACATGTTCTCTTTGACAGAAGTTCAACAGATGTTACAGATGTTTGTATGGATGAAAGTGCCATATCGAGTGATCCCGTCACTGCGTTCTTGCTTGATGAAGTGGTTGTAAAGGACTGGTGCAAGCGAACATTCAGCAACATTGTGGCAGAGCTTCGAGGCATATGTATCCTGAAAAACTTTCTGACACATTTGGAATTCCTGTCCAGTTCCACTTTGTGTTTGGATGTAATTTCACCTTAACGTTTTATGAAATAGATAACCTTGAACCAAAGGATATGAAAAGCAGGTTGAGTTTGCTTCTTAGATATTCTGCACAGCTGGCTGGCATGTCTAATGTACTAGAAGTTTTGGAGTCGTCCTTCAAGGGAAGTCTTTCCCCGCAGTTGCATGACTTGCACCATCTTCACGAGAGCATATTGAAGACAAAACAGGTTTGATTACTGGAGTTTTCAGTAGTTCACTTGAAAACCATGTTCATAGTTTTGTATATTATTGTTTCTTAGAGAATTTGTTTTCCTATATTATTGTGGGATAAATTTTCAGTACCATCGGTATAGCTAAATTACACAGAATATTTACCTATTGCAATTGTCAGCGGCTGGAGAATGCTTGTTTTGTCTAACCAAAAGGTAGAGCTGAATGTGCGGTCTTAAGGATATGCCAGTACGATCCACTCATATTACTTTCCAGAAAAAGAAGGACAATCCACTTTTTATAGAACTTGCACCAGGTGATGGAAAATTCTTTATAATTACAAATTCTGTTGAGGCACTGGGGGTTTGGACAAATTTGAAGTGAATTTCAGCAAGTTGCATTAGCAGACGTAAACATTGACATGCTTCACTTAATCGTTATTAACTGGAGATCAAGATGTGAAATTGTTCCACAGAATGCATTGACTCTTATTTTTAAGGTGGGATTAACTTAATTACTGCTTTCCCCCCTTGCATTCAGCATATGGAGATTATGATGTGGTGCATACGGCATGAATTTTTAGCAACTCTGGGGTCTCGGTATGCTAATTATGAACAATGGCGTGCCTCCTTCCGAGAGAGAAAATCAGCTGCAATAAAGCGTTCATGGCCTGATGCTGTAAATCTCTCCACAGAATCTGGTGGACAGGAAGGTTCCCTTTTCATTGAAGATGCTGTAGCAAATCTTGAGATAATTGAGGAAGGTACGAATGAAATGGGAGAGGAGTCAGAGCTCTTTTCTCTGCAGAAAAGTGGAGGCTCCTTGTTCCTCAGGGCTAAGGTGGAAGGGCTGTCCGGATGCTATCCGTTTGAAAACCTTCGTACTGCAGCAGACATGTTATTTTTATATGGAAGTTCTGATTTGGTGGTTGCAAAGCGGGCAATTGTATCCTTCCGTCTTTTGTGTATTTCAATAAGTGGTAATGCTTTATTTAATTGCATTTGTATTTTCAAAGCGCTGAAGATGGTGAAAAGTACTTTTTTCCCTTAATTGGCATATAGTTTCTCTATTATCTCTATGATCGTCACTGGACGTTACCTGATGAACTCTGGAGAAATGTCATAGATGACTTTGCAGCATCTTTCAGCGTGACTAGGCATTTGTTGCTGGAGTCTCTAACGTTTTATCTCTTGGATGATCACACAGATGAAGCTTTGAAGGTAAGTTATTGGATGAGCTTCAATGCAGGATATGCGGCTTTCCATAACTGTAATGTTGGTAATTTATTATTGTCAGACAAATTTATGGTACTTTTTTCTTTGAGGTGGAATCATTACCAACCTTCTATGTTTTGCGTTTGCACAAATAAGCAGCCAACTTTCGGACGTTTCTTGAATTTTCATCAGGAAAATAGAATTTCCAAACATCTTTTGAGTCATAGTGCACAAATATTTTGGCTTTTGAAAATTAGGGTTATTCAGATTATTATTTGGTTGTAGAGGAGAAGCTCTGCTGTCAAGTCGTCATTCTATGTGTTGAATGGTTCCCCCTTCTTTGATTAAGCTGAATTTATGACAAATGGATTGAACTATATATGCTATTCATCATGCTCACTAAAAGTTGCACCTCTTGGATTTTTCAGATGTAGGTTCTGAAGTCCCCAGTTATCATGAAATTTGTTCCATGATCCTCGTTAATATTTTGTAACTATCTTTGGGGCAAATTACATATTGCCACCCAAGTTTTTAGGATTGCTGCTAATTGTTCCATGATGTTTTAATTTGCAATTTGCCTTAGAACTTTAGAAATCGGTTGCAATTTGTCCTAGAGTTGACTCAAACCAAAATTTGCTTGAAGCTCACTGATTTCGTTTGCCTATGTAAGTATATACCAAAAGAAAAGTAGAGGAATAATTCAGAAATATATCACATTTGAGTACATGACTAAAGTTCCAATGAGAATTTGATCGGAGCCAACACCAAATACATATCGATTTAGAGATCTGAAATGTCGTTGAGTAATACCTATATTCTTTTCTCACATGTATAATGCATAACCAATTTACCTTCTAGAAATAGTCACGTGTTGTCATGTGGTCAGATATGTGAGAAAAAATTGGCTGCAATCAACGCAAGAGGGTGCGTTGCAACCAATTTCAAAAAGTCAGGTGGCAAATTGCAAAACCTGAAAATTTCAGGGGGCAACTTGCCACAATTCCTAAGAATTGGGGGGCAAATTGTAATTCTCCCTTATCTACATTTATTTCTAGGCAAAATTTTTGGTTTGAAAACAAATGAAAAAGTAGTAAGGTGAAGTCCTTGCAAGCAAGTTAATCATAATTATGAGAGGCTTCTGTTGCAAAATGGATGAATTTCTTTAAGGAATGAGATAGCAATACTCATCTAGACAGTTTGTTCATGTTTCAGGTTATTGTAATCTTTGGATGTATTAAAATCCTTTTTATTAAATAGGGCCAGTCTTTGGTGTCACATTTTTCAAAGAGTCATTATTTCGTGCACGGTGCAAGTAGAGTGCTACCGAAGTTAGTGAAAGCTAGAACAACAAAAATCTTCAAATACGTCTGCCTGCAATTGTTATTGAGGTTTCATATTAATTTATCAGCCTTTTGGATACTATGGTGATTTATTTTGGCCAAAGAGACTGGAGATGTTGAATATCATCATCTTTTAATTCTTAGGAATTTGGGAATTTGGTTGAGATTTTACTGGTTTGTTTTTTCGGTTGGAAAGATTCTGTTGGTTTACAGTCTAATATTTATTCCCAAATTTAAACTTCTTAGGAAGCTTGTCACCTTCTTCCAGAGATCTCAGGCCCAACAACTCATCCTAAGATTGCCCAAGTTTTGTTAGAGAGAGGAATGCCAGATACAGCCCTGATGGTTTTACGTTGGTCTGGACGTGATGGTGGATCACAGTTAATCTCGCTTCCTGAGGCCGTTACTGCAGTTCGAGTGAGGGTGGAATGTGGGCTGCTCACTGAGGCATTTACTTATCAGAGAGCGCTTTGTTCCAAAGTCAGGGAAAGGAAGCTTATATATGAAGCTGCTGTTGATCCTTCCAATGCCATTAAAGGTGAATGCAGGACTTGGGTGGAATGGATGGAAATTTTAGTCACTGAAATATGTTGCCTTTCCATTAGGAGAAAGCTTGTAGATCGAATGATAGAGTTGCCATGGAACTCTGAAGAGGAGAAGTATCTTCACAAGTGTCTAATGGATTATGCAACTGATGACCCTTCAACTATCATTGGAAATCTTCTCGTTGTTTTCTATCTCCAGGTAATCTAGTGGCATTTGGAAGAAAGTGATAATTGAGTCTCAGTGCCTCAATATGATTCTAGTGATACCATTTTGCTGATCACTGAGAATGAATATGGAATCACACTCTAAGTAGCTTCTACTTAACTATAGGATATTAAATGCAAACTATGGCAACAAGAATATTGCTTCACTTTATCTCTCTGATTAATTTGTCAGATTTCGTTGATGCCATCAATAATTGTTTGCTACCAAATATTGTTTGCTTTTGCCACAGGAATTTCTGTGTTTCCATATATTGAATGTTGGTTTGTTCTGCTACTTTTTTTTTGTGAGAATTTTTACCCCATAGATCCAGGATATATCAGGTTTGAACCTGGGTCTCTTTCTTGCCTGGTAACCCTCTTGCCTCTGGTCATTTGCTGGGGGAGTTTTTTGTGAGAGCTTGTCAGTTATTTCTTCAAACACGAAGCTGTTTTACCTGATTCCTACAAATCTCGTGTTCCATTGCAGCGCCACAGGTATTCTGAGGCATACCAAGTTGATTGTGAGCTACGGCACCTGGAGCAGAAATTTGCATCAACCACATCAGCTAGTCAAGATGTGTTATCTAGAATTCAAGCCGCTAGTCACTGGAGAACAGAGCTAGTGGTAAGCATTCTGTACTTGACCTTTTAGCTTCATGTTCGAAAGTGCCAAGTTGTTGGACAGGTGCTTTGGCTCAACTAGAGACAAATACTCCAAGCACATGAAGCCACTTTAGGTGGATTCTCGCCACCTTAGGTGGATTCTCATAGTAAGCTAAGTTGGCACTGACATATCTTTTGCAAAGTCCTAAATGTGAGGTCCTTTGAAGTAGAAGTCTTCTTTTGTTGCTTGATGCTGGTTTCAGGGTGTTCATTTTGCATGTTGTACAGTGAATGGAAAAAATAGTTTGTTGTCTCCACTGCTGGACATTAACTAGCTACTGCTTGTACAAAACAGGATAAGTGTATAGAGTTGTTACCAGAGGTGCAGCAGCAACAAATAAAGAGTGGAAAGTTCCCTGACATTATCGTCTCCTCTGAAGATGCTCATATGCCTGAAGAATGTGATCTTCCTCTTGAACGAAGGCCTATTCCTTACAGTTCTTCAATTCCCTTAGCTGTGGATTCTTCTGTTATATTGAACGAGGTCATGACTCCTTCCTCAAAACGATCCCATTTGGAGAATCCTATCAAAGTACTTGTGTCCAGCACCAATTTTGCAGTTGGACTTGGTAATACTGACTGGTCTTCAGTTTCTGGAGAGTCATTGCTTTTGAATACAGAAAGAGGCTCAAAGCTTCTTGGCAGAAGTCTAAAAACTGATACCTCAACATCTGGAGCTTTTGATTTCAAACCTGCCTCACCATTGCAAAGGTTTCCCAGAGGTTTGCCTAAGTTTCGCCAAAAGAGTTGGCCCCAGGGCAATTCGCCTGATCATATTTCATCAGTAATAGAACTAAATGGATTCAGTGACCAAGTCCAGAGAAGTAGTCATTTACACTCTCAAACACCAATGGCGAATCGTCAACCTTCACCTGCCAGCCACCGCGGTCTATTGAGAAGCTCTAAGCAGGACCTGCACAAGACAGTATCTGGCAAAAGGGTCCATTCAGAGACCAATGGTGTACCTTGGAATTCAGATGATCTAATGGACATCTCTTGGAGGTAACGTGGCTAGTGTCCTCTATTTCTTTGAATATTTTACTCTTACTGTGCCTCCATGTTGCATTTGCACTTAACCGCAGATGTTATAATCGGTCATTTTGATACATCTTGATGGTATGCTTTCTAACTCTCAGCAGTGGTGAGAAATCTTTTGTGGTCAAGGATGAGAATCAAGCTCAAGCACTGAGATGGAGATCCGATGAGACTAGTGATGAAGAAGAGGAACCACATCAGCAGAGATCAGTGGGGACAACTCCTTACCGAACTCCCGTTACTGCGATTCGCAGAAGCAGATTTGCCAGGAGATGATGGTTGTATGGATTCATCACGCATCAAACTTCCTGTGACTCGCGATTGTTCTTCCCGTTTGAAAGCGGGACAAATATTAAGCAGCTGTAACTTTTGCCTGAAGTGGGTTCATACCAAACTTTTGCAGCTTCGACTCGGCGTAGGAGCTGCAATAATGTAAGTCCTTATAGTTCCCCCCCAGGATCTTGCGTGGAGTTATTGATTGGGGAACGAGATTGAGGGTTTGAGAGTTCTTATATCTTTGAAGCGACTTGTAGCACAAGGCATTTTGTGCCGGTGTCGGCAATTTTTTTGTGAACCTGTAACCGGATCGAGTGCCTTGAGATCATTTTGGTTAAAGAGATTTTTGAAGATAGAATCTCGCGCCTATGCAAATCAGAGCTGTTCTGGTGCTGTTGTCTTGATATGGCAGACGTAGATCTGCCGGGAGTTACTTGACTCCATTGAAAAGCATATTAATCGGAACATATCAATCGCAGGCAGGATATTGCATTTTCCCGTCGCTTTGTTATCGCTGCCTCGAGGGTTTTCTTTTCTTTTGAGTAATCAAACTGTTCATTTGTATTTTTCTTTTGGCGTTAAATTTTGCGCCTGTCGGGGTTGGTTATGGCACTAGCTAGCTGGTAGCTAAGTGATGTTGCCGATGGTGGCGGCATCGTTGATTGATCACTGAGCATGGTGGTGGTTGTCCGGTGAATGGTGGGCAACTGTTTATAAAAATGGAATTGTAATTTAGAAGGCAATGATTTATAATATTGGAATTGTAATTTGTTTGTTTTGTGAAAAATAAATAATTTGTAAAATGTTTTATTTTAAATGATTATTTGTATCGCTTATTTAAAAAGAATGAAAATTATTTTTATTGTCCATGAAAATGTTTAGATTTAATTTATACTGTTAGTAAAAATAATTATCATTAACTAATTAATTCAAATAATTAAGTAATTATTTGTTTAGAAAATATTTTTAAAATTATTTATTTTTTTGCGAAATGAATAGAAAGAAATTTCAATGATGCAAAAGTGATATTATTAATTTCATGAAGATACTTAATAACGTTTCATATTATTCACCCTCAATTGAGAAAGTAAGGATAATTTGTGGTAGAAAATAAGATATATTTGGCATTCTTTGTCAATTCTCTATCGAAATAAAATACATAATCCAAAAAGAAGTATATCTACTTTTGGTCAACAACATTACATCCGCCTAGAGGTGTCAATATAGGTTATAAACCCATATTATGATCCACTTTTAGTTAAATAATTCAAATATGAGTCAAGTGAAAGTTAAATATAAGTTAAATATGGGTTGAGTGAGTTATTAGGTGGATTCATCATCTCTCTCCTTCCATCCCCTCCTCTATGCGTTCTCGTCCTTCGTTGCCGATCCAATGAAATTCATTCAACAATAATTAAAAGATCGATTTTTAAAAAAAAATTATTTTCCTCAAACTATTTCAATTTAAAGGTATCCACATTTTTTTATTTACTAATTTTTTAGGAAAAAGGACATCAAAAATCCCAAACTATGTTCCTTGGGACAATTTTACTTTGAATTTTTTTTTTGTGCCATAAAAACCCAAAACTATCTTGGGAACGATTTTCTACTGAACTTTTTCTTTGTGCCACGAAATATCTGAACGATGCCACTTAGGACACATTTACCCCAGACTTTTTAACTAAATGGTATTTTTGTCTTTTCCTTTTTTCTTTAGTAGAGGGAAGAGGAAAAAAAAGGAAAAAAGAAAAGACGAAAATGCCCTTTAGTTAAAAAGTCCGGTAAATGTGTCCCAAGTGGCATAGTTCGAGATTTTTCGTGGCACAAAGAAAAGTTCAGTGTAAAATTGTCCCAAAAGTGGCATATAGTTTGGGTTTTTAGTGGTACAAAAAAAGTTTAGGGTAAAATTGTCCAATGATATAGTTTGGGGTTTTTTATGGTAAAAAAAAGTTCAGGGTAAAATTGTCCCAATAGGCATAGTTCAGGGTTTTTGGTGACATTTTCCCAATTTTTTATTATTTAATTTACTTTATAAATTTGATGTGAAATGAAAAGCTTAAAGTGGACTAAATAAATGAGAGTAGATTTTTTAAACTAAGTTAAATATTAATATGTGTTGGTAATATGGGTCGGATATGGGTTGGATATGGGTCGGGTTGAGTATGAGTTATCAAATTTATATTGCATGAAAATGGGTCTAAACGAGTTAAATGGATTGACGTGGGTCGGACCATTTTCGATTCGATCCAAACCCGACCCGACCCGACCCGCTCATTTGACACCTCCACATCAACCGCTCAACTTCAAAAGTCAAACAACGATACTTTCTGCACGTTTCCTTCCCCTTTCCGCACGTTCCGAATCCCGTCGGCGTCGGAGGACGAAAGCTCATGGCGACGGCTCTGAAACTCCCGATCATAGACTTGTCTTCGCCGGACCGCCTTTCCTCCGCCACTTCGATACGCCAGGTCTCTTCCTGCCTTAAGCGCTTCGCCGCGGACTGACTCATTTCTTGTATTTCCTGTTCCTGTTTTTTCGTTTCCAAAACGAGCGACCGCCGGTGTTTTTCGAGGTCGTCGGTGACCGGGGACCGACGCTGTGTGATCTTTGTGTGCAAAATTGGAATCAGCATCATTGCCGCTGCTGTAATTAACATTATCGAGATTGTTGCAATTGCTCCGATGGTGTTCGAATTGAGGGAAAGAGACGGAAAGGAGTAGAATTGATGAACAGAGATTAGGAGGAATTGAAGAGATTCCGAGATTTGGGGATTATTTATGTATTGCTTAAGAAAGATGTTCTCTCTTTCTACATTTCATCCCGTTTCTTTCGCTGGCATACGTAATCACTCCGTCCAAATTTAGTATGAAGCTTATTGTCTTAAAAGAGTCTCTCGAGTCATTTCATGTAATGTAACTTTGTAGTGCAAGGAACAATGTGACTTGGTATTCGGAAGGGTTTCGAATTACTCTTTGTTGTTCGTCTGGTGTGTGCTGAGAGAAGACTTATCTTGGAACTCAGACGTGTGTGCTGTGTCAATTGGATTGCAGGCTTGCTTAGAGTATGGCTTCTTTTACCTGGTGAATCATGGCGTAAAGGAAGAGTTGGTCACTAGAGTGCTCGAGGAAAGCAAAAAGTTCTTCTTGCTCCCCTTGGAAGAGAAAATGAAATTGGCTCGGAAGGAACATAGAGGCTACAGTCCATTGTATGCGGAGATCCTCGACCCTTCCTCAAACCCCAAAGGTCTCTCTCTCTCTCTCTCTCTCTCTTTTTCTCACGCACGCGCACATGGGCCTTTGCATTCTGTGGCATCTTTGGTTGGACTTGTTAGCCTTTTTTTAAAAATCAAGTTACTTGTCCTTTTGCTTTAGCCTTTTGCTTTAGCATTTGTCTAAAACTTTTTGAGCTTGGTGTTGGAATATAGATGCTAATGGATATGGGGACATTATAATGTCTGTGTTTCTGGTTGGTTATCCGTTGTTAAGGACAGAAAAATAGGTCGGTTATTACTCACAGCTCTGTGATTCCATTAGGTGACTCAAAAGAGAGTTACTACATTGGCCCTCTAGAAGATTCTTCGCATCAAAAGAATCTGAACCAATGGCCTCCTGAAGGTATGGTTTGTTGAATATATTCTCTCATATTCGAATGGACTGCTTTTCATTTAAGTATTGTATGCAGTAGTATTATCATGACAACATCTAAGTAAACCGCATCTCACCATGATCAACTATACTTTTCATCTAACACCATTGTGCTCAACTTCATATACATCATCATCATCATCATCACAAGTGTTATTCAAGTGCTATGCACTATTTGACATCTAACAAGAAATCATTAAATGTGGACTCTTGTCTAAGCAGTGTTTGAAGTTTCTTTCCCCTTCTAGTGAATTCCAGATAAGATGCCATCTTGGAAATCTACGATGGAATCCTACCACAGAGAAGTAGAGTAAGTTCTTAGCACTTGCTTATTGTTGATGCAGTTGCATGTTGATCAACTTGGAAGTACATTGTTGTTCATCTCAGAGCCTGTACCTAGTGATTTTGTTTTCCCAAAAGGCCATTCTTTGAAAAATTCTGAGAATTTCCATCGACTATCGGAATTTTTAGACTAGACAAATATCCTTACTTTATTTCTGGTGCAAACAGATGTGTCTCACTGAGTTAAATGACTTATGATATTAGTTCTACTGTGGCTATTTTGCTAAGTGATATGTTGTTAGTCGAGCCTAAATTTTCAGAAGAATGATGTGGGTCAATTGGATGTGCCAATTTTAGGAAAAGAAGAAACATTGAGAGGAGGCACAAATAGTTTCAGTCTGTTTCTTGTTCACCGTGTGTATATCTGTAATTGGTTGTCTCTCTTACATGATGTATTTTCATCTTTACCATAACTTACTTTTCTATTGCTATGATGGACCTTTTTGTTAGGTCTGTGGGGAGAAAGCTTCTCTCTTTGATTGCACTGTCACTGAACCTGGAGGATAACTTTTTTGAGAAAATAGGGGCCTCAAACAAACCTAGCTCATTCCTTCGTCTTCTACACTATCCAGGTCCAGTGTATACTCATCTCTCTGATTTACGTGGCTAATGAATAAATATCATTGTTCTTTGCCTTGGATCAGTTCTGAACTTATTTCAATTCCTGTTGAACTTGAACTGTGCATGACTGGCTAGATGATATGATGAATCAAGATGAACTCATATGAGCAGTGTTCTTCTAATATGAAATATCAAAAGATGCTCATATGGCATCATAATCAAGATATAGTCTATATGTAAATTTGGCGATGCTGATGTCGTTTAGACTTCTAGAATAGCATGGTTATTGTTTTTCATTGAAGCAAATGAGAACCCAAAGTGACTATCATTCTGGAACTAATTTCAGGTGAAGCAATGATTTCTAAAGAAGAAATTTATGGTGCATCTGCACATTCTGATTATGGAATGGTCACTCTACTGGCAACTGATGGAGTTCCAGGACTGCAGGCATGTCAGCTTTAATATACTTCAGTTCTCAGGCATGACTATCTTAAATGCTTGTCACAGACAAATTAATGAAGCTTGTCTGCAGGTCTGCAGGGATAAAGATAAGCACCAGCGATGCTGGGAGGATGTTCCTCATATAAATGGGTGAGTTTGTTATCCTCAAGCAATTTATCTTTAGAACTTCAGATGATTGATGACTTTGTTGGGTATTCTCAATATTTTTAACATCCCTGAGTAGAATAGGAGCATTACATTGACTGTTGCTTTAAATATTTTTGGTTTCTCTTGGTGAACTGCTGATGATCCATCCAGTAGATTAGCCAAGGGCTCCCAGCTCTCTTTGTTTTCATTATTCTGTTTCTCTAGTCTCTCTTTTGGTATCTTCTCTTTTTACGAATACAATACAAGCAGAAGAAGATGAAAGAAGCATTAGCATAGAAGTGCTCTGGCTTGCTGCTATTCTCATGATGACTGAGTTGGCTATTCTCTGTTTTGATATTGACAATATAAAAATGATTTTGCAGGGCATTCATTGTAAATATTGGGGACATGATGGAGAGGTGGACTAATTGTTTGTTCAGGTAATCAATGAAACTAGAAAAACTAAATGCAGCAAGTGTTTTCTAGAAGATAAAGTATCTTTTATGTTTTAAAATTTGTCTCTTACTCTCAGGTCAACACTTCACAGAGTGATGCCAACGGGACAAGAACGCTTTTCTGTAATTTACTCGTCTTCTATCTGTTCGCTTGTCATTTTCAGTTTGCAAGTTCTAAGGCAATGTGTTTACTCTTAATTAATGGCAGCAGGAAATGGTATCAGCAAATTGACTGGATATTGCTTGATTAATACTTCTGACATGCTTCTGATGAGGCAATAGGTCTTTCAGCCAATTGTTGAATTGAATATGAATTTAGGCTAAAAGTCGTTTTTTCTCATCCTTGAGAGCCTAATAATTGCCAACAGGAAGTGATTGGATAGAAGCCATTCTATTTCATCTTAGTTTCTTTATTATGGGATTGTGATTTCTTCTGAACTATGCATTTTCATTCTTGTTGCTTCTATTATATTGAAATTGTCAAATTTAAGTAGCATCATTTCATTTGTACCAAGGATAATGTCCACTTACCCCCTGAAAGCTGGTTTAAATGGGCTTGTGAAGTTGTGTGTTTATTTAGTTTTATTGTTTCAGTATTTTGTGTGTGTTATGTGATCCTTTTGTTGAATGAATTCATATCTCCTCCTTGATTGTTGAATGCTCTAGTAGTCGAGATTGTTGGGCTATGATAATACAAATGCATGAGAAGGTTGCTCTCAACCCATTTCTAGAATTTCCACATCAGAAACTACTTGCAACCCCACAATTTCATCCCTAAAGATTCGTTTGTGCTCTTGAAATCAGAGCAAGAAAGAAATAAAGTTTTCCTTGCGCCATCTTTTTCTCCCAGCCTTTGAAGTTTTTTCAAGTTTACTCTCTTCAATAGATGCATGCTTAGTGAATTAGTCTTCAGGTTCTGGTTTTTCTTGGTTGTCCTTACTTTAGATATTTTACTTAACGGGTGGAAAGTCAGAATCTTTCCATTTTGTCTAGAGACTAGAGTCCAAGAAAAGTGCACTAACTGAGTGGTTGGGCCATGTAAATGATGAATTCATCAAGCCTAAATTTGTGGTGATGTAGAAAATTGTATTTTATTGAATGTGTAGATACTAGAATTTTGTTTATTCCTGTTTACCATTGTCTATTAGTACTTTGAATAAATTCTATCATATTGTCAGAAAATCTTCTCGATTGTAGGGGAGACTATGGTAAAACTAACCGTTTAATTTAAAATTGTATTTCTGCAGATGCCTTTTTTCTTTGATCCAAATGAAGATTGTGTGGTAGAGTGCATAAAAAGTTGCTGCAGTGACTCGTCTCCTCCAAGGTATCACTGCAACTGCCCATGTGGTGGTATTCTTTATTAGCATTATTGACCTATCAATTACATATTTTATGCCCGCCACTGCTCAGCAAACTAGCCTGTCTCTGTCTAATACAAAAAAATTGTTTGTATAAGGATTCAGCGTATTCTTGTAAAATTGTTCCTGAGAAGCAAAGATCAATGGATTGTAATAGTTTCATATGATACAGAATGGTTGTCATATGCAAGTCCAAGGTTCTTTTTCACTTCCCTCAATAAGTATGTGCCTTGTTCTTGCTGGAAGTAGGAAACAGCTGAATGTTGACGTTATATGGGGCATAGCAATCTGTGCAGGGGAAGAAAACGTATTTGAGTTTGGTGTGATTTTTTCTTTTATGGTTGAAGTGCTCCACTGGTGTCCTGGACGCCTTTGATTGAACTTACTTCGTGCATGCAGGTTTCCTCCCATCCGGAGTGGAGATTACTTGAAAGAACGGTTCCGGCTCACGTATGGAGCGTAATTTAACATCTTGTCCAATCAAATGGAGGTGTCCTACAGTAAACCATCATGTGGAGTGTCAATAGTAACATAATGTTCGACTAGCTGCTAGACAATTTCAACTTCCACTTGGACACCTTACATGTCTGTGTCTATGCATTTCAGTGATACGAGAAGTGTCCAATTTCACTTCATTTCCTCCTTGTCTTCTTGGCTCTTGCCCTTGGTCACAACTCTTGTTGAACCTCCTTTGAAAATGATGCAGCTATTGCGACAAATGTTAGAGACAAGTCAGTTGTTGTCTTAACGATCGTTTGCTTGTTGGGATGTGCTACTGCCTGTGGGGACATGAGGGATCCTAGGCCTAGAATCTGGATCATGACTGGTTTCAACGAGCTACGTTGTTTAGCAGTTTTCTGAAAAATCTATAGTATTTCATAAGCATCAATACAATGAGGAACTTTCACATATACATATTAATAAAGTGAAACTTGGAAAATTCTAACAAGTCAGTTTTTCAAGTGTTAATTGATGATAGCATCTCTTCATGGATAATAGCAAGCTTTTGTAGAAAATATGTAAGTGTTTAGTTTGTACTGTCGCTTGTAAATTTTCATTATCAATAGTAACATTCAAATTTAAGTTGGTAATTCACTGATTAAATAGATATCGGTAATCCAAATTAGTGTTTTTTTATTTTTTTGCTTTCAAATATTTATGTTATCTTTATGTCATTAATATTGATGCATTTTCATAGACATCCGTAAAACTTCAATATATCTTGGTAACCTGTTGATTTATTAGACATCGGTCACTTATTGTAAGTTATTTGGATAGTTATATTCATAATATTTTTAATTAGGCCTGGCTTAATTTTCAAAACCTCTAATGACATCAATTTACATGTAAATTGGCATTTTAGGGTATGTTTGTTTACGAAACACTCAAGATTTGGAAAACTTTTTTACAAAAATGATTGTTTGTATTGCTTGTAAAAATAGATGAATGCAAAATATCTCCAAAACCCATGAAAATAGTTAAGCATAATTTTTTGTTGATAATGAAGACAATTTCTATTGATTAGTACCCGCCCTAAAAATCCATTGCACAACTCACTCATGAGTAATGAAAAAAGCTGGAAATATAACTTTGAAGTATATAATATGAAATTAACTGAGCCTAACCGGGTTTAGACGAGTTATAATCGGCGGGCCGGATTCTGCAGGCAAATTACCCGTTCAGATCAATCTATTTCATGGCCTTGGGCCCGACTAAGCATGGGGCCTGGACGGGCCCAGCGGGCTTCCAAGTCCCTTCAAAATGAGTTAAACGGGCCATCCATCATGGAGAAATCGACACCTTCGTCCCTCCCGCCGTCGCCATGAACCCCATCGCCGCCTTCGCCGGTCGATCTCCGAACCCGTGGCCGAGGAAGAGATCCGGCGAGTCCGCCCCGCGATCCCGCTGTCTCGTCCTCTGCGCAACCTCCCTCCTCGCTGTCCTCGCCTTCTTCTACTTCTCTTATGCTCGCATCTCCACTTCGCTCCTCCGCGGCTCGCTCGAGGCGGCGCCGCGCCCCACGCGGCGGTGCGAGCCCGGGTCCGAGCCCTAGGGCAGAGGTTCCTGTCCTACTCGCCCCACAGCGGGTTCAGCAACCAGCTCTCCGAGTTCAAGAACGCGATCGTGGTGGCCGCGATCCTCAACCGGACGCTGGTGGTCCCGCCGGTCCTGGACCACCACGCCGTCGCTCTCGGCAGCTGCCCGAAGTTCCGGGTCCTGGGTGGGAGGGAGATTCGGCTCGCGGTCTGGGAGAGCGCGGTGGAGCTTTTGAGGACTGGGAGGTGAGTGGAATTGGGGATTTCGTGGGTGCGAGATGGAACAATCGCCGATTCGCTTGCTGAAGATCCCAGCTTTCCTTAAAATTTACTTCTTTCTTTATGCTGACTTGAGATCTTCTTTTAGTAAGTTCCATGGACTCGTCCTGCGACTGAGATGAAACATGTCATTAGCTATCTTGAGTAAATCAGCGATTTTTTCAGGATTCTTTTTGTTTTTCCCCTCATCGTCCTCAGGCAGGGATGATTATGGCCTTCATGTTGATTCTTGTTAATTTGCAGTTGCCAAAGGAAGAGAGAGTTTTTTGTTTAATCTTTTCGTGATTGAGATTCTTCATTGTATTTCAGGTACGTCTCTATGGCCGACATCATTGATATTTCATCCTTAGTGTCTTCTTCAGTGATCAGAACAATTGATTTCAGAGTTTTCACATCAATATGGTGTGGGGTGAACATAGACTTGGCTTGTGACAATGGAGCCACTAGCGAGTCCCCTTTGCTTGCTAGCTTAAAGCAATGCGGGTCGTTTCTCTCTGGGTTTAATGGTAATGTAGACGAGTGTTTATATTCTGTGGATGAAGACTGTAGAAGCACAGTTTGGACATACCAAAATGGTAATGACGGAGAGTTAGACTCATTTCAACCTGATGAACAGTTGAAGAGAAAAAAGAAGATAACATATGTTAGGAGGCGCCGTGATGTGTATAATGCACTTGGACCTGGTTCTCAAGCTGATTCAGCTGCTCTTCTGGCCTTTGGAAGCCTGTTCACTTCTGCATATAAGGGTTCACAGCTTTACTTTGATATTCATGAAGCTCCAAAGGATTTGAGAATACAGTCGATAATTGAGAAAATTGAATTTCTCCCTTTTGTCCCTCAAATTCTCAGTGCTGGGAAGGAATTTGCTCTCACAACCATTAAGTCCCCTTTTCTATGTGCGCAGCTGAGATTGTTAGATGGGCAATTCAAGAACCACCGGGAATCTACTTTCCTTACCTTAAAAGAAAAGGTTGAGTCTTTGAGGCAGAATGGACCTCTGCCTATTCATATTTTTGTGATGACTGATCTCCCTGAAGGTAACTGGAGCAGAACTTACTTGGGAGATTTGGCCAGAGATGTTGACAATTTTAAGCTTCATTTTCTGCAAGAGGAAGATGAGCTAGTGATTCAAACAGCAAAGGAACTTGCAATGGCAGGGCATGGCCTGAGAGTTGGGTTTGTCGCAAATAGATTTACACGAATGGACAAACTCAAAAAGCAATGCTCTCCTCGCAAATTAGCTGATGTCCTTCTGTACATAGAAGAAGTGATTTGCAGCTGTGCTTCTCTGGGTTTTGTTGGAACAGCTGGATCGACTATTGCCGAGAGCATAGAGATGATGAGAAAACACGATGTCTGTTCAAGTTAAGGCTCACTTCAACTCCTAACGATTTGATTGGAAATTTTGCACTTCATTGCTTGATATTATGCATTGATTATGCATTGATATTTAGGAGCTGGCCACGGGTTTTGTTATATGGTGGGACGGTCTCTTGATATTGTGATTTGTGAGCCTTTGACTCTTTTTCTGATGGGTGGTCTGCATGATAATCGCTTTCACCGTTTCAGCAATGCATACGGCATGCCCAGTTCGAGTTCTTGGTTCACTGGATGTCAATGTCGCACAGTTAAAGATATTATGCTAGCTGCAAGATTTGGTCATCAGAGGGATCAAGTTCTTCAAGAATCTGACTTCATCCTCAATAACAAGGAAAAAGGGTCCTCTCCAGTTTCTGTAAATTAAAAGGTCATTGCAGCTATTGTTGTTACTGGCGGTTGCAGTTAATGTCGTTACTGGCCTGTTGAGGTTCTTTGCTGGTGAGTTGCAAGCAAATCACAGCTCAAAGTATGCATTTTTCTCTCTTTTGTGCACTTCACTTTGGCATTCAATTTATTCATTGTAAATGCACACATTTTCTTCCTTTCGTACTTGGGATGAATGTTGTTATTTCCTGCCTTTCACCAACTTCTGCATGTATACCGTGTCAAGTACTAGAATTTCACTAATTTTTGCTATAAAACTGATTAGTGGAGGTCATGCCACAGCTGCAACGAAAATGAATTTCCCCTGATAAGCTGGATGGGCACTGAATTTTTTTTTAGGGGCCTAAGACCTATTTAAGCTCTGTCTGTTTCATGAAAAATGAATGATTTGTAAAATATTTTCCTAAAAATGATTTCTTGTATTGCTCGAAATAATTAGTCAATTAAAAATATTTTCACTATCAACAACAATCTATATATAAACATTTTTGTGGATGATGAGCATATTTGTCATAATCGATTATTTTGGTAAATTATTCATTTTCTGCAAAATAAGTGCATCTAGTAGGAGAAAAAAAAATTCATGGAAGGCATGCATAGAAGCTGCGAAGAACATGCATGTTTGTGTGCTTTTCTGAGTAAAAGCTGCGAACGAGGCGAAGTAGTCGTGATAGTAAAGATATCGAAACATGCAAGTTATGTGTAGGGTCAAGTTAACCTTCATTTCTTGTTGAATTGTAGAAGTGTTTTTGTGTTATGGGCATCCACATCTTGCCAACCTATCCACCCACACGCATCAAATAAGGCTCCACCTTCCAAGCGGCGGGCGTGGCTTCCAAGATTAATATGAGTGGGCAAGGCTGTGATTTGAACACAAGATTTGCCGGACCCAGACCAAATCCTTAATTACTCAGCCAATTTCTAGTCTCCTGGTTTTTTTTTTTTTTTTTTGGTGGTGTATCCGTCAGTCGTGTTTGTATTTTGTTAATTTACCTTTCCAGTTTTTGCCTTTCTCTTTCCATCGGTGAAGTAGGTGAAAAATACAACTTTAGCAGATCCGGCCCATTGGAAAGTTCCCTGAAACTGGATGAGGGCCGTAGATTCCTTCAAATTCATCTATTATAGAATATAGTACATTTCATTTCTTCGAAGTCAGTCTATTCCGGAATCTAGCAGATTTGATTCTGATGCTGTCCTTCCCCTCGAGAACTCCTTCTCAGTTTTGCTTTGTTCTGACAATGTTTAGTCTATTCCGGAATCTAGTAGATTATGCTCTCCTCTTCCCCCTCGAGAACTCCTTCCCATTTTGACTCTCAAACTAGTCTGCTCTAACGATGTTTCGAAAACCAGTCGCCGGCCTGCCCTGCCCCGCCCCGCCCCTGGTTCACTGGAGGAAGCTCTCCGGCAAGCGACTGAACCCAATGTAGTCATCTGTTTCTTTTGATTCCTTTGTCTGCCTTTGCCAAAGAAAAAAGGGGGAGATGCCCTTTTCCATGGAACCGTAGAATATGCAGTTGATAGCTTATTCCACTATTCTTTGCAAAGGCGAAAAGAGAGAATGCTACCATCGTCAAACTACAATGATCAGAGTACCACATTGCTTTGTTGGCCCCAACCAAGTGCAACATTACGGAAAGATAGTGCCCTTCCCACCAAAGCCAAGAAAAAAAAAGAGGGGGAGAGAAAGAAATCAAGTGTTGGGTCGATATTTATTCCCTAATTTAGATTTCGAGGTTGAGATTTTTCTTGGAGTGATTGTCCGAATCGGGTACATGCATAAAAGATCCATTTAAACGCCAAAAAATGAAGTTAAAAGGTAGAAGAATATCTTATATCTATAAAAACGGATGGGAGGAGGGCAAATCTACTGAGGCACTTCTGAAGCAATTATATCCGCTTAAGGCTAAGTCAATTAAGATTAACATTAATAATGTCAAAAGTCAATTTAAGATTATTACGGAAAAATTACCCAAAAAAAGATCTTCAATTTTTTGCATTTCAGCGAAATATAAAGTGCAAATCAATTGGTCGGCTTCACATCCGAAGTGGGAAAAAAAGGGGAGAGGGGGAGAGAAATGTGGGGGAATTCGCCCACGTGTAAAACGTCTTTCAAAAAAAGAAAAAGAAAAACACGAGTCAATCCAAAAATTCCGTCACCTCGGGAAGCTCAATGGTTACACGTCAGCGCTTTGCACTATTTTCTCAAAGGCCATGTCCATCGTTATCTGCCTCTCCCGATGTATATATAGCGGCTCGTTCTTCGTACATCGGCTCCCCTGCATCCATCAATCACAGCGAGATCCAAGATTGTAGTCCTCCTCCTCGCCACTGCTATTCCGCCACATTTGACTCGGCGAATCGGTTGCCGATCTAGGTTTTCTTTTCCCTCTCCTCGAAGCTTGAGGCCGCGGCTCGTTCCTCGATCATGGAGGGAGCAGGAGGCGTCGATTGCCTGGCCGACGAGCGGCAGAAGGCGCGGTTCGACGTGGACGAGATGAAGATCGTGTGGGGCGGCTCCCGCCACGCCGTCGAGGTCTCCGATCGCATGGCCCGCCTCGTCGCCAGCGATCCGGTCATTGCTCTATGCCCTTCTTCACTCTCTCCCCCCACTCAGCGTGCGTGCTTGACGACGTCGACGTCGACGCGAAAATGAACTTGGTTGTGGTGGTTGGGATATTCGGTTTGTTTGAATGGAGTCTTTCGATCGTGAGCTTTAGAGCATTCGTTGGATGTTTTGGTGTCGATTGGCTGTGGGGTGATTACTGAAGGGAGGGTAAACCGGTGTGTCGGGTTGAGTCGATAGGAACTTCGATCTTGTCTAGGCTAATTGGAATTGAGGGTGGATTTGGATGCTGTTTTTCGAAAGAAATTAATCTGCCATTGTTGGTAATTTGACCTCTCAGAGACAATTTGTAGGAGCAATTTGGAGTGATGCGGTTTTTTGGAGTGATTTAGGCGTTGATCTCACTTCTTTAGCTTGTAATTGCTAGTTTTTGTTGTGACTTTTGTATGTCATGGTTTGTAGCTGGTTTACGGTTGCAGGCCTTTCGGAAGGACAACAGGAATATGCTGAGCAGGAAAGAGCTTTTCAAAAATACTCTCAGAAAAGCTGCCTATGCTTGGAAGCGCATTATTGAGCTTCGACTTACTGGTTCGTCTCTGTTCGACCCGTTTTAGTGCACTTGTTTTCTATAAGCGAATGGAATTTCTGGTCTAACAAAATTCAATCTTCTGTCTTGCAGAGGAAGAGGCGTCAAGGTTGAGGGCCTTTATTGATGAACCTGCTTATACCGATCTTCACTGGGTATGGTCTATTCCTTGTAGTATCCTTGGCCCTTCTCATGCTTTCCTTTTCTTTTCTCCTTTTTGAGCAAGGACTTTCTCAATTGATAAGTAGTACTTTTTCTAGCTGAGCATAATGCTCACACAGAGAGTATTGTTGATTGGCCCCGGACTTTAAGCAATTAACTGTTCAATACAGTCTACACATTTTGTAGACTTTGTTGTGACCCTTTCTAAATTATTGCATATTCGGGAGATCTGATTAATCTTTTGATCATGTGGTTGTGGTTAGTTTTCTCTTTTCATGCTTTCTCACACTGATTTCTCTGCAGGGAATGTTTGTCCCTGCCATTAAAGGACAAGGAACTGAGAAGCAGCAACAGAAGTGGTTGCCGTTGGCATATAAGATGCAAATAATTGGATGCTATGCACAGACTGAACTTGGCCATGGCTCAAATGTCCAAGGTCTCGAAACTACCGCTACATTTGATCCCCAGACGGATGAGTTCATCATTAATAGTCCCACGCTAACTTCTAGCAAGGTAAAGGGTTCAAGGACGGTGTCTTCTTTGAAAGAAAAAGACAGATGATATAATTGACATTTATTTTTTTCTTTATTTATCCTTTCTCTTACATCTTCGTTAGGCCTCTAACTAAACCTTCCTTGATAAATTGTACTGTTGATTCAGAATGTGATGTCCAATTTATTTGCTGCTGTTATCTTGCTTTTCAATATTAGATTTGCCTAAATATGGTTTTCCTTTTCTAATAGTGGTGGCCTGGTGGACTTGGTAAAGTTTCCACACATGCTGTTGCATATGCGCGACTTATTGTTAATGGTCAGGACCATGGAGTGCATGGTAAGCTTACCAAGCATTCTACTTGTGTAAGTGTGGCAAGTATTTATATTATTATTGACATGACATCCCCATTTGTAGGTTTCATTGTCCAGCTTCGGAGCTTGGATGACCATATGCCTCTTCCTGGCATAACTGTTGGTGATATTGGCATGAAATTTGGAACCGGAGCTTATAACAGCATGGACAATGGACTCCTTAGTTTTGATCATGTGCGAATTCCAAGAGATCAAATGCTTATGAGGTTAGGTTTCACCTCTCTTGCTACCTAAAAGGGGCAATCATCACACATCATGCATTGACGATATCACAACTGTAAATTTTGAAGTTCAAAGAAGATACATTATGATCATTTCAAGTACTAAGTAGCATACGTGACAATAATTTGTGGGAAAATGAAGAGACATGAGTGAAAAGAGTACCATGGAAGCTCATGAGGCATCATTATCAATTAGGTGGATACAATTGTGTACACAACAGGATATTAGCTCAACGGTAGAGCATTTTCTGAAATCCTTGGGAAATGCGTCAGGGTTCTGCAGGTTACAAGGGAAGGGAAGGTTGTGCAATCTGATGTGCCACGACAGCTGATTTATGGGACAATGGTGTATGTCCGCCAAACTATTGTATCTGATGCTTCCGTCGCTTTGTCACGGGCAGTTTGTATTGCTACAAGATATAGTGCTGTTCGTAGACAATTTGGGTCGCAAAATGGTGGTCCTGAGACCCAGGTAGAGTAATTAGTTTTTCCATCTTTAGATACTGATGCAATGAGGCCTTACTCCATGGTAATTTAGTTATGTATGAAATTCTATATGCAGTTCCCTTAGGTTTGTTAAATATGATTAGTCCAGCTATGGCAAGAACTATAGATATGCTGTCACACCTTTGTGCTTGGATGGGTGGAAGTGAAAGGAAATGGAAGGAATGACTTACCTAGGGATATTGATTATTATGAAAATAAAATAAATGGAGGGAAGTGAATTGAATTAACTCCCTTGGGCACACAAAAGAACTTCTGTCCACAGTTGAGAGAGATAGGGGGAAATTGTGTTTAGCTCCCTCACTTCCCAGAATGCCCTTAACGGGGAATTGATAAAGTGAAAAAAACAAAGGAGCATTTTAGCATCCCGACTAACTCGATATTCCTCCAAGCCATTGTTCATCCAAACAGGAAGGGAAATGCCCTTCACTTCTTTTCTCTTCAATGTTCGTTTCTTTTTCTTTCCATTTATATTTCTCCCAACTTGAGTACCAAACAGAGTGATACAGCCAGGTACTTCCTTTTTAACTAGAAGAATATGGTGTAGCAATTATAAACTTGATCCACATGGGTCAAGCCATCAAAGGAATACTCAACTGGTGACTTGGGGGGTAGATCTTTTGTTAAATATCATTTTCATCAGTGCTCTCCAATGTTATGTGACACTTGGGGTTTTACAAACTTCCACATCTTTAGCGTTGTTTGGTCTAATGCTCTGATACCATTTTAATCTTGGGCTTGTCCATGTGGACTGAGCTCCCAAAAGGAGTACTTGGTTGGTGACATTCGATTGAGTTGTTATTTAACTATCACTTCACAAGCTCTTCTACTCTATGTTGGGATTGTTCCTTACGACATACATAACTTCTTTTGAATCTTTTGGGATATATCAGTTTCCAAAATGATGCATGGTAGGGCATTTGAGTACTTGCCTTTTCCATTATCCCTTTGTTCTTGATTCATGAGCTAACATCTCTGCTGCCTATTTTATATTAGGTGATTGACTATAAAACTCAGCAAAGCAGACTTTTCCCCTTGTTGGCTTCTGCCTATGCTTTCCGATTTGTTGGCGAATGGTTGAAATGGCTATATACGGATGTGACTCAAAGGTTGCAAGCAAATGATTTTTCAACATTGCCAGAGGCTCATGCATGCACTGCTGGTTTGAAATCTTTGACAACCTCTGCAACTGCCGTACGTGATACTTTCTGACCTCTATCCTTTTCCCCAACACATGCATATGTATTTTATATTCCCCCCCTCTCCAAAAAAAAAAAAAAAAAGAAGGTAGAAAACAACATGGAAATCTGATTCAGTGCTCAAGGCCTGTTTTATTTTGCTTGATGCTATTTCATTCCTTTGAATGACCCCATCTTTGCATTTCCTTCTTGTTTTTATGTTACTGCAGGTATGGTTTAGATGTTGAGTTATTTTCATTGACTTGATTACACAATAGTATTGCCTGAACAGCTTTGACAGCTTATGGCAGAAGCCTGGTATGACATACCAGAATGACTTAGAAAAGATATTTTTTCCATGTACACAAGTTGGGGGCATAAAAGGGATTGAAGTTAAGAATTCATGATATTTTAGTGTTTGAATGTTATCTATGCTTGAAGATTTAATGCCCTGTAATGCCTGCACTGTGTTATTATTTTTCCTCATGCTCACATTTAAATTGACCATTTCCACGTATTATCCTTTTGTTTTTTAGTATCTCGTATCTCATCGAAGGTGTGGTCTACGGAAGTATTTCATTATTTATTGCTAATTTTGTAAGGCATCGGGGTTTCCTATCACTTTTTTATGATTTTGGACTTCTACCATTTCCTTCCTTGTAGTTAACATATTGGATGCTTTTGCTGAAATTTTTTTTCTTTTGTAGGATGCAATTGAAGAGTGTAGAAAACTATGTGGTGGTCATGGTTACCTGACTAGCAGTGGTCTTCCTGAACTGTTTGCAGTTTATATTCCTGCCTGTACGTACGAAGGGGACAATACTGTACTGCTTTTACAGGTATCTTTTCTGCTTAGGTGATCCCTTGCATAACCTGGTGAGGTTGCTCCATCAGCAGGCCATTCAAGTTCTTGTATTATGTCAGCTTTATTATGTCTTCCATTTTCAACCAAATAGCTGATAAAAAATTTCTCTGCAGGTTGCAAGGTTTCTTATGAAGACTGTTTCTCAGTTGGGCTCTGGGAAACAGCCTGTTGGCTCAACAGCATACATGAGCCGGGCGGAACATCTCATGCAATGCCGTTGCAGTGCTCAAAGAGGTAAGTTTAGACTTTTCCTATAGTTCCTTTTGGAGCTTCTATAAATCTAATGTTATGCATGCACTGTACTTTGACAAAGTCTCTTTTATGTGAGAATGTTCTTTTTGATATTGCTAGGAAATTTCTTTATTTATTTGATGTAAATAGAGAAGATTGGAGAATAGGAGGAATGGTTCGGACGATCAACAGTTGTTCAATTTATTGGGGTGACCAGCTTAGTACAATGGCTGACTTATGAGTATGCCTATCAGTATATTTGAGGCCTGATGGGACATTAGATTGCCTCCACATTTGAGAGAAAAGTTGGGGAAGGAGATTGACGAGATTTTGAAACAAATGTGGATTGTTGTTTGACCTGATTTTACTGGTTTGAGCTGCTTTACATGCAATGACAGACACATGACTCACTTTTCATTTTTTTTTTTTTTTTGCAGTTGAGGATTGGTTGAAACCCAATGTAGTTTTGGAGGCATTTGAGGCAAGGGCCTTGAGGATGTCAGTTGCCTGTGCACAGAATCTTGGGAAATTCTCAAATCCAGAAGAAGGTATTTTTGCATCTTCTTATTCTGCTTTCCTGCTGCCTGTTATTTGACCATGGTAGAGACACTTGCACATAAAATAGTGAAGGTGTAAAAACATTCATGTCATTGCAAATCCAGAATCTAGAGAGTATGTTTAGCTCTTCACGCAGAAAAGGTGCATAAACCCTTCCGCGAGGTACAGAATCAGGAACATCGTACTTGTTCTGCAGGCTTTGTTTGATAATGGAATTGACATGCAACTGAGATGTCTTTCCACTTGTCCTCTCTCTTGTACAGGTTTTGCAGAACTCTCTGCTGATTTGGTTGAGGCAGCAACTGCTCATTGCCAATTGATTGTTGTTTCTAAGTGAGTATCCCTGTCCTTGTGAGTTGGTCAAACACAGTTCTCAAATCTGAAGTTACTCTAGGGTATCCACACATGCGCTTGCGAGCATCTTTGAGTACAAAGCTGAATGTTTTCCTCGGTTTTGTGTAGTTAATTGCTTGGTTATATGAAGCAAAACCTTTGAGGAAGCTTTTGTAGGTCTTATACATCGTGTCAAATGTTTGTTGTGTGTGTTTACACAATAAACAAGTGAGGCTGCAAGATATAACATTTTGACATGTCCACTGTTTTCCAAGTTGCTTTTGAGATTTAGGACGATTTTTTTACCTGGATTTGTAGGTTTTGACATTTAAATTCTTGTGAAGTTGATCACAATACGTATAGGATAACTGAAAGGAGAGAAACTTGGTTTTTGGGGTGGACAACACGTGGCCTTTGTGATATATGTATCAATTGGTGCAAAAAATCAGCTGTGTTCCGATGGATTGCTTGGTTTTTGTGAAAGCGACAACAATTCTTTTATTTTTTGGTTCCAGATTCTTTGAGAAATTACAGCAAGATATACCTGGAAAGGGGGTAAAGCAACAATTGCAGACACTTTGCAGCATTTATGCGCTGTATCTTCTCCACAAGCATCAGGGAGATTTTCTCTCCACCGGATGTGTCACTCCAAAACAAGCTTCCTTGGCCAATGAACAGCTCAGATCTCTTTATACTCAGGTTTGTCAAAAACAGGACACCCCCATCTTTTCATGTTCACAAGAAATGTACCTGTCACATCATTGCTAATTGGATAAGCCCCAATGACTTTAGGTTCGTCCGAATGCAATTGCACTTGTCGACGCATTTAACTACACTGACCACTACCTGGGCTCTGTTCTTGGCCGCTATGATGGGAATGTGTATCCGAAGCTGCATGAGGAAGCATGGAAGGATCCTCTGAACGACTCTGTCGTGCCTGATGGCTACCATGAGTACATCCGCCCTGTGCTAAAACAACAGATTCGCAATGCAAGACTCTAAAGAAGATGGTTCTCTGGTCTGACCACTTCGTTTCATAATATGACATTAATTATGTAGTTTAAGCCAATAAATTCAGCGGCAATGGGTACCGAGAAGATGGTTTAACTTGGTATTTAGGCAAAGCTTCTGTAGCATGAGTGATCGATTATGGTAAATAAAGATGCTGAGTAGCGACTGGCAATTTGGGACATATGAGAGATTCATACTCGTATATTCTTTCTCTAGCATGCATTGGGACTACAAATAATGCTTAAAGAGTAATTCCTCAGTATTCAACAGTTAGTTTCTTGCATTATCATTTCTTTTTACTGTTTTATGGCATTTCCTAACATGGTATTTTGAATACGCTCGGGGAACAAGCAGAGGAAATCATAGTCCATGTTTGACAGTAGATAGAAATCGTGGCATCAGACTCATTCCTATCATAGGCCATCAGATGTTGGAATATATGCTTTGATCTTATCTTGGAGATTCAATGTTGTACGTGTACCATTTTCTTGTTAAGCACGTTTAACAAGCTTTCCGAGACCATTTCTCTATTAGACAATTCTCTTTTCATACGCGGTTCGTTTAACCTAGTACCATAACTCGGAAGAAATACGAGCGAACGATCGTCAACTCGACAAGTCCGATGAAGAAAAGGGAGAAGAGGTTGAATTGCGACCCGAGGTAAGGGACGTGGATCTGTTGTACCCAAACACGATCCCATTTGCCGTCTCCTTCCATCAGCTCATTCAATCATGGACTTGCTCACCCTTGAAAGGGAGACAATACTGACTAAATGGACTGTGGGGGGTGGTTCCTACTCATTAAGAAAAATCAAAGTTAGTACCGAACACAGATCCGTCGTGACATGACGACGAAATAAATATTTGACGAGATGCCATCGCCATTCGTCCGGCAAATTGAAAAAGAAGAAGAAAATCGTAAAAAGGAAAAACCACGTGATGGCGCACGTGCCTCCTCCTTTTCCGTTCCGCGTCGCCCATCCCATCTAACCTTCCTCTGGGTCGTCGTGCGCGAGTGCTGACTTTGACCGATCGTCCCTCGCCTTCAAACAGGACCATGGAAATGGGAATATAATAAACAAATCAGATGGTCCTAAAAAACACCATTTCAAAATGAGCCAATTTCTCGACGGGGAGACACTTAAACAATTATGACTGCTTGGAATCTCCTCGTCGATTTGGCATACCGCATTGAAAATATGCTTTCTCGGGTCTACGGAGACTGGTAGTTGCCATCGGAATTCCAGTCGGGAAAGCATCGTCCGCCATTAATACGCACGCCCCTCATAAAACTACTCTGTTTTCTGTGTAATTAATGTCGGAGCTGGCTCGAGCAAATCTCCGGTTTCAAACACCAGCAGCAGCATCAGGGAGGAGACGTGATCGCACGCCCACCGTAAGTCCGGATGCTGAATCGACCACATGTGCGACCCCCAATTCAATGTGCTCAGCTCGCCATGCGACCATAATCTCATATGTGGACCAAGGATGAAGAGTCTTAAATTCTCCTAGTGACCATCCTTATTCGGGAAGGGAGAGGTGGGAGATTTGAATACTTACCTTTTCAGGAGGTTGGGACGAGGATAATTTAGTTTTGAGTATAAGTTTTAACTTTTACGCTTGAAAATACACGAGATAAAAGTCTAAAAGTAAGAGTTGGAGTAGGAACAAGTAGGACCGATTAAAAAGAAACAAGAAGAAGAGTCTTGAATGCTTATTGAGTGAGCTTAATGGAAAGGGTCGGGTTCACGAGTGCTCTTGAGACACTTGTTAATTTATATTGAATGAGAAACGGTGTTCGATGAATCGATTGTGCATGACACGGGATAATTGATATATTGGAAACTACAAAGCTTTTCTTGACTAGTTGCTCAAGACGTGTCTCTAGATATTTGTCGACCAAATCCCTAAAAAATTTTCGTACAAATGTAAATACTAGTAAACCATCGGTTTCGGAAAATCTTGAGTACTTGTTTATTTTTATTGCACGATGATTGTCCTAAACACACTGATTAATATAATCCCCTTGCCCAACAGCACCCAGGGTTTGTGGAATCGTGATAGACCGGTAGCTACGGTCCTCGAAAAACTTTTCTTAAATGGCATCGAAATCCATTGGACGACATTGATCGTGGCCCATCGTGAAATCAATGATTTGATAGTTTTAGAAGTAGGACGATAGCTACCCGATATTTCTATTTTTAAAAGATGTAACCACTGCATGTCCAAAATGACGAGCATAGATCTGTATCAAGTTTTATTGACGACTCGAAATCTCTTACCCGAATAGCCCGATCTCACGATACATCCTACGATCGAACCGAATCTTCGCACCGTAAAACGAAATCGACACGTTGGGACTTTATTAGCGACAACAATTCAGGTGAGATCGTCTAGGACGATGGAAAACATGAAGTATATGGTCCCAAATGAAACCTAGACGGGAAAAAGCGGTGCAAATGCAATGTGCCTAAAGCATATTGGGTCCCCCTCTCCCTGTCTCTCTCGCTCTAGACAAATATAAATTCTACGTCGACAAAGATTAATGACTTGGATTCCGTAGTTCACGTCGTTCACATTTCCATGGCGAGTCCACCACGTTTAGTGCATTGCAGAGAAGCTTAGCCACCCAATATATGTGGTCTGTGTTCGTTCGGACACAATAAGGCTCGCGAAACATGAGAAAATGATCCAGATAGTTTATGAATTTTGATTGATATAATGGCGAGCGCGGACGCGATGCGCGGCGGGGCGGTGGACAACGGAACTTTTAAATGGGCGTCGGGTGAAGCTTTTAAATTGTTCGATGTAGTTCATTTTGGTGATGATGGTATTTTAGTTTCGCATGTTTAATTTTTACGGAATAGAAATTTGTTAGTAAAAATGAAATTTTTTTTTACTTTCTATTCCGAAATTATATGGAAATGTTGAATAGTACACAATAAGGCTTGCGAAACATGAGAAAATGATCCTTTATGAATCAATAGGAGGATGTCATTGGATGTTTTTGTATAATTTAGGGACAAAAATGAACATTTATCAAAAGTTCGGGAATTACATTAAAAATGTTAAAAAGACAGGGACGACGTCGTACATTATGTTAAAGTTCATGGATTACGCTGAACAAATTGAAAATTCAATGACCATGTTGCACATTGGACAAAAGTTTAGATACCATTTATACCATTATTCCATTCGTTAGGATGTTAGTTTCGATGATCCTTATGAGCTTTATGCAATATGCCCATGTCCGTCAATGTACCCCTATAGCGAAATTTATCGCATTTTTCTTCGTGATTCAATCATTTGAATGTGCTCGATGAAAATAGCGATTATTCAGTTTTCGCGCTGTTCACGAAACATATGCAGCAAAGTTATTTATATGAGAAGAGAACCTCTCATCAATATGAAGAAAAATCCTCAGATACCGATTGCTTCTGCTAAATGAATTTAGTCAATTGCACGTTTTGACACGTTTCCAAAGTCAGAAAAATTGATCGGAGAAGGCAGAAAAATGGAACAACATTTTCTTCATCACTATAGTCAATACATCATCATCATCATCATTGTTATTATTATTATGAATCCTCTAGATGGAAGAAGATCTTTCGAAATGACCAAGTCCATTTTCTTCCTTGCCCATGAACCACGATTGACCTAGCGCACCGCCTGCATCATTAATTATGCTATAAATGAGGCTGCCATTTTCGGGCGTATCTATTTTAGTTGATTTTTAATAATAATTTTCCGGAATAATATACTATAACTGACTCGAAGGTGTCAGGTGAATAATTAGTTATCGACCATATCATTTTTGGGATTTTTTGTTCCCGAAGTTGGTGCATGGAGATGCGCGATTGACGTCAAATCGCACGCACTTTGCAGCACCAACTAGTTAAATAAATCATTCTGTCATATGTTTTTCAGTAGGTTTTAAACATATTATATATATTCATCGGGTCATCAATCTCCACGATTTATCATATGCATCGCCATTGAAAAAAAAGAAGAAAAAGAAGTGGGTTAGGTGCTCGTGCCGATTTTAAATTCATTATTTTATGTTGTTAGCATCTCTGTTTTTTTGGTCAGAAGTTGTTAGCATCTTTCACGAGGTGAATTATGTCTAGCGTTTTTGTTTTTGCATGGCTGTAATACGTGCGTCCGATGATTGAGGAAGTTGTTGAATTAGATTTCTAGGCGCCAATCAGCAAATGAATTTCTTGTAATCGTACTTAATTTCGTACAGCACTTCCAGCTGGGTCTCTAACTAATCCTGAATTAAGTAATGTCAAGATGAATTCTATGCTAGGAAGGCATTTTCGAAAGAACAACCATAAAAACGAAATCGAAAGCTTATTTGCGGTGGCTAAAAGATTTATCTATACAAAATGTATAAAGCCCACTTTCATATTTAGTGTCCACTTGTAATTAGATTGAAATACCCTTTATTTTATTTTGTCGAATCTCAATATAGAAAAAGTAAAGTGAACGTTATGTATCATTAGATTTATACAAGGGGTCTCATTTTACCTTTAATTTGAGAATTATAATAATCATTTGTCTCAAATCAATGGTGTATGAGGCCGCCTGTGTAATTTTCTCGACATTGACGTTACACTATAATTATTCATGTCAAGAGGCATTAAAGGAGATAATTACAGCCATATTACCTTCTACAAGCAAGCAAATCTAGGAGTGCGTATATTGAATTAACCAAACCAAGAACCACCCGGACTAAACCAGACTAGTTGGTTTGATCTGATTCCTAGAGTCGTTAGTTCGGTTTCTGGTTCCATTTGATTTTTGATTTGATTCTCAGTTCCAAGGGGGAACCCGACCATACTAGACTGACGGACCGGACCAACTCTTTTTTTCCTTAAAAATAGCAATAAACTTTAAAAATAACAACTCTAGTATATTTTTTTATTTTTTTACTAAGTGACTGGTTTTATCGGACCGGTTCAATACCCAGTCCCAAAAACTGAGAACCAAACCTCTTGGTTTTAACTCCCGGTTCCTTATCCCTAAGCAAATCGATTATCCCTAAGCAAATCGATTCTTTCACCTTGTTCTTAACATGGATTTCTGACCAAATGTAAGGAATTATGATCATATTATACTTCGCGAAACTCTCGCTACAGATAATTCTTGCAAGGAAACAAAAAGAAAGAAAGCAGCGAACCAGGGACCACGATGGTGATCTCCTGGACAGTATGAAAATGGCAAGAGGAAAAGGAGGAGCAGCCTTTTGGGTAGTGGGGAGGGGGATGGATTTAATGAATATGTCTCGGGGAAGTTAGCTGGGTGGCGATGGCTTATCTTATTTCAACGATGCATCTTTAGTCAGAGGAGTGCTGCGGCATTGACTTCAAACGCATCCCCCAGGAAACAACAAGTGCTCCATTATTCTTCTTCTTCTTCTTCTTCTTCTCTACTTCCCATTCTTCTCTACATGGCAACTGTAGGGAACTGGTAGTTGGAGAGACATTCTTTTGGCCTAGTGTTGCCTTGTTTTGTCTTGTTGCATCTTTGTTTCCCTTTGGAAGGGTAGATAGATTTTACCCCCCACTGACCCTTCAAACTTCAAGGTCTCTCTCTCTCTCTCTCTCTGTAGCAAACACCTAACCCTCCATGCTTTTTATACTCTCTCTTGCACACTCTTTTCACCACCTGCAGAACACTCACACCCACAACCTCAACAGTCCTCAACTTCTCTCTCTCTCTCTCAAAGGGGGTGTGCGTGTGTCTGAGTTTAGTTTCCCAAAAAGAAGGAAACATTTCACAAGCACCTACAGTTCCCAAAGTAGCTAGACCATTCTCTCTCTCTCTCTCTCTCTCTCTAAATTATGGCACCAAAAAGTGAGGGTTCTGCTAGAAAGGTGATGAACAAAGGGGCATGGACAGCTGAGGAAGACAGGAGGCTTTCTGAGTACATTGAAGTCCATGGGGCCAAGAGGTGGAAGACCATTGCAGCCAAGTCAGGTTGGTTAATTGTCATCAGCAATCTACTCAACTCTTGACATAATCTTGAAAATTTCAATGATGCCCATCTTCTCAGCAACTGCATTATGATATTCTTTTCATGGGGTGCTGTGCTGTGTCTACCGTCTGATGCAGTCCCTGACCTTTTTCCTCTCTTGTTCTTCTTGCAGGCTTGAACAGGTGTGGGAAGAGCTGCAGATTGAGATGGCTGAATTATCTGAGGCCCAACATCAAGAGAGGCAACATATCAGATGAAGAGGAGGACTTGATTCTTAGACTTCATAAGCTTCTGGGAAACAGGTTGGTCTAACTATGGAGTGATCTGGATCTTCTTTCTTTCCCTCTTTCTCTTGTTTTTGCTGTGCCATACTTACTATCTATTTCTCTGAAGCAATCAACTAATCACGAAACTTCGGCATTCTCTGTGTAGGTGGTCTTTGATTGCGGGGAGGCTTCCAGGTAGAACCGACAATGAGATTAAGAACTACTGGAATTCTCATTTGAGCAAAAAAATAAACGAGAAAGAAAAACCGCAGAATAAAGTTGACCCTGCTCCTCAGGAAACGACTCCGCCGACACCTCAAGAAGTCGTTCGAGCGGACGAGGAGGGAGCAGACGAGGAGGGAGCCGACAGAGCAGTCGGGAACTTCTCGGACGTCAACTTCGACACCGACGAGTTCTTCGACTTCACGACCGAAGGGTCTTATGGGCTTGAGTGGGTGAATAAATTTCTAGAGCTCGACGATGGACAATCATTAAAGGAGAAAATGTGAAACGACTCGAGGGGTCGCATTTTCTTCTATGAAACGATGAGTTCCTTCCATCGTCTTATGTACAATTCTTGGATGAAGGAATCGCCTCTTCATTAGTTCATTGAACTGGAAACACCAGGGGCTTGCGATGGGATCTTCACAGTGACCATGCATTAATAATTTTTAAAAAAGAGAGGATAATTTCTATAAAAAAAATAACCTCGCATCAATCGACCAGGCGACTATGATTTAAATTTCTTGGTCCGATTATAAATTATAAAAATCCCAATTGGTCAGAATTTTCACCGACATGATATGTTAAATCTAAGGACCAGTGTCCATGTCCTTGTTTGCAGAGCTTTGGAAGATGGCCAAAGTTGAAAAAAATCTGTCATTGCATCGCGCCGAGATTATTTGTTTCTCTGGAAAATTTGCACCGAAAAGTTACCAATTCTTGGCGTGACGTAGCGATCAAATCCTAAAGTCTTTACCGTAATCGCTCAAATAGACTTCCGGGCACTCGAGATTTAAAAAGGTTGTTTTTTTTTATTATTAAATTTTCAATTGACGTGACACTAATGCGAGTAAAAAAGTCAATTTTAAATAATAAGCATTCCAATATTGAAAAGGACATTTAAAAAAATATCCAAATAAACGTAGGGTCAGAGAGATCCAAAGGTTGGGTGAGGCTTGCGCCACCCCCACTTCGTTGAGGCCTTGGCCAAGGCATGCAAGTCGTTGCTAGATTTTGACTAGGGTTCATGTGTCCTTGCCTTCTGTCGATGAGGGTCGTGACCCTCGCCAGTAAGGTGAGGCCACCCTCACTCTCTAAGTCTTTTGAAAATGTTATTTGAATTTTTAATTTTTGACGTATTTAGACGTAATGCCGCATCAGCATTGCATTTGAGAAAATAAACTCGAAAATATTGCCACAACGGATTTCGGTGTTCCACATAAGCACATTTGGTTGTGAGCTCGCCGAGAATAATTATATTACACCCAATACAAAAATAAGGGAAATATCACGAAAATCCCAAACTTGTACATCTATAACAAATATATCTTAAACTAATTTTTTGACCACAAAAAATCCTAAACCGTTATATCCATGACAAATTTACCCCAAATGACCTTAAAAAATCTCAAATTAGTATATTTGTGACAAATTTACTCTAAATTAATTTTTTGAATGCCAAAAATCTAAGTTGATACATTTGTGACAACTATACCATGTGTTAAATTGAATTTATACAACAAAAAATTATAAAATCGATACAACTATGACAAACAAAGGATAAAATCCCAAATTAATATACTAGTCAATTGTCACGTGTCATCAAATTCAACAATTTGATAATAAAATTAACCGAAATTAATAGAGGTTAAAATCGTCACAAGTGTACAAGTTTGTGATAAATTTGTAAAGGTGTATCAATTTGAAATTTTTATGGTCATTATAAATATATTAATTTAAAATTTTTCGTGATGATAAATCTAAATTTGTTTGTCCCGATTCAAAGGCGCATGCCTTAAAATGCACATCAAACTAATTTTTCAGGACTGTTGCGCAATCTTTGAAAATATTTTTTGTCAAATCAGTACAACTAATAGGACAAAGTTGAAAATGAAATTCGAGGTTTTCTATCGAGAAGAATAACGGAAAAGCCCAACCTCACCGTCGATCTAGATGATGATGGCCATTGGATTAACGCGGAATTCCATGCAGTCAATGATAATTGGAGCCTTTCCAGGCGATGATAATGGAGCCATGACTCTTGATCGTGATTTGCGATCCCGCCATCTTTGTTCTCTTTCGGAAGCCGTTGCCAAGATGGACAGCTAAAAGAATCGAAAATGATGATGCTGATGGAGAAAGACATGTTTTCCATGGCAAATAACTAGGTAATTAATCATTGGCGGTAATTAAAGGGCGAGTATATCGGATCGATTGAATTGGAAACCGTTCGCATTGGACCCAATTGGTCGAGTTAGTTTGATTCCGAGGGTGTCGATCTGATTCCGAATTCCATTTTGTGGAATCGGTGATTTTCAATCTAGTTCTCAGTTCTAGAGAAAACTAGACCGGATTGAACTAGACCGACTTTTTTTATAAAATATATTTTTAATTTCTTAAAAATAGTAATAAATTTTAAAATAGTAATAACTCTATTATTATTTTTTGCTAAGTAACCGATTGTATTAGACTAGATGGAACCAATTGATCTAGTCCAATCCTTAGTCCCAAAAAAGGGGAACTGTCCTCCTTGTCTGATTCTCGTTTCTTAGGTGGAATTGCATTGGATTAAGAAGCAATACTCCATCACAGTAAACATTTATAGACCGGGCCACCAAGATGATTGGCATAATAGATGCTTGAACCGACCCCATGTGGGTTTGGTAAATGTGTGTTTGCGATCCGAATCTTATAGTACCCGAACTTAAAAAATGAAAAAGGGTCGATCTAGGATCAAGTCCAAAAGGCAATGATGTAGGAGACTTTCTTGGAGGGCATTCTCTAGGAAGAAGACAAGTGTATGGTTCGAAGTGTTTTAATTTGGTTCGGGTATCCGAACCGAAACTATTTATGCATCTGCTTTTCTGACCTATTACTTGAACCGAAAGAAATCGTACTTTACAATTTTGGATTCATTCAAGTCGAGTTGGATATTTTTGACACGTCTACTTGTCGCATTGCCTATATGAATGGAGTCAAATGTCTAAACCATCGGGTGGACAAAAAGTCATGTGTATAAGGTACATCGTAATCATTTGAGTGAAGTAAGAGATCTCATGTGAAAAGGTAACATCTCGGTGAGGTGACGGTGACATGCTTGCTAATCTTGGACCTTGGTGTCACTATTAACGCGGAGAAATCAAACCTTAATTTTGATATTCCATAGAGAGTGGACGATCCTTATAGTAATATCAGGGGGAGTCGCCAGGGTTGGTTTTTTTTTTTTAAAAAAAAAAACCTTATGGATGCAGGCAATAGAGGGTGTAAGAAGCAGATGTTATTCTAATTTTAAAATGAATAACTGCATTGAAAGTTTTTAAAACTTATCACTAAAATATAATTGAGTTTTAAATGTAATCAAATTTCAAAACTTGTTAAATTGGTTTAATTAAGTTATAAAACTCACTAACATTTTTCATTTGTCAAGTTAGAGGAAGTTAACAAAATTTAAGATTTAACTGTACATCGTACATTTTAAAATTTTTAAGACACGATTATATCTTCGTGATAATTTTAGAATTTTCGATATACTTATCCCATTTTAAAATGATCATATTAACAAATTTCGGGTTCACACTAAAGACGACGGCTCTATTGTCAAACTATGTAATATCAACCGGACTAAATCAAGCATAAATCCCCCACACAAAAAAAAATGATGAAAATAAAGAAAAAAAATCAATTTACTTGTTCACTGAACTTGTTCTGTTTCTGTACCAATCGTGTTGCACGTGAACTTTCCTGGACAGATAAAGGCGAAATTTTTCCTGAGAAAAAGAGGTAAAAGTGATGCTGGGCAACTGAAGGACCAATCGCGCACTCATTGATGATGACGATGATGTGATGTTGCCGTCTTGTCCTTGTCCCCATCACATCCGGCCATCCTAAACTTGTTCCAAATTGCAAACAAGTCTCTCGAATTGGCAAATTTCTACTGAAGGGCCCCAATCAAAATGACAATTATAAAGCGGTTCCTTACGTAAAATAGCAACTTACTTCCGTATGATTTAATCGCCGTTCACGCTGTTCCTCCCTTGAATCCGTACCATGCAAAAGTTCTTCCTTTGGCCTTTTCCATCTATCTTTTGTACTTTAATTGTAGTTGACTAATTTAATCAAATAGAAAATTAGCCGCACTTTCATTCAGGAAAAAAAAAAAGATGTAAAATGTACATTTCTATGAGAAATTATTCAAAATGATTCCTCAATTATTAAAGAGCTTTATATGATAAAAGAAAAAAAAACAGAAATACAATGCTAATAAATATGATAGTATATCACAAATAGTATATCGCAAGGGAAAACATAAATATCTCAAAAAGACTTGATTAATTTCTTTTATGGCCACTCGAATAATCTCAATCATGACTCTTCTCAATGTTGCGTCACTTCATCTCTTTATAATTGTTGCCAATTCCATGAAGTTTTGCACCATTCTGACATTTCCCTTTTCTTTTTATTTTTCCTTTGCCTTTTTTTATTTTTCTAGTGGGTATTATTAAAGAACTTGCATACTTGTTATATGGTAACCAACTTAATGAGTACTTCTTAGTCATTATGATGGAGAAAGAGGCGGGTAAAAAGGACTATCAATTAGGATTATCCAGTTTGGTCCAAAAAAGGTAGGGGCGTGACATCCAAAGGAAATGAAAACTTAAAAATCAAGAGAAAAATGTGTTAATTTAGGGTCATTTTGTTTCATGAAAAAAAATTGACTCAGGAAATATTTTTCTTAAAATGGCCACTTATATTGCTTCAAAAAATGAATGAATAAAAGAAATTTTCATTATCCATGCAAATATATAGGGCTAAAATTTTTGTCGACAGTAAAAATATTTTTTATCTATTAATTATTTCAAATGATATAAATAATTATTTTTTAAGAAAATTTTTTTAATTGATTCATTTTTTATGAAAACAAATCGACCCTCAATTTATCTGTAATGAGGAGTAAGGTTTCAGGCTTGGGTAGAGCATAAGTTTGGCTGGCTCGAATCAAACTAAACTGTAATTTTGCTGTTGCTTTATAAAATTTCAAAAGGGCATTGACAATTTTCTTTTATAAATGCAAAAAGATGACAATAATGAGTAGAGAAAGAAAAATAACTAGCAAAGAAATCAGATCCAAACGTTGGTGTGAGGCGGCCCGACTCTCTCTTTTGCTTTGAATTTGCGACATGCCACGGATCCATGTCAAATTTGATCCGAGTCCACCAAATACCATATAAGAAGATTATAATGGGGTATTTTAGTATATAACGTCGTGATATGACAAGACGAATCGAATATGAGAAAAAAAATATCACAAACTTTAGATTTTTGAACGTGACGCATTATGAACATGATTAATCTGTAGCCAACACAAGCCAACGAATTTCACGCCATGGATTAAAAACTCGATTTTGTGCACAATAAATCGTTTAATAGCTTGCTTTCTTGCTTCGCGTTATTTCCTAATGATGAGAACATTCTAATGGAGTGCATGTTATAATGCTATTGCATCACAAAGCAATCCTCGAACGGAAAAACAAGATTCGTTCTCTGGGCCTCGGCATGGGCTTGGGCCTCCGATTTTAGGTACTTCCATAGAATCCTGAGGCCCATCCATCCAATATTCTTTTTTTGGGGGCTAGGGGTACGCCCGTAATTTCACGCTGGTCCGAGGCGCTTTATTAGGCCGACGAGACAATGCAATCGCGCGTGCGCGAAACGTCCACGGCTTGGTATTGCCTAGTTTCACTCGCTTCATCTTGCATCTCTCTCTCTCTCTCTTTCTCTCTCTCTTATCGGTTCATCATCTGGTGCGTCGAAACCCTAGATTTCATCTCAATTTAATCGCCCGTCGGCGAAGCTCTGCTCGATTCCCGATCATCGCAATCACCCCAGGCGCCGTCGAAGAGCGGTGCGCCGATCGGAGATTCTCGGGGATCTCGCCTCGCGTGGCTTCTGCGAAGGAATCGAGTGCCTATCCGTGTTGAAGATCTTGGATTTCTTGAGCGCTGCTGGGGAAATTCGTCGACTTCGAAGAAGGGGCTTTGGGGATTCGGTGGAGGTCTATGGAGTATTGATCGGATCGGGCTGAGATTCGGAGGAGGAAGCTATAGCGCCTGATATCATCCCCGATCATTTTGGCGTGGAGATCGGAGTTCAATGTTTGTCGAACTCGAGGCCGGATTCTCGAGGATTGGCGCGGAGAAGCTGTAGGAGCACCCGATTTGGTTCGGTCTTTGTTGTTTCCCACCTTGAAGAGGAGAGAGGAGGAAGGAAAATTATCGAGTGTTGTTAGAATTCTGTACTGTCTTTTGAATCTTTAGTTGAATTATCAGGCCCTGTTTTTTTTAAGAGGCCTTTATCATCGTTCTTACGAGGCGATTTTTCGTTCTTGTGCATATTTTGATTCATTCAGAAAGAAGGAAAAAAAAAAAAACTTCTATGGCGGTGTATTATAAATTTAAGAGTGCAAGAGATTTCGATTCAATTCCTATGGACGGTCCATTTATATCCGTTGGTGTTTTGAAAGAAAAAATTTTCGAATCAAAGCACTTGGGCAGGGGCACTGATTTCGACCTTGTGGTAACTAACGCTCAAACTAATGAAGGTTGGTTTCTTGCTTCATGAATCAATTAACAATTTTCAACGATTAAGGCTATTAATTTTGGAGAGCTGTTTGGTGGGGTGCTGTTTGTGTGGCCTTTTGAGTCTAGTATTGGTGTTGTTTATGCTGAACTTGTTGAGGCTGAGATGATTGTGAGTGAGGCATTCATGACCTTTTGGGGCCTGGGTTTTGGCCTGAGTAGCAATACCTGCTGATCCTTAGGCTTTTTGTCAAATGAACCGATTGGTAGTGTCTGTGTAGGGAGTGCTAGCAAGTGCAGTGGTATAGGAGGAGGGGAGAAAAAAAGGGGGGGGGGGAGAGGAGGGTACACTCTCCATGATTAACATCACCTAATTTGACATTTGAGGGGAAAAAGGCTCTGTGGAGGAGCTTTTAGTGGCTGAACTGATTATAAGTTACGGCTGGCTGTGGGAGGAGGAGGGTACTTTCTCCACGGTCAATATCACCTAATTGATATTTGAGGGGAAAACAGCTCTGTGGAGGAGCTTTTAGTGGCTGACCTGATGACTGGTTAAGGCTGGCTGTGGGGATGGTTAGGTCATAGGTGAGGGTGCTCTGTAAGGGTGTTTGTCTTGGGATTTTTATTCGGCAGTTTATCTTCATTGTATGGATTATGACATCTGCAATTTTTATAGCCATTTGTCACCGTTTTCAAATTTCAGAGTATCAGGATGAAGCTATGTTGATTCCAAAAAATACATCTGTATTAATTCGTCGGGTTCCTGGACGGCCTCGAATGCCCATTGTCACTGAACAAGAGTACTGCTTCAAACTCTTAAACTCTCGAATAATGCTGTTGTTTTCTGCAATGCACACATGGCACACGCTACATACATCCCTCTTTAAGTTTTAAAAGAGAAAAAAAAGTAAGATAAAAGCAGGAAGATAATTTAGCATAGTTTTTTGGAGGCACCTGTTACTTTTTCTTAATTTGTAACTGTAATATCAAGATATTGCATTCGAATTGGGGGACAAGTTCTGAGGTTGGTTGGAGTTTCATTATGCAGGCCAAAGGTGGAAAATAATGCAGAGGATGTTCAGACTGAGAAGAGTAGCTTTGTAGGTGCTGATTCATCTGCTGTAAAAAGTGTAAGCTCTCTTCTTTGTGGCTATGGCCTTGGTCATTTCTTAGCTTGCATGGATAAGCATAGCATGTTCCCATAACCATATTTCTGTCATACAACTTTACAGCATCTGGAAGATTCTGAATGGGATGAGTTTGGAAATGATCTCTATGCAATTCCTGAAGTGCTCCCAGTCCAATCTAGCAATCCAATTCCAGAAATTACACCAACAAACAGAGCTGATGAAGAGAACAAGATTAAGGCCCTGATAAATACTCCTGCCCTGGACTGGCAGCGGTGAGATGCCTTATTATATATATATATATATATATTTTTTTTTTTTTGGGCTTTAAGCAACTTGATACTTGGCTAATGGGCAAAGTCATTTCAAGTTAATCTTAGTTGTCGCATTGAATGTGATGTGCAGTCAAGGTGCCGATGGTTTTGGCCCTGGAAGAGGTTTTGGAAGGGGAATGGGTGGACGAATGGGTGGACGTGGTTTTGGTAATTTTCTTTCCATTTAATCTTGAACTATTAGCTTTATAATGACGGGGAAGATGTTCATGACTGTGTAACCCTCTCTGCTTGTCATGTGGACATGGTGGCTTATCAGGATTGTGTATCTGTCTTGAATAATGTAGGTTTGGAGCGTAAAATGCCTCCACAGGGCTACGTGTGCCATCGATGCAATGTTCCTGGTATGTTGATTTCCCATGTTTGTGTATGTCTGGTGCATTAGTCTTTGTGTGCACTGAATCAAGAAGATTGGTCATTAACTCGCCCTGAATATGTTTGTTCTTTTTGTGGTGGGCAAAAGGTCACTATATTCAGCACTGCCCTACAAATGGCGATCCAAATTATGACATCAAAAGAGTAAAGCCGCCAACTGGCATCCCTAAGTCAATGTTGATGGCAAACCCAGATGGCTCGTATGCATTACCAAGTGGGGCTGTTGCTATTCTAAAGCCAAACGAGTGAGTTATCCTTAATCATAGATGTCACCTTAGCACTTTGGGGCATACTTGTAACAAAATGATATGATAATCTTTCTAAGCAGGGCTGCTTTTGAGAAAGAAATCGAGGGATTACCATCCACACGGTCTATTGGTGATCTCCCACCTGAACTTCACTGTCCATTGTGCAAGGAAGTGATGAAGGATGCTGTATTGACCAGCAAATGTTGCTTTAAGAGCTTTTGTGATAAATGTAAGTATGGATCCTTTTTTTGGCTTTCCCCAGCTTTCTTAGTCTCTAGGTGTTATATATGACTAGAGCTTAGATCTTTGGGTGTGATGTTCCTGCTGTTTCACTATTTTGGCTTGATTTTGAGTGATGCTTTCCATTTCTTCTGGGGGGTGTTTTTATGGTCTAGTGTCTTGATTCCAAATGAGTTTGAGTTTTTTCTCTTCATTTAGAACCTAATCGCAAGCTCACCTTCTTTAATTTTATGCAGGTATTAGGGATTACATAATTTCAAAGTCAATGTGTGTTTGTGGAGCCTCTAACATATTAGCAGATGATCTTTTACCAAATAAGACACTCCGTGATACGATAAACCGTATTATGGAGTCTGGTAACAGTAGTGCAGAGAATGCGGGAAGCACTTTTCAGGTTCAAGGTTTGTAATGCTATTGTGGTTAGTACAGGTAGTTTTGTGCTTGATTTGATGATCTGTCTGAGACCAAATTATGAGCTTCTTTGCCAGACATGGAGTCTGCTCGAGATCCCCAGCCTAAAGTGCCATCACCTACCATGTCTTCAGCATCGAAGGGAGAGCAGAATCACCCACTGATTGAAGTATCTCCAAAGATGGACAGCACAGAGCAGGTTCAAACTATTACTGCTCCTCAGGAAACCTCAGAGAGAGCAAAGGCTGTCAAAGTAGCTGATGTATCTGAGGCTACTCATGAATCATTTAGCATGAGGGAACCTCCTTCGCAAAGTAGTGCTCCTCAAGCTGAGGAAGAGGTGCAGCAGAGGGTGGCCTCTAATGAAGCAGGTGATCGGTGCAACTAATGTTTTGATTATAGGAGACTATTTGAGGATCATTTTTGCTGCTAATGAATCTGCAATGTCATTTTATGCTTCTCTTCTGGATATCAACTTGATATTTGCACTTTCTTGGTTGCCAACACCCTCAACTAATTGGAATTGAAGCTGGAAAAGATTGACTTTTGAGCTTAGCTGCAATATTTGTGGAGATTAAACTTAAAACTGCTTAGATTTTTTTTTTTTCAATATGCACTATTCCTTTGGAGATTTAGTGGATGAATATTCCCTTCAAGAAAAAGGCTTTTCTGTGAAAAGACTTTTTCCTCCGTGTGTGAAGTGAAGCATTTCATAACACTTCTCTCATGATTCTTTATCCTCCTCCTCCTGCAGGGAAAAAGAAAAAGAAGAAGAAAGTCCGTATGCCTACCAATGGTCTGTCTTAAGCTATTCGCATTGCTGATTAACCTATATCTTTGATTGAAGGGCTTGTGCCTTATTACTTGGATGTAATCTTAAGGCTTATATGTTTTCATTTTTCAGTTGCTGAAATGCAGTGGAGAAGTGCCCAAGATCTGGCTGCTGAAAACTACATGATGTCTATGGGTGCTTCTACGTATAACCCATATTGGAATGGCATGCAGCCTGGAATGGATGCATTTATGGCCCCTTATGGTGGTGGGATGCCGTATATGGGATATGGAATGGGGCCTTTAGACATGCCTTTTGCAGGAGTCATGCCTCAGGATCCTTTTGGTGCTCCTGGTTACATGATGCCTGTTGTGCCACCACACAGGTATCTCTCTCTCTCTCTCTCTCTCTCTCTCTCTCTCTCTCTCTCTCTCTCTCAAGGATCTGGTTGTGCCTCCGGATCATTTCTGCACGCATGCTCCCTCTCTTCTTAATATAAGTTGAGCCTATATATCTGATGATTCTTTTGCTTTAGGGATCTTGCTTTTGGTGTTGGTATGAATGCTCCACCTCCTATCATGAGCAGAGAAGAGTTTGAGGCCCGAAAAGCTGACTTAAGGAGGAAACGTGAGAATGAGAGGCGAGGAGAAAGGTAATGCATCTTCTTCGTTTGATGTGGTGCTCAAATTCTCATTATTGAGAATGATTCGCTCATTTTCTGATGAAGATCATCTTTCCATAAAAAAAAAATCGAATAATTTATCTATTCTTCATTACTGGAAATTTTTTGAATTCACTCTCCTCCATTTCCAGATGCTGCTTGTCACATGATTAGATGAAATTTGTATGGTGAGAAGCAATTCTTGTCATTGGTGATGAGGACATAGAATGGGAAATTCAAATTTTTAACTAAACTTCAAGTAAATAGATAGAATTGCTTGAATTTCTTTCCCTTTATCCCCCTGTACTTAATGTTAGCTTTGGTTATTGCTAACATCAGAGCTTATTTTGAAGAAAGTTCAACATGTTTGATGAAAGCTAATAAAGTAATGGATCTAATAGTTCGTATTTTGCTTTTAACAATTATAAGTTTCCTTGGAACTACCCACATAATATAGTTGCATATTTATCCATCTAGCCCTTTATGTTAAATTTTTTTTTTTGTGGCTATCTGTCACATGATTGGAATTTGACGTGTTTCATAATCTTGCTGCAGCCGGGAGATGTCCAGAGACAGGGAATATAGCAGAGCCATGAGCAGTAATGCTGGCGATGTTTCTTTGATGAAATCGAAATCTGTATGTTTCTTTTCTTGTCCTATTTCTTTATCACATTCGCTCACCAGCTTGTACTTTACCATTTGCTGCCTTCTTGGCACTTTGTGGGTTTCTTCTTGCCTCTATGAGGATCAAGGGGACCTTTTTATGTATTCAATGACTGGTTAGACTGATGTGTAATGTGCCTCTTCTACTTTCTAATTGGATTTGTTGATACATGGCTGTTTGAAGCTTGGCTGTGCTAAAATTGACTCTATTGTTTCTAATTCATTTGATAGTTTGGCTCAAGTTTTTGGTGGGCCTTGCATTAGCTATTTGGCATCATTTATTCTATCCCTTTTCATTCATGTAAGGGGAAGTGGCTGCAACCTGCAAGGCCTACTTTTAAATTTTGCAAAAGGAAAAATGATGTTGGACTGGGTTAATCACTTTGAAATGAATTTCATTTAGGACATCTATGATCAGTGATGTTGCGTAATACTGCATGGATAATCTTCTAGGTGATTTTTGGAATGTATTTTAGATGAAGGCCTAGTGTGCTGGGGGTATAATGATCAAAGGGTTGCTGAAGAACATATATCAGAAATGCTTTTCTCCCTTCCTATTGTTTTCCATCTTGAGAGGAATGAGAGTGGAAACGACAGCTGAGAATTGGTTGTGCTGGCTTTTTTTCATCACCTTCACATTGGAAAATTAGCTAAGTCCTACTTGTTTGTTTTATCTTCCTGAAAAGATGAACCCTGTGCATGGCGTTAGTTTTATCTTAGCCGATAGTCAGAAATCTGAAATGAGAACAAGGTTGCTGAGAAAGGACAGAAAGGAATGCATTTTTGTGAGCCCTAGTATGTATACCTCCTCATAGTCCTCAAGAATGGTGGAATATTGGTTAATCAGACTTTTTTATGTCTCTACCGTTGCAGAAAGCATCCATTCACCCGCAGACATCAGCTGCTGAGCATCACCATCGCCGCCGTCGATCTTCATCTGAACGGTCCCCTGACGACATTGAAGCACCGCTACCACCACCACGTCCGGCCAAGAGGAAGTCTTCGGAGCACCACAGAGACCGGGACTTCGAACATGACCACACCCAGGACTCCCAGGACCACCGCCACCACCAGCGCTCCTCCTCCAAGAGACCCTCCTCAGAGACCAATACCTCAACCAAGCCCACGCCATTATCCTCAAATTCAACAGCTGCAGCGGCAGCGGCAGCTGCGGCAGCCATGGACCGGAAACAAAAAGCGAGCGTCTTCTCTCGCATCAGCTTCCCTGAGGGAGAACTTTCCAAGAAGAGAAAACTCTCATCATCCTCTGAACCTCCAACGACCCATCACAAGGTCTCTTCTTCCTCCAACGGGTATTATGATGAGCAGAAGTCATCTTCCACTGCAAAGGCTGCTTCTGCTTCTACTGCTGGAGTGAGGAAGGGCAGCAGTGCTGTGGACTATGAGTCTAGTGATGACGAGAGGCACTTCAAGAGAAAGCCTTCGAGGTATGAGCCCTCGCCTCCTCCACTGCCTATGGCTGAGAGGGAGGACGAGGGTCGGCACTCCCGGGGTTCAAGGGAAAGAGACCACCACCGTAGTGGAAGAAGTTGACCTCATTATGACATGGATTCCATCTGTGGTGAAGGCAGTGGTGGCATGGGTCGGTTCTCGCAGGGATAAGAGGGAGAGACACCACTAGTGCAGTGGAAAATGTTGATGTTCAAGTGAGGGCGCACGGAAATGCTCCGAATTGGGAGATGTTGCGGCTATGTTATATCGACAACAGTTTTGTGGATTGAATCCTGTTTCAATGCTCAATTCATGTTTTGATAAGCTTGTGGATTTTTTGATATGTATTTCTTAATTCTCGATTCTATAACAATAAGAATCGTTACAACATGTACTCTTCCGAGTCCTCTCCATATTCCGCCGTTGAATTTATGGATAAAGGTTGCTTCTCGTTCCCACAATTTGCATCTTACAAAATATCTTTTCGCTGCAACTATCATAGATCGATTAATTAGTGCGTTTTAAGCTACTTATACCATCTATCATCATCCCTAACCTTCTGATATATCACATTGATCAATCGTTTCTAAGATTCCAAATGGTTAATAAGTCGCATCTCATTGATTATTTGGTAAAATTAGTTGTCAGAAGGTAAGAAGGTGCGGACATCGCACCAACCATCTCCCGATTGTTTCTGACCGAAACTTGCTTTGGTTGGCCAAACGAAGAGAGGAAGAAAAGAGAGAAGTGCCACTTGCTTAGCAACACTTGCACAATATAAACTTCAAGCGTGTGATCCATAACAGTACAAGACTCAAATGATTTAGTAAATGTAGGGATATGCCTTTCGGATTATTTTAAATGTTGACCTGGCGTATCGTTCAATTTGGTTCCAAGTTCAATTCTGTTCCGTTCATATGGCAACTTGCCATTTTGCTAAAGCAGAAGTTGCGACCCATTGATCGAATCGACTTTAATTTGAAGTCGTCATCTTCATATGCGACAGACAAGCTGTAGTATCTGCAATGTTTAGATGTCAACTAAAGACAGGAACGAGGCACATAAAGGTTATACGGAGAAATCCACTAATTATGTTTCATAAACATACATAGGAATTCGACTAAAGAAGAAACCACCAACATGCCTTAAAATATTCATATCTTTCGTTAAAAGGAAGCTGCACTTCTGGCAAAAAATAAAAAAAATAGTACCAGTTGATCAGCTGCTTCAAAGACCTCTTCTTTTCATTTCATTTTGCAAGTCAACCCGTCTTTAAAGATAACCCCAGCATAAAAACAGTTTCTCTTTATACTCTTATTTGAAATTTTCCTTAAATGAAGGAAAGTAATATACCAAGCCTAGAGTAGTTTCAACTTTCATTGGAGAGACAAGGGAGACTACCACAGTATCTTCTTCACATTCGTCTTTATATGACACCCATAGAATCTAATGTTTCAAACTGAAAAAAATAAAATCTAGACTGTATAGCAAGATAAACTTTTTTGACCATACAAAATTTTATTTCTCAATTATGTTAGCGATAAAAAAAATTATAATAGAGTTTTTATACATCTTTTAATATAATTTATTTGTCAATATGAGTCCAATATGATTCCAATATGAGTTGCTCATTTCATATAATTATTTCTCGATTTTAGAATTATTTGTGTGTCAAATATGAGCCCATAATGAGATTGATCTTTTTAATTTATCGATGTCGAATATGAGATATGTATCTCCACGATGTTGAACTCTTTGAAATCCTCATTATAACTAATATTATTTTTTAACTTATTATATACAGGTAAAGGATTGTATACATACATAAACAATCATTCCCAAACATTTATTACCAAAAATGCATAAGAATACATAAAAATGAAAATGGATTACCAAATTATACATAAAAATTAGACATTTGCTAAAGTGACGATAAAGAAAGAAAATATTTGGTACACTTTGCACGTGAGGATGCTATGTGGCTCAACCTTGCTTGAGCTTTACCCAATTTTACATAAATGTTTCTCACATTCGAAATTAACTATAATCAAAAGTGGTAATATCAATATTTATAACTCATCAATCAGAGGTTTGATTGGAGAAAATTCTACTTTCACCATAGATGTAGGCAAACATGGCCCTTCATAGTTTGGCTTATAGAAGGGAAAACTCATATCTTTGTAGTTCAAGGGTGGCTAGACCTCTTTGTACTCTTGACCGATGGATGATCAATGGACCTCGTCATTTCATGGTATTTCACCTTTCAATTAATAATGGTTTTCCTCCTAAATGACGGTGTACTCGATTTAAAGCCTCTCTTATTACGTGCACTGCGGAATTGTTGCTGTTGGTGATTGTCTGAATTTGTTGGCTTCACATCCCATGGAATTGTCATTCATGCTAACAGAAACACATTGTCCCCCAGACGTGAGCTGATTTCCGTTTTTTCTGCTCTGGTGAGTCGGAGGTTTGGTTTGAGCGAGACTTTGCTCCACTTACATAAGCAAGTCGCCGAAGGAACGAAGTATGGTGAAGTCTTGAAAACGAAGACCTCCGATGCTGGGTTATAATCTAAAAAGAGTCACGTTCACGTGACCTCGACGTCTGTTGTAGGCAAGTTGTGACGATCTATAGTTAGGTAAGATCTTATGAAAAACAGCTAGCAGCGTGCTCGAGTTGTATCCAACATTTTGCTTGCAATCTGACAGAGTTTGTTGATATAGTCAAGTTGAAAGACAACCAATTGAGGTTGTCACTTCCCCTTTGAGCGGAGACATCCTCAATCGATCCAGTGCGCATAGGCTGCGAATAAAATTCTTCACACAAGATCAGTAGGTGTTTTCAGATTTTCGATAGGTCTTTAACAAGCGATTGTGCTGTTTGCAGCAGGGCTGAATATGGAGTATCACCGGCTGGGCCCGGGGTTTCGGTATTGTCATGTGCAGCAATAAAATGTTGAGAAGCTTGCCATTAGGTACTCAGGATAGTTCATAATTCGTTTTGTGTTTTAAAAATAAATAAATTATTCAACAATATTATGTGCGAGATCATAATCGGGAAGCTTTGAGGATTCTGGATGCATAAATGAGTCAAGTCTAAGGTTTCACATTGAAAATGCGATGTCTGTTTGGGGAGAAAATATTCAGTGGTTAGCAATCACCACGTCATCGTCCTACGTGGCGCGCACGTTCCTATGTGGCTCCACTGAAGTTTCGACACGTGGCGTGTGAGTTGGACGGGCTGGAAAATGGAAAAGATTAAAATGGTGCCGCAGCTTTTCTCTCTCCTCTGGCTAGTACAGAAAAAGTCAGATGAGCAATAAATGCTCAAAAACTCCCGCTCGAGAAAACTCTCTCCTCTTTTCAATTTTGAAGAATTCTGAAGAACGATGAAGACGCTTCTCTCGCTTTTCTCCAGCACACCCCCACCCCCACCGCCTCCGCCTCCGCCTCCCCCAAAGCCCTCGCCGGTCATCGCTGCTGCTGCTCAGATCTGCGTCGCCTCCCCAAAAGCCCTGCTCAGTCGCGGCTGCTGGGTCTCGAGCCCCCTTCGCCTCCGCAGTAGCCCCCTCCGCCTCATCGGTCTGCTGACTCCTCTCTCTCCCCCACGCACGCTCGCACGGGTCTCTTGGGAGCCCTAGCGACATCTCATATGGCCGCACCATCTCGAGAACGAGGACAATCCCCACCACTGCTCCACCACTTCCATCTTCCATCTTCCCCTGCGTGCTCGAGAACAATACCCACCTATCAGCTTATCTTCCGAGTCCCACGCCAATCCACATTCTAACAAGGTACTTGAATCTCAAATTCCCATTCTTTTTCCCCGCTCTTGCGAGCTTCAGCGAATAATGCAGCGCTTAATTTGAAATGCGACTGACTTGTTGTGATTCTTGGGGGATTTTGGGCAGAGAAATGGCGAGCGGTCAGCTCACGGCGCCCACTTTCTCAGCTAGGTTGGTTGGTTCCGTCCTTTGAAGGGCTTAAGCCGTCCATGTTGAAGTTTGCTTCCGTGGGTCCGTTCAAAGCAGGGTCTTTGGCGCAGAGGTCCTTCAGAGGCCTCGTCGTGCGAGCTGCTACTGTTGTTGCTCAAAGGTGGGTTCTTGTTTTGTTTTGTCTGCCTATTCGTTTGTTTCATTGCTTGTAGGTTGAATGGCCTTTCTTGCTCCTTTCTTGCTGATGACAAGGTAAATAGTTTATGGCTCGAAGATGGAGGATCGTGTTGTTAATTGAGGTGGCGTAATGTTCGTCTGATATGATTAGTTCAAACTACAATGATTCCCATTACTTTTGCTCCCTAAGAATGCTCGAGTGTTGGGTTTCATCTGGGTAGAAGCATATACTGATGTGTTTGCTATTAAGAATGATATTTTCATTACTGCCCCATGTAGGTATTTACAGAGTTTCAGCTGTTGAATTAGCTGTGAAGTTGTGCTATTTGTTGATGATGATGCCAACATATGGAGGAGTTATTGTTTTGAGCATCTATTGAAACTTTAAAACATGTCGGGCACTGCGGAGAGTATCTCTTGCTGTTATTTTATAGCTTGGCTTAGGAGAACTAAACGATAATAACCTAATGGGTGGGGAAAGTAGTGGCAAGTCCAGGTTGGAGGTTCTTGGATTATGGGGTTAGTTCGTGTCGTAAAATTCTGGCAATTTGACATCTCCTGATTTGTTATCTTGTAGGTGGGGTGGGACAAGTCAACAGCCGGTGAACGACCAAGCGGAGTTTCAATGTGGGTAATAGAGCCTATCGTAACTCCTCTTTACATATGTCCACCTCCTTTTTTACGGCCCAAGTTTCCTAGGCAGCCTGGTATGCCAGGTAAATTCACAGCAGTTACATTCTATTTTGACTATAGCTGAACAATTTATCTAAATGAGCTTTAAACAAGCCAGATATTGCTGTTTTATTATATGCTGGCCACTACTGATAAATGTAGCTCTAGAATCTGAGGTTATTATTGTGAATCTAGAAAAAATGAAAGCTTGTATCCCATCAGCTTTGTTTAGGTTCATTAGCTTCTTGTGACTCAAAAAGATTGAGCAGTAGAGTCTCTTGCAATTATGTTGGAAAATTGATCTTCCAATTTTCGCTAAACTAGTCCATATGTTATAACATAATTAGCATGGAAGATATTTCATTTGATTGCCTCTCTACTAATCTTCCTTCTGATCACTGACGTGTTTCAGCAGATGATGAGTCTGACATAGAAAATGCTTTCAAGAGGGCCAATGCCTTGGCTCGGTGATGAGTTTGACATATTAAGGACACACCTAGCTAAATCTTCCCTGGCTTGAGTTTGATGCAGTGGATGAGCATGCAGCAGAATAATCCACTTCAAGCCACTCAATCCAGACTTCTACCTCCAATGCTTTCTTCCACTGGCCTACACAATAATCTTGGCATCGATGACCCCTCCATATTGCTGAGTTTCCAGGCCCCCACCCAAGGTCTCCAGTTTAATAAAACGAATCCACAAAACCAAGTCAGTCAATTGCTGCAACCGTCTATGGCTTAGTCTCAACAACCCCAGCTTCAGCGAATGTTGGAGAACCCTCTTGAGCCAGCAACAACAGTAGCAGCTGCAGCGCCAACTGCAGCAGCAATTGCAGCCATCACAGCAGCAGACACCCCAACAGCTGCCACAATCACAACCACCTCAACAGCAGCTGCTGCAGCCACAACAGTTTCAACAGCAACAAGTAGCGCAAATGGCGGGAGATTGACTGCTCGCTGGGACTGTTGAGGAAAGAGATTCACGTGGTAAGATTCAAGGTCAAGACAGCTGTTTTCAGTTTCAAGCGGATGAGAAGCCATTATATTGGTGTGAAATTGATCTTATAACCAGAGTGGCTGTCTTTTTTTTGACTTTTTTTTTTTTTTGTGGATTTTAGAAGTAGATGTGAAGATTCAGGCAAAAGATGAGGCAAGAAAGTTGTTCTTTGACACATGGGAAAAAGAGGAGTGAAAGTAAGAAACGAGGGGAGAGAAGAACCAGAAGGAATAAGAGAAGAAAAGAACAGAGGAGAGGAGGATTTCAAAGAACTACCTACGCCGAAGAGATCACTGGCGACGGTAAAATCTGAGCGAGAAGCCCCAAGCATAGGCAAAACCATGGAGAATTCTTGCCCCTTTCTGATGTCATAATTTGATTATAGTATCCTGTGATAATCTTTGGCATATTCATATTTTTAACAGCTTTTGATAAATTTAGCATTTCCATTTCACATAGCAACAAGTGTTTCAGATTTTCATCCAAATCGATTGATCTCAAAGAACTGCAAAATGTTATGCTACTCAAATCTTACCAGCTGTTTCAATTCTATCATGAGTGTGCTAAAGCTCACTGGTTCTGAAGGGAGCCCGGATTACATCACAGATAATCTGATTTTGTCTAGAAACAAAAGCTGTGAAAAGATTTATCACACAAGCCATTCATCTTCGCCTAAACTCAATTCACTTCGCCAAAGAAAAGTTGTAAGAGGATATCCCAGAGAATTGGAATGCTGCAACACCGTCTCCATAAATTATATTTCACTTTCATCAAAATCAAAATTTAAACCTCAACCCATTTCGCCGCAAAAGCTCGTAGTTACATTTATGGCACGATCAGGAACTAGCCCTGACCAGAAAAGATCTAGGAGAGCACTGCCATTACATTGGAAGCCCTCAAGACAATGTAATCCGAACCACCACTACCCTTGAAGTCATTGCCTGCGTACTTGGAGACTACGAGCGGTTTCCTGTTCCCTTCATCATCAAGAGGACCAGGTCCGACAGCAATCACCTGCCCAATCATAAGCGGAACAAGTAAAATTAGCAAACAATAACCAACAGAAGAGCATTGCTATTGGTAATAGGTCATCAGATCATACACTATACTGCATGCAAGAAGGCTTGGGCAAAATGCTAGTCACGTGCAACTAAAGGGACACATGGAGCATACCGTTCCAATAGCAGGTTTTTCCTTGCTAGCTTCAGTCAATAGAAGGCCTCCGGTAGTCTTTTCCTCAGCCTCAGCAACCTTCATGAAATGATGAGACTTTTATATAAGACGTTGTTTTAACCCAAACAAGCAACAAAAATATGTGCCATGTGAATAAAAACCAATTAAGTGTATATATCATAAGCACTCAAAGATTTTTCTTTTCTCCGTTACCCAAGCACAATAAATACCAATTTGGAAATTATACTTTATTAGAAAGAATAGATGATGCATGGCAATCAATTAAGAAGTTACAGGTGGTAATTGCAACTGAGCATTTAAAACTGGTCACGTAACAAACCTTAATTAGGACTCTCATTCAGGGGCTTCACGTCCTTTACATCATCAGTCTCAAAGATACCAAGAATGTCATCCTCCTTCAAAATAAGATGAGTTGAACCATTGAATTCCAACTTGATCCCTGCATACTTGGAATAAACAACCTGGCTGCCAGTCTGCATACATAACACAACAAATCCAGACAAGGCTCAGATAGTCTTGCCACGAATTAATTTTTAGCTTTCTTATTGTGAAGTCAGAGTTTAACTAATTAATAATGGCATAAGGCTATTGACTTAATATTTGGATCACACAATTACCTTCACACTGATTTCAATTTGTGACTTTCCAATTGTCCTACCCTCTCCAACTGCAACCACTTCTCCTCCTTGAGGCTTTGTTTGAGCAGTTGTTGGAAGCAGTATACCATCCTGTGTCTTCTCCTCAGCAGTCTTGATCTTGACCAACACCCTGTCACCCAGGGGCTTAAGAGAAGTATACTGAATTATCACAGCATGGGGTCTGTCAAGAACGGTTAAATGATTATAATCAAAAATGGAGAGAACAATGCAGCAGCCTACTCCATAGAAGCAGCATCCAATTTTACGACACGAACTAACCCCATAATCCAAGAACCTCCAACCTGGACTTGCCACTACTTTCCCCACCCATTAGGTTATTATCGTTTAGTTCTCCTAAGCCAAGCTATAAAATAACAGCAAGAGATACTCTCCGCAGTGCCCGACATGTTTTAAAGTTTCAATAGATGCTCAAAACAATAACTCCTCCATATGTTGGCATCATCATCAACAAATAGCACAACTTCACAGCTAATTCAACAGCTGAAACTCTGTAAATACCTACATGGGGCAGTAATGAAAATATCATTCTTAATAGCAAACACATCAGTATATGCTTCTACCCAGATGAAACCCAACACTCGAGCATTCTTAGGGAGCAAAAGTAATGGGAATCATTGTAGTTTGAACTAATCATATCAGACGAACATTACGCCACCTCAATTAACAACACGATCCTCCATCTTCGAGCCATAAACTATTTACCTTGTCATCAGCAAGAAAGGAGCAAGAAAGGCCATTCAACCTACAAGCAATGAAACAAACGAATAGGCAGACAAAACAAAACAAGAACCCACCTTTGGAGCAACAACAGTAGCAGCTCGCACGACGAGGCCTCTGAAGGACCTCTGCGCCAAAGACCCTGCTTTGAACGGACCCACGGAAGCAAACTTCAACATGGACGGCTTAAGCCCTTCAAAGGACGGAACCAACCAACCTAGCTGAGAAAGTGGGCGCCGTGAGCTGACCGCTCGCCATTTCTCTGCCCAAAATCCCCCAAGAATCACAACAAGTCAGTCGCATTTCAAATTAAGCGCTGCATTATTCGCTGAAGCTCGCAAGAGCGGGGAAAAAGAATGGGAATTTGAGATTCAAGTACCTTGTTAGAATGTGGATTGGCGTGGGACTCGGAAGATAAGCTGATAGGTGGGTATTGTTCTCGAGCACGCAGGGGAAGATGGAATATGGAAGTGGTGGAGCAGTGGTGGGGATTGTCCTCGTTCTCGAGATGGTGCGGCCATATGAGATGTCGCTAGGGTTCCCAAGAGACCGGTGCGAGCGTGCGTGGGGGGGAGAGAGAAGAGTCAGCAGACCGATGAGGCAAACGGGCTACTGCGGAGGCGAAGGGGCTCGAGACCCAGCAGCCGCGACTGAGCAGGGCTTTTGGGGGAGGCGACGCAGATCTGAGCAGCAGCAGCGATGACCGGCGGGGGCTTTGGGGAAGGCGGAGGCGGAGGCGGTGGGGGTGGGGGTGTGCTGGAGAAAAGCGAGAGAAGCGTCTTCATCGTTCTTCAGAATTCTTCAAAATTGAAAAGAGGAGAGAGTTTTCTCGAGCGGGAGTTTTTGAGCATTTATTGCTCATCTGACTTTTTCTGTACTAGCCAGAGGAGAGAGAAAAGCTGCGGCACCATTTTAATCTTTTCCATTTTCCAGCCCGTCCAACTCACACGCCACGTGTCGAAACTTCAGTGGAGCCACATAGGAACGTGCGCGCCACGTAGGACGATGACGTGGTGATTGCTAACCACTGAATATTTTCTCCTGTTTGGGACGGGTTTAGGCTAAAATCAAGATATATCGAGACAAGGTCGGGACAAGGTCAGCCGTCCTCCTCCGGAACCCATCTAAAATTACCAATCCAACTCACCTCTGTGACGTCAATCGATTGGAAACCATATCCAACTTTTAGAACCTCAAAAAAAAACACACACAAATGGAGAGATGCTCGTGATCAAGTAAACCAGAAAGCAACTCGTGGAGTGAAAGAGCATATCTGGATGAGGCAGAACATGGGCTTACAGTGGCAAAGCTTCCATAATTGTGGCAATGCTATGAATCGAGCAAGCCAGACTGGAAAGTCTTCTGTCTCCGGACTTAACAAGAATCTAAACTCTTCCCTGTAGGTAACTTTCCTTGAGATTTTGCAGTGCTTGCCTGATTGAATCCTCATCCTGACTGGAGTACTTCAGGCATATCAAACGCTGACCTACACGGTACACCTCCTGGAGAGCATTGTATCGCTCATAGTTCACTTCCATTCTCTTCAGTTCCTAAAGATTTATTTCATATATAATTACTTCAGACCCAGTATGAGAAAAAAACAAAGGTAAAAGTCAGTACAAACCACATACAAGGCAAAGAATAGAGCAACTTCTATTTCCTCAAGGAAAGATTCCGGTGTAACCAAATCACAGCACAGGGATCCGGCCAGCCACTGCCGATAAAAGCTAATAGCTAGATTTTAATAAGACTACTCAACTTCAATGATGAATAAGAAGATCAGTGGAAGAACCTTCTGTGTGATCCTTGATGTGATGGCTCTGGCTGTATCAATCACGGATCTTGGTAGCCCTGCCACTTCTGCTAAAAGGAGGCCATAATGCGGTACACTTCGTGGACCATCCTTGAGTTGAAACTAGCCCAGAACAAAGGCAAAGGAGTTGGTTAATCTAGTGTAAATTTAACAAACAAGCCTTGAGGGGATTGAAATATTACCTTGAAATCTAAGCGATTACTATTTATGTCAACATGAAAATGAAGAACTTTCACGTTTGGATAGATGGTTGCTAATTCCGACAGGTTCTCCATGTGAGTCGCAAATATTGTATACCTGAGAAATCAAGGACATGGTTCAGCGGAAAAGCTGTGGTCATTCTTCTCTCTAGAAAGTATCACTGAAAAATGAGAACTGTCTAAATCCAGAGTAAGCATGCATTATAGGATCGTTAATTTCAGAGAACCCATCTAAGACATTTTATATGAAACTATCCGGAAACAGTTACTAGGCCATTGGCATCCTATGATGCACAGTTCCTACTCCTCGGTTCTCTGATGCTTCTTAGTTGTATGCCGAAAAATTGAACAAGTATTTTCATTAACTCTACAGTAAATTCAAAATTTATTGGTGTCAACTGATTAAGGTCTAGTCACCCATCTCCATGTGCTTTTGCCGTAAAATGATGCTTACACGTGCTAGCCAGGTACATCAACCTTCAAGATTTTGAAAAACAGAGATACACACTTTGTGCATGAAAGGTGGAAGAGACAGCATAAGAACAGTCTGCAGTATGAAAATGGCTCCCAGAAAGTGAATACTCTGTGTAGACATCCATCAAAAATCTTCTTCGCTAGCCTAAATAGATGCTAGGAAAAGTTCCGAGGCTTACGCTTTTACTGATAGGAGAAACTCACAGCAGCTCCATGCAATGGCCAATCCATCAGATGAAGATGTCGCCTTCCAAGTTCGTCCATGATGATAAGACTCCTACCAACAATGCCATCTGAATGTATCATATGGAAACAGGGAAAAAGAGCAGCAAAATGCACATCTTGACAGTAATGTGAGATTACCTTGGAGAGAGATTCTGCATAATAAAAGCAGTCTCTTTCATCTCTGTCATAAACTGCAAGAACAGAACTTTACTGAGAACATGATGCTTTACACTCTAGTAAGAAATATTTCTATGCTAATATAGTAAATGAGCAGCTTGTTGGGGCTTTTGTGCAATTTTTCATAACAAACAATCATACGGGAGTAAAATGTTATCTCACTTCTCCTTTTGCTGCAAGTTTTAAAGAACAATCCTTCTATCCTGGTTTCTCTTCCACTAGAACATCTAATGGAGTAAAAATGCTTACTCTATCTTTTGAAATGCCTTTAAAATCATTAACATGATGTGGCGACCAAGCAAAAATTTGTACAGGAGCCAGCCATTCTCCATCGAATATTAACTTTCTACACATTTCGTGGGTCATTCAAATGAGGTTGTTTTGAAAGCTATAATGTTAAATTAAGTTACTGGGAGGCATATGCCAGCAACATGGATATAAGAAACTAAAGCCAACCAGATAGGCTACTTGTAACATTTCCTGTTGCATCCTGTTGTGAGGTACTAGTGGCGTGCATCAAATGTCTATTCATTCTTCCTCTCCACAGCCATATCATGGGATACTCTAGTACATCCAGAATAACCAGACAATGGTTCCAACAGCCCCTTTCTTAGGCAGGCATGGACTCGAATTGACTTTTAAAGGCCACATCAAACAGTTCATGGATAAAACAAGTCTAGTCAAACATGGTTAGCAGTTTCACGTTTTTCTAAAAATGGAGCCATTCTACTGTAAAATATTGAGAACAGGTTTTAGGAGAACGTTTTCTGTTGCATATTCTATTAGTAAATCAAATAATATATTCTATTCCACTTCTCTAACCAATCAGGGGTGTCAAGTGTTGTGTTATTGCAATTGTGTTAGCACTTCTTATCATATCATGTCATCATTGAAATAACTTCAATTATGTCCAGTATGTTTAATGGAGGCATCACTTTAATAAAACAAGCCAACATGCCAAAGTTGTTTCACTTTCGCAATCTTGCTCATAACATGTCAAAGTCGGGTTTCTCTTAGTTTATCATATTGTATCCAAAATTGCCACCCCTAGAGCCATGCATAACAGTTTTTCAGGTCTTGCAAAATAATCAAACTAGATTGAACTGATACAAGCAGCCATTTACAGAGAAGGTTTTTTTACACAGTGCCTGAATGTTTCATGTCATTGTAGAGACATCATCTGAATGAACTGGAACATACCGTACTAGAGTTTGATTCCAAATTATCCATTGAACCCATTCTCGTGAATATACGGTCAACAACTTTTATGGTTGAGAAACGAGCAGGAACATAGCAACCAATTTGAGCAAGAATTATAATCAGGCACACTTGCTGAAGATAAGTACTCTTCCCACTCCTGAAAAATGCAGTGCTCGATCAAGTTCCAAGTATGGATATATTATGTCTTGAACATTTTATCCAGACACCTGGCCTGGTGTACCCCCGTATATCTTAAAGCAGGAAATGAGTACCGAGCAGATCCAAGGAAATCAAAATCACATGAAGATAGCAAGAGATGCCTATGGCTACATTTGTACTCACAATTGTAGTTTACAGGCTTATGGTCTAATACGTGATCCATTAAGGTTTCTCAGATATCACGACGATATGCTTATATCCCTTATGTCAGTTCTCATAAAGATTGCCTATTCTTTCATGCTGACATATCTTTACATGCCTAGAGTTGGCAGAATTGCCTGTCAGACCAGCTCCTCTAGGATCCGACATCCTCCCTCAACTGAAATCCTCATTAATTCACCTTACCTTTTCTTTTAGAAAGAATACTTGGTGGTTACAGAGTTAAAGCACATCAAATTAGTTATACATCTTCTGAAAATGGATGAATAGAATACATGCACCGGTACTCAAGACCATGTGAGTTACAGAGCTAGGTTTGTAAACTCTACTTATATGTGTAGTGCAACTTCTAAGAGGGATATCTCCTAAAAAATAACAAACACATAACATCATTGTCAATGATTATAGGCGTTCATGACTAGTAATTTGATCTTATGAACCGACCTACTTTGATTTTTGCACCTAGATGGCTAGAATTCTGTCTAATGCCATAGAGCAAATTTGAATCTGCATTTACACATTTCTAGGGGATGTGAACTACAAAGTTCGGCCCTATTTATAGACATGACTGTAGCTTCTAGATCCAAAAATATAGTAGGAGAATGCATTTTCTTCTAAATAAAGGTTGGAAAAGGAAGCTTTATAGGATAGCTCGAACAAACAACCTTTAGAATGAAAGAGAAGAAGTTCTGTATTGAGAGTTTCTTACATGTTAGGACCTGTGACAATCACCATATTTGATGCCTCTGAAAGGAAGATACTGTTAGGCTGCCCAGAGATAAGACGGATAATGTTTAATTAACTCTGCATAGCTTGAAGAGGATAATAAAACCAACACCTTGCATATATTCCCCGAGTAGAACTGCTAAAGAAAAAGAAAAAGAACCAAGCGTCATGCCTTCAAAGAAAACTAACATACAACAAAATCGTTGTGTATGCTTTCCAGGATAGGGTGTCTTCCTGCGTCTACAGCCAGGGGACCATTTTCTGTCAGTCAAGTGACAATGGTCAAGAATTTTTCAGCTGCATCAATCGGACTAATATATCTAGTTGTTACATTTAGTGCATGAAGTTACCTGTAAATTGTGGCCTAGAGTACTGATCAACAGGTTTAGTAGATATGCTATGAGCAAACGAATTAACAATCATGTCTAAAAGGCACAAAACTTCTGCAAGTAGTGTAAGGACAGAAACATTCTCCCGTATGGCATCTAAAAGGGCTGCATAAAACATTAAAGATACTCTTAGGAGCTTACAGAAGAATGCAGCTCTATACAAGATAATGCTCGTGATGTGAAATGTAAAAAAATAGAGATTTAAAAGTGTGAATGTCGAGTGGATATAATTTGAGAAAGGTAAGCGCTGGACACACATCCCATATTATCATGAGGTTGACTCTCAAGGTCCCAGATTTCTTGTGGAATGATAGCAGAAAAAATACAGCTCAATCAAAAAATTTGCCACCAAATGTGACGATAAAGCAGGTCATGTTTTTGTTGATAATATCAAAATGGTCCACATTTACATAGGTTTAGAGCTAGTTGGTATTTAAAACCAAAATGTCGTGGTGTTGAGATGGGGAGAGACGCACATGAAACAATAGCAATGAAAACAGAGCTTCTTGACAATAAATATCTGAAGCTTATGAAAAAAATTAATTATATCACTCGATTCCATTAAGAACCTTCTATGCATATTTCAGTTCGTATGAAACATTCGGCTGCAGCAGACTTATTCCGCACATTCAGCTGCAAGATCATGCCATTAGGAGAAAAAAGTTAATCTCTGCGACTTAATGCATAGTAAATGGAAATGGAATGAACAAAGTGAAAGCAATTGGCAACTGACATCAACCCTTTTGCTGACACAAGAACAAATTAAGAAAAACCTTCAATGTCCACGGAGTGATCAAATTGAAAATTTCTTTATATTTCATACATGATACAATTTTTGTTGTCAATTGTTGATTCCATACTATGTCATAAATGAACAAGAAACTTCTTCCACTAAGATGTATCTTAATATCCTCATCATGGAGTTCATTGAGGATAAGCTTGAGGATTATTTGCTGGAGGCTTGAGGATCGTTTGCTGGAGGCAAGATTTCAAACTTTACCAGCATATGATGTAACAAACTTCAAAGTGACTCCCTCTCCAGCATGTTATCTTGACTCACACATTTATCGATATACATTAATAGTACAACAAAACCCACTACGGATATTGCCAACTCCAGTCTATGAGGGCTCTTAGAAAACGTTAGCAAACTGCAGAAGCACAAGAAACAGTTCACTCTCGTAAGGGGCATCTCTATTTATTTGCAAATATTCTCCATAATTTCCTGTTGAAGAATGATTGCGAGAGATTGCTGAAGGACAACATATAACTTCTGGTATGTCTCAGTCATTTATGAAGACAAATCTTTCTTGAAAAAAACTACTGGTATGTCTTTAATTAAGACTTGATTGTGTTGCGATAAAAGAGACTGAGGTGATTCATATCTGCTAGACATGTAGCGTCAGTCACTTTTTAGATCTGCTAATAATACTTTCATCTTAATGCAAATGCTAAAGCTGAGCTCTTGAGAATGCCATGCTTGTATAATTACACAGGTCCAAGTTTGAGCTTATCCATGTCCCCATCCTCCCAACTTGCAAAGCTGCTTATTCGTTGACTTCATATGAAAATATCCAAACTTCTTTCATTTGTTTTAATTCTTCGAGTTTTAAGGTCTATCAGATTATCATGTCATTTCATCTCTAGTGGATTCTTCCATTGGATGACTATATTGTCATGGAGTTATTCTCACTAAAGAATCTTTTGTGTCTTCTCCTCCACATCAATCTTAAACTTGTGGTGGCAATTTATGTGCGTACAACAACCCTTATTGGCATTGCCATATGTTGTGGCCCCACTACCTGTAAGATGATCATGCCACAGCTTTGACTGCCAGTCAGTTGCTAAACCACACAATGTGCAAACCACAGTGTCTAAAGTCAAAATGACAAGAGCCCAAACCCCCGATTCAGCAAAATTTATTATTTCCAATGCATTGTACTTCTAGCATCATGCATAATTAGGACATTGGAGATTAAAATATTTCCATGTTAGGTATGGTTAATAAATGCCCCAGGAGACCCTTCATAAAAAAATGAGGCATAGGAAGATCATATGGTATGATGATCTATGACATACCCCACCTAAAACACTATCAAAAGCATCATACCAGAATAAAATACAAGTACAAGCTTTTGGTTATTACTCACCGAAGCAAGTTCAAGAGTGGAGCAATGAATGTTGTTCCCGTGCTTCACAATCTGATTTGATAAAATCAAGAAGAGAAAGATTTCAGATAAAATTGGAGGACATGTTCCCAAGAAAAGATAATAAGATAAACATAACCTGTATGAACTTGCTAGGAAGCTTTCCTTGAATATCCTTCTGTGGAATACTGAAGTAAAAGCCTTGTCTATTGTTGAAAGGGAGTTTTAAATTTGGCAGTTTAAATTCTTCACGATACTTAGTTGCTAGGTTATGTATTGCTGTCAAAAGTGGACTCCTTTCTCAGATATGTAGGGCACATCAAAAAAGAAACCGGCAGAGAGGAATGTAGGTAGAAAACAGAGAACCTTCACTCGTGTCACAAAATGATCTCCTTGCAATATCCAACAGGCCATCTATTCCAGTCTTGACAGCAAAGCACTGCTGTGTGCGGGCAACAAAAGGAACCCTTGCATGAAGTACATCTTCATCGATCACCTCCCCTATCCTGAAAAGGATAAAGCTTCTTTGTAAAAATGTGAAGCCAGAGTGATATGAGAACATGATATCACTTCCCCTACTCTGAAAAGGATCAAGCTTCTTAATGAGATATGTGAAAGACGGTGATACAAGAAGTCCACAGAGGTAAATGCACAAAATGAAGACAAAAACAAAGCACAGTTAATCAAAATCCTATGTATCTAACTAATATGAATGTCTTCTTGAGAAAGGGAGAGCTACAGATAAACTGGCCTAAGCAGTCCTTGTCTCTACTTACATATCTGCAGGCATTACCGGAAATATTTGATCAGCAGATGGCATTACCTCTTTCTAATTGCAGCATACTTCTGGTTCTCACATACAGATTTGTGAACGTTCACCAGGAGAGAACTTTTGGCTTCTTTTAGAACCTGGATTCATGCAATAACAAATTTAATTGTTGAATTCAGTGAAAAATGGAAAAGTACTTGGGAACAAAATCACATTACCGTGGAGAGTAAAGGCAAAGCATCCAGAGCAGTTTTAAGCAAAATAATGCTTGATATCAACAGTTGGCTTTTTCTTGCATGATCAAAGTCCAGACTTCCACTTGTTACCTTCTTTGGCTTGAAACAAAAGTGACATAGTATCCTATCTGATTGAAGACAGCAGATGACCCACATGTAAGGAAACCAAAAAAAAATGTCATCTAGAGCCCCTAGTTCTATCTTTCATCTTTCTAGTTCAATCTGCAGCTACCAATTTTACACTTACCAGTCTCTTTTGGGAACTTACGCAGGACCTGAGAGAGTCCAAAAAACAGCTGCTCATTGCTCATCAGTTCATCCTGCAGAGATCACGACACAATGCACATATGAGTTGAATTTCAAAAAGAAATTATGGAGAACAAATGTAAAAATGCAGAATTAAACATTCAGAAGGAGATCATCTTAAGAGAAATGAATGCAGATTAATAATTGAAGATGCCAGTTTGTCCAATTATCCAGCTTGCGGGCACTGCCCGAGTGACCTTAAAATAAAATTAAAGACTGACCAAGCAATCAAGACGAGCATTAATAGTTTCAATATCTTTCAATGGCTGCAGCAGGTTGGCCCGGAGAAGTCTTGTCCTGGATAGAAGTTCATTGCAATGTTACAGTAGTGAAAAGTCTGAGCTATTCTAGAAATAGCTTCACAAAGAAATTCATCAGTGACATCCATGTTCATAATGCCCACATTCCTGCATGTTTTCAGTTGTGTACTTTCCAAATTTCACACCATCAGCCAAACTCTGCAACTACACCACCTCTTCACTCCCACAGTGAAGATGAAGCCTCAGAAGGCACCCAAGTTTTCAGATTTTTGTGATTGCTAAGAGTAATATCTGCAGCATCAGATATGGTCATACACATACCCTCCAATAGTCTTCGTTGTCTTTAGCATATGAAACAAGCTTCTCTTTTTGTTGCTTGTGCCCAAGAGGGAAGAATGGAATGGATCGATAATTTCCAAATTTTGGACACTGCCATCACATAAAAACAGCAGAGAACTTACTCAAAGAAATGAAACATGACCATGCAAAAGTCGTTTGATTCCTGTATTAGTTGGAAAAAGTATGAAATCTAGCTTTTTTATTGGAATGCTAATTTTGAGATGAGATTCTTCCTAAATAAAGAAATCGCAGATAGACTAAACATGAATTCATCATTTGGAGGAATAATACCTAGTAGCGTCAATATTCATGTGATCAAAGGATCCATTAAAAGTTACCTGGAAAAGTCAAGTTTCTTGAGTAAATAGGGGAATTTGCATGTCAAAAGAGGCAGGTTGAGCAGTATGTGCTCACAAATGTACATTCATGGTCAAAATAACTGATACTGTCTAAATGATGCCTGACTGTTTAAATTAGTAATTTGACTTAAGAATCAGACTAAGAAAAGCAGGTTGAACCATAGAAGCAGATTTCTCAAAACAGCTGAGGAAAAGGGATGCCAATCAGAGCACAGAGAATGCTGTAGATAAATTATAGATTGATAGCTACTAGCAATATGGCCTTGAAGGACAAACCAACATCTTAGGGGTTAATGAGTTACTGTTAGAATGGCGTCTAGTCATTTAGGCGAATGCTATATAGAACTTTCTGTATAATGAGAAGAGATACCGGCAGAGAGTGGTTGGTTACTATGATGCCTTTCTCTGCTTCAGTCCTGCTCAATGCAATGAATAAGTGACTTGCTTGAACGCAGTTATCAAGAAATTACCTAGTAGAAATCTTTACACTCTGAAGTCCTAGGATAACATAGTCAAAGAGCCAATTATAAGTCAGATTAAGCAATTAAAAGGAGGCTATACTGACATGACAGTTCAAAGAACTCAACGAGATGAATAATTGATCTTTTGGATCAAGATGCTTTGCATTTTGAGGTTGAGACTATATTAATATGGTTCTAAAGAAATCTACATGCATTTAGCATCTAGATCTATGCTTCAGAGAAAAAATAAAAATAATGGTAAAACATACCAAGTCCTACAAAATAACGATGGATCACCATGTCACTGGATGTTATCACAACAAAGCAGTCAGCTATCAAGAATATCAATCTTTGAAGGTATAAACTGGTGCCATTTAAAGTTCTCTTACAAATCCGTGACAGTCGAACACATTATTCTGTCCAACTAATAAACTATCAGTGACAACTTAGTTATGTCTTCTGCTTGCCTCAATTAGCGAAAAATTCTTTCACAGGATGTTACATCTGATTATGGCCAAGGGGATTATCAAGATTTCAACTCTTACGTACAGTGAGAAAGATGTGTTCGTAGATCTACCGCAACAAAGACACAACAGATTCTTGGACAAGCACACAGGTAATGCACTTGCTTTAGGTATACCATTTGATAGTAGCTGCTGCAGCAGCCAGACAGAGATAATATTGCTTATAGTATGAATCCGGACCAAGTGCCGATGGCTCCTTTGCTGCTAAGTTTTTAACCAGCATAGCTCCCTGGAAAATCAAAGAGTAGGGGAACAATCTCACAAAAAAATGCACGGCGTTGGTGCCACATTCTGTTATTGTATCGCTTTACAAGACAGGACATCCATCTTAACCTTAGTGTCGTTGAAGCATCCACGGGCCATCACAACCTGTAAAAGCCATCTCAATTTATCCTCTCAAAAAATGGAGTCAAAAAGGAAATACAGTAGCAAAGCCATATCTGCCACTTTACCTTCCTAACTGAAGGATAAAACCTGTCCACAAGTTCGGACACTCCGACCATGCCGTCAGGTGCCAGCTTATTCGGCGAAACGATAATCACCACCGGGTCATAAAATTGCATCAAAGTCTTCGTGTTTTGGTACGAACTGCTAGTCTCAATATACTGCGAGAGATGCAGGGCAGCAGACCTTAGATCGAAAGCGGCAACTCCAACCTGTGCAGAGAGCAGTGCTTACAATTTGAAACAACATCATCTGAGGCCTCTAATGTAGTCGAATCCACGAAGCACAACATCTCCACAGGAGTTATCAACAGAGATTATCAAAACTGCATACCGCCAATGCCAGCCATCGATCAAATAATCAAAGACTAGTTAAGCATTTTCATTTCTTCACAAGCAGAACTCCAACCTTCTTCCGTATAACATAGAAAAAAAGCGTTTGCGACAGCTTTCTGTTATCCCTACGGAAACATTTTTTCACGCCTTTCGCGTTCCATCTCCGATGATTATCGAGAGAGACGTTGAGTACCGAAGCAGTAGCTTCAACTCTCCGATCGAACCTCATCATTTGATGACCGCCAGACACTGACGATGCTTTTTTCCGGTAAAACCGCGAGCGGACCTTGACGGCGCGTCCGTGTGCGGTGTAGCCACGGCTGCGATTCATCGATCCTCCCATCGCATTTACAGAAGAAACGAGAGGTGCGCTAATGGAGTAGAAGACTGACCTCCTTAGCTCTGTTCTCTATGAGACCGATCACCATGCTCGATCGCTCCTCGTCCTCCATGGCTTCTCTGATCGACAGCGATGGAAGCAGCAGCAGCTCCGCTTGCGAAAATGTGCAGAATGCGCGCCAACTCGTACTCCACGTCTTGTTTAGCAAAATTACCCTTTTAAGTTTTAACGGTTCATTTTTTTATTTTTCATTTAGCGTAATTTATTTAGAATTTTATCGCGGGCTTCATTGTAGAGAGAAAATGAATATTTTAAAAAATACTTTTTAAAAAATAATTATTTATACTGTTTAAATTTTTAACGATAACAATTTATATCCAAATATTTTCGTAAACAATAAATTTTTTTCCGTTCATTAATTTTTGTAAGCCATCCAAGTGATCTTTAAGAAAATTTTTCGCAAATAATTAATTTTTGATAAAACAAAAGAAGCCTAATAATTATGTCAATATACCCGTGCATCGCATTATGTGAATTGTCATACAAAATATAATTAAAAAGGAGGACGGGATATTTTAACATAAATTTAATATTGTTTTAAAGGATTATTACTTGTAGAAGGTACAAGTAATTTTTAAAATTGTCAAAGTAATACTATATCAGAAATACATATGGAGAGTAGATACTTTTATCAACAAATTAATATAGGAGAAATTTTAAAATTATGTTTCCATGTTAAAAAAATAGTATTTCTTAAATACAAATAGGTTCAATATAGTAGAATGATGAATTTTTTTTTGGTTGAAGCAGAATGATGGATTAGTAAATATATAATTTGCTATTTAAAAAAAAACATTAAAATATTTTCATAAAATGAGGAGAAACCGATTCTAATAATTTATAATATCAGGTGGTACACTTGAAACCATCAAAGAAGGTTTTGTTTTAATATAGATGTTGTTAATATGAGTAAGATGATTTATGATAATGTATGCTCCGGATGTATATTATACAAATGATATTAAACGGATAAATAATTGATAAATAAATCAACTAGATATTAAGCTGAAAATTTCATAAGGTCCGGTTTGATTCCGGTTTCCAAACTTTTGTTTTGGCAATTGATTTAGACCGGAGTCGAATCGGATTGAAGTTCGGTTCGGGTTTTGGAAACGAACCGATCTCTTTCCCCATCCGGAGCCGGCGGGGCCGACCCGGATAAATGATAGAGCGCTCGCTCTCGCGGCCGACCGACTTTCTTGTCCCGCCCGACGAAGACGGAGGAGCGGATTTAGCAGAGAACTCCCCCGAGCCGCGCGGCGAATCTCCGGCGACAATGCGATTCAGGAGCTCGCACAAGCTCCCGCTCTTCCCTCACCAGAAGCCGCTGCGTTACCTGCACCAGAACCGCCGATTCCTCGCTTCCTTCTTCGCCAAGAAGCTGAACGGCTCGGCTCAAGCCCGCGCGTCCTCCAATGGCGGCGGCGGCGCCGGCTCCGAAGGTCAGTACGAGAAGCTTCGCTTCGCGCACGTTTCATGCGCCTGAACTCACGTTCGCGAGCATCCGTCGCTCATTTTGCTGCTATTTGTTGTCGTTGTTGTTGCCGGTGTTGTTCGTGGTGGTGGTGGTCGTTGCTGTCGTCGTCGCGTTGGGGTGCAGGGAGTTCTTATCTGGTGCCCGGTGCTACCGTCGCTACTCTTCTCATGCTCGGTGCTCTCCATGCTCGACGTCTGTACGACGATAAGAAGGTTTGGGGCTCTTGATTTAGTGTTCGTGTGCTTGTGTGGAGCTTCTTTCTCGTTACTACTGTTTTTCAAGTGCCATGAAAGTGGAGGAAGGCCGAACTTTATTAGCTTTTTAGCGGTTGAGGAAAATTTCGAGTTGTGCTCTTAAGTCGTGGTTGCAGCATATGAATTAGTTTGAAGGAAAGAGTTTCCCTGACAGATTCCGAATACATCCGAATTTAGTGTATTCAGATATCTTTGAAAAAGCCCTTTTTTGGGTTGTCATAAACACGCGAGTTTTCTTTTGTGGTGGTGTCTTTGTTATAGGTTGAAGAGGCAAGAGAAAAGGGAATTGAATTCGAATTCCAGCCAGATGTAAAGGCATGTATTATGTAGTAGGCACCGACAACCTATTGTGCTTTCACTTCTTTGGTGGCTCATGTCATTTGGTTCATTAAGATGGTGTATATTGCATCTAAACTTTTTACAATCTTCTCTGTCCCGGTCTGTTATAGGCCACATTTCTCAGGTTACTACCTCTCAGATACATTTCAAGATTTTGGGGTCTTCTGATGAGTGTGGTAAGGAATTCAAGCCTATCCTTTTCTTTTATTTCCTATAATATCTTTATGTTCTTGGGAGTTGGGACATGGCTAATGTCGTTTGGATTGGGTTTTGGCCTGGTAAGGCACACTGAAAAGCCCCTGTGATGCCTTAAATCCCTTTGAGTCTTTACTGTAAACAAGGAGAATGACTTCGAGCCATTTTTTATTTTAATCACATGAGAAGGTGAAAGAAGAACAGTTCCATATTCAATTTAATTTCATACATTACATCTCCTACTCTTCTGTCCAAATACATCTCAGAATGTATTCATATCGGTCTGTCTTTTCTATATGCCTTTCTCCACAGTCAACTGTTTTTCCAAATTTCCACTTAGACATCCTTTTCAGCTCATGAGTTGACAGAAGATAATCTTCTCAGGAGGTTCCTGTATGGATGAGGCCTTCTCTCTGTAGAGCATGGGCACGGGCATTCCATTCAAGTATGGTTATCTGCATTCCATTTTAAATTTTTTGTCGTAGGATTAGTATGTGGTCTTGTAACTGTAGCTGCTCTGGTGCTTAACTATTCAAAGTAATTTTAGCTAAAATTCTCATTAAATGGGCAAACCTTACTTTGTGTACTGAAAAAACTAAAACCAAGTTTTATTTCAGATTTAGAAGAAGCAGCATTGCCTCTTGAAGAATATTCTTCTTTACAAGAATTTTTCATCCGTGGCCTGAAGGAAGGTTCAAGGCCAATTGACCCTGATCCAAAATGCCTGGTAACTGGTAACTTCTTCCTGAACATTTTATCCATACAAACCATTGGCATCTTCAGTGCATCTGTTACTTTTCACCCTGTCTAAATTTCTCCCTTCAATCATAGGTCAGTCCTGTGGATGGTACTATTCTACGATGCGGAGAGTTGAAGACTGCTGGGGCTATGATTGAGCAAGTCAAAGGTCTTTCCTACTCAGTTTATGCTCTTCTTGGTGCAAGTTCTTTCCTTCCAATGGTAGCTGGAGGAAAGACCAATGAAGACGAACTTGAAAAGGGAAGTCATACTGAAGAGGAAAGGAAGAAATCGTGGTGGAGAGTGTCTTTGGCCTCGCCGAAAATTAGGGACCCTGTATCAGCATGGTAATTATGTTAACTTGTCTTGAAAAAAAAAAACCATTACATGATTGAACTGATGAAGTGCTTTAGTTCTTCACATACTTCTGTGAAAATTAATTTCCTTCAAGGAGGGAGGGGAAGGGGAAGATTTGAGATTCAATAAAGTGAATTGATGTAACCGACTTGTATTCAGTTCATGGAAAAAGTTTGGAGAGTGAAGTGGGATGGAAAATCTTCTTTATCTTTTTTTTTTTTTTTTTTCAATTTGGTTGAAATTGACTTCCTGTACATCTTCCATTAGTGCTCATCTGATGGCTGCTGATGAGCATGAGGACTGAAGATAACGGCATAGAACATGGTTATTGGTGATTGGTTTCTTCATCCGGCTTAGATTCTAGTATTAGACGACCTACATCGAGCTTGTCTCATAATGATATTGATTAGTTTTATGTCTCTCTTACCTCACCATCAGGAGAGTAGTTTTTTGACCTTGATGAAATCTTCATTGCAGTCCTATGAAAGGCCTCTTTTACTGCGTAATATACTTGAGACCTGGAGACTATCATCGAATCCATTCACCAGCTAATTGGAATATTCTGATTAGGCGACATTTTTCAGGTATCTCGATTCTCTTTGTTTTTGGGTTGATATTGTTGGATCCAGCGATTTGAGGACTCTCATTTACAGTAGCCAGTTTTCTGTATGCAATGTACACATGCATCAATGATTGCTGGAAGCTCCATATTTGTCACTATTAGTGAATAAATTGCATTCAAATAAGTTAATATGCTTCTTTTGATTGGTAGTACATGTTCTTTACCTATTGCAGACACTGTTAATTAAACTGTCTTTGCTTCCAGGCCATCTATTTCCTTTAAATGAGCGTGCTACGAGGACAATAAGGAACCTATACGTGGAGAATGAGAGGGTAATTTTCGTCTGGTTCTTGATATTCATGGTGGAAGTTAATATAATATTCTTACAAAGAATTGTCGTTTGCAAATTGTCAATGATATCAAAAAAGAGTTGGCAAGACTATTATAGGACTACATGTCTGTGAGGTCTGTATGTCAATAGTCAATTTGTTGGGAGTGTAGACGAATTGGGAAAAGTGTACTGTTTGAAACTTTTCAGGAAACCATGTAATAAGTAACATATAAGTAACGATTCCATTAACTGTGCTTTAGTGTTGGATGTACAAGAGCGTGCAAAACCTGTAGTGAAATTATTGATGACAATCAACCATTGGGAAAGCATTCTTTGTTAAGTTGAATTAATAGACTGGTCAATTATTCTGGATTCTACAAAGTCTGCATATTATATGCTACAAGTCGAAGAATTCAGGATGAATTCTGCAATCCTCATCTTTTTAAAAACATAAGGATTGCTTGAGTCTTTCTGATCCCTCTTTTATTTTATTTTATTATTTTGGGTTTTTTTTTTTTGTTTGGGGGGGGGGGTTGGTGTTGTAGTTGGCAAGGAAGGAGAGAGGTAAGCATGTGTGTGTGTGTGTGTGTGGATGAGGATCTGCTTGGCCTGTGTTTTTTTTTCCGACCCAAGTTGGACCAAGTTATTTGACCATGTTACCTCTTTTTTTATTTTTTCTTTTTTGGCCAAAGCCTCCCTACCACTTTATTACTAGGTTTTTGTCTCACTACCTGTGACATATCAAAGTCAAGAAAGTAGTTTAGAAAGTATATACTTAACATGGAAATCTAGTCTAGAACATTCTGAGTGGATATTGCAACATTGCTATAAAATGTAGTTATGTGTAGTTTATGATCATTTTTACCTTATAAGTTCCTTTTTACATTCAAAGTGTCAGTGTGGTTTCACTAAACTTAAGAGAGAAGGATTCTGGTGGCTTAGATCTGCTTAAAGGCATTGTTTTTACCTATCATGAAATTTTTTTAATGTGCTTCTGTGAATGTAATATAAAGTTGCATTCCCATTACTGTCTCCTTGCATCGGGTTTTCCTTTCTATTCCTTTCCTTTTTTCTGAAAAACCTGACTATAAATGGTCAAACAGAAAGACTCATTAGATAGTGAATTATCTTGTGTTATCTTGTTAATAAGCTTTCATGATCTATTCTGCCTTGATATGGATATGAGAAAAACTTGTTCATGGTTTTTCATGTTTCCAGGTTGTTCTTGAAGGTCTCTGGCAGGAAGGTTTTATGGCACTTGCTGCTGTTGGTGCGACAAATATTGGATCAATTGAGGTTGGCTAAATAGTGACCTTTATAGTTTAGACCCTCCCTCCTCTTCCCCACTTGAAAAGGCAAGGATATATTTAGGCATTAGATAAGCACAAAGTACAGCTCAAGGAACTATTCCATGCAAAAGCTTAGTTTGCAGCCATGATTGTGTTTGGGTAAAGTCTACTGCATGTGTTCTCTGCTGGGAATTTAAAGCTTATAGTAATATATCTCCACTTAGATAACTGCAGGTCTGGAACCTTATAATGCTTCATGTAGTAATGGGTATTCTGAAAATGATTGGCTGCATTTGGCTAAAATTATGTGCGGTTGTTTGCACTGCCTGACCCAACTCATTGGTGGAACTTTACACATTGCAGCTTTATATTGAACCTGAGCTTCGCACAAACCGGCCGAAGAAGAAACTACTGCAGTCAGAACCCCCAGAAGAACGGTTTTATAAACCTGAAGGTGTTGGAATCATGTGCAGGAAAGGAAATGAGGTTAGGAATATCTCAAACCGTATCTTGCCTGTATCATTTATTCTTTGCTATTACCATTTTCTGTATGTCAGAGAGTGATTGAAAAGATGCATTTGCATGTCCATTATCCGAGGTATAATTTGTGAATTTGGCGAGATCGACTATGTACACATTTCTCTTTTCAGATGGCCGCCTTTAACATGGGATCAACAGTGGTTCTGATCTTTCAAGCGCCAACGATGGAATCACATGAAGACGATGGTCCCTCTGGTTTTAGGTTTTGCATCAAACAAGGTGATAGGATTCGTGTAGGACAAGCCCTAGGAAGGTGGAAGGAAGGATCTGCATGCTGAAGTAATGACCATAGGAGCACTCGTCATGTTTTATTAAGATTGCTCTGACTTGTATTTTTGTATTTTTAATCCTTGTGAACCGGGAGATGATTTTTCTTTCTTGACAGCGAACCATGACTTGGTTCGTGGTTGAAAATTGCAGCGATTTCTTTGCAAATCTCTACAATTAATTTACAGCCAGTGGAAAAGCAATTGCCAGCGGTGAGCTATTCTTGGTACAACATTGGCGTTCAGTATCTAGTGATTTTACATCGAGAAGGTGGATTCATGAGACTGAAAATGATCTGATTTAAATTGACTTATTTAATTTATTTTTATGTAATATAAATATTATAATTAATATCTGATTCAACCTATATTGCTAAAATACTTATATTTAATTCAATTTTGGAAAATTTATACTCAAACTGAGGTAAAAACATGGAATGAGTATTTGAGGGCAAGAGAGTGAAGAAAGAATTAGGTATATATTAAGTTCAAGTAAATTGCGAATTCATTTAAAATATAAATTATTTTGAATTTTATCACTCTTAATTCATTTATGACTTATTTCTTAAATATAACTAATATATATAATAAGGCAACTCATTGTCCTGCGTGCAGGACATGGAAGTTAAAATTCACTTCTGAAGTTAAATTATTCCCATCCTAATATTGGAGATGGTGGGAATTCGAATTCCTCACTTCTTTCTTCTCATGAGAAAAGTCACTGTTGAGACAAATCTCAGTGATTTATTAACAAAATAAGCTTATGGTCCATTTTGACAAATTTACAATATAGTCTCCCCATCTTCCCTTCCCTTAATCAATACTTTTATAGCCATTTTGTTTTTCTGACCATGGAGAAACAGACTTGAATAATGGCATGCTTCAATATGATCCCCTCATTTATGATTTCTCAGGTGATTAACCAATGACACGGTGACAAAATGAGCATCACGAACGCAAGGACCATCGACAGTTTGCCCTTGGGAGATACATAGATCTGGCAGGCAACACTTGGGCAAAAGCATTCCAGCGGTATGCTGTCAAGTGAAAGGAAAGCCGAGACACAAGAATTATCATTGCTGACGTATGCTGCATCTTTTCCCCATAAGAAAAAGGAAGAACTCTGGAAACACTTCAGTCAAAACTTCCCCGTTGGCTAGACTATTTCTCAAACACCACAATGCACTTCTTTAGGAGAATTCAAAATCATTTAAACTGATCATTTCAAATGCTTAATATTAGTAATCAGCAAAGCCCAATTTGATGGTACATCTTCCCAAGCAAAGGTGAACTTCTTCTGACAAAGCCGCCGGTATGCAGCAAAGTACTGATCACCAAGAAACAGTGGAAACTAAACCTATAAGACATCCGAGAGCTCTCCACAGCAAGAAGACATAAGAAACGAGGTACAAATGGGACTTATCAATGTAGCAAACTGATCAAAACTGGGAAACAACGCAGAAGAAACCATCTTCACTCACTATTGTAAGCTTTAAGTGAAACTCAGGACAGTATGTTGAACTGAAGTTCCAAAGCATGTACAACTGTAATTTGCAGGCCTCCGAAAGCCTTCCTTCTAATCTATTTTGGATTTAGTAAGCCTTGTCAAATCAAAGAATTAAATTCTGTCTCTAAATCAACACTTTGCTCCTGCAAGTACAGAAAAGCAACTTCAGCATGTACTGATATGAGGGGCCATCAACTAAATACTTGATCATAGAATGAGGTGTCTAACCACAAAGACACTCAGAGTAAGCCAGAAAGAAAGGAAATGATATCCACAACGACTGCTGGACATTACATGACGATAAAGGGGAGGAGCAGAGTAAGATCCTTAGTATTGCAAGTCAAACATCCTGAATAGTTTCATTACTCTTTCAATTCTTCCAGTGCGTACTCTAAAGAAGTTGGAGGAAGAAAGTAGTGGACCATCTATTTCCCTCCATTTCTCTTCTTTATGTAACAGATGTAAAGTTTGTAGTGCAACTTGAAAACCACTTGCTGGGTACCTTGGTGCAAGCGTGGTGTTGGAGATACCAGAGAACTATCATAGATGAATAAACACAATGTATCTGAGAATAGTACAAAGTTATTATATTGATCCCTCTCACCATAAAAAATAAGTAGGCTACTCTCACCAAACACAAACTACTCTGACCAACTGCTCTCACAAACACACTATTTCCCTCTCACTATTTCACTTGATATCTCAATTTGAAACTTTCTTATGAAGCTTTGCTGTGAAAGCTCCTCTCAACATAACTCTGCGCATAACAAAAGAGTAAAGTACAACCACGTATTTATGGAGTCATGCACCGCCTAAGCAGTGCTTCCTATTGGCCATTATTGCTGCTAGATCAAACCCTCAACAACTTGTTCAATATGCAATACTCGGCTTCTAACTTGCTTCAGTTGAAACTAGTAAACTCTGTAGAGGCACCTAAGACTCAAACTCTCTAAACATCTTTTAGATCCCTCCTTCCTCGATCTATAATGCAACTCATAACTCGAGGCACTCATCAGCAACAATGCCAAGCATCCCAACATCCACGGTTCCACATATGATGTGAAAATTGACAATGTGAAGAGCCAGAGAATTGCCATCACATGCAAATCCATCCCCGCCAAAACAGGAGGGGAAGAAACAACCCAAAATTTCTATTTCCCAGCTTAGCTAATTTGAATTCCCACAGAACAAATTGACCACGACAGCTTATAACCGAGAATCAGATCATTAGCACTAAGAAGAAACACTTCATATATCCCAGCTCAGCTAATGTGAATTCCCACAGAACAAATTGACCGCGACAGCTGATAACCGAGAATCAGATCATTAGCACTAAGAAGAACCATTATAACATTCCTACTAGCGTTTTCTCGAAGAACTCCACTTCAAAATATGACTAATCTCTAACAAAATCAAAAGGAGACAGAGCAAGCGTCAACGAATATCCCCAGACAACAATCAACACCAAATCGACACAGGATCGCCGTCGAGACCGCGCGAAAATCGAGAGAAGCCAGCTGTTTCCGAGTACAGTAAATAGATCAGAGAAGGCACACCTACGTCTGCTTGGAGTAAGACGAAGAGGAAGAAGAAGAAGAAGAAGGCGCGCGCTTGTTGCGGAACATCATGTAGCCCACGGGCAGCACCACCCCCGCCATCATGATCGCGGCTCCTATCAAGTACCTGATCGGGCTCGGCGGCTCGACTTCCATCATTCCTCTGAACTGCATCACCGGCGCGGGCAGAATCGATCCGCCCCAAAATCAACACAGGAAGGTCAGCCCCCATTACGAATCATTCGAAGACGGAGATCCAAATCTAGAGCGAGAGAGGGAGAGAGAGATACAGGCATGTTCGATAGAGTTTCGATCGGAGAACGATGGAAGGAAATGCCGGCTGCCGACTGGATCTTCGACGGCGACGGGATCAGATTTTCTCCACCGGCGAGAATTTGGACTTCCGTTCCGGGATCGAAGCGAACGAGGACGACGAGCTCCCTTTGGTCCAGATGCTAGAACTATCGAGCGAAAATTATATAAAGGTCCCTCAACTTTGTCTTAATATGAAAAGTGATGTCTAAAGTTTTAATTTATCCAATGTGACCCACGTAACGTGGTCTTTAATCTTTTAATTTAGAATTAATATTCTCATAAATTCCAAATCAATATATTTATAATAAATTTATTTCAAATTAATTTTTGATATGAAAAATTCCAAAACTAATACATTTTTGACAAATTTATTCAAAACTAATATATTAATAATAAATTTATCCTCTATTAATTTTTATTGTTAAATTGTCAAGTTGAATAACATGAAATAATTGCTGGCATACCAATTTGATATTTTATTTATTGTTTTAATTTTTTGATTTTTATGGTATTAATTCAATTTAATGGAAAATATTTTGTCATAAATGTATTAATTTAAGGTTTTTGATGGTAAAAAAATTTTTAAAGTAAATTTATCATAAGTATACTAATTTGAGAATTTTTGTGATAAATTTAATATAAATGTACAAATTTAAGATTTTTCGTGATTAAAAAAATTATTTATAGTAAATTTATCCTATGCGTATCAATTTAAGATTTTTCGGAGTATTAATTTATAATTCAAATATTCAATATAATTCTTGGCTTATTATATCCTTGATTCAATTTATTTTTGGATTATCTAATCTAGGGATTAAATTCGAGGATCATATTAAATAATGTTTGGGGATTATTTATTTTATTTTCCCAACCATCGTTCGACGATCTGATGAATCGGATTGGGTCCAACATCGGGCCTGCTGAATCTTCAGGCCCGCCCTCCAGACCCAGCGAACCCGGCCCGAACGAAACGTCGGGCTACCCTCGGAACCGTGTCGGTCTTCGATTCGTTGTCTGTACGTCTCAGCCGTCAACATCAGCCGTCATGACAGAGGCTGAATCGTAAAATCCACTCTTCGTTTTCCCCTTTCGTCTGTAAAAATTCACGGAACCGAGGTGGTCGGCTTCGCGCGGTACGGAAAAGGGGGGAATCCGAATTCAAACGACGGTGGCGATGGCGCTCCGCAATGCATTGATCGGGAATCAGTCAAAGCAACAGACATGGATCGATAATGGCGCCAGTGAACTGAGCAACCAAGTTCCTGCAACACATGCAGGTCCTCAAGAGAGAGAGAGAGAGAGAGAGAGAGAGAGGTTTCTGTGAGATGAATTGAATTGCACATTGAATGCGCTCAACGACCCGGGAGAACCTCCATTGAATTCCGCACCAGAAGCCGGTCCCATCCTTGCGGGGTAATCCGGGTAAGTGCTTGGTGGTGTTATTCGCATCGGCATTCTTTTCGGCCTAATTCCATTTCGAGATTGTATTAACTCTCTCTCTCTCTTCCCCCCTCGCGCATGCCCAAAAATCTAGCCCATTCATTCAGGACCTGCCTATAACTAGTATTATGCCTCGCTCTCTTCCTCCGGAAATCATTCTCCTTCCTTCCAATCACGTGGGTCATTCATGATGCGTCTGCATTTATGCTCGACCGTCGGTGAGTAGCGTTGTGTCGATGGGCTGATGGAGAATGTCTTGAGCTTTGAATGGTGTGTTGGAGTTTATGAGGAGTGATCGAAAGGCAAAAAATGGAAATGGACAGTTTGAATGCAGTGGAGAGTGAAAAGGGTGTCGGAAGACAAGAGGGTGGAAGTAGTTGTGCACATCCACATGTCCGTGATCAACATAGACGGTCTAAGAGGTGTATTTCTGGTTCTCTTGGCTTGAGTCCGCTCATTTAAAAGAGCGTAGTTCTTTTGCGCGTTCTTTTCCATTTTCTGTTCTTGTGTACGATGCTGGCTGATAGATGTGGTCTTGCTAGTGAGAATTCTTTGGGCCGAGGTAATTGCTGGGGAAGATGAGAAAGAGGAAAGTTACAAGCTATGGAAATAGGTTGAGAAAAAGAAACCATGAGAGAAATTGGATCGTGGAAGGAAGAGCTTAGACCCTGGGTTGCCAGCATCCAGCGGCGGGGTTAATCATTTGCACTCATGTCAATTACCAGCTTCTGCGGCACATGATTGTAATAAAATGAGAGATAGTTAGCTGTGAGAATTGACCAACGACTGTGTGGAGAACCAGGTGCCCTCAACCTGATAACTCACCGAATAGTGTGGTTTGGAGTAGTGGTTTATAATTAGTGATCGCACTTAGATTTCTAGATAGGCTGAAGCAGGTTCTTTGCAAGTATCGCATAGTTTTCTGATCTTCAAAGTTGCATTTCTTCTGATGATTTGGTTCTTCTTGTCAGTGCTTCTGATAGGAATTCAGATGTTTCAAGAGGTGAACTTCTGCATTCGCAAAGGGGCAAGAATGCAACACTGGTATGGACCACCACTTATGTACATTCATTTCTCATCTTTCTTACAGGCCATGCTGAATAAGAATTATCTAGTCTTCCCTAACTACTCATATGTTTATGTACAACTTACTATATTTTGACATGTGCATAACAGGTGTCACCCCTTTCTACGAGGTCTCCTGAAATGCGAAGTCCCCTTTTTGAACGGTTCGGCTATAGCAGCAAAATTACCACATCAAGTAACCGAGCATCCTTGGAGAAAGATGTAAGGACTGGAATTAGATGTCTTGGTAGAAATAGGGGTAATTATTTGAAGCTGTATTCTCTAGTCAAGTTTCTTATCCTCATGAACTTAGGTTTTCAACAATTTCTGAAGATTAAATGTATATAGATCAACAATGAGCATTATCTTCCCTGTTTACACCTGAGGTGTTATCATTTCATCTTACCATCAATTTACCTATTGGAGTCAATTTACCTAATCCATTGAAGAACAGGTGGGCAATACAGTTTTGCTTCTGTTCAATTGCCTAGAATAATTCCCCATTGCAAGGTTTCCAAACTTCTGGTTAATGGAGTACTTTTGTGGGACCAAAAGCCCGCAATGCTTGGTAGCCATTTATCATGGGGTGCATAATTCTAGAATCGCTGACAACCGAACTGTCAACTCATGCATCCTTTTGTGGTTATGTCCCCCATGATCTGTGGTCAGATTGGGAGCATGGTGTCAAAGTCCTTGGTATTCAGGATTTGGATACCAATGTAGCCTGCCCGCCGTGAAGCAGCCCACTTTAAACTTTAGCCTATGCAAGAACTATACATCCTGGTTGCAGCAAAGCTGTGTTACCTAGCGTCTGTATAAATGCATCTCTTGATATACCTCTTCAAGCTTTTTCTGGATGATTCAAATAGTCTTAAAGCTAGTTTCATGAACAAGTAGAATTAGAATGGTCCAGTCGAAAAATATATCTTTCCTAGTGGTTCAGAACAAATACTTTTATATTCAGAAATTTATGAAATTCCTGTTTATATATATACCCTATAAAGGATATCTAGTATGGTGGAAAAGTCATTGGGTACTTGAATCACAATCCTGAGAATCATTCTAGGTATGATCTTAATCATCATGACAAGCCATTTTGAAACTTGAGTTTAATGTGTGATTGTGTTTAATCATACGAATTGTTCTGCCTGTCCTTTAATGGAATGTTTGCACGTGTAGCATAAAGTTAGATATCTCTAAATGGTAGGATTTATTTTGCAAGGAAAAAGTACCCGACAGAATAAAAGGTTGTGGGAATAAAAGATTGTAGGATTTGCTGCATATTTGCTGCTAAGTATCAGATAAATCATAATGGAATGTCTGCATCTCTTGCAGATTGAGCAGCTGCAGTTACGTTTGCAGCAAGAGAAATCCATGCGGCTTACACTTGAGAGGGCAATGGGAAGGGCATCTAGTACTTTATCTCCAGGACATAGACATGTCGCTGCTAAGGTAATTCTTCTCTTGAAAGCTTTCATATTCATCTCACCAAAACATAATGTTAATCATTATGCTTCTGGATGAAGACATGTCACTACTGCGGTATTTCTTCTCTTGAGAATTTTTATATTCAGCTTACAAAATACAATGTTGATTATTAAGCGCCTTTAATAATTGGAAGCTGGAACTGGTTACTTGGTGTAGGTAGAGAGTGCCTTTTTCCTTTGATGTGAGCTAGTTAGACAGTCTAATTTCATGTTCATCCATCATCGGGAGGTTACTCATAACTTGCTCAGTCATTTTGTTCCACCACTTAGATATTTCGATATTGAAGTAGTTCGAAGATGAATTCACTATGAGTTTGCTATGTGAACATAGTGAAATATTTCATTTGGGTTTTCCAGGTAACTGCCAGAAACTCTTGGATCAGATAGCAGGACCTACCCTACCAATTAGTAAATATGTTGAAGAGATGATTGAGTTGTCAAATTGTTGCATGCCAGCAGATGAAACAATATATATCCTGATTTGTAGCACTGAGACTTTCTAGTTTCTTTGTCAAATCCAAATATAGCTAGTGTAAACTGACCATAGAATTCATCTATTTCAGACTAATGAACTAATTTCCGAAATTGAATTACTGGAGCAAGAGGTCGCCAGCAGAGAACAGCATGTTCTCTCACTCTACAGGAGCATATTTGACCAGTGTTCAAGTCGACCTCCTTCTGGGCAAAGTTCAGGCATTGCTTCTCCAGCTCATACAAAGCAGGCACCTAGAAAGCATCCAAGCATAATCTCAAGTGCATTTTGCTCTTCAAAAAAGTTCCCGCTGCGACCTTTGCAAGCACTGACCTCTACTGATGATCGTGTGAAAAAACCTTCAAGGAGAAGTCATGCTTTGCCACCGACTGGCAAAAGTGAAACTCATGTTGAAAAGGTTACTTCCAACACAACAAAGGTAATCTATTGCTCTTTCCATGTGGATTCCGTTGTTTCATTATGTTCTTTTTCAATATGAGAACAGTTATGAACCAAAGAAAATTGTGTTTGAACAATGAGGTGAAATCAAACTGATACTTCAAGTGGAGGTCCATCAGTGTTTTCTGCAGGCTTGTGGCATTTGGACGTTAATAAATGGGAGATCAGTCATATGATAGGCAGTTTAGAATTAAATCAAAGGTGCGAAGGCTTTGGTTAAAAAATCATTTGCATGATGACCGTGTTTGTGTCATCTCAAGACATATTGTTTCTTTTTTCCTATTGCTTTCTATTCTAGCAGTTGCTGTAGTGAACAAATATCAAACAAGGACAAGTGCATGATGTTGGAAAATGAGTTGAAATTTTTTATACAATGACTTCTCTTGCCTAAGTATGTACTCAAGCAAACTTCTCAGCGTGAAAAGGAAAAAGAGTCTACATGCATGGAAAGAACTCGGTTTTTTTTTCTTTTGGTGATGAGCAGAGCACATGTTTCTTTTAATAGTTAGCCTGTCACTTGTCATTGAATTCTTTCCATAAGTCTCCCTAAATTATATCCCGCTATCATAAATGAAAAGGTCCAGCCGGCGGGGAGAAATTCGGTGTTGCGCACGCTGAAAGATCATCTATATGAGTGCCCAAGCAAGTTGTCGGAAGAGATGGTCAGGTGCATGGCTGCCATATACTGCTGGCTTCGCAGAACCACGTCTATGGATCCTAAGAAAGTCCGATCAGCAATGTTGTCAGGGTCATCTACCAAAGTTAATCTTCCTCAATGTGGCAGCAAAGAGCAGCAATGCTGTTCTTCCACGTCCACAGTGGAGATATCTCGTATAACAACTGATAAGCGGGAGTTGTCCCGTGCAGCTTACACTATAAACAACTATAGGTCAGTTACTTATGCCCATGCCCATGCCCATGCATAGAGTGTCAACACAGAAAAATTAATAGAAAAGGGAACCGATGAGTTATATTTTGTCTCATATGAGAGGGTGTTCTTCAGGCAATGATATTGGAGCTACCTTTATTTCAGATGAAAATGTAAATCTCCACGAGCATCATGTTATAATTCCAGTTTTTTTTCTTTTGCACCTTACTCTACTCCCAAACATGACTAATAGGCATGCTGGATAAAATTTTCGCTGCTTAGTGCTAAATTCCTTATTCATCCATCAACAGGTGCCCTGCCAACCCTTGTTCAAACATGAGCTGTGCAAAATATATCTGAAATATATTAGGTTCACACAACTCTGGTCATGTAAGCAGATAATTGCTTGGCGTATTCTCACTGACAGTTAATGCTGTAATGCTTCATGTGCTTTTAGTTTAACAGTCAATTACATCCTTTTCAACATACTTTGTTCACAAGAACTCACTTAAGCGAGACATTATAAGACATGAATGTGCATGTGCAGTAACATACACAATAGAGTGCTTGATTTCATGCAGGATGCCTTTTTTGTATGTCTTTTGAATTTCAGGATCTTAGTTGAACAGCTAGAAAAAGTAAATGTTGGACAGATGGAGGACAACGCACAAACTGCATTTTGGATCAATGTGTACAACTCTCTTGTCATGCATGTAAATTCACATCTCTTTCCATGTGTATCTTAACAACTTGAAATCAGATTGTATTTTCTTATAGAAATCACTTTTGCAGGCGTACTTAGCCTATGGAATCCCACGCAGCTCTCTGAGGAGATTAGCTTTGTTTCACAAGGTAATTCTTTTGTCTCCTGTTGTCCACTGACCTTTGCCTAAATATCCTCAGTTGGGAAAATTGACCTGAGAGCTCTTTTGGAGATGGTATATTGTACAAATAGCAGTATCAGGCTTTCTAACTTCTTTAGTCTCCAGACAACAAGCTGGCTTTTTACTGCACAATTTGATATCACTTGGGAGGGAAAATCTTCACATAAGATGTCAGTTTGATGTCATCTTTCATTTTGTTATCATCTGTGGTTTTCATCAACGGTGGCCAAAATTTAAGGATAGAAAGTTTTATCATCTAGCAGGTTCATCATATCTTTGTAAATTTGTGTTAGCCATAAATCCAAATGGACTCTACAAATGAAAAAAACTGCAGAAAATACGTTAATCAGAATAACCAGGTACTGAAGCAGAACAAGTAGGAATTGGGGCTCTGAGATACATACCAAAATCTGAAACTCTATTTGCATGTAATGCAGAACCTGAAACTTCAGCTAAGGCAAAATCTATGAACTGGATCTGAAGCACCTAGTAAATGGTCATTTTGATGTTATGCTGTTATAAATTCTTCTGATCTAACTTACTCCAGGAATTCTTTATTGGATCTTTCTGTAGAGCAGGCTGCATACAACATTGGCGGTACTGTCATAAGTGCAAGTGCCATGGAGCAATCAATATTTTGCTTTCGCACTCCTAGGATAGGACGGGTAAATTACATACTCTCATGAAAACACACCTGAAGGACACAATCACATCAATGTGTCATATTGGAGGACTTATATATATGTGTGTGTGTGTGTGTCAAGGGAACATACTGAATTAGTGTTATATTTTCTGTTGTATCAACAATAGTGGCTAGAGACTATGGTGTCTGCTGCCATGAGGAAAAGATCTGGAGAGGAAAGGCAAATGATCAGCTCAAAATATGGTTGCACGAGCTCCCAACCCCTTATCTTCTTTGCCCTCTGCAATGGAGCTGCTTCTGATCCTGTGGTAACTTCTGAGATCAAGCCTTTTGCTGCTTTGTTTGCATATGATTGCAAATTTAATCATAACATCTAGAAATATTTCATTTCGTGGAGCCTTGAAACAGCAATTGCCGTTGATTATTTATCCAGCATGCACTTCCTAACCTGTTGGGCTATGTATTACGTTAGTTTTAGGTGCTTGCAAAAAGTACTTATCTTTAAGATTTCCATTTGAATGTTGAAGCTTTTCCCTCCTTATGTTCCTAATGAAGCTTGCATGCCTCTATGCATTACCACAAGTAACCAAAAATTTGATCTTATTTAGCTAAAAGTCTACACGGGATCAAACCTTGAGGCGGAGCTGGAGGTGGCAAGGAGAGAATTTCTTCAAGCAAATGTATGTGTGAAAAAGTCGAAGGTGTTTCTGCCCAAAGTGCTTGAGAAATTTGCAAAGGAATCTTCTATTAGCACGGATGATCTTCTAAGCTGGGTTATTGACAACGTGGATAAGAAACTGCAGGACTTGATACAAGAGTGCATCAATCATAAAACCAACAGGAAGGCATCTCAGATCATAGAGTGGATACCCTACAGCTCAAGATTTCAATACATATTCTCGAAGGATTTGACCGAAAAACCATGGTGACAGGACAAGCAATGAGTGGGTTTTCGTACTTTCCTCGGAATTAGCCACTGGTTGAGGTTTAGGCAATTTGGTAAGGAGTCTATGCACATTATGCACGTCTTCTTCTTCATTGTAAATCCATTATGATCTTTGCTTTCTCAAGTATTATTCGTAGCGCTTCTTTCTTTATTTGGCTCAGTACATCTTTTCTGATCATGAGGATAATGTTGGTGCTCGAAGGAGTTCTGAGTTACCCTTCGGGTGATTGACTGGGATATTATTGTAACGGTCTCACGCAAGAAATGACTCCACATTGTGGTTTCCAATGATGCTAGACATGACTTGCGTCCCTTTAATGCCCATGTTAAAATGAGTTCATGTTGTAACACGAGGCAACTTTCTTTGGCCACCCTTTCTAACAAAGGCGACTAACATTAACAGTGTATTTCGAACAAAGAAGGCAACCTTGGACAACTGATGATAGCTTATGTTCCGATTATGAACCTTCCGCCTGGACTGCCCTTTCAGTGAGATTACTTCAGGATGCTGGCCATGTATGCCTCTCCGTTAACACATTGTTAATTTGGTACACCATGGAAAAATCTGTCACGAAACCAGAATGAAGTAAGGGCAACTATTTTTCCAAAGAACAGTCTTCTAACTTTATTTTTGATGATAATCCATCCACGGCCCATCGAAAAAAGCCAATGAAATCCTTCAGAAGCCAATTAGGTGACTTGGTGAAGATTCTACTGCCAGAAATTGGTACCTGATCAAATCACCATGTGAGAACGTTCTGTTTTTCCGGGAAAATGAAATCTCATTCTAATTTATAAGGTAATGTGAAAAATAAGAATGTTTTATTTGCTGTAGAATCACTAGTAATTTGCAAACTTCTGGTTATTCTCTGAGCAAAAGAGATAAAAAATAACTTAATGTTCTTAAGTTCTTTGATCAAAATGGGACAGTAGCTGGTTCTTTTGTTTTTTTTTTTTTTTTTTTTTTTGGGGGGGTAAGGAATATAGCTAGATGATTTACAGTCCCCATGAAATGACTGGCCGCCCATATCAAACCCAAACGTGTTCAAAACTCAAACCTGGCTATGCAAATTTTACACGGAAATGAAATGCCATGTCTGACTATGTCATCAGATGCAAATCAATATTACCAGCTTTTCCACTTCATTTCTTTCTACCTCAAAATCATCGCATCTATCCGATGATGAGGCATAACAACTGAGGCAAAACCACACTGTAATATACAGTTAAAGTTGATGGTTTGGTACAATGCCATAGTCAGACATTAGGATGCCAAGAAGTGGACTGACTTTGCCTCGATTGCCTCCACTTCATAAACTGAGCAGCGACATATTGCCTTCATACATGTTAAATGGAAAATGAAACTGACAACCAAACCATGACTCCTGTGTGAAGCTATCCTGGAATCTGCAGTGTATATACCAGTCAAACTATGAACACTTCGACCATCAAACTTCCCTCACCTCTATTCACAGATATAATTCAGATCCGTAGAGTCTTGCAGGTGGCAGCAAATGGGAAGCAGACGCAATATTCTGAGCTTCCTCAAGTGCTGTCATATTAAATTTGGTCGAGCAAGAACTCATCATCCCAGATGACAGCCATGATTCAGCCCTGCTACTCCTTTTGGTTTACAAATTCACCTCATCATGAATCTTGTGCATACTGAGCTAGAACATTAGGCTCCCTTTCTAAGATCTGTTGCTTTGAGCTATGATCTCCATCTTTTGCAAAGTCATCCTCTTTTGACCTTTTCTCACAGATACAAGAGGATGGGTACTCGTGAAATTCACCTCGCCCTAGTCTCATTTCATCGGGCTCACCCATGAACCCTCTCTGATATGACTTCACCTTTTTAGAAAATGTATCCCAATCCATCCGATTCCTTGACATGAACAATGTACTGAGCTTCTTTGCATTTGGTCGGATAGTCCTCTTGTGTCCCATGTACCTCCTATGAACCAATAAAATTAAAGTTTTAAGAGATTTCATAGCTTGTAGTTCTATGAAGAACTTTGGTAAGCTGAGGAACGACAAGCCTAAATAAAAACCAGAACAAGTACTTGAGCTATCGATAAGTCTGACTAATTTTTCATCCCAATTTCCTAGACAAAAATTCCACTTCTTCGACAATTACTGAAATCAATAAGCATTCAAAAACAGGAATAAAGAGGAATAGGAAAAGAGAGACCATGAGAAACTTCATAAAACCGTGAATTTGCAGAATGCCCACAGTGGTTTACTGCAGAAGCATTATGTTCACCTATTCAAATTTGTATTAGCATGATCTCATTATCCTCTTTCTTTTGGCTTTCTAACATCTAATTGACTTTCCAGAACTTCACTCAAACTCATGTTATTGGGAACTTAACATCTCATTGACTTTCAAGAGGAATTTGAGCTCCAACTCATGTTTCTACTGACAAGATCAAAGAAGATGGCAACAAAACCATATAAAATGTTGGCAGACAGCTTCCATTTAAAGGCTGCTAATACTACCAGGGTGTATATCTTAGGCTGCTTTCACTTTGACCTCATAGATTAGGGACACAAGATTATATCCTAAATATCTTTCATCAGGAGATTTGGTAAGAAAAAATAAATTACTTGACATTGGTTCCCATATTGGAGAAAAATCTGCACCTGTCTTATCCTTCTCTATTGTAGACTCTCACATTCAAACATTTCATATGCTGGATAGGACATTAAATCAAAGTCACTAATTCTTTAAACCCCAAAAAAGAGTAATTTAGTAACATCTTACTAAGTTGGGTAATAACTGCTCACCTTCTACCTGCAAGAATTTTGGCCATATTGCCATTATTATTTGTGACAAAGACGTCACTCTCATCGCAGACAATGTAGTCTATTGCAGCCAGCCGGGAAGAAAATGGTAGGAAGGGTTTCAGATCATCATTTGCAAGCATTTCCTTTGTATAAAAATTCGGAAAGAGTTCTCTGAGAGGCTGCAGAGTCTTTTCACCGCCATATATTTCTCCAGATGCAACATAGATGTATGTATCATTTGAAAAACCAAGAGCTCGAAGCATCAATCCCACCTCATGAGGAGTAAGTGGACACTTTCCCCGTTTTCTTTCTCCCTCGGGGCTCAAATCCTGCACAGGAAAAATGCAAAAGATGTCAAATTGTAAAATGGGATAGATAAATATGGAAAATAAGAAATGGGACAGCTAATATATGGATATTATGCCAGCATGTGTAGTGAATGACATAAGCTGTAGGAAACCCTAGACTGGAAATAAGATGTGGAACAAAGTAATGAATCACTTTTGCAGTTGAGATACAAACTAAATATGAAAATTTCTAATTAGAAGGGACTGAAGTCTCACAGGTAAAGTTGTCCATCGTTTCCTTATTTCACCAAGCTCATATCTCTCCTTATCTCCACCACCAAAGTAGCACCCAGAAAATGCTAGCATATCAGGTTCAAACCTGTGAAGGAAATAATTTTGGGCAGAGTAAGAATGCCTTGTTTCAAACTTGATATACTTTAAGCATACGATAATGTTAGTCTAGCTTTCTCATGACCTTCATCGCGTGATGCAACACCACCATGATACATCCTATATATAAGCATCAAAGTGGACACCCCAACCACTGGCAAGTGAATGAGGCAAAGATACTAAAAGACTGACCTTTGAGAAGGCATTACAGATGTATTAGAATTTAGAACCATTGACAAGCGTTATGATATGGGCATAAAGGTGAAATAAGGCAGGCGACCAAGAAAGCAGAGCACAGCTCCAAAGAACAAGAAAAATATTCAAGACGCCACTTCCCAACACTTGAAAAGTTAAGTTCTGCAAACCATTTTTTGTCCTTTCCTTTTGTCTTTCTTTATTCTATTTATTTGAGAGAGAACTTTAAGATACACCTGTATATTCCATATTTAGAGACTGACATTGGTTGTTAAAGATGTGTTTCCAAACTGCAAATGGCTTGTGGACAGAAACTTGGGAAGAAAAAAAAGTGATTATCTCTTGGTTAATAAGAGGATGCAATAGTATGGTTGCACTACACCAGAAGCAAGTATCAGGAGCTCTGTGAGTAAAAACCCAAGGTAGCTCCAGACTTGTATCCCTTTCACATTCACGTCACTTCGAGGTACTGCATTCATTAGGTGCAACTATCTCCAGTATAGAAAGAACCCACAATTCACATAAAAAATTTCCAAATAATAATATCGTACCAAAGGAATTTAATATAATAAGGAAAAATTCACTTCGAAAAAATCAGCAGCTTAGACACTTTGCACATCCTTTGCTCCATAAACAATCAAAACAGCAGCATCTGATGTCAAGGAAGCTGTGAAGGCAAGGCAATTATATACTATAAAGGAGATGTAAGAGGCTAACTGGTCTCATTTGGTTGTCGTCACTACCTAATTGCATATCATCAATGGCATCTAATGCAGGCCTGACAACTTTTGCTCACAATGCTTTCCATGCAGATGGTCTGGATCCAAATGCAACATGCAAAACAAAAAATATGCAGGAAAGGACTGATGAAATGGCACATTTTCGTAAAAGGGCTGAACCTCAAGTGAATCGCAATGTAACGCTTAGCCATCTTTCTCATTGTCGTTACAAGTCTGTGACCAAGTTCTCTAATTGGATTTGTAAATCTCAGTGCGTGATAGTTCACTCGGCAACGCAGTTTTTGCAGCTCATCATCAAGGTTATTGGCAAGTCTGTAATCAAATTTTGTCAGTTGCACAACCTGCATGATTTCCACAGTCAAGAACAGAAACTTAGGCTAAGGACTCCATGATAATTAGATACACAATAAGAGCTGTCAACTCTAAATGGAAAAAATCTGAGGATGCTGCCTTCAATGTGCATGCTCTGTAACTAACAAATTAAAGACAAAGATTTGCACCATAGTCCTTCATGAAGTATGATCAAAACAGAAAAAAGTTCCCTTACTTGTCTCCTCAGGAGAATGGGAAGAACTTGATCCAAATAATATTCAGGTGCAGATTTCCTTGGAACACGCATGGTATATGGTGGTTTCTCCATTGTTCGCATGAATTTATCAGGTACTCTTTTGACAATAGTAACATCTTTCGAGAGGGAGGAGATAAACCAGTCTACATCAAAGATGTTGACAAAATCACTGCATGCAAAGTGAAAAGCTTTTAGAATTTATTGAGGTAAAAAGTAACAACTGGTCTAAATTATTTCTTAAAGGGCTAATGCGGAGGTTTAAATGACAGACCTATCATCTTTCCAATACGATTGATGATCCAGCTCAGGCACTACCAGCGTCGCATTAAGAATTTGTGCAACAACGACAGCATCTGTTATCTGAGGATGGAAAGTAGTTATTTTCGGAGACAGTTGTCATTATTCACACTAAAGAAGTTCCCCGGTACAACATGACATACAGCACTCAACAGAACTCAACAAATAAATGGCTAAGCAGACTATGCAAAGTCGCAGAGAGAGAGAGAGAGAGAGAGAGAGAGAGAGAGAGAGAGAGATGTTATATTGTGAGATTTAAGATACCATTGACACATGTACAAGAAAAAAAACACAGAATGCATCGTGCAAAAAATGGAACAGTATAGTGAGAGAGATCTTCTTTAATCACTTACTCCTGTTCTCTGCTGATTAAGCCCCCCACTAGTTGCAATTAGCAGATAACCATTTGATCGTCGTTCGCGGACAGCAGCTGCAATCACCAATCATCAGAGCTAGAGAGCAAAAGTTGCACAACAGATGCATTACTCTTGCATGTATTGTAGAAATGGGATAAATGACTACTGGAAGTAATCTGTAGTATTGCATATTAGGAGATTATCATTGTTCAGACCCTCTGTCACAGTTTCTCTATGATTTCTTAGACAGAATAAAAGACGGCATACTTGAAGCAGAAAGCAAACCCATCAAATGGGTCAGGTTGAGGATTGTCAGTTTTGTCAAATGATAATTTCATAAATTAAGGGCTGCTCTCAAGATTATCAGCTCCACCAAATGATTTTTCAATTTTGGATCAGCAAAATAATATCAAGCTACTGCTCCAGATTGATGGAAAATGACAATCGTTGCTGTGGGGCAATGCAAAATTATCAAGGAGAAGACAGATGTAAGGAGCTTAGCTATCAGCAACCTTCTGAGAATAGTGCAACTTATACAATGGCATAACATCGAGACAGCCCAAAATGAGTAAGACATCTAATTCTTGATCATTTTCTTCTTCAGACAAGGTGCATTTTCTTTAGAGGTTCCATATCTTGCATAGTGGACATAATGTGACAAAATGTAAAGAACTTGAAAACTACTCGAGGACCAACAGATCTGCCAGAATACTACCAAAGTGTACCTCAGAGACAAAGGGCATAACTATGGCTGACAATTAATCATCAAAGAGAGACTTAACTTCAAATGCACAGGCAGCATTAAACTAGAAATGCCAAAACTTGAAGCTTAAGCAAGACCTAAGAAGAAAGGAAGGACCATAAGAAGGCCGATTTTATATATTCCTGAACTAAAAGGAACATGAGAAAAATGATTAAGCACGGATTATTACAACATTTTAGAATGAGCAACTGCATTCTGTGGACATCTAGTCTTCGACAAAGTAATTGATCCTATCGATTTTGTGTGTCAAAAAAAATCATATAGGAAGTAAAAGAGAGAAAACAGCAGAGTTCGAAAGCAGAGGAAAAAGCATCTATTAAAAGGAACAACATGTAAGCACATCTACTTACCTGAGTAATGAGAACCCCTTTCACTGCATCCATGGTAGAATTTCGCATCTTTTGACTTCCATATATCAATGGGAGCACGGTGACCACCGTCCTGCACATCCACACAATTACTTGTTGGATTATAGCAGGTCGAAAATAGGCAGCATCAGGCTATTAAACTACAGAGACGATGCAGTTGCAAGCACACGAACAAAAGAAAGGTGTCCAAATTTTGATTTGGAAAAATGTGCGCATTACAAAGGCGGACTCTTTCATCGTAAGAACACTAATAATATCATGCATTTCCGCTAACACATCGGCATCATTATTAGCAAGACCAAAAATTGCACATTCAAACGAAGAAAATAGAAGCAGTCAATTTAGGAACTTTTCCCAAAATCCAGACCCAATACTCCTCTCCACTTCTAATGCAGCGTGCACACACACAGAAACTCAAACTCCAGACAAATGTGATTCCAAAAGATAGAGCAGGAAGAAGAAAGAAAGAAAGGACAATTACCAGCTTGGAGTACAAGCTCCTCTTGACCAGCCGCTGGGAGTTCCACCACTCGAGATCAGAGGCCACGTGACCAGTGAACAGCGAAATCAATCCCAGGCCAAAGAGCATCAGCCCGCACACGATCGACCACGACACCCTCCTCCTCTTCGCCGCCGATTTCCAAAAGACGACCTGCTTGGGATCGCCACCGCCGATGCTGCCGTTGCCGTGCTGCTGCAGTAACAAGGACCAGGAGCTCAACTTCCAGCAGGGCTTCGCCGAGCCCATCGGTGGCCCCTCAGAATAGCAACAATCCGAGCAACATTGAGCTCAAAACGGGAACTGCCCTTTTCTTCCCAGTACCAAAAGAAGCGGCTTTCGAGGTCGGGCAACCGAACGGACGATGCCGGTGCCAGAGGAACAGAGAGAGAGAAGGAGGGAGGGAGTTAATGCCGGGGAGGTGAATTGAGGTGGGGAATTGAATGTGGGCGAGCTTAGGGTTTTGGAGACCAGTGCGTACGTACGGTGTGGGATTTGAACGCGAGGGGGGACAGTGGAGCTCTTGAGAGAGAGAGAGAGAGAGAGAGAGAGAGATGATTGTCTTGTTAAAGCTGAACAGTGAATCTCAGGTGTAGAGAGAGAGAGAGACAGAAGGATTAACGAGGAATGCTGGGTTTTTCGATGCTCATTACGGCATTGGGATCTGGGAAAAAGAGAGAGAATTTGAGAGAAAGTCTGTGCATTACAGAGTTGGATTTGTCGGAGTGGGAAACACGACGAGGACGACGAGGAGCACGACGGCGACGGTGAAAAGTGCGTTCCTCCGTTATCCGCGGAAAGGAGTTTTGTAATGCCACCGCCTGAAGAGCCGAGGGGAGAACTCCGTTTCTTCTCCGAAGCTTGTTTACGGAGGGGCAAAACAGTAATTTTCGGCGGAACATACGTACATGTTGCTTTAGCAGCCGTAATCCCGGTAAACTCGCCTGTCAATCATCGAGATATCATCGAAGTACTCCCAAATTTGGACATCTGCGTCTTATTCGAAAATAACATATTTAATGTCAGAACTTATGATGTCTGAGGTGGATCTAAACTAGGATTTTTCCCTCTCCCGATTAAATTCGATCGGAAAAGTTTCGACACTTGCGAGCTGTGACGTGGGCATCGGAGTAGGAGACAAGGAGTTTCATGCGAAACGATGAAAATGAAAATGTGAGTACTTTACGACCAAGAATTTTGGGGAGTGGTGGTCCTGGAGTTTTACTCCTGGTCCTCTTTGGTTGGTGAGGAGATTGGACCACACATTTATTTCACTTTCAACATGACATAAGATCTCGATGTCGATGTCATCATTTGTAACCTTCCTAGACCCAACTTGATTCATGCACACCATCGTATCCAAAGGAGAATGACATTTCCAATCCGCATGATCAAGTCCTTTTTATTTCTATTTTTACGTATTTTCTCTTTATCCAGTTGTTTGCATGTCTGGTCTATTTTCCTCATGCTAAATGACTGCATATGAGAAAACAAGCACCATATTTTAATGCTAAGAACCCCGAGATTTGATCCTAATTGTCTTATTTATCATATCCAAACAAAATGTTTTTCTAAACATGGTTGTTTATATCTTTTATAAAAAAAACATGAATGAACGAAAAATATTTTCATTATTCATAAAAACAATTAGAAAATATATTTAAATCCTTTCACGTGATAGGGGTGATCTTCTTTTATGGAAAGTATTTTTCAAACTATTCATTTTCCATGGTAAAAATGGAATTTGAGTATATGCAAGAAAAGTGAGATATTTTTTAATTGTCCAATCTATTGATCGTAGCACTCGGTATGATCCCGTCATATATCTTTGGTAAGTAAACTTTAATAAATGAAGCTTGGTACCTAAGTGTTTTACATTATTTAATGACTATTGGCGATCGTAATTTGGAACTTTGGTTTCTACAAACATGGAAGGATGAGAAATATGTACTTTAAAAAAAAAATCAAGAGCAATGAGATTATCATCTTCTTCTTTCTTTCTTTTTTTTCTTTTGAAGGTAACAACTCAAATTTAGAATTAAGCGGTTGCTCACATCGCATGGTACAATATGAAATCAATGAGGTACCGAATATGATTCTTGACATTTTCTTACATCCAATCATGCATGAAACTCCAAATCTTTGTATCTCCTCACTTATAGTTTTGTAACTTATAACAAAAGGTAAATATGCATCGATCACAAGAACAACATTCTAAGAAATTAATAATTCTCATTGAAAGAAAAGAAAATGTAGAATAATTTTGTTTACCTAGGTCGGAAACATTGCAACTTTAACTTACTCTCAAGAATGTAGTAAAGTCACGACTTTATAGATGTGATATATTCCCTTTGTTTCCCCACATAGTTAAAGTCATAGCATTGGAGAGGTTAAGCACGTGAGGTACGTACCTTTTTTGTTTTGGATGAAAGTGACATTTGCATTGGGAAGATATTTTTCTTTTCAATAATGCAAAAGCTAAAAGGTCATGATAAATCTCATAAATCGATTAAGTTTAAACTTTTTACCCATACAATTAGGATGTTTTTATGTTTTACATTATATCACCATGATCTTGTTCAAGCAATTGACTCCACGATCATAATATCAACCTTTCAAAATATTCATTTCACCGCCCGTGTTATTGACAAGACCCCACAAAATGCAATGAAGACTATCACAGGTTCTATCCTAAATGCGAAGTGTAGTTCATATAAATAATGTGAGGATAATTAAGGCATAATGATTACTTTTCGATGCCCCTCACTTCTTTAGACCAAGAGGTTGGATATGTTCAAAGATTAGAGAGAAAAAGTTATCGCAACTATTATAACTTTCGTAAGATATCGCAAGCATCATAACTTTCGTACACCGTTCATTTAAGTGTCATAATTTTTTTTTCAATCACTTGAATACTATAGTTTATGTACGGCGTTTACTTGATTAACATAATTTTTTTTTTATTCCTCGAGTGCTATTAAACTTTTTAATCGATTATTTAAATATCATGGCTTTTTTAAAAATGTTCACTACAAATACTATACTATTTCAAATTTCCAATACTTACGTGAACATTTTAAAAAAGTTTTGGCACTTGAGTGATTGATTGAAAGTTTTAGCATTGATCTATTTTTTCCTCCAAAGTCATGGCAATTAAGTGGTCAAAAAAATGTTATAGCACTTAAGTGAGCACTGGATTGAAGATGCAACAATTACAGTATGTTCATCCCGAGATTTGGGTTTATTAGCCGAGAGCACCGCCATGGTGCAGTTGTAACATAAAAGGAAAGTCTTGCATTTGTGTTTTGCATTAGCATAAATAATTTTCTACCCATCGTGGCGTGCAATATCATCTTGTGGGTCCTTTTTCCTTTCCAAGTTTCGTTTTTAATTATGTGAGATCTTATCTAGTATCTACCGTAGATTAAGTAATGCCAACTCTTCCATTTAGGGCAAGAATCTTAGAGACGTGCTGACCCCGTCCAGTAGGCATCGTTCGCTGTCCGGTTGAAGAAGTCTGCGATGAAATAGGGTTATGCCGTCTTCACAAGAAACATTACTGGCAACCATGGGATGATGAATCTTGCTAGGGTTTGACTTTGACCTTCTTCTAATGTATGATTTCTCAAACAAGAAAACCGAAGTTGGATGTCAACACGTACGTGATCTTCATGCAAATGCGGTAGGTCAACGAGCTCGTCAGATTGGGGATATATAGCGCATGGCACGTATCGACCAGATCTTGACTGGCATGCCATAAATGCATGCCGAATCCTTCCCGACTTATAAATAAACAATATCTGATTTATAATTAAAAAAAGTGTCAACTTGCAAATGAAAATGAAGTGAGCGTGGAGAATAGAGACGTGGAAAAAGTGCAAGATTGGGAACGCTTTCAATGCATTGTTGGAGAGGAAAGGAATGGTGGGTCGCTCGAGGGCATAAATCCAGGAACATTAAGTAATATGCACGCACCATGTTTAGAAAGTTCACATCATGATCCTATCGGGAGTGGAATTCAAGATAGAGGCGAACAACATGGACCAACCAAATCGAGAATCGCTTGGACTGCATTGGATTGACCGATTCTGGGCAATCTCAGAGGCATCGATTTAGTTCTCGATTCCACATTGGAACCAGTAATTTTCAGTCCGATCCCTGATTTTAAGTGGGAACTACACCAGACAGATCTATTTTTTTTTATTTATTTCTCCTGCATCCATTCCTCTCCTCTTTCCTCCTCCTCTCTCACACACGCCTCTTTCAAACTTTCATAACCCTAATCGCCTCATGCCTCTCAGTTCGTGGTAATTGCCTCTCACCCTCACTCGGCAACGGTAATCGCCTCTCGAGAATCACGACTTACGCACACCATCAATACTCATGGAAGCTGCAGCCTCACTCACCCTCATCTCGTGGTTCCTCCGTGACTTCATCTTGACGGTCTCATCCCCTCGGCCGATCACCCACAGGGCATGGCCCCACCAAATATCCACCCCCACCTTGTCTAGCCTTAGCCATGGCCTGTCCATCTTGTGCACAAAGGCTGCCACCGTCTCTTCCTTGGTGACCTAGTTGTACAATGCAGTGCTCCACATGCGTTGGGTGGCGAGGAGTTTCGAGAGGGGCGACAAGCCTTTGATTTTCTTCTTGGCCCTTGTTGTGTAGGTCTAACATTGGACTATATGGGGACCGGTCATTTTGGTCCTGGTTTTGAGATGAGATTGGACCGGACTAAGCACCGATCACCCCTATTCAAAGTTATGTGAGGGCTAAACCTATCAAAAGGATAGGCCGGATCGAGGCGAAAATGGTATAATCTAAATTGACATATTTAATCTATTTTGATTCATATAATAAAATTTAGTAATACATTTATGACCCTATCCATATTGCTAAATCGCTTATATATTTAGCTTAATTTAGGAAAACTCATACTTGAATCGAGAGGAGAAAGCCTAAAGTGAACAAGTACAAAATCTAGAGAGTCTTAGATGTGGATTGGATCTAAATAAGTTATGGATTCCTTTAAAACCCTATTAAAATCCATTTATGACCCATTTACTAGATATAATTAATCCATATAATAACTCATCTCATCAAATATGATTTAAGAAATTGATTTATGACTTATTTTGACAAGTCTAAATGCCATATGAGTTTAGAGGATAGCATGTCAATAGCTTAGGACACAATACAATATATAGGGGCACTCGATGAAATAAATACAATGATGGACCTCATGGTGAGCTCGGTTAGATCTATTGAACCATGCAATATGTATCAATCGATGCACAAATCAGATGTGTTAAACTGCGTGTATTTAACACATTTCCGATAATAAAGTGTATAAATTTCCTCTCACTGGCTTTTGCAATTCGTTTTGACAGGAGACGGATGATGCAGCAGGAAAAATTTACTTTTCTTAGAATGATTTCACAGTCATATAGCAACAAAAGGTTATGATTTGATTGAAGATTATTTTGGTTCGACAGCGCTCCACGTGATTTGATTCATATCATCCTAGAGTTTTATATGTAGACTAAGCGTGGATGGCTCATGATTGCTTGTCTGCCAGCCACCCACAATAACCACTATGTATTTAAACAGCCGCAAAATGCCAATCAGTTCTTTTTTAATAATTTATTAGCAGAACACACTGCTTATAAATAGCTGAATACGGAAATTTTCAATTTTCAAAGCGTTCACATCATTTATTATTAATGCTTGAATTAGTATTGAGTGAGTTAGTGAGGCTCGAACAATACGTCCCTGACCTTTATTTGGGTAGGAGGAACGTTAATCAAATTGTTTTCCCTCTTAATACAAAGATTATGATAAATATGTAATTAAAGCCTTCCCAATGTGATTAAACCACTATTTCCTTGGGGAAATGGGGGACGTGGGGAGTTTGTAACTCCTTTCCTCCGTACAGAAGGTGTTTATGGGCTTTCACATGTGCCGAACTCTAAGAATACACTTGGCCGACCCCCAGAAAAAAGAAAAAAAAAGTAACCAATGCATCTTTTCACTTTGTACAACCCTCATTTATTTTATTCCTCCTATTGAGTTACTTTCAATTTTTTATTGGTTTTTAATGAAAAAATACTTTATCGATATAAAGACAAGATTTGATTAAATTGGAGCGCGTCAAGAATTTGGGGTCATTTTCAACCCATGAGAAATCCTTGTAACCCTTATTCCAACTAGTATATTTTTCTTCACCAGCAGGATGGAAATACTCTTATATTTTATTCCTTAAAGTTTAGACGAAATAGTTTAAGGATTTACTCAACTCCCCTGTTCATAATATTTTAAGCATAGAACAATTTTTCAACTTTGGCGGGAAGACCTATAGAAAAAGGATGGGATGAAAGGGAGACGGCCCACTACTTGATGGGCTTAGCTAGGCTCTGGCATTTTTCAGCCTGTTCAAGGGCCAGCCCATCTTCAGAAGGATTTTGTCCAGAAAAGAGAAAATTTCTTTTCACTCTCCATGGTTTAAATTCTAGCATTTCCTCTGTTTTACTTCTTATTTTTGCCAGATTGGAGTTTGTCCATGCAAAAAAAATCTACATCCAAACTCATGTTTAGCCTGGGCGTGGCTTTTTTGGCATCTGATGGCGATTTTTCAGCGTTTAATACCTATGAATTTTCTCACGCGTTAGAGACAAATATGATATTTCATAGTCTTATAGGGAACATGAACTCCTAATAGAAAACTAAAATACTACCCGTGCTATGCGAAGGGACGAAGATATAACCAAGGTTCTACATCAGTTGAGTGAAAAGTGAAAAGTAAAAATTTATGTATTTTTCATTTTTTCCAAAATAGTAAAGTAATGGTTTGAAAATCGACAAACATTCATCTCTTATCGTAGTACTAATTGTCTTATAGTTTTAACATTTCTTTACACAACCATTGAGGTTGGCTAATTCAAGTGATAATAAGAATATAACATACTCGATACTATTTTAAGTTATAATTGGATAGATATTAATGAATGATATCATCGTAACACTTAATAACATCATTAAAGTAGTTAACTTATTTTATCTAAGGAATGGTAAAAGTACAACAGTCTTATTATACTTAAGTTTGATTTGAAAATGTGAGCATACACTTACAATCCTATGCTCAAAAGTTAAGTTGGAAAAAATAAAAAAAGGAAAGATAAATTTCCTTTTCCTTTTTGGAGGCATGCCTATTTGCTTATTTAGTGGCAAAGAATGAGGGACTTCATGATTTGATGGGTTATAAAATTTGCTACTTCTTATGAATTTGTAAAAAGTAAGATATTTGCTTATCTTGTACTAGTTTTCTAGATAATCTTTAGGATTTTGTTGTTTCAGTTGGATGGCACAACTGGCATGTGCACAAAGTATTCTAATTACTTTCCAAGCTTGACATTAACACTTTCTATCTCTAATTGGGCAACATACTTATCGCTGTTGTTTATGATCTCATATCCATCATCCACACTCCAAACTGGATGATAGAATCTATCAACAGTCATGTTATTATCCAATCTCTTGGCAAATTTAGGATCACACTGTCTAGTTTTACAGCCTCATCTCTTTATCTTTGTAGCCTACTCATGACTATCATTTGTTTGTCTTCAAGCATGCTAATGATTTATTTGCATCTAGCATCTATGATTCAAGCATGCTAATGTATGCCTTTACAAAGGTTGTTGTTAATGATATCACATTTAACTTCTTCACTAAATAAGGCTCTACACCAATGCTTAGGTATAATGTCGTTTTGGGGTCCACATTTTGTCTATTTTGAGAGACAAATTGAATTCAAAGGGTGCAACGTCCTTTTGGAACAGAAAGGTCGTCTCATCGTCGACGTTGGACTTGTTTTTTCATTAAAAAACCATGTATGAATTAAAATTTTAAAGAAGACATGTAGGAGTTTTTATCGAAATTTGTTGCCATAAATACCTATATGATTATTTTTTTATTTGATTTGTGGCAAAAAGTTTTGGCACTAAGGAAATTTATAGATTAACATTTTATTAAAACAAAACACATAATTTTTTTTTCCGAAAGCATTTAAATAATTATTTTTCTTCGATTTTGCACTCAATTGATCTGGTGAAATGTTTTGGTAGTAAAATGAGCACCATAAGAAAGTCATGACATTTTTAGTATTTTTTTCTCCAATATTTGTATATTTAAATATAAATATTTTCTTTTGGAGTGACTAGCGAACAAAAACTTTTAATGCTTAGGAAGCGATAAATTTTGTGTCTTTTCCATAAATTTTCATGCAATATTATCCTTTTGTTATTGGCTGAGTCTAAACATATAAATTGTGCGAGGTATATTATTTTCGGCTTACAATTTGGGTGGCCTACTCAATTCGTGGTGGAGCTTGATTGGCTCCATCACAATCTAGGATTCATTTATTGAGTCACGTTATACCTATAGACACTGCTCTTGTTGTATCGAAAGGGGTGGAATTAGGAACTTCTTTTTCTTCTTATTGCAATTAGTAGAAAGAGTTTCACCGGTATCATATATAATCATCAAAATTGTAAAAAGCAGGTCAATAAACGTTATTTACATTTTGCATCTCACCATGCAAACTAGCGATTAACCTTTTGACAGCTGGAGCAAAAAAGTCTCCTTCTTAAAACGTGATAAGATTTGACACTCCCATCACTCTAGCCAAGACTCATGGACAAAATCATCCTGGAAAAAGTGCTCCTAAAGGACAAACTCTAATTTTCAATTCCACATCCTCTACACATCAAAACATCATTTGATTGATCTCTAGCATTACCAAAGGATGTTTACCAAATGAGTTCATGTGCAGATTACCAAACGATTTTTATTATTTGCAACAAGAACATGGACATCATTTGGTTATCTGCACATGAACTAATTTGGTAAACATCGTATGCTTCAAATCAATCAAATGATGTTTTGATGTGAAGAGAACACGGACATCATTTGGTAATCTGCATATGAACTAATTTGGTCAACGTTGTATGCTTCAAATCCGTCAAATGATGTTTTGACGGGAAGAGGATATGGCATTCTTTTTGCGATCTGCACATGAAAATGAAAATCATTTGATAATCTGCACGTGAACTCATTTGGTAAACATCATTTGGTAATGCTAGAGATCAATCAAATGATCCTTGATGTGTAGAGGCTGTAAAATTGAAAAAAATGGAGTTTGTCCTTTAGCAAGGGATAGGCCTGTCGGACTCCATACTTTAAGGAGCACTTTTTCCACGATGATTTTGTCCATGAGTCCTGGCAAGAGTGATGGGAGTGTCAAATCTTATAACGTTTTAAGAAGTAGACCTCCTTACTCCTTACTCCAGCCGCCGAAAGGTTTATTGTCAGTTTGCATGATGAGATGAGGAAATAACATTTATCATCCTGCTTTTCACTATTTTGATGATTATATATGGTACAAGTGGAACTCTTTCTGCTGAATTGCAAGAAGAAGAAGTTCCTAATTCCAACCCTTGTGATACAACAAGAATAATGTCTATAGGTATGACGTGACTCAATGAATAAAATCCAAGATAGTGGTGGAGCCACTTGAGTTCTACCACTACTGACTCAAAAAATAACCAACTCTTTAGTATAATCGACAAGTGGACAGATTTTTTAGCCAATAATAAAAGAGTTTGGTGAATAACATAAATCATAAAACATTGAAACTTTAAGAACAATGATGACTCGTCAAGAAAGTCATCGACATCAAACATTAGTAATCAATGAGAATGTTCATTGGGATGAAGTTGTCAACATCAACATGTAACAACTGGATAATGATATTTTCATATGTGTAACTTCTTTAAATGATGTTTTGATGTGAAGAGATGTGGAATTGAAAAAAATGGAGTTTGTCCTTTAGCAAGAGATAGGGCTGCTGGACTCCATACTTTTAGGAGCACTTTTTCCACGATGATTTTGTCCACGAGTCTTGGCAAGAGTGACGGGGGTGTCAAATCTTATAACGTTTTAAGAAGTAGACCTCCTTATTCCAGCCGCCGAAAGGTTAATCACCGGTTTGCATGATGAGATGTAAAATCGAAATAACATTTATCATCCTGCTTTTTACTATTTTGATGATTGTATATGGTACAAGTGGAACTCTTTTCTGCTAAATTGCAAGAAGAAGAAGTTCCTAATTCCAACCCCCTTTTGATACAACAAGAATAGTGTCTATAGGTATGACCTGACTCGATGAAAAGATCCAAGATAGTGGCGGAGCCACTTGAGCCCCACTGCTATTGACTCCAAAAAATAAACAACTCCTTGGTATAATCGACAAGTGGACAGATTTATTCGATAATAGAAGAGTTTGGTGAATAACATAATTCATAAGAACATTGAAAAATTTAAGAACAATGACGACTTGTCAAGATAGTCATCAATATCAAACATCAGTAATCAACAAGAATCTTCACTGAGATGAAGTTGTCAACATCAATAGGTAACAATTGAGTAACGGTATTTTCGGATGTATAACTTCTTTAAGATTAGTGTTACTAGAATAGGTAATTGTTGAATGGCTATAATTAGTGCCGCTATTTTAGAATTTTGTAACTTCTTGTGGATAAGTGTTGTTGTAACTTTATGCAATTGTAGGTAGGATTAGAAAGTTATTTGTTTTGAATTCAATAGCCATTTATAATCATCGACCATAGCCTTTAAATAGTCACATTGTACCCTTTATAAAGCTCTTTAATCAATCACAGGAGTTTAATTTTTTTTGCAAATTTATCTTTATCTTTTTCTTTGCTAGTCACAATTGCCTCCAATCTTCTAGTACTTTTAAATTTCTTGTCCAAAATCAACAAAAGACCCTTTACAACCCTTGTCGATTTATACATCGATCAATATATATTTGAAAGGTACTTTACATCGATTCAATTCTGATAAAACCTCTTTTGGATATATTATAACATAATTCATCATCGATTCAATTTTGGCAAAACAACCACCAACTGAGTAGGCAACTCAAATTGTTAGTTGAAAACGATATACTTCGTACACTTTATGATTAGACTCAGCTTGCTACAAAGAGATAATTAGCACACAACATATATGAACAGCTCCAAATTTACTAAATGAGGACCCTTTGATCTAGGTTTGAAGATAAACAAAATCTATAGGAAAAGTACCAAAAAAACCATAAACCTATTAGATTGATATCAATTCAGTTATAAACCTTTCAATCAGATCAATTTATTTTTAAACCTTTTTATATTGGTACTAATTGAGTCTATTCGGTCAATTTAAGCTAAAAATTGATGATATGGACTTTGGCCGTCCTATGTGGCATGGACGATGCTAACATGGACATTTTCTTATAATTTTCTAATAATTTTTTTGGTTTTTTCTTTTCCTTTTCTTTCCCTTTTTCTTCCTTGCATTTACAGGTGGCTGGTGGCCCAGCAGTGAGGCCTAGCCTCACGTGAGCAAGGGTCGCCTTACTAGGCCTCGCCCAGGTGAGGACGATCGCCGGCAGAGGCCGCCCTTGCCAAATCTAGGGTCAATGAAATGCTGGGTTTAAATGGAAGCTGATTGTATAGCAGCAATGGAAGCAGACAAAACGGTGGGTTTAAATGGAAGCTGATTGTATAGCAGCAATGGAAGCAGACGAAACGCTGGGTTTAAATGATGCTCTCGAGTGTGTAGCAACAATGGCGCAAAATTACGTATCATCTTTGTCGAGAGCATCATTAAGTATTTTCTTGGATACCATCATTAATTAAATAATATTAAAAATGAAAACTAAAAAAAAAACAGCAACAGGTAGGAGGGGCTCCCCACTTGTGGCCACTACCACATCGCTAGTGGGGCAATGACAATGGTCGAGGGTTGCCACCCTCTCTTGGCATCTAGCGAGGGACTTGCCGATCCTCGCCCAGGCATCAGCGACCCTCGTGGCCAGCATCGCTGGCGAGGGAGCCCATCTTGCCTGTGTTGCTGCTGCTTTTTTTTTTTTTTTAAAATTATTAAATTAATATTTATATAAAAATCTAATTAAGGCCAAAACGGCATCGTTTGGTTGATCTAGTTATGTCATCACTCAAAACGACACCGTTTTGGACTTGTTTGGCCATGTCAGCGCTCAAAATAATGCCGTTTCGATTTCAACTCACCTGAAAAGTGTTATGTCAGCATTTTGGCCAGATTTTCTCGTCATTAGCACTTAATTGATCTTTTTGCTTTGATTTTGGCACTTAAGTATACATTTGTGAACTTTTGGCACTTCAGAGGTTTGCACGTCATATTTTTGTTTAGAAGAAGAAGATGAAGAGAGAAAGGAAGAAAAAAAAAGAAAAAAAAAGCCTTTGGACGAAAGTGCCCTTGATTATGGTTTGGAAATTGGCATGCGAAATGCACGTGCTTGCCAGGCCTTTATTTGAAACTAAATTATTAACTATACGCTCTTATTTAAAATAAAATCCTTTAAGAAAATGATCTTTCTTTGGGACTTATTTAAAATTTTCATTTCTTGCCTTTTCTTTTTGGGCCGAGATTTTATGAGGCGATTACTCTGCATCCATGATGTATATTTTAGATCATTGACTTTGGGATGAAAATGCCCTCGATTATGGTTTGGAAATTGGCACGTGAAATATATATATGCTCGCTCGACTTTTATTTAAGACTAAGTTGATTATTTCGGGCTTTTATTTAAAATAAAGTCCATTAAGCTCATTTAAGGTCTTTATTCAAAATTTCTATTCTTGTTTTTTTTTTTTTTTGGGCCAAGATTTTAAGAGGCGATCGCTCGGCCTCCATGATGTATATCTTGGATCATTTGACTTTGGCTTCATTTTCGAATGTCCAAGTCCGTGGTGGTGCACCTATTTCTTCGGTAAGGAAGCCAAGTAGTCCCCTCTTTTGATAAAAGAAAAAATATTTTTTTTTTTTATGACCCGGGAACCCAGGGCGGTACTAGCGCAGGACCCACCACCACGATGCTGCACGTAAGACTACTAATGGCTACGCTGGTATGCTAACTCGGGGGTTTGAACTCTCGCCCTACCGTGAAGAGGGTCTAAGGGCATACCAACGTAGCCACCACATGGGGTGGTGATAAAAGAAAATATTTATCTCCCTTAAAACAAAAAAAAAGTTGTTTTCATTGAGTTTCAATATAACAAAGTTTTTCACCACCCCATGTGGTGGCGTCGTTGGCTTGGGCCTTCCTCCCCGGGGAGGGGTTCAAATCCTGGGGGCGTCATTAGTGGACTTACCCTGGTGGCACGTGCTTGGTGGTTGTACGTGTCGCCCCCAGGGTTTACTCCCTGGCTGCTGGCCGTGCGGGGGTTCCCTAGGTTACCAAAAAAAAAGTTTTTTGACCAAAAAAAATTGTAGCAAAGTTTGCCACACTGATATTTCAAGAAAATGGAAATTGCGGGTTCGAAGAAGGAGACAGCATGGCTATATTGATTTTTCTTTTTAACATGAAAATGTCGGTGTGGCCTATTGTGGCTCTAATACCGTAAAGATAAATGGAGGATTGAATGAAGCACACTAATTTCCTTGATACTTACAGTACATATAGAGATATTAAATAAGGATATCATTACCTATAATCATGATGGAAGGTAAACATGAAAATAACAATTTTGTCGACATGAATATTGAATAAAAACAAATCAAGGAAAAATCTTTTAATGTTCAGCTCAGGGATTCTCTACTTAATAAGTTATCTTCATGCAGATCTGTAGAAGATTTCACATTATAACCATGCTGACATTTGCTATTTAATTTGCTCTTTCAATGGTAATCACCTAAGACGCTTGGATGAAAATCCGTCCACCCGTGTTCAACCATGTGGCTTGTTCCTTTGTTCAGAGAAGAAGACGGAATTTCTGAAGCCTCGACTGACATAATTTCTCCATTTTTTATGTTTCATTTTTTTTTTATAACAGAAATAGAACAATACACAGATCGTCAATCTAGGAGTGGCTCTTTGCGTTGCAAAATATCACACTACTTGATGGGCATCTATAGAAAGCATGTTCATAAACACCTTGTTACTTAGATTAGTTTTGAGATCAAATCATTCGCATATCAATGAATAATATCCATGTGAGATTGTTTCATACAAAAGGAAGATATATTCCTTACCGTAATTTTGATCTTATCCATCCCATCGTTGATATGACAATAGATATTCTTACAATTAAAAATAGCTATTTCTTTGGGAAAAAAATTGCTTATGAAACAATAAATTTTGTGTCTTCCATAACTAGACTTGGTCCTTTTTTCAGGAAACTTGTACATGTTATCCTTTTGTGACAGGTTGAGTCTAATTATAAAGCATAAGTGTGTGGTTTTCGACTTACGATTTGAGTGGCCTTCTCAGTTAGTTTCGGAGCTATTGGCTCTACCACGATCATGGATTCATTCGTCGAGTCACGTTGTTCCTATTTTTTACCTCCAAACACAGTTCTTGTTGTGTTCGAAGGTGGTTGGGGTTAGGTGCGTCTTCTACTTGCAACTTAGCGAAAAGAGCTCCATTTGGAACCATATACAATCGTCGAAATAGCAAGAAGGACAATAAACGTGGTTTGCATTTTGCAGGTCATCATGCAAACCAGTAATCATCGGGTAAGGTGGTCCACTTCTTAAAACGTGATAAGATTTCACACCACCTCACTTTTGCCGACATCCATGGACAAAAAATCTTCATGTCAAAGGTACTAGTTTTACATGATGATCGCTAGTTTACATAGTGACATGCAAAATATAATATCGTCTGTACTCCTACTTTTGACTATTTCAATGATTATCTATGTTCCAGGCGGAACTCTTTCCGCTATAGATTGCAGGAATAGGGTCTATCGGAACCACGTGACTCGACGAATGAATCTAAGATCACGGCAGAGCCAATCGAGCTCCATCACTGTTCACACTAAAAAAATGATGAACTTTTGAGTGCAATCGACGGCAGACTTAATTGATAATAACAGAGTTTGTGAACAACAAAAGTCATTGATGAAAAGAATAGTGAACAAATTGAAGAATATTGACAACTCACTAAGGAAGTTATCCACATAAAGCATAAGTTATTGACATCAATGTGTAGCATGATATTTTTGGATAGGTAACTGTTAAATGGTTATGCTTAGTCCCCTTATTTTAGGATTTTTGTAATTTCTTAATCTTACAACCACAAATACGATTAGGAAGTTATTAGTTTTGAATTTAATAACCGTTTCTAACCATCCATTGTAGGCTTGAAATACTCTTTGCAAAGCTCTTCAATCAATCACATAAATTCAACATTCTTTGCAAATTTATCTTTATCATTTTTCTGCTAGCCATCATTTCCTCCAATTTTCATGTTTTTAAATTTCTTGTCATTTATTTCCTGCCCAAAATCAACAAGGCATCCTTCGCAACCTTAGCTAATTCATACATCGATTTATATATATTTGAAAGGTACTCATCATGATCCAATTCCAGCGAAATGTGTTTTTGGATATATTGAAAGATATTTCGTTAGGTGAAACAACCTCCAACTGAGTAGGTAACTCTAATTGTAAGTCAAAAACGATGTACTTCGTACACTTTATGGTTAGACTCAGCTTGCTACAAAGGGATAATCATAGCGCTGCATACATGAACAGATGCAAATTTCCTAAAAGGGGACCCTTTGGTCTAGTTTGGAAGAAAATTCATTGATCCCTAAGCGACATATATTAAAATGTGATGGATAAGATCAATTATATTATAAGGAGAATATCTTCTTTTAGTACGAAAAAATCTCACTCGTGAAATACTCACTCAAATGTGATTGGTGTTGTCTCAAAACTAGTCCAACTTACAAGGTGGTTACGAACATTTATGTCTATAAATACCCATCAAGTGGTGATCTTCTGCAATGCAAACAGCCGCTCCTTGGTCGTCAACTTGTGTATTCGCCTAATACCTACGAACGAAACATAAAGAAGAAGGGAGATATGTCGGTTCTAGTTTCGGCAATTCCATCTTCTTCTCCGAGCAAAGGAACAAACCGTGCGGTTGAACGCCGGTGGGCAGATTTTCATCCGAGCGTATGGGGCGATTACTTCCTCGTACATGCTTCTCCCACCAACTCCATGGTTAGCAATTTCTCATATGGTCATGTGAATAAGCAGATAAGTATAGGCGTATCAGCCTTGCTTTTATTGAAAATAGCGTATAACATAATATGCAGGAGTTCAAGTACCTTGGAAAAGTGGAGGAACAGATTGAGGGATTGAAAGGAGAGGTCAGGAAGATGGTGACTGATGTGGTGGATAATCCCACACAAATGCTGCTCTTGATTGATCAAATCCAACGCTTGGGAATTTTCTACCATTTCGAACGTGAAATAGATGAGCAATTAGAACAAATCCATAACAGTTACTCTTGACTTGTACATGCAGTTTTTAAGGGCAATGACCTTCACATGATTGCTCTTACCTTTCGATTGCTGCGAGAGCAAGGTTACAATGTTTCATCGGGTATGTTTTAAATTAAGTTAACCAATCTAATTAGATGCCTAGAGAAATCGTTTTTGGGAAAATGAATGCCGTGAAGTTTGCTATTACTAAGACAAATTTTAGGATAAAAAAGAATAGGCATATTGTCCTTCTAATTTCTAACAGGCTACATCTTTTGCTCCCATGTTGGTTTTGGTCGCAGAGGTTTTTAACAAATTTAAAGACAATGAAGGGAACTTTAAAGAATTGCTTGTTACCGATGTGCTCGGACTACTAAGTCTATATGAAGCTTGCCACTTAAGGTGCCATGGCGATGCTATTTTGGAAGAAGCGCTTCCTTTTGCTATAACTCACCTTGAATCAATTGATGAAAGCAAAGTAAGCACTAGTCTTGCAAAACAAGTGAAGCATGCCCTAAAGCAGCCACTTCGCACGGGGTTGCCGAGGCTCGAGGCGAGACATTATATTACACTCTACCAAGAAGAGCCTTCACACAATGAAGTCTTGCTTGCGTTGGCTAAACTAGATTTCAACTTACTGCAAGAGCAACACCAAAAGGAACTCGGCAACATTACAAGGTTAATCAACTTCACGTGATAGCATAAGCTATAGCTTCTAGAGTATGTTTTAATAATGCCTAAACCACCGCTTTTTCTTTGATGTGTTTCCTAAAGGTAACTCATCTATATTCAATTCACCCTTCTAAATAGTGTTTTTGAAAGTCTTTAGCAAGAGAAGAAAAAGTACTTTAAACTATATGGATTCGTCAAGCTTAAGCACTTCTGATTTTGCTCCTTTTTGTTCAATCACAAGTGGTGGAAGGATATAGATGTTCCGAGGAAGTTCCCATTTGCTAGAGATAGGATTGTGGAGTTGTTCTTCTGGATCGTGGGAGCATATTTTGAGCCAGAGTTTGTCATGGCCAGATATATACTGACCAAAGTGGTTGCCCTTACTTCCATTCTTGATGATATTTACGATGTCTATGGCACATTGGAAGAACTTGTAATCCTCACTGAAGCAATCGAGAAGTCTGTAATCCACGTTCTTTTCTTCTTCTTCTTTTTGAACTTATTAATTGATTTCGTAAAGTGTCAAGTGTATCATTTACCTGGGACTTGAATTCAGGTGGGATGTTGATGCCATGGATGGACTACCAGAATATATGCAAGCTTGGTACAAGGTGCTTCTCGATCTCTATGACACAGTAGGGAATGAAGTGGTGATAAAGGAAAGATCCTACCGCCTTAGCTATGCAAAAGAAGCCGTAAGCATCATCAATACATTTTGTATGCATCGAACACGATTTTATGTAGAAACCCGAACATGCTTGTTTATATTTGATATCTCAGATGAAGAAGCAAGTGAGTGTGTACTTTCATGAAGCCAAATGGTTCCATACCAACTACACACCAACGCTAGAGGAGTACATGCCTCTTGCACTATTAACGACTGGCCATGAAATGTTAGCGATCACATCACTTCTCGGAATGGGCGACGCGGTCACAAAACATGCTTTTGAATGGTTGCTTGGTGACTGCAAGATCTTGGAGGCTTCGCAAATCATCTGTCGACTCATGGATGACATTGCCTCTCACCGGGTATGATACAACATTATTATCCTCCAATAATCTAATAAGACCATATCGACCACCACTTAGTTAGAAACAGTGTCAATCTGGTAACACCAATGTCATTTGATGTGCAGTTTGAGCAAAAGAGGGGGCACATAGCATCTGCGGTGGAGTTGTTCATGAAAGAGCACGGTGTTTCGGAACAGGAAACCGAAAAGGAACTGCGGAAACGAGTGGTCAATGCGTGGAAGGACATAAACGAAGCATTTCTTTGTCCGACAGCAGTCCAAGTGCCAATTCTGATGCGAATTCTCAATCTCTCGCGTGTTGTGCATGTGTTGTATAGCGATGGAGATAATTACACCCATTCTGGAACCTTGCTCAAAGATTATGTAACATCTCTCTTCGTTATCCCCTTGCCAAGAGGAACGCAGGAAGGAACATGGAAAGATTACAAGTAATGTCTCTCAAAGACCATGCAATGTCTCTTTTTGTTATGTATAGACTTAAAATTGGATTGATATTATGCATCTCTTTCGTCCAGGGGCAAAAGGAAGACGTCATGAGAAAGAAGCAAGAGAAACGGAAACAGGCGACCGAGTGTTTGAACGACATTGGAAGTGTTGATTTAACAAGATATTCAAGAAAGAGGAAAATCAACCATAGATAGTTTAAAGGGTTGGAATTCCGATATGTTCTAGTGTTTTATCGTTGATTCTATACTCTTGAATTTAAGATCAAGAGAAGGAACTAGTTTATTTTCTTACTTGTGCTTAAGATGGGGCAATGATACTGTTAAGACCATAAACATTCTCATTCAAATGGTTTGATAGCCATCTACATGTTGTTTACATATCTCTCACTCCTGTCTCTCACCTTTTACAAGTATACATATGTATAGGCTCTCTCTGTCCACATTAAGAAGCGAAGCTTGTTTAGAGATAGGACATGTATTTTCCTTCCTACCAATTTCGACAATTTGTCCATTCTAGAAACATCAATTTTCGTTGCAAACTATCAGCAGCGAGAGAATCTAACATTTTCATTCTAAGAAACGATTTTTCATTCCTAAACACCGGCAATTACATACACATCATCACTAGTAAAATTGGAGATCCTAATCCTCCAATTCCATCCGTGGAATATTGCTCTCGTTCAAATAAAAACCAGAAGAAAATTAAATCATTTGTTGAATAACTTTTCAATTGATTTTGCTTTCCAATTTGGGCTTTTCGAGACCTTAATGGGGTCTCCACACGATAACACAAGCTCCTTTACAGCAAAAACGAGTCCTCTTCTCTCCTTCCACAATCTCCGGGTCTGAAGTGCCCATACATGGCAGAAACAGGATGGAATGAAAAGGGGGACAGCCCACTATTTGATGGGCTTAGCAAGACTGGCATTTTTTAGCCTGTTTAAGGGCCGGGCCATCTTCAGAAGGATTTTGTCCAGAAAAATCGCTAGAGAAAAATTCTTTTTCACTTTCCATGATTTTAAATACCAGTATTTCCTCTACTCTACTCCGTATTTCTTTTTTCTAGAATGGATTTTGCCCATGGCAAAAAAAAGTCTACTTCCAAACTCATGTTTAGGCTGGTTGCAGCTTTTATGGCATTTGATGGCGATTTTTCAGTATTTAATAACTATGTATTTTCTTATGCATAAAAAACGAATAGGTTATTTCATAATGTTGACAGGGAACATGAATTCCTAAGAGAAAACTAGAATACTACCCGCGCTATGCCATGGGACCAAAATATAAACAAGGTTCTGCATCAATTAAGTGAAAAGTGAAAATCTATGTATTTTTCATTTATTCCAAAATAGTTAAGTTTTTTTTAAAATCGACAAAACATTCGTCTGTTATCCTAGTAATAATCTTCCTATAGTTTTATCATTTTTTTTTTACATAACAAGCAAGGTTGGCTAATCCAGGCTAAATAGTAAAAATATAACATATGCGATGTTATTTTAAGTTGTCATTAAATCAATATTAATGACTAATTTCGCCATAACAATTAATAACATCATCAAAGTAGTTAACTTATTTTATGTAAGGTATGAAAAAAGTACAACAATTTTATTATACTTTCATTTGAAAATGTAAGCATATAGTTACAATCCTATACTCAAAAGTTAAGTTGGAAAAAATAAAGAAAGGAAAGATAAATTTACCTTTGAATAGATGGAAAAATATAATAATTGACCTCATTTTCCTTTCTGGCATGCCTACATGTTTCTTTAGTGGCAAAGGGTGAGGAGTTTCATGATTTATTGGGTTCGAAAATTTACTACTTTTAACAAGCTACGACATGAATAGGTATAAAGGTTAATATCATGAAAAACTTTAAACTGATACACCTCGACAAATTTTTCCAAAACCAATTTCTTGCCACCTAAAATCTCAAACCCGTAAACCTATGACAAATTCACCTTCCATTAAATTTTACTATAAAATTATTAAGTTGGATGATACGTGGCAGTTGAAAGGTGCACCAATTTAGGGTTTTACCTTTCGTTCGTTACATGTGTATCAATTTGTGATTTTTTGTGGTATTAATCTAATTTAATAAAAACTAATAGAAGGTAAATTTGTAACAAATGTACTAGTTTGGAGTTTTTGATAGTCAAAAAATTACTTTGGGGTTTTCTGTGGTAAACAAAATTAATTTTAAATAAATTTGTCACAAGTAGTTTGGAGTTTTTCATAACCCTTGGTATAAAATAAGATATTTGTTTCTTTTACACCAATCTTCTAGGTAATCTTCAGGACTTTGTTGATTCAAGTGGATGGAATAAATGGCATGTGCATAGGGTATTCCAATTATTTGCCAAGCTTGACATTAACATTTTCTCATCTCTAATTGGACGACATACTTGTTATCATTATTCATGATCTCATATCTATCCTCCCTCTTCCAAACCGGAAGATGGAACCTATTATTAGCATGTTGTCATCCAATCTCTTGACAAATTTAAGACCACACTCTCTGATCTACTTTGCAACCTCATCTTTTTGCCTTTGCAACGGTCATCGCCATCACTCGCATGTCTTTAAGCACGCTAATGATTTCTTTGCACGTGGCCTCTATGATTTTGCCATTGAATGCTTCACAAAGTTTGTTGTCAATGATGTCACACTTAAATTCTTCACTGAAGAAGTCTTTGCACTGATGCTTAGATGCGGTGTCGTTTAGGGTGCCGCGTTTTTGTCTATTTTGAGAGACATTCAATTTAAAGGGTGCAACATCATTTTGGTACATAAAGGTCACTCATCATGCAAGTTAGACTTGTTTTTCTCATTAACAAAAATACGTATGAATTAACATTATTAAAAAAGACACCTAGGACTTTTTTGTCGAAATTTGTTGTAAGAAGCACTTAAAAATTGTTTTTTCTCCAATTTGACATTTTTGCAATCAGGCAAAAAGTTTTGACACTAAATTGAGTTTAATATAAAAGTTATGACATTTCTATTATTTTTTCTAGATATTCATATATTTAAATATTGTTATTTTATTTTGAAGTGACTAGCAAAAAAAAACTTAATCCTTGTGAAGTGATAAATTTTGCGTCTTTTCCATAACTAGACCAACAATAGTCCTTTTCGAAGGAAATTTGTAACTATTATGCACATTGTGCATTAATTATCCTTTTTAACACACCGAGTCTAATCACATGAACCGTACGAAGTGTAGCATTTTCGACTTACAATTTGAGTGGCCTGCCCGGTTGGTGGTGGAGTTGGCTTGCCTTTGCTACCATCAATAATTCAGCAAGTTACAGCGTTCCCGTAAACATCATTCTTGTTGTATCCGAAGGGGGTTGTTGTCACGCCCCGACTCTCGAGCTCGTGACAACCCCTTCTCTTGGTCGATAGAAAGTGACGTTCCAAGACTTGTCGACGACCATTTATTTTAATCTTTCGTTATGCGCAAGGGGAAGACGAACCATCCACAGTCCAACAATCAATCAATCAATCAATCAATCAGGGATAGAGGGATGAACAACAAGAATAACCATCACTACTCATTTATACAAATTACTAGATTAACCAACGGAGGATCGTTTTCCGATTTACAAGCCCAACAACAGGGGTTGATCCATCCTCTAAGCCAAACCAAAAAGGAACTAGGTTAGGCTAATTCAGCTGTATAAAATGAACCATCGGGTTCAGCACCACGGTCACTCGGACCCATCAGACTTGACTTCGTCAGGTCAGGTTGATCACTGGAGAAGCGGGGGCAGGATTCTCCATCGCGGGTGCGCCATTCTAGGGGCTTGAAAATGGTTAACCACGACAGGTTGAGATAAAATCTCAGTGAGTTCTTCTCTTAAGCCTCGGTTAGTACACCAACTCAACCCAGGGTATCTCTCCAGAACCACCCCTCACTCAACCCAATCACAAACACCCAGCAATCAACGATCAAACCACAGACATGGTCAACTAACAATCAAAAGTCGGTTCGAATGCAACCTTACCCGGTATGCCATACCCTGCACGTTAAACCTCAGCACAATACACGCAATGCACATGGCCGTTAGATGATGCAGTTCGTCAATCACATGCAAGTCGCACCATAGGCGATCTCATATGGCCATTGCCATACCCTGCACGTTATCAATTCATGCGTGTGTGCCATAAATGATATAATCACCTCATGCATAATCGGAACCAATGATGCCATGTTTTCTCATGCACTCTTGCATCCACACGTGTTCTGATTATTACTGCCCCACAGGGCTACAACCGAGGCGCAACGGCGCCCTTCCTCCGCAGAGGCACAACCGTGCCCTTCTATGCCCAAAAGACGTCAAGGGATACTCTCCCAAGACCACATGCCCAACGAACGTCAATGGATACTCTCCCGAGACCGCATGCCCACAGAATGTCAAGGGATACTCTCCTGAGATCGCATGCCCACAGAACGTCAAGGGATACTCTCCCGAGATCGCATGCCCGTAGAACGTCAAGGGATACTCTCCCAAGATCACGGTTTCAATTTAGTGATCACGCAAGCATACCATCACAATCCACTTATTATCTTTGAGCATTAGCCAATGTACACATGCTTGCATATGAAACCTCAAATCATTTCTCACAAAAGCAGTTCATTTCCGGTGTCCCTCGGATAAACCATTTCTCCCACCTTTCTCATAAAAGCGGTCCATTTCCGATGTCCCTCGGACAAACCATTTTCTTTCTTTTGTCAAAATCACACGATTCAAGCGGATGCTTATGCAATGCCATATCCAATTCACTTCATATGATCAATGCACATGAAATTATGCACAATTTCACTTCCGGATGAACAGTAATCCGTGAACAGTAATTTCTGAAATTCAATTAATAATAAATTAAATTCAGAAATTAAACAAAACATTGATTAAACACAAATTAATCAATCAATTAAACTAAACAAGCTTAATTATCACATAATCCACAAATAAGCACAATTAAGCAAGATTAAGCTAAGTTAATCTTAATCACCTATCTAACCACATATATTAGGGCTAATACAACTTAATTAACCCTCCTAAACCAGAATTAACACTAATTAACCTAACCCTAAGCAAGTTTAGGCACTAAATAAGGATTATGGGCTAAACTCACCTGTTAAGCGGGCCGGCGACACGGGCGCGGCGGCGGCGACAAACCCAGCACTCTAGGATATCTCTCCCAACACTCCAAGGCGGTCCCGGGCTCAATACAGCAGCAACAACTTTGGATGCCCCACTGAACTTCACAAAACAGCATTGCAAGAGGAGGAGGTTGCTGGTCGGAGCAAAAACAAGCTGGCCAAAGCTTCGACGAGCTAGTGGCCGGTGACCGGAGGCTCCAGGGGGTCGAGGGGGAGTTGCGGGTGGCTGGTGTGGGCAGTGGGTAGGCCAAAAATGGAGAGAAATGGAAGAAAAACCAAAGCTGTACAGGAGGTGCTACATAGTGACGGACGGAGGACCGCCGACTTCTGGCCGCCATACGGGTCGGATGGCAGCTCCGTTCGGCGATCGGCCATCGTGAACAGTATGTAATTTCTGTGCTGAACATTTTGATAGGTGACACGACCCGAGATTCCACCGGGAAGGCAACGAACAGCTCAAATTTCGGTGAGAGGTCCAAAGCAGAAACTGTAGAAATTGCAAGGAGAAGCAAGAGGAAGCAAGGGGAAGAAGGGCTGTGATTTTTGGAGGGCTGAAGAGGAGGAGAGAGAGTGAGATGAGGGCTGATTGAAGGCCTCATCAATGCCATTCAATGCCTTCTCCAATTCCTCAAGCAAGTGACATCACCTTCTCTCTTTTCCTTTGACTTTTCTTCAAAATATCCAAGGGTATTTTGGTCATTTCCACCTTGCACATTTCCCAATGTGCCATTGGGCTGAAAGTGAAAGGCGGGCCTAGGAAACAGGCCGGAAAATGAATAGGAACGTGCTCGGGAATTTGTCGGGCTCGAATCGGCTCAGGTTTAGACAATGGCTCGGAAGGGTAAATGCTCGGTTTGGTCCAACGGGCTCGTTTGCTTGTCTTAGTCTTCCACGGTGGCCATCCCACCTTGGGCGTGTGGCCCACACTACTCTTGCTCGGCTCACGTCCTCGTAGGCTCGGTTTCTCAGTCCAAAATTCCTTTCCCAAAAACTCGGCTCAACCGATACTGTCGACTGTCAAGGAAGCATCGTCCAAAAGTCCATCGCGGACGTTCCCTAAAATTCGAAGTCCAATTTTGGATTCTCATGCCTTGTCAATTTCGCCCAAATGTCATTTTGGTATAATTCAGATTGAAAGGCGGTTTCAAGGATTCACGCGTAACCGACTCATGCCAAACCATGTTCAAGACTTCTCGACACATGGATGTTCTTGACGACATGAAATTGTGAAGGATAGATTCTTATTTCAAAGTACACAATTATCAAGGATCGACATAGGACCGTTCGCAGGTTCAATAACAGTAGACGGAATCACCCGTCATTTCATTATTTCTATCCGCGAATCGACTTCTGTTCGTCTCTAAAACCGGCCTGCATGACTACAGGATCGTCCTTACGCAAGTCTCATGGTCAAGTCGTTTTCCCAGGTCAAGTTCTTTAGTCGCACGAGCTCTGTCCTCAGTAGCCTTTCCCCTCAAGGTCAGTATCTCGGAAATAATTGGGTCCGAGCGAAATCAACCAACAATGCATTGGCGAAATTCACGTTCACTCATCCCTCAAAGGGCTCGAATTTCAGGACGTTACAGTTGTCATTATGAACTTCGTCTTCTTCTTGCAATTGAGTAGAAATAGGGCCACCTGTAGGACATATTGTCAACGAGATAGTAACAAGAAGGACAATAAATGTTATTCTTCTGTCCTTACATTATAAAATGATCAATGTAATTGTACACAAGTAGATTGAATACATAGAAAAATCTCTCTCCAAAATCCCTCTCGGTCTCTTTTATTTTCTGACAAGAAGTAGAGCTTTTTGAAAGGTCGATCGCTAGTATGCATGATGACATGAAAATGAAAACGACGTTTATTGTCCTGCTTCTTAGTATTTCGATGATTAAAATGTAGAAATTTATCTACATAAACAACTAATTAATCAAGAATAATTAGATCCATATATGATTGTAAAACGCCAGAACTTATATGTATATACAGCGGAATTTAAAGCGTACCTATTTGAGCCATAATCTCACTTGATGAAAAATAGATCAAACTGACAGTGTCAGTGATCTATCGGAATGCCAAATCTTCCTCTCTATGAAATTAGCAGCTTTTATGGGATCAAGCGACTGATAAATATAACCTACCCTTTTATAGGCTAGAGAGGGGACCTAGCAAACCCTAATCAATAGCGTGTCAATTGAGCCCCTCCTATTACGAGCTTCAATTAAACACAATTGCCTACACTTTGCTGCTCAACTAGGCCCATTATAAATAGATGCCAAAACCCAATTCAATAAGATCACTTGAGGGTTTAAATTATATTGGAATATCCATTAACCCGATTATATAAAATAGAAAATCAATTAATTAATGTAAGCCCATTATAGGAAATTTCCAACATTCTCCTCCTTGGGCTACATTAATTAATTTGTTTTATTTTTGAAAACGATTTTATTTGAAAATGACACTCTCGGGTTAATAACTGAAAATTTGTTTTATGTGGCCATAATTTTGAAAAATAATATTCAAATAACAGCATCTCAAAACCAATCCAATCCTATATAACCTCAGTATAGGACTATGGCGATCAATGCATTAAGAAGATACCGCAACACATGACCTTCCTTAATCACTATAATAAGCACTATATTTTCATGGATCATGGGCCTAGTAATGTAATAAAAAATAGTGCCAATATGTGATCAAAATATACACTATTTCTTATCGGTCCTCAATGCAATTTCTCAACAACATGAAACTGCATTAGTGCAATTTCTAAATAACATGAAATTGCACAATTATGTCACAATCCAACATGAGATCTCATAATTAGTGACATTCAGTCATCTTCAAACTATTTGTTTAAAGATACTATTTTATATTTCAATTTTTCAGTCGACAGGAGAAATGATAACAATAAAATCAACAGTGATGATCATCAAAAGTAAATGCTTTAATAAACATTATAAAAGCATTATAAGTTTCCATATAACTATAATAGCTAGAAATACAAACTATATAATTCTCACTAACAAAAGAGATCAAAAAGACTTTAAAATACCCATATTCCTCACATGATCTTTAGACACAATGGGTCATAAACCTTTTGTTAGAAGATCGGCTAACATGGACTTAGTTCTAATATTTTCAATCACAATGTCTCCCTTTTTGACTAAGTCCTTAATAATATAATATTATATCCGATTAACATCTCAACCATGGCATTGTTATTGTTCGTAGCAAAAGTAAAAGTTTGACACATATAATGCAATATAATCAATTATGGACAATAAATAATTACACAAAATAATTAGTACATTATAAACTCCCCTTTGGGCAGAGCATATAATGCGCAATTATTTTCCATAGCATGAAGTTTGTAAAACAACAACAATGATAATTACATATAATTGTCAATGATCCATCCCCTTTGGACAGACAAATCATTTAAATTATGCATCTCCACGATATCAATATATAGAGATAGATAAGGAGAATTACACATAATCTTCAAAGATCTATCCCCTTTGGGCAGACAAATTATTTAAATTATACATCTCCATTATCTTAACACAAAGGAAAATTACATATAACTCTCAAAGTTTATCCCCTTTGGGTAGATAAACATTTTGAGTCATACATCCCATCAATTATCTCTAATATATTAATATAGAGGGGAATTACACATAACTTTCAAAAATTTATCCTCTTTGGGCAGATAAATCTTTTTGAGTCATACATCCCCATCTTTTAATTTTGAAATTTATTTTCATGCAATTTTCAAATTAATATACACAATAACCCTCTTTGGGCAGGTGATTGTAACTAATTTTTATCAATAAGAAACTTCAATAATTTACAAACTTTAACAATTTGTAAATAATGTCCCATTTAATCAATGCCCAAAAATTCATCAAACAATATGAAGCACTTTACAACATGTGCTTCCCAATGTCATATTGCATTTATCAAATAACAATTTTTGCCACAATTTTATGTGCCTATTTCTATAATTAAGCATGTAAGATTATTTAGTTAAACTAAAGGAAAAAGTATAGATAATCTATACTAAATTAGGGAAAGTGAATAGTATCATCCTATTCCTCATACCCTATAACAAATTTCCATAAATTAAAAATTGAAAAAAAATAGGCACAATTTTTCTTATGGAATTAAATATGGATAACAATAAATAAATCCAAATAAATATTTAAATATGCCAAAATTAAAATTTACCATACCAAAAAATTCATTAAATTAAAAATTAGGCATATTAAAAAAAATTGAAACGGGCCTTGGTGGACCCTACAATTGCCCTACGCGCCATTTCATGTACGTGGGGCTAACAGCTTGGCTGCACTGCATTAATAAGCTTTGCTAATATCAATGCAAACTATTGGAGAACGTTATAATTCATTTAAGACATTGCACTTCGCAAATGATGGAGGCAAACACATGGAGGAACGCAATCCTACACTAGCTATAGGCACATGAGCATGCCAACTGAAATTTATAATGTTCAAAGGAGAAGTAAGGATAACTCAAAATCCGTTATCTCAGGTGCTTGTTCAAATTAGTTGAATCTCATTAATACCAATCAATAGAGAGACTCGAAACCAAACTAATTTGATAGCCTGATGGAGAGATGACAATAACAATCGAAGATAAAGAAAGTTTGTCAATGCACATGAATAAATTTACTAATACAGTATAACACTTATTAGTACTACATAACACTATTTTCTCTTCTCTACAGTATTATGTTATACTAATGTTTCCGGAAGTAGTGGGTAATTGACCACTTCTCATATGTGGCTTTATATTAGGCATAGACAAAAGCCAAGTGAAAAGTAAGCCCTCCCCACTGATGCACCCCAATAAATTAATGAAGTCGATATTTGTTCAAATAGCGACAATGTTATCAATCTTTCATGAAGATTATCCTTTTTATCAAATAGTTTATATTTTAATTACAGCAAAACCACAATGTAAGTCAACAATTCTACTACAAGCTCATCATAGAACATCAACTGTGAGACTAAATGAACAAGTCCCAATTACAACACAAAATCCTTCGTGAAAATCAAGCGCCATATTTCTCCATAGTCCCTATGAAGGCCCTATTTCGGATTAATATTCTTTTCATAGTCGAATTAATAATCCCATCTTTATTCGGATTTGCTACTTCAACTTGGAGTAGGATTTCAGAAGAGTCTAGAAGTATGATCGCGATTCTTCCTCGTGGCTAGACCACAAAGTTAAACAAAATTCGATTCCTTAGCAATAGTTTGGCATGAAATAGTGAGATATATAGGAAACCCAAAACCCCAGCCGTTATGCTATCTTTACAATATTGAAACTTCACCTCCAACACCATCAATTGACCAAATTTGACCATTATAGGATGAAAATCATCATGACCGCCCAATTCCCTTTGTCGTTTTTGTTAATGGCCAAACTATTTGACTCCAATTCACAAAATTACAAAAACTTAAAAAAAAAAATTACAAATTCCAATAGCAAGAACATACAATTCTCTACTACAATTCTAGGAATCCAACTCCGATTTGATTTTGAGTTCATGCAACCAAACATGAAGAGAAAAAAAAAAGTCATTGAACACCCGCGTTGCAACAACACATAAATCCTTGTTGCCAAAAATAATACTTGTAGAGACCGACTGCAACTTGGAATAGGAAAACGTATAATTTGGTGAACAAGTCCAACTTGGACTTTCCCTTCTCTTGACCGTGAGTTCAACAAAATTAAGAAAGTGAATTCACATATAATTAAGACAATATTGCATCCAATCTTAATGGAAGAAAAATTTAACTAAATCATCCATATTTAAGTTTCAAAGATTTTAGATCTATACCCATGGCCGAAATTGGATTTTCTCAAGTTTAAGCTCAAAAAACTCATCTTAATGCAACCAAAAAATTCTAAAACATATATATAACAATACCCATGCAACAATTTATAACATACTTCATTCAATTGCAAGTAATTTTAAAAAAAAAAAATTAGAACTTTTCAAGGTCCAAACCCTAAAATTTCAAATTCGAAATTCTCTCTCAATTCTCAACGAAAATATATAAATTATATATAGTTGGAAAGATCTCAACATGTAGAATAAAAACCCTAAGGTTTCAGAATCAATCAATCAAAGAGTCCACATGAAAAAATAACGACAACATTCAGTTCAAGAGAAGAAATTTCGAATTTGTTCTTGAAACATATATATATATATATATATATATGTTCTACAATCATGTATGATCTGCTCTGATACCACATGTAAAAATTTCTCTAAATAAACAATTAATTAATCAAGAATAATTAGATCCATATATGACTGTAAAACACCAAAACTTATATGTATATATAACGGAATTTAAAGCGTACCTATTTGAGGTATAATTTAAAGCGTACTTGTTTGAGCCATAATCTCACTTGATGAAAAAATATCAAACTGACAGTGTCAGTGATCTATCGGAATGCCAGATCTTCCTCTCCATGAAATTAGCAGCTTTTATGGGATCAAGCGACTGATAGGTATAACCTACCCTTTTATAGGCCAGAGAGGGGATCTAGCAAACCTTAATCAATAGCGTGTCAACTGGGCCCCTCCCATTACGGGCTTCAGTTAAACATAATTGCCTACACTTTACTGTTCAACCAGGCCCGTTATTAATAGATGTCAAAACCCAATTCAATAAGATCAATTGAGGGTTTAAATTATATTGGAATATCCATTAACCTGATTATATAAAATAGAAAATCAATTAATTAATGTAAGCTCATTATAGGAAATTTCCAACATAAAAAAGACACCTAGGACTTTTTTGTCGAAATTTGTTGTAGGAAACAGTTAAATGATTGTTTCTTCTCCAATTTGACATTTGAGCAATCGGGCAAAAAGTTTTGACACTAAACTGAGTTTAATATAAAAGTTATGACATTTCCATTTTTTTTTCTCGATATTGATATATTTAAATATTGTTATTTTATTTTGAAGTGACTAGCAAAAAAAAAAACTTAATCCTTGTGAAGTGATAAATTTTGCGTCTTTTCCATAACTAGACCAACAATAGTCCTTTTTGAAGGAAATTTGTAATTGTTATGCACATCGTGCATTAATTATCCTTTTTAACATACCGAGTCTAATCACATGAACCGTACGAAGTGTAGCATTTTCGACTTACATTTGAGTGGCCTGCCCGGTTGGTGGTGGAGCTAGCTTGCCTTGGCTACCATCAATAATTCAGCAAGTTACAACGTTCCCGTAAACATCATTCTAGTTGTATCCGAAGGGGGTTGTCATTATGAACTTCGTCTTCTTCTTGCAATTGAGCAGAAATAGGTCCACCTGTAGGACATATTATCAACGAGATAGTAACAAGAAGGACAATAAATGATATTCTTCTGTCCTTACGTTATAAAATGATCAATGTAATTGTACACAAGTAGATTGAATACACAGAAATATCTCTCTCCAAAATCCCTCTCGGTCTCTTTTATTTTCTGACAAGAAGTAGAGCTTTTGAAAGGTCAATCGCTAGTATGCATGATGACATGAAAACGAAAATGACGTTTATTATCCTTCTTCTTAGTGTTTCGATGATTAAAAAAGACACTTAGGACTTTTTTGTCGAAATTTGTTGTAGGAAACAGTTAAATGATTGTTTTTTATCCGATTTGACATTTGAGCAATCGGGCAAAAAGTTTCGACACTAAACTGAGTTTAATATAAAAGTTATGACATTTCCATTTTTTTCTCGATATTCATATATTTAAATATTGTTATTTTATTTTGAAGTGATCAGCTAAAAGACAAAACTTAATCCTTGTGAAGTGATAAATTTTGCGTCTTTTCCATAACTAGACCAACAATAGTCCTTTTTAAAGGAAATTTGTGATTGTTATGCACATCGTGCATTAATTATCCTTTTTAACGAACCGAGTCTAATCACATGAACCGTATGAAGTGTAGCATTTTCGACTAACATTTGAGTGGCCTGCCCGGTTGGTGGTGGAGCTAGCTTGCCTTGGCTACCATCAATAATTCAGCAAGTTACAGCGTTCCCGTAAACATCATTCTAGTTGTATCTGAAGGGGGTTGTCATTATGAACTTCGTCTTCTTCTTGCAATTGAGCAGAAATAGGTCCACCTGTAGGACATATTATCAACGAGATAGTAACAAGAAGGACAATAAATGATATTCTTCTGTCCTTACGTTATAAAATGATCAATGTAATTGTACACAAGTAGATTGAATACACAGAAAAATCTCTCTCCAAAATCCCTCTCGGTCTCTTTTATTTTCTGACAAGAAGTAGAGCTTTTTGAAAGGTCAATCGCTAGTATGCATGATGACATGAAAACGAAAATGACGTTTATTATCCTTCTTCTTAGTGTTTCGATGATTAAAAAAGACAGTTAGGACTTTTTTGTCGAAATTTGTTGTAGGAAACAGTTAAATGATTGTTTTTATCCGATTTGACATTTGAGCAATCGGGCAAAAAGTTTCGACACTAAACTGTGTTTAATATAAAAGTTATGACATTTCCATTTTTTTCTCGATATTCATATATTTAAATATTATTATTTTATTTTGAAGTGACCAATGAAAAAAAAACTAATCCTTGTGAAGTGATAAATTTTGCGTCTTTTCCATAACTAGACCAACAATAGTCCTTTTTAAAGGAAATTTGTAATTGTTATGCACATTGTGCATTAATTATCCTTTTTAAGAGATCAAGTCTAATCACATGAACCGTACGAAGTGTAGCATTTTCGACTTACAATTTGAGTGGCCTGCCCGGTTGGTGGTGGAGCTAGCTTGCCTTGGCTACCATCAATAATTCAGCAAGTTACAACGTTCCCGTAAACATCATTCTAGTTGTATCCGAAGGGGTTGTCATTATGAACTTCGTCTTCTTCTTGCAATTGAGCAGAAATAGGTCCACCTGTAGGACATATTCTCAACGAGATAGTAACAAGAAGGACAATAAATGATATTCTTCTGTCCTTACGTTATAAAATGATCAATGTAATTGTACACAAGTAGATTGAATACACAGCAAAATCTCTCTCCAAAATCCCTCTCGGTCTCTTTTATTTTCTGACAAGAAGTAGAGCTTTTTGAAAGGTCCATCGCTAGTATGCATGATGACATGAAAACGAAAATGACGTTTATTGTCCTTCTTCTTAGTGTTTCGATGATTAAAAAAGACACTTAGGACTTTTTTGTCGAAATTTGTTGTAAGAAAAGTTAAATGATTGTTGTTTCTCCGATTTGACATTTGAGCAATCGGGTAAAAAGTTTTGACACTAAACTGAGTTTAATATAAAAGTTATGACATTTCCATTTTTTTTCTCGATATTCATATATTTAAATATTATTATTTTATTTTGAAGTGACCAATGAAAAAAAAACCTTAATCCTTGTGAAGTGATAAATTTTGCGTCTTTTCCATAACTAGACCAACAATAGTCCTTTTTGAAGGAAATTTGTAACTTTTATGCACATTGTGCATTAATTATCCTTTTAACAGACCGAGTCTAATCACATGAACCGTACAAAGTGTAGCATTTTCGACTTACAATTTGAGTGCCCTGCTTGGTTGGTGGTGGAGCTGGCTTGCCTTTGCCACCATCAATAATTCACCAAGTTACATCGTTCCTGTAAACATCATTCTTGTTGTAGATTGAGTACACAGAAAAATCTCTCTCCAAAGTAACAAGAAGTCCACATGTAGGACATGTTACCAACGAGATAGTAACAAGAAGGACAATAAATGATATTCTTCTGTCCTTATGTTATAAAATGATCAATGTAATTGTACACAAGTAGATTGAATACACGCGAAAATCTCTCTCCAAATCCCTCTCGGTCTCTTTTATTTTCTGACAAGAAGTAGAGCTTTTTGAAAGGTCCATCGCCAGTATGCATGATGACATGAAAACGAAAATGATGTTTATTGTCCTTCTTCTTAGTGTTTCGATGATTAAAAAAGACACCTAGGACTTTTTTGTCGAAATTTGTTGTAAGAAACAGTTAAATGATTGTTGTTTCTCCGATTTGACATTTGAGCAATCGGGCAAAAATTTTGACACTAAACTGAGTTTAATATAAAAGTTATGACATTTCCATTTTTTTCTCGATATTCATATATTTAAATATTATTATTTTATTTTGAAGTGACCAATGAAAAAAAAAAAACTTAATCCTTGTGAAGTGATAAATTTTGCGTCTTTTCCATAACTAGACCAACAATAGTCCTTTTTGAAGGTAATTTGTAATTGTTATGCACATCGTGCATTAATTATCCTTTTTAACGAACCGAGTCTAATCACATGAACCGTATGAAGTGTAGCATTTTCGACTTAAAATTTGAGTGGCTTGCTCGGTTTGTGGTGGAGCTGGCTTGCTTTTGCCACCATCAATAATTCAGCAAGTTATAGCGTTCCTGTAAACATCATTCTTGTTGTACCTGAAAGGGGTTGTGATTATGAACTTCATCTTCTTCTTGAAATTAACAGAAATAGGTCCACCTGTAGGACATATTATCAACAAGATAGTAACAAGAAGGACAATAAATGTTATTCTTCGGTCCTTAAGTTATAAAATGATCAATGTAATTGTACACAAGTAGATCGAATACACAGCAAAATCTCTCTCCAAAATCTCTCTCGGTCTCTTTTATTTTCTGACAAGAAGTAGAGCTTTTTGAAAGGTCAATCGCTAGTATGCATGATGACATGAAAATGAAAATGACGTTTATTGTCCTGCTTCTTAGTGCTTCGATGATTAAAAAAGACACCTAGGACTTTTTTGTCGAAATTTGTTGTAAGAAACAGTTAAATGATTGTTGTTTCTCCGATTTGACATTTGAGCAATCGGGCAAAAAGTTTTGACACTAAACTGAGTTTAATATAAAAGTTATGACATTTCCATTTTTTTTTCTTGATATTGATATATTTAAATATTATTATTTTATTTTGAAGTGACCAATGAAAAAAAAAAAACCTTAATCCTTGTGAAGTGATAAATTTTGCGTCTTTTCCATAACTAGACCAACAATAGTCCTTTTTGAAGGAAATTTGTAACTTTTATGCACATTGTGCATTAATTATCCTTTTAACAGACCGAGTCTAATCACATGAACCGTACAAATTGTAGCATTTTCGACTTAAAATTTGAGTGCCCTGCTTGGTTGGTGGTGGAGCTGGCTTGCCTTTGCCACCATCAATAATTCAACAAGTTACATCGTTCCTGTAAACATCATTCTTGTTGTAGATTGAACACGGAAAAAACTCTCTCTTCTTCTTGCAGTAACAAGAAGTCCACCTGTAGGACATATTATCAACGAGATAGTAACAAGAAGGACAATAAATGATATTCTTCTGTCCTTACGTTATAAAATGATCAATGTAATTGTACACAAGTAGATTGAATACACACGAAAATCTCTCTCCAAATCCCTCTCGGTCTCTTTTATTTTCTGACAAGAAGTAGAGCTTTTTGAAAGGTCAATCGCTAGTATGCATGATGACATGAAAATGAAAATGATGTTTATTGTCCTGCTTCTTAGTGCTTTGATGATTAAAAAAGACACTTAGGACTTTTTTGTCGAAATTTGTTGTAAGAAACAGTTAAATGATTGTTGTTTCTCCGATTTGACATTTGAGCAATCATGCAAAAAATTTTGACACTAAACTGAGTTTAATATAAAAGTTATGACATTTCCATTTTTTTTCTCGATATTCATATATTTAAATATTATTATTTTATTTTGAAGTGACCAATGAAAAAAAAAACCTTAATCCTTGTGAAGTGATAAATTTTGCGTCTTTTCCATAACTAGACCAACAATAGTCCCTTTTTAAGGTAATTTGTAATTGTTATGCACATCGTGCATTAATTATCCTTTTTAACGAACCGAGTCTAATCACATGAACCGTATGAAGTGTAGCATTTTCGACTTAAAATTTGAGTGGCTTGCTCGGTTTGTGGTGGAGCTGGCTTGCTTTTGCCACCATCAATAATTCAGCAAGTTATAGCGTTCCTGTAAACATCATTCTTGTTGTACCTGAAAGGGGTTGTGATTATGAACTTCATCTTCTTCTTGAAATTTAGCAGAAATAGGTCCACCTATAGGACATATTATCAACAAGATAGTAACAAGAAGGACAATAAATGTTATTCTTCGGTCCTTAAGTTATAAAATGATCAATGTAAATGTACACAAGTAGATTGAATACACAGAAAAATCTCTCTCCAAAATCTCTCTTGGTCTCTTTTATTTTCTGACAAGAAGTAGAGCTTTTCGAAGGTCGATCGCTAGTATGCTTGATGACATGAAAATGAAAATGACGTTTATTGTCCTGCTTCTTAGTATTTCGATGATTAAAAAAGACACCTAGGACTTTTTTTGTCGAATTTGTTGTAGGAAATAGCTAAATGATTGTTTTTTCTCCAATTTGACATTTGAGCAATCATGCAAAAATTTTTGACACTAAACTGAGTTTAATATAAAAGTTATGACATTTCCATTTTTTTTCTCGATATTCATATATTTAAATATTATTATTTTATTTTGAAGTGACCAATGAAAAAAAAAACCTTAATCCTTGTGAAGTGATAAATTTTGCGTCTTTTCCATAACTAGACCAACAATAGTCCTTTTTGAAGGAAATTTGTAACTTTTATGCACATTGTGCATTAATTATCCTTTTAACAGACCGAGTCTAATCACATGAACCGTACAAAGTGTAGCATTTTCGACTTACAATTTGAGTGCCCTGCTTGGTTGGTGGTGGAGCTGGCTTGCCTTTGCCACCATCAATAATTCACCAAGTTACATCGTTCCTGTAAACATCATTCTTGTTGTAGATTGAGTACACGGAAAAATCTCTCTCCAAAGTAACAAGAAGTCCACCTGTAGGACATATTATCAACGAGATAGTAACAAGAAGGACAATAAATGATATTCTTCGGTCCTTACGTTATAAAATGATCAATGTAATTGTACACAAGTAGATTGAATACACACGAAAATCTCTCTCCAAATCCCTCTCGGTCTCTTTTATTTTCTGACAAGAAGTAGAGCTTTTTGAAAGGTCAATCGCTAGTATGCATGATGACATGAAAATGAAAATGATGTTTATTGTCCTGCTTCTTAGTGCTTCGATGATTAAAAAAGACACCTAGGACTTTTTTGTCGAAATTTGTTGTAAGAAACAGTTAAATGATTGTTGTTTCTCCGATTTGACATTTGAGCAATCATGCAAAAATTTTTGACACAAAACTGAGTTTAATATAAAAGTTATGACATTTCCATTTTTTTTCTCGATATTCATATATTTAAATATTATTATTTTATTTTGAAGTGACCAATGAAAAAAAAACCTTAATCCTTGTGAAGTGATAAATTTTGCGTCTTTTCCATAACTAGACCAACAATAGTCCCTTTTCAAGGTAATTTGTAATTGTTATGCACATCGTGCATTAATTATCCTTTTTAACGAACCGAGTCTAATCACATGAACCGTATGAAGTGTAGCATTTTCGACTTAAAATTTGAGTGGCTTGCTCGGTTTGTGGTGGAGCTGGCTTGCTTTTGCCACCATCAATAATTCAGCAAGTTATAGCGTTCCTGTAAACATCATTCTTGTTGTACCTGAAAGGGGTTGTGATTATGAACTTCATCTTCTTCTTGAAATTTAGCAGAAATAGGTCCACCTATAGGACATATTATCAACAAGATAGTAACAAGAAGGACAATAAATGTTATTCTTCGGTCCTTAAGTTATAAAATGATCAATGTAAATGTACACAAGTAGATTGAATACACAGAAAAATCTCTCTCCAAAATCTCTCTTGGTCTCTTTTATTTTCTGACAAGAAGTAGAGCTTTTCGAAGGTCGATCGCTAGTATGCTTGATGACATGAAAATGAAAATGACGTTTATTGTCCTGCTTCTTAGTATTTCGATGATTAAAAAAGACACCTAGGACTTTTTTTGTCGAATTTGTTGTAGGAAATAGCTAAATGATTGTTTTTTCTCCAATTTGACATTTGAGCAATCATGCAAAAATTTTTGACACTAAACTGAGTTTAATATAAAAGTTATGACATTTCCATTTTTTTCTAGATATTCATATATTTAAATATTATTATTTTATTTTGAAGTGACCAATGAAAAAAAAAACCTTAATCCTTGTGAAGTGATAAATTTTGCGTCTTTTCCATAACTAGACCAACAATAGTCCTTTTTGAAGGAAATTTGTAACTTTTATGCACATTGTGCATTAATTATCCTTTTTAACAGACCGAGTCTAATCACATGAACCGTACAAAGTGTAGCATTTTCGACTTACAATTTGAGTGCCCTGCTTGGTTGGTGGTGGAGCTGGCTTGCCTTTGCCACCATCAATAATTCACCAAGTTACATCGTTCCTGTAAACATCATTCTTGTTGTAGATTGAGTACACAAAAAATCTCTCTCCAAAGTCCCTCTCGATCTCTTTTATTTTCTGACAAGAAGGAGAGCTTTTCGAAAGGTCAATCAGTAGTATGCATGATTGTCACGTCCCAACTCTCGAGCTTGCGGCAACCCCACTTCACTTGAGGTTTACTTATACGACGTCACAGGTACTGTCGTCGACCAATTCATTTTTATTTTGTAATTAAGCACTTGCGGAAACGAGCAACTCCCAAACCAAAAAATAGGGATAACGACAACTGTAGTAGAGGAAAGACAAATAGTATTTTGTATATTTGAAGGTTAACCAACACACCAGCAAATACATACACGCCTTACTACAGGCGACAAGCTAAGGCCTACTCAAAAAGGGATCGGCCTATCTGACATAACACTGTACAAGTGCCTACTCGCTGGCCTCGGTGGGATCACTCTCTTCGATTCTCTGGTACTGCATCATCTAGGGCCTAAAAAGGTCAACCACGACAGGTTCAGAGAAACTCAATATGTTAAAGCCCTAAGCCCCGGTTAGGAACTTTGCTCGCCTCAAGAGTTTAACATACAACCTAATTCATCAAATCACCCAGTGCCACCCCAAACAGATAACCATAGAAGACAATTTAATAAATAGGTGCAATCACAGGCAACCTTACCTAGCCTTAGCACACGCGGCCTGTTGAAACTTTCAATTAAATCATCACGACATTAAAAGCATGCAAATAATCAGAGTATTGCACACAACTTTCTCATGTCTCACACCCACACATGCTCCGATTATTATGACCCCTTCTCTTGGGTCACAGCACAACCTTATGGTTGGCGGTTCCTGGCCAAGCCAGCTTCATCCTCTTTACCTCGAGGCACGGCGACGTCAATGGCTCACTCCCAAGACGGCATTCCAGAAGGAGCATAGGACCCGTCCACTACCGTAGCCCCGCAACTGACAGAGGGTCGGGACCCGCCCACTACCGCAGTCCCACAAAGTTAACCCCTCCCTGTCAAGCAACCGATCGAAGTCAGGTGACCAAACGGCCACGGCACAACCCCATAAGGATTAGCGGTCTTCCGGCAACGCCGGGCTCTCCTCTTAATGTGACCATGTAACACATCATCAATCAATTTGTTTATTTCTTTGCTCGGTCATGAATGCACATACAGTTTGTGCTCACCCAACATGCTTTTGCAGTTGGCACACGTATAATGAAATGCAGTAGTGTCCAGCAATCACGCACAACAGTAGCAGTCCAATCATTTACAAAAATTGCAACAATCAGCAGTTCAAGTCACAGTTTAACAATTAATTCTGACCAATTAACATTATAACACTTGCATACTTTTCCAAAATAATCATGTACCTAAAAAATTACCAGTACCCAATCACGTTTCTCAAAGTTCAATAATAAATAAGCACGTGACCTCACGACTACAACAATCAACCATTCCCATAATTAATTACCCAACCCAATTAATTCCATTTAATAAAACCCTTCATTAAACCAATGTCATTTAATAATGTCATATATAAATACTATTGACTTTAGGAAATTAGGCCATAGAAATTTTCCCACAAAATTACTCAATAAAAATCATTTCCCATAAATAATCACAATTAATTATTTTCCCCAAAAATAATTAATTTTCAAAAATGAATAGTAAAAACAATAATAATAATAATAATAATAATAATTCGAAATTATAAATTAAATTAATTAATAATTCCGAAAATAATAGATAATTATTATTTAATCTAAAAAAATAATTATTAATACTAACCATGGTTACAAAATTAATTTAACCCTAGTTAATCTAACCTAACGATGATTAACTTTTAACCTCTATTACTTTTAGAACTAACTATAATTACTTTAATCAACTAACTATAGTTAGTCTAACACTAACTCTAGTCAAAATACTAATCTCAATCAGCCTTATTAACCAAACTAATCCACTAATTAACTCTAATTAAACACAAATATACAAATACACTAATTATCCCTTAAGCAAGATTAACCCCTAAATAAGGATTAGGAAATTAACTTACTTGGATCAGAAATCCAGCGACACCGGCGCGTAGAGGTGATACTCTATTTTTAATAGAGTATTCTTGCTAATTTAGACTTGATATTTGCTTAATCCTTGTTTGGGTGAATTTAATTGATACTTACGTAATTTTATTTTTTAGAAATATTTTCAGATCTTCCAGAATATTGTAATATCTTTCAAAATATTTCATCTTGAGGAAAAAGCCAGCCCAAATCAGATATTTGGAGAATTTGACCATGATTGAAGATAAGGTTCAAAGAAAATCAAAGAGGACTCTTTTCCAAATCCTAATAGGAGTCGACTTATGGCAGATTTTTGGAGGCTATATAAATTGCTTTTGTGCCGCAGAAGAAGAGAGAATCCGGGGAGCCACCATCTTTGCAGAAGATTTTGAGTTTTCTTAGTTAGATTTTATTCTTCTATTTTAGTGGAGTTGGCGTGTCAAGGAGAGAAGGAGTAGACAAACCTGAATCTCCTTGTTTCTCAATTCGGTGAATTTATTTTTATTTTAGTACTATGTTTTCTTTAATTCTTGTCAGTTTAATTTTTACTATGTTCTAAATTTCTTTTGTTAGAGCTACAATGGATCTTAATCATGATTGATTAATTTTCAAAGACTTTCATGCAATAGAATTGTTTTGATTGTGTCGTTCTTTATCATGATCTTAATGCTTTTAGAAGTCTTGCTAACTTTTGAATGATTTTTTATGTATGCATGATACCGGGTGGAGATTGTGTGCATGTGCAATAGTGATATTGAACCATAAATTAAATTTAGGTCAAGGTACACTAGGTTATTTATGTGGCTGCGGTAGTAGATCTAGGTTGGGACTACTTAGATTGAATCCGGGAATTTCCACAAGAACTTAATGCTTTTAGGTAGTTTAAATTCACCTAAGGTTAGTGTAAGTTAACATACCTAATTAGGGATTATTAGACCGAGGTCGGCTTTTAATTCATTTTAGGGAAATTTCGCCAACACAATTGAAAATTAAATTGTTGCATGAAAAGTTAAGAAAATTAATTATGAATGGTTAAGTGAAGTTGGATGCTCTAACGCTTTGTGATCTTGAATTTGCTTTAGATTAATTTTACTTAGCTTTTAATTCTTTAAGTTTTGACATTTTCTATATTTTAGTATTTTAATTGGTTTAGTTTACTTTTTACTCATATTTTCGATTTGGTTAGCTAGATTTTTGAATTGATCACTTTCAATAAGTAATTAGATAAAATAAAAAAATAGTCATTGTGGAAACGATACTCACTCATCACTTTATTACTTGTTGATATTGTGCACTTGCAATTGACCTAACAAGTTTTTGGCACCGTTGCTGGGGATTGTTTTGACAATTTTCTAGTTACTATTGATATCGAGCAATTCTTAGTTTAGACTAGCCTTTATATATTTTTTTAATTTATTTCTTTTGCAGGCCAAACTCACTAAAAGGTGGAGGAGCATCGCATAACCCGAAGCCAACAAAGAGACCTTGAATAGTTTGATCCTGAGATTGAAAGAACTTTTCTTAGTAGAAGAAGAGAACAATCACAAGCAATTCACATTGCAATGGCTGAAAATCAAGAAGTCGCACCTCCAAGGAGGACTTTGAAAGATTATGCTATACCAATAATTCAAGGAGCACAATCAAGTATTAGGAGGCCGACAGTGCAAGCCAACAATTTTGAGATCAAGCCATCCTTAATTCAAATGCTTCAAAATGCAGGGCAATTCAGTGGATCTCCTAATGATGATCCAAATCTACACTTAAAAGTATTCCTTGAAATTTGTGACACTGTTAAATTTAATGGCGTTACTGACGATGCTCTTGAATTAAGATTGTTCCCATTTTCTCTTTGTTATAAAGCTAAGACTTGGTTGACTTCTCTTCATGTAGGCTCTATCACTACTTGGGAAGACTTGGCTACAAAATTCTTAAGTATTTTCCTCCTGCAAAATCTGCCAAAATGCGTAATGATATTACTACATTTATGCAGATGGATGGTGTGCCCTCTTATGAAGCATGGGAGAGGTTTAAGGAGCTGCTAAGGAGATGCCCGCACCATGGACTGCCAATTTGGATGCGAGTACATACATTCTATAACGGAGCGCAACCTACCGTTCGAGCTAGTCTAGATGCGGCAGCTGGAGGCACTTTGCAAAACAAGTCACCCGAAGAAACTTTTCATCTACTTGAGGAGATGACGAGCAATAGCTACCAATGGCCAACTGAGAGATACCAAGCTCGAAAGCCAAGTGGAGTTCATGAAGTTGACACCAATAGGACTTTAAATGCAAAACTTGATGCATTAAGCAATATGATTGCTTTTTTAAAAACTCAAGGAGTATCTTGTGAATTTTGTGGTGGAAATCATATTAGCACTAATTGTTATGCTAGTTCTTCTGAACATGCTAACTTTGTTTCAAATTTTAACAAGGGTCCTCAAAACAATCCTTACTCCAACACTTACAACCCAGGATGGAGGAATTACCCTAATCTATCTTGGGGAGGTCAAAATCAACAAGGACCGAGAGCACCACTAGCATCCATGGAGAAACATAATTCCAACTTGGAGGATTTGGTTGCCAAGCTAGCCCAAACTGTGGAAAGGCAAGCTCAAGTTGCAGAAAAACAAGCTCAAACCACTCAAGATTTCATGAGAAGTACAGATGTAAGACTCCACAATCAAGAAGCATCAATTCGAAACATAGAGAAGCAAGTGGGGCAATTAGCTCAGAGAATTAATGAGAGACAAAGTGGTGCCTTGCCAAGTGATACCAAGAGGAACCCCATAGAGAATGCAAAGGTAATTACATTGAGAAGTGGGAAAAAAGTTGGAAACCAAGATCAAGATGTGGATGTAGAAGAAGAGAACAAGGCCAAATCTTTCGCCGAGACCAAACAAAAGGATGAGTCACTAAAGAGCAAGCCATCTCCAATGACATATGTTCCACCTATTCCTTTTCCGGAGAGGCTAACCAAACACAAGCAAGATAAGCAATTTTAAATTTTTTTTGATTATCTTAAACAGTTGCACATTAATATTCCTTTTGTAGATGCTCTAGCTCAAATGCCAAAATATACCAAGTTTTTGAAGGGAATGAGGGCTACGAGGGGTAAGCTCGGGAATGACAACAGATGACAAACGGTAGCCGAAACAGTGTTGGTTATTGTTCACGCGAAACTGGCCAACAGGGCAAAAAAGGTCGAAACGGGCGGTCCGGGGCGACCAGGGGAGACCGGGGGGTGTACGGCTAGCTTTCTAACTTCTGTGACTATACTATGGGCGATGGTGGAGGCTCCGGTGACGGCGGCAAGGTTGTTTTCCGTCTGGAAAACAATAAGGATAGCAAGAAACAATAGAAATGGAAGGGAAAAGGAAGAGAAAAAGGGAGAGAGAGATGGGCTGCTATGCTGAACGAATTTGGGGAGAAAGGAAGAGAGAGAAAGCTGCTGGAAACTTGAAGGAGAAGCCAAGACAAATGGGCTTGCCACTTGCTCAAACACCAATTAAAATGAAGAAACAAACAAACGAAAACAATGCCCACTTGGGCCCAAAAGGAAAAGGCCAAAAGAGAGAAGCCCATGGGCCGAGGAGGAAGAGGAACTTGGGCCAGCTTGGGCCCCCTTTGGGCTGGGCTGGATGGGCATAAGGCCCATTGGGCCATCGGTCTTGGGTTGGCCCACCCGCGGGCCCGAAACCCGGTCCAATTTTTCCTTTTTCCAACACTTCCGCATCCAACTGAAAATCCAAAAATAAATGAGGTGGCGTCCAAATATTAAGTCTTGATATCACTAAGAAGTCAATTCCCAAAATTGGATTAAAAATTAGGGCTAAATTGAGTCGATTGCGACCATAGTACAATTTAGATTATTGGGCGCACTTTTAGGAATTTTCTCACTTTTGACCCATGGTCAATTATTCTTTGATCCACGTTAACGTCAATTCTCGAGTCAGGGATGTCCCTCGATTGTCGTGTGATCCCGGTGGCTCAATTGATAATCCCGAGTACCAGATGAAAAAGATTCGGTTTACCGTCGTTCGTAGTTCGTATCAAAGTCGTGCGGAAATCACCCGCAGATTGACTTCGTACTTCTGCCGAATTGATTTATTTCTGTTTCCTTAATAGTCTAGTACTTAGAGGATATTGTTCCCGCCTAGGTCCTCATGGTCGAAGGGTTTGTTTCTGATCGAAATTGCGAGTCGAACGCATATCGTTTCCTAATGGCGCCTCTCTATAATCCATTATCCCACGAACATACAGTTTGGAAAATTTGTACTAACCAAGCCTTTGACTAACATTGCCCTTTTATAAAATCCCAAAATAGGGTCGATTTTTAGGATGTTACAATGATGACATGAAAATGAAAATGACGTTTATTGTTGTGCTTCTTCGTATTTTGATGATTAAAAAAGACACCTAGGACTTTTTTGTCGAAATTTGTTGTAGGAAACAGCTAAATTATTGTTTTTTCTCCAATTTGACATTTGAGCAATCATGCAAAAAGTTTTGACACTAAACTGAGTTTAATATAAAAGTTATGACATTTCCATTTTTTTTCTCGATATTGATATATTTAAATATTGTTATTTTATTTTGAAGTGACAAGCGGAAAAAAAAACCTTAATCCTTGTGAAGTGATAAATTTTGTGTCTTTTTCCATTACTAGACCAACAATAGTCCTTTTTGAAGGAAATTTGTAACTTTTATGCACATTGTGCATTAATTATCCTTTTTAACAGACCGAGTCTAATCACATGAACTGTATGAAGTGTACCATTTTCGACTTACAATTTGAGTGGCCTGCTCGGTTGGTGGTGGAGCTGGCTTGCCTTTGCCACCATCAATAATTCACCAAGTTACGTCGTTCTTCTAAACATCATTCTTGTCATACCTGAAAGGGGTTGTGATTATGAACTTCGTCTTCTTCTTGCAATTGAGCAGAAATAGGTCCACCTGTAGGACATATTATCAACAAGATAGTAACAAGCAGAACAATAAATGTTATTCTTCGATCCTTACGTTATAAAATGATCAATGTAATTGTACACAAGTAGATTGAATACACAGAAAAATCTCTCTCTAAAGTCCCTCTTGGTCTCTTTTTATTTTCTGACAAGAAGTAGAGCTTTTCAAAAGGTCGATCGCTAGTATGCATGATGACATGAAAATGAAAATGACGTTTATTGTCCTACTTCTTAGTATTTCGATGATTAAAAAAGACACCTAGGACTTTTTTGTTGAAATTTGTTGTAGGAAACAGCTAAATTGTTTTTTCTCCAATTTGACATTTGAGCAATCATGCAAAAAGTTTTGACACTAAACTGAGTTTAATATAAAAGTTATGACATTTCCATTTTTTTTCTCGATATTGATATATTTAAATATTATTATTTTATTTTGAAGTGACCAGCAAAAAAAAAAACCTTAATCCTTGTGAAGTTATAAATTTTGCGTCTTTTCCATAACTAGACCAACAATAGTCCTTTTTGAAGGAAATTTGTAACTTTTATGCACATCGTGCATTAATTATCTTTTTAACAGAATCACATGAACCATATGAAGTGTACCATTTTCGACTTACAATTTGAGTGGCCTGCTCAGTTGGTGGTGGAGCTAGCTTGCCTTTGCCACCATCAATAATTCACCAAGTTACAGCGTTCCTGTAAACATCATTCTTGTTGTACCCAAAGGGGGTTGTGATTATGAACTTCATCTTCTTCTTGCAATTGAGCATAAATAGGTCCACCTGTAGGACATATTATCAACGAGATAGTAACAAACAGGACAATAAATGTTATTCTTCGGTCCTTACGTTATAAAATGATCAATGTAATTGTACACAAGTAGATTGAATACACAGAAAAATCTCTCTCCAAAATCCCTCTCAGTCTCTTTTATTTTCTGACAAGAAGTAGAGCTTTTTGAAAGGTCGATCACTAGTATGCATGATGACATGAAAATGAAAATGACGTTTATTGTCCTGCTTCTTAGAATTTTGATGATTTTATATGGTACGGGAACTCTTGCCTCTCAATTGCAAGAAGAAAAAGAAGTTCACATTCCCATCCCCCTTCGGATACAAGAAGAATAGTGTCTACAGGGATGACGTAACTTGCTGAATTATAGACGGTGGCTGAGCCAATCGAACTCCACCACTGTTGATTAGAAATAATGACCAACTTTTGAGTATAATTGGCAAGTGACAAACTAGCAAAGTTTGATGAACAAGAGAAGTCATAAAAACAATAGGCAACTTAATGAACATCAACGACTAGCCAAAGAAGTTATAGACAGCAAACATTAGTTATTGATGGGGACCTTCACTGGGGATGAAGTCATATACATCGACATGTAAGTGTTACTAGAATATAGACAATTGTCGACTCGTTATGTTTAGTACCGCTATTTTAGGATTTTAGTAACTTTCTTTGGATAACCGTTATTTAAACTTCTTGTAATTGTAGATAGGTTTAAAATTTTATTTGTTTTGAATTTAATAATTGTTAGTAACTGTTGATTATATGAAGGCTTTATATAGCCACATCTTAGTCTTTGTAAAGCTCTCCAATCAATTACAAAACTTTGACGTTCTTTTGCAAATTGATGTTTATTTGTACTTTTGTTGCGATTTAAATGGTTGGCCACAGTTGCTTTCAGTCTTCATACCTTTAAAATTATTGTTGTTTACTTTCCCACCCAAAATCAATAAAAGGACCCTTCACAACCTTTACCAATTCACATATCGATCCATATATATTGAAAAGATATTTCATCGTCAATTCAATTCCGGTAAAAACATTTTTTTGCATATATTAAAAGGTAATCGTCTGTTTGATTCAATTCTAGTGAAACAACCACCAACCAAGTATGCAACTTAAATTGTAAGGCGTAAACGATGTGCTTTGTACACTTCATGATTAGACTCACCTTGCCACGAAGTGAGAATCATTGCATGGCATATACGAACAGATCCAAATTTCCTAAACGAGGACCCTTTGGTCTAGTTAGGAAGATATACAAAATCCATTGATCCCTAAGCAATAAGTTATTACAAGTAATTACAATCTAAAACATCGTATCAAGGATGTAATGGATAAGATCAATTATATTATAAGGCGAATAGCTTCTTTTGTATGAAAAAATCTCACTCGTGTAATATTCATTCAAATGTTCTTGGTTTCGTCTCAAAACTAGTCGAAGTAACAAGGTGGTTAAGAACCCAAATTGTCTATAAATATCCATCGAGTAGTGATGTTCTGCAATGCAAACAGCCGCTCCTTGGTCTTCAACTTGTGTATTGGCCTTATATTCACGAACTACACATACAGAAAAGGGAGAAATGTCGGTTTCGGTATTGGCAATTCCACCTTCTTCTGCAAACAAAGGAACAAGCCATGCCACTGAACGCCGGTGTGCGGATTTTCATCCGAGCGTATGGGGCGATTACTTCCTCAAATATGCTTCTCCCACCAAACCCATGGTTAGCAATTTGTCATATGGTCTTATGAATAAGCAGATGAATATATGTGCATCATGATTGCTTTTATAGAAAGTAGCGTATAACATATATGCAGGAGTTCGAGTACCATGGAAGGGTGGAGGAACAGATTGAGGGATTGAAAGGAGAGGTGAGGAAGATGGTGACTGATGTGGTGGATAAGCCCTCACAAATGCTGCACTTGATTGATCAAATCCAACGCTTGGGAATTTTCTACCATTTCGAACGTGAAATAGATGAGCAATTAGAGCAAATCCATAAAAGTTACTCTCAACTTGTACATGAAGTTTTTAAGGGCGACAACCTTTACATGATTGCTCTTACCTTTCGATTGCTACGACAGCAAGGTTACAATGTTTCTTCAGGTATGTTTTAGATTAAGCTAACCAATCCAATAAGATGCCTAGAGAAATCTTGTTTTGGAAAATTTCCCACGAAGTTTACTATTGCTAAGTCAAACTTTAGGAGAAACAAGACAAGGCATTTTCTAATTTTTAATAGACTACACCTTTTTCTCCCATGTTGGTTTTTGTTGCACAGAGGTTTTTAACAAATTTAAAGATGGTGAAGGGAACTTTAAAGAATTGCTTGTTACCGATGTGCCGGGACTGCTAAATCTATATGAAGCTTGCCATTTAAGGTGCCATGGCGATGCTATTTTGGAAGAAGCACTTCCTTTTGCTATAACTCACCTTGAATCGATTGATGAAAGCAAAGTAAGCACTAGTCTTGTGAAACGGGTGCAGCATGCCCTAAAGCAGCCACTTCACAAGGGGTTGCCAAGGCTCGAGGTGAGGTATTATATTCCACTCTACCAAGAAGAGCCTTCACATGACAAAGTCTTGCTTGCCTTGGCTAAACTAGATTTCAACTTATTGCAAGAGCAACACCAGAAGGAACTTGGCAATATTACAAGGTTAATCAACATAATCTTTTAACAAGGCCTGAACTATCGATTTTTCTCTCATGTGTTTCCCAATGATTTACTTGTCTAATTCCAAATATTATTTTTGAAGGTCTTTTACAAGAGAATAAAAGGGAGTTTAAACTATGCGATTTCATCTAGCTAAAGTACTTTCAATTTTGATCCTATTTGTCTAATCATAGGTGGTGGAAGGATATAGATGCTGCGAGGAAGTTCCCATTCGCTAGAGACAGGATTGTGGAGTTGTTCTTCTGGACCTCAGGAGTATATTTTGAGCCGGAGTTTGCCGTGGCCAGAGATATACTAATCAAAATGGCTGCCCTACTTTCCATTCTCGACGATATCTATGACGTCTATGGCACGTTGGAAGAACTAGTAATCTTCACTGAAGCAATCGAGAAGTCTGTAATCCACATTCTTTTTCTCCAACTTCTGAATTTGATCAATTTCATAAAGAGATGAATGTGTCATTTTTTGGGACTTGTATTTAGGTGGGATGTTGATGCCATGGATGGACTACCAGAGTATATGCAAGCTTGGTACAAGGTGCTTCTCGATGTCTTTGATGCAATAGGGAATGAAATGGCCAAGAAGGAACGATCGTACCGCCTCGTCTATGCAAAAGAAGCTGTAAGAAGCATTGATACACTTTGCATCCATCGAAGAGGACTTTTACATAGAAACCCTAACACGCTTGTTTATATTTGATTTCTCAGATGAAGAAGCAAGTAAGAGTGTACTTTCTCGAAGCCAAATGGTTCCATACCAACTACACACCAACACTGGGGGAGTACATGCCCCTAGCACTGTTAACGTCTGGCTATGAATTGTCAGCAATCATGTCACTTGTGGGAATGGGTGATGTGGTCACAAAACATGCTTTTGAATGGTTGCTTGGCGATTGCAAGATTTTGAAGGCTTCACAAATCATCAATCGGCTCATGAATGACGTTGCCTCTCACCAGGTTTGATTAAAACATTATCATCCTCCAATAATCTGACAAAATCAATGTCTAGATCTAAAACACCGATATCATTCGACGTGTAGTTTGAGCAAAAGAGGGAGCACGTGGCATCTGCTGTGGAGTTGTTCATGAAAGAACATGGCGTTTCAAAGCAGGAGACTAAAAAGGAGCTGTGGAAACGAGTGGCCGATGCATGGAAGGACATTAACGAAGCGTTTCTCCATCCGACCGCAGTCCAAGTGCCGATTCTGATGCGAGTTCTCAATCTCTCGCGGGTGATTCACGTGTTGTACAGCGATGGAGATAATTACACCCATTCCAGAACAGTGCTCAGAGATCACGTGACGTCTCTCTTCGGTAGCCCCTTACCAATGTCGCATCCCTTAAGAGGAACACAAGAAGGAACTCGGCAAGATTACAAGTAACGTCTCTCAAAGATCGTGTGACGTCTCTTTTCGTTATGTAAAGATTTGAGATCAGATTGATGGTGTGCATTTCTTTTGTCTAGTGGCAAACGGAAGACGATATTAGAAGTGTCGGTTTAACAAGGTCTTCAAGAAAGAGGAAAATCGACTGTAAGTAGATATAAAAAGATTTGGAATTCTGATGTGTTCTAGTAACAAAAAAGAGGGCCTAAATAAATGCAATTTCAATCTGCATGCTGATTCTAAAACGGTTTGATAGCGCCATGTACATGGCGTTTACATATCTTTCAAATCTGTCTTTCACCTTAGACAAGTACATTAATGATCACTGCATGACAAGGCTCTATCCTCAATAACAAGCGAAGCTTGTTTAGAGGGAGGACATGAATTATGTTTCCTGACAAATTTTCCCCCTCTGAAAACATCAATTTTCATCGCAAACACCGACAGTGACAGAATCTAACATTTTCATCGTAAGAAATGATTCCTCAATCCAAAACACCAGCAATTTCATAAATGTCATCGCTAGTAAAATTTAAAGATCTCAATCCTCCAACTACTCGGAAGTTCTAGTCGTAGAACGTTGCTCTCATTCGAGTAGAAACCAAAATGAAATTGCACATCATTCCTTCAACTCCAGACGGTTTTGCTTTCCAATTTGGCCTTTTGCAAGACCTCAATGTGATCTCCACAATGACAACACCAGCTTTTTTAACCACGAAGGCGAGTTCCGAGGCATAAGTGGGCTCATCACCATCAATCTTCTCTCTCGTATGAGAATACACGGATCCTTAGTGCCTATGCACGGTAGATTCTCCAACTCAGAGTAACCTCACCTCCCATTTGGTTGGATTCGACGTCTTTACCTACTCGAGTATTTGATCCCCATCATCGACATTGACCTTAACACATCAAGCCATCTTCGTCCGTAAGGCTCCAAGCAATTTGTGTCCGAAGTTTGATTTTGAGGAAGGAGATGAAAAGTCGAAGTAGGGGAAGTGGTTTATTTAAAAACTATAAATATTTTTCCTTTTTAACTAGAGAATAAAAGCATATGGATAAAAAGCAGACAAAACGCGCCATTTCAAAGTCCAACTTAATGTCATCGAAAACTTCTGATTTGTCATTTGATCATTCCGAAGGACAAGACTAAACATTTAACGATAGTTCAAGGACAAATTGTACATATTAAAATTTATGAATGACATTACACATCGAGTTAGTATGCTTATTGAGGAGATATCTAATTTTCAGGTTACATATCTTACCAAATATAATGGAAATGCTTTGAAAATTGGAAAGTTCCTTATTTAGCTATTTAAGTAGTGTGCTTAGGAGACATTGCTAATATTTTTTTAAAAAAGGGAAAATTTTCAAATAAAAGTATGAAATGCTATCATTTTTTCAAAAGAACGTCAAGAATAAACCTTATTTCAAATAAGGTTATGAGATGTTTAAGTCAATCTCAAATAAGAGCTTGGGCTCGGCCACCGGACAAGTGCTCACTAGCCAGCCAGCATGTAATGTTTCTGGCAACCAAAATAAGGGCATTCTTGCCCAAAAAATTTGAATACAAAAAAGTTAAAATCCTATATAATTAGAAATCCCGAAATTGACGGTTTTCTTTTCCAATCCACGTTCATGAACAAAACCAAAAGAAAAGAAACCGTTGCCTGAGGCGAGGACCGGTGGGAGCCATCACAGATTTGAGTATTGACTCACAATCTTAGAGACGTGCTGACCCCGTCCAGTAGGCATCGTTCGCTGTCCGGTTGAAGAAGTCTGCGATGAAATAGGGTTATGCCGTCTTCACAAGAAACATTACTGGCGACCATGGGATGATGAATCTTGCTAGGGTTTGACTTTGACCTTCTTCTAATGTATGATTTCTCAAACAAGAAAACCGAAGTTGGATGTCAACACGTACGTGATCTTCATGCAAATGCGGTAGGTCAACGAGCTCGTCGGATTGGGGATATATAGCGCATGGCACGTATCGACCAGATCTTGACTGGCATGCCATAAATGCATGATGAATCCTTCCCGACTTATAAATAAACAATATCTGATTAATAATTAAAAAAAGTGTCAACTTGCAAATGAAAATGAAGTGAGCGTGGAGAATAGAGACGTGGAAAAAGTGCAAGATTGGGAACGCTTTCAATGCATTGTTGGAGAGGAAGGGATTGGTGGGTCGCTCGAGGGCATAAATCCAGGAACATTAAGTAATATGCACGCACCATGTTTAGAAAGTTCACGTCGTGATCCTATTGGGAGTGGAATTCAAGATAGGGGCGAACAACATGGACCAACCAAATCGAGAACCGCTTGGACTGCATTGGATTGACCGATTCTGGGCAATCTCAGAGGCATCGATTTAGTTCTCGGTTCCATATTGGAACTGGTAATTTTCAGTCCGATGCCTAATTTTAAGTGGGAACTACACTAGACTGATCTATTTTTTTTATTTATTTCTCCTACATCCATTCCATTCCTCTCCTCTTTCCCCCTCCTCTCTCACACACGCCTCTTTCAAACTTTTATAACCCTAATCGCCTCACGCCTCTCAGTTCGTGGTAATTGCCTCTCACCCTCACTCGGCAACGGTAATTGCCTCTCGAGAATCACGACTTACGCACACCATCAATACTCATGGAAGCTGCGGCCTCACTCACCCTCATCCCGTGGTTCCTCCGTGACTTCATCTTGACGGTCTCATCCCCTCGGCCGATCACCCACAGGGCATGCCCAACCAAATATCCACCCCCACCTTGTCTAGCCTTAGCCATGGCCTGTCCATCTTGTGCACAAAGGCTGCCACCGTCTCTTCCTTGGTGACCTAGTTGTACAATGCAGTGCTCCACATGCGTTGGGTGGCGAGGAGTTTCGAGAGGGGCGACAAGTCTTTGATTTTCTTCTTGGCCCTTGTTGTGTAGGTCTAACATTGGACTATATGGGGACCGGTCACTTTGGTCTTGGTTCTGAGGTGAGATTGGACCGGACTAAGCACCGATCACCCCTATTCAAAGTTATGTGAGGGCTAAACCTATCAAAAGGATAGGCCGGATCGAGGCGAAAATGGTATAATCTAAATTGACATATTTAATCTATTTTGATTCATATAATAAAATTTAGTAATACATTTATGACCCTATCCATATTGCTAAATCGCTTATATATTTAGCTTAATTTAGGAAAACTCATACTTGAATTGAGAGGAGAAAGCATGAAGTGAACAAGTACAAAATCTAGAGAGAGTCTTAGATGTGGATTGGATCTAAATAAGTTATGGATTCCTTTAAAACCCTATTAAAATCCATTTATGACCCATTTACTAGATATAATTAATCCATATAATAACTTGGCTCATCAAATATGATTTAAGAAATTGATTTATAACTTATTTTGACAAATCTAAATGCTATACAAGTTTAGAGGATAGCATGTCAATAGCTTAGGACACAATACAATATATAGGGGCACTCGATGAAATAAATACAATGATGGACCTCATGGTGAGCTCGGTTAGATCTATTGAACCATGCAATATGTATCAATCGATGCACAAATCAGATGTGTTAAACTGCGTGTATTTAACACATTTCCGATAATAAAGTGTATAAATTCCCTCTCATTGGCTTTTGCAATTCGTTTTGACAGGAGACGAATGATGCGGCAGGAAAAATTTACTTTTCTTAGAATGATTTCACAGTCATATAGCAACAAAAGATTATGATTTGATTGAAGATTATTTTGGTTCGACGGCGCTCCACGTGATTTGATTCATATCATCCTAGAATTTTATATGTAGACTAAGCGTGGATGGCTCATGATTGCTTGTCTGCCAGCCACCCACAATAACCACTATGTATTTAAACAGCCGCAAAATGCCAATCAGTTCTTTTTTAATAATTTATTAGCAGAACACACTGCTTATAAATAGCTGAATACGGAAATTTTCAATTTTCAAAGCGTTCACATCATTTATTATTAATGCTTGAATTAGTATTAAGTGAGTTAGTGAGGCTCGAACAATACGTCCCTGACCTTTATTTGGGTAGGAGGAACGTTAATCAAATTGTTTTCCCTCTTAATACAAAGATTATGATAAATATGTAATTAAAGCCTTCCCAATGTGATTAAACCACTATTTCCTTGGGGAAATGGGGGAGGTGGGGAGTTTGTAACTCCTTTCCTCCGTACAGAAGGTGTTTGTGGGCTTTCACATGTGCCGAACTCTAAGAATACACTTGGCCGACCCAAAAAAAAAGAGAGTAACCAATGCATCTTTTCACTTTGTACAACCTTCATTTATTTTATTCCTCCTATTGAGTTACTTTAAATTTGTTTATTGGTTTTAAATGAAATTTTTTTTTACCAAGATAAAGATGAGATTTGATTAAATTGGAGTGCATCAAGAATTTGGGGTCATTTTCAACCCATGAGAAATCCTTGTAACCCTTGTTCTAACTGATATATTTTTCTTCGCCAGCAGGATGGAAATACTCCTATATTTTATGTCTCAAAGTTTAGACGAAATAATTTAAGAACTTACTCAACTCTCCTGTTTGTAATATTTTAAGCATAGAACAATTTTTCAACTTTGGCGGGAACACATACATTGATATAGAAAAAGGATGGGATGAAAGGGACACGGCCCATTACTTGATGGGCTTAGCCAGACTGGCATTTTTCAGCCTGTTCAAGGGCCAGCCCATCTTCAGAAGGCTTTTGTCCAGAAAAGAGAAAATTTCTTTTCACTCTCCATGGTTTAAATTCTAGCATTTCCTCTGTTTTACTTCTTATTTTTGCCAGATTGGAGTTTGTCCATGCAAAAAAAATCTACATCCAAACTCATGTTTAGCCTGGGCGTGGCTCTTTTGGCATCTAATGGCGATTTTTCAGTGTTTAATACCTATGAATTTTCTCACGCGTTAGAGACAAATAGGATATTTCATAGTCTTGATAGGGAACATGAACTCCTAATAGAAAACTAAAATACTACTCGTGCTATGCGAAGGGACGAAGATATAACCAAGGTTCTACATCAGTTGAGTGAAAAGTGAAAAGTAAAAATTTATGTATTTTTCATTTATTCCAAAATTGTAAAGTAATGGTTTGAAAATCGACAAACATTCATCTCTTATCGTAGTACTAATTGTCTTATAGTTTTAACATTTCTTTACACAACGAGCGAGGTTGGCTAATTCAAGCTAGATAATAAGAATATAACATACTCGATACTATTTTAAGTTATAATTGGATAGATATTAATGAATGATATCATCGTAACATTTAATAACATCATTAAAGTAGTTAACTTATTTTATCTAAGGAATGGAAAAGGTACAACAATCTTATTATACTTAAGTTTGATTTGAAAATGTGAGCATACACTTACAATCCTATGCTCAAAAGTTAAGTTGGAAAAAAAAAAAAAGGAAAGATAAATTTCCTTTTCCTTTTTGGAGGCATGCCTATTTGCTTCTTTAGTGGCAAAGAATGAGGGACTTCATGATTTGATGGGTTATAAAATTTGTTACTTCTTATGAATTTGTAAAAAGTAAGATATTTGCTTATCTTGTACTAGTTTTCTAGATAATCTTTAGGATTTTGTTGTTTCAGTTGGATGGCACAACTGGCATGTGCACAAAGTATTTTAATTACTTGCCAAGCTTGACATTAACACTTTCTATCTCTAATTGGGCAACATACTTATCACTATTGTTTATGATCTCATATCCATCATCCACACTCCAAACTGGATGATAGAATCTATTGGCAGTCATGTTATTATCCAATCTCTTGGCAAATTTAGGATCACACTGTCTAGTTTTACAGCCTCATCTCTTTATCTTTGTAGCCTACTCATGACTATCATTTGTTTGTCTTCAAGCATGCTAATGATTTATTTGCATCTAGCATCTATGATTCAAGCATGCTAATGTATGTCTTTACAAAGGTTGTTAATGATATCACATTTAACTTCTTCACTAAACAAGGCTCTACACCAATGTTTAGGTATAATGTCGTTTTGGGGTCCACATTTTGTCTATTTTGAGAGACAAATTGAATTCAAAGGGTGCAGCGTCCTTTTGGAATAGAAAGGTCGTCTCATCGTCGATGTTGGACTTGTTTTTTCATTAAAAAACCATGTATGAATTAAAATTTTAAAAGAAGACATGTAGGAGTTTTTATCAAAATTTGTTGCCATAAATACCTATATGATTATTTTTTTATTTGATTTGTGGCAAAAAGTTTTGGCACTAAGGAAATTTATAGATTAACATTTTATTAAAACAAAACACATAAATTTTTTTGCCAAAAGCATTTAAATAATTATTTTTCTTCGATTTTGCACTCAATTGATCTGGTGAAATGTTTTGGTAGTAAAATGAGCACCATAAGAAAGTCATGACATTTTTAGTATTTTTTTCTCTAATATTTGTATATTTAAATATAAATATTTTCTTTTGGAGTGACTAGCAAACAAAAACTTTTAATGCTTAGGAAGCAATAAATTTTGTGTCTTTTCCATAAATTTTCGTGCAATATTATCCTTTTGTTATTGGCTAAGTCTAAACATATAAAGTGTGTGAGGTATATTATTTTCGGCTTACAATTTGGGTGGCCTACTCAATTCGTGGTGGAGCTTGATTGGCTCCATCACAATCTAGGATTCATTTATCGAGTCACGTTATACCTATAGACACTACTCTTGTTGTATCGAAAGGGGTGGAATTAGGAACTTCTTTTTCTTCTTATTGCAATTAGTAGAAAGAGTTTCACCGGTATCATATATAATCATCAAAATTGTAAAAAGCAGGTCAATAAACGTTATTTACATTTTGCATCTCACCATGCAAACTAGCGATTAACCTTTTGACAGCTGGAGCAAAAAAGTCTCCTTCTTAAAACGTGATAAGATTTGACACTCCCATCACTCTAGCCAAGACTCATGGACAAAATCATCCTGAAAAAGTGCTCCTAAAGGACAAATTCCAATTTTCAATTCCACATCCTCTACACATCAAAACATCATTTGATTGATCTCTAGCATTACCAAAGGATGTTTACCAAATGAGTTCATGTGCAGATTACCAAACGATTTTTATTATTTGCAACAAGAACATGGACATCATTTGGTTATCTGCACATGAACTAATTTGGTAAACATCGTATGCTTCAAATCAATCAAATGATGTTTTGATGTGAAGAGAACACGGACATCATTTGGTAATCTGCATATGAACTAGTTGTTGGGGACGCGAATATGCGACGAAAAATAAAGTAGGGAAGAAAAGAGGGCAAGTAGGAATTTTTACGTGGAAAACCCTTCTAAAATCAAGAAGGGAAAAACCACGGTGCCGCACTAGGCAATCTCTTCACTATCGTATCAGTGTTACAAGCTCAAGGTTACAAAGCTTCAGCGTTACAACTATAAAAGAAATTGCCCCTATTTATAACAAGAGTCTAGGGCATACATATTAAAGGAAATTACATGTAAGATATTAGCAATAATATAAACTCTATTTCCTTTAATATCTCAGGATGGGTGACCTGCTGGGAAGTGCCTACCCATAATAATATTTTTCTCCATCAGACTCCACAATTCCATCAATCTCCCACTTGGAGGTTGATCTTCAAAAAACAGCAATAATCTTTTATAGTCTTGATCTTTTCAACCCAAATTGTCCTAGTGCGGCAGCCCCCTCATCACTTACCATGGAGGCCAACCGAGGCAATGCACAGCCTCGGTTTTCAGTAGTGACAACCTTTGTTAACATATATGCTGGATTTTCTGCACCAAGAATCTTCTTTAATGACAATGCCCCGTCATCTATTAACTGACGAATTTGATGATATTTTAACTCAATGTGTTTTGTCCTTGAGTGAAATACCGGATTCTTTGCAAGACAAATAGCACTTTGACTATCACCGAAAAGAACACTATTATCTTGCTCCTTGCCTATCTCCTTCAGAAAATTTTTCAACCAAATCATCTCTTTACCAGCTTCAGATATAGCCACATACTCTGCTTCGGTGGTTGAAAGAGATACACAAGTCTGAAGTCTAGACATCCAACTGATTGCAGTGCCACCTAAGGTAAAAACATAACCCGAGGTACTCTTCCTATGATCTAAGTCACCACCAAGATCTGCATCAACAAAGCCTTGTAAAGTTGCACTATTTTTCATAAAACATAATGACATACCTGAAGTGCCTTTCGGTATCTTAATAACCACTTTACAGCTTCCCAATGTTTTATTCCTGGATTTGCCATGTATCTGCTCACAACTCCCACTACATGAGCTATGTCTGGTCTAGTACACACCATTGCGTACATTAAACTACCAACAGCTGATGCATAAGGCACTTTAGCCATATACTCCCGCTCTTCATTCGTCTTTGGTGACTGCTCCTTTGAGAGCTTGAAGTGACTTCCTAAAGGAGTACTTCTAGGCTTTGCATTCCGAACTCCGAATCTATCAAGCACTTTTTCAATGTACTTTTCTTGAGATAATTTTAGAATTCCTTTAGATCTATCCCGCATGATCCTCATCCCAAGAATCTGATTCGCTGCGCCCAAGTCCTTCATCTCAAACTCTTTTGACAATTGCTGCTTCAGTATGTTGATCTCTCTCATGCTAGATCCTGCAATGAGCATATCATCCACATACAACAGCAAAATAATATAGCAGTCATCAAATTTTTGAAATAACAACAGTGATCCATGTCACTTCTAGTGAACCCGTTACCACACATAAATGTGTCAAATTTTTTGTACCACTGTCGAGGAGCCTGTTTCAAGCCATACAGACTTTTCTTCAATTTGCAAACATAATTTTCTTTTCCAGGATCTTGAAAACCTTCCGGTTGTACCATATAAATATCCTCCTCCAAATTACCATGGAGGAATGCAGTCTTAACATCTAGCTGCTCTAGATGTAAATTCTCTGCAGCAACAATACTCAATACCGACCTAACAAAAAGTAGTCAATTTCACAACTGGAGAAAAAATCTCTGTATAGTCAATTCCTTCTTTTTGCTGAAACCCTTTTACTACTAACCTTGCTTTGTACCTCTTGCTGCTATTGGGTTCTTCTTTGACCCGATACACCCACTTGTTCTGCAATGCCTTCTTCCCATCTGGTAACCGAGTTAACACCCAAGTTTTATTTTTCTCGAGTGAATCCAACTCATCCTGCATTGCTAACTCCCACTTAATAGAATCTTCAACCTGCACTGCTTCCGAAAAATTTTCTGGTTCACCAGCGTCAGTCAAAAGCAAATAATGCAATGACGGAGAATATCTTTGTACAGGTTTAGGTGTTCTACTAGATCTTCTCAAAATGGGATCAGGTGTACGTGATTCTTGTTCAGCAACAGTTCTAGGAATTTCAACCAGAACACTTTTAGAATTTTCTTCCAATTCAATCTTTGTATTCTCCACCAAATTTTCCTTCACACTAGATTCTGCCACAGATTTATCCTTGTACAACATATTCTCATTGAACGTAACATCAGCAGTTCTTATTATTTTTCTATTTTGTTCATCCCAGAACCGATAGCCAAAATAATCAGAACCATATCCGATGAAAAACACTTTTTAGCTTTTGCATCAAGTTTATCTCTATTTTCAGAATCTACGTGGACATAGGAAACACAACCAAAGACTTTCAGATGCGAGAAACTTACCTTCTTTCCACTCCATTCTTCTTCTAGTAACTTAAAATCAAGTGGAACTGAAGGTCCTCTATTAATTAAATATGCTGCCGTATTAATTGCATCTGCCCAAAACATCTTGGGTAATCCCGCATGCAACCTCATACTTCTTGCACGCTCATTTAGAGTTCTGTTCATCCTCTCAGCAACTCCGTTTTGCTACGGTCTATTTGGAACAGTTCTTGTCATTCTGATTCCATTCTCTGCACAAAATTGCTTGAATTCCTTGCTATCATATTCACCACCATTATCAGACCTTAAACATTTAATTTTCAGGCCAGTCTGGTTCTCCACTTCAGCTTTCCATCTTTTAAAAGTAGCAAACACGTCAGATTTATTTTTAAGAAAATAAACCCATACCTTTCTGGTGGAGTCATCAATAAACGTGACATAATAGCGCGAGCCTCCAAGGGATTGCACAGGAGCTGGGCCCCACACATCTGTATGCACCAACTCTAATTTTTCTTTCTTTGGTTCTTTTCCAATTTTCGAAAAACTAACACGTTTATGCTTACCCATAACACAATCTTCACATAGACCAATATCTATGGACTTCAAATCAGGCAATTTTCCCTTAGATGCTAATATCTTCATTCCTTTTTCGCTCATATGTCCAAGCCTGCGGTGCCATAATTTAGAATCAATTTCTGATTCAGCAATTGCTGCAGTTTCTCTATTGATTTCAGTCACGTAGAGCGTTCCTGACTTTGTTCCACGTGCTACAACCAGAGCACCTTTAACAATTTTCCAAGAGCCATCCCCAAAAATAGTCCTGTAACTGTGCTGTCTAGTTGACTTATAGAGATCAGATTTCTCTTAAGTCCTGGAACATATCGACATCATGCAACTTCCATTGATATCCGTTAGTAGATTTTATATAAATATCACCCTTTCCCATAATATCCAAAGGTTCATCATCAGCAAAATAAACCTTTCCAAATTTTCCAGCAACAAAATTGTGCATTAATTCTTTGCATGAAGTAGAGTGAAACGACGCACCTGAGTCAAGAATCCACGACCCAATTGGACTATCGATGCTCAAAATTAAGGCATCACTATTTTGAGTCTCTTCAAAAGTTACATTCACAGATTTTTCTTCATCTTGATTTCGATCTCGATATTGAATTTTCTTCTTTGGGGCTCTACAATCTCGTTTCAGATGTCCCTTCTTTTCGCAATTCCAGCAAATAATTTCACCACGAGGTCTCGATTTGCTTCTCCCTCCGGACTTTGATCTACCATGATACTGGTTTCGCCCCGTTGATTGCTTCTCCCTCTGCCTTCAATATTTAAGGCAGCACCCGAAAATTCACCCGATTCTCTTCTACGAATATCCTCGCTAAGAATCAAATCTCGGATTGCTTGAAGCTTCAACTTTTTCTTACCAGACGAACTGCTCACTACAGTCACAATTGCACTCCAACTTTCAGGTAGAGAAGATAATAAAATTAAAGCTTTTACCTCATCATCAAATTTGATATCCACCGAACTCAACTGAGTCATGATCACGTTGAATTTGTTGATGTGATCTATCACAGAAGCACCCTCGTCCATCTTCAGATTGAAAAGACGACGCATCAAATATACCTTGTTTGATGCAGAAGGCTTCTCGTACATGTCAGACAACGCCGCCATCAAATCCACCGTTGTCGCCTCATTGGCAATGTTGAAAGCAACGTTCCGCGCCAATGTAAGACGAATCAAACCTAGAGCTTGTCGATCTAACAATTCCCACTCTGCTTCCTTCATAGATTCTGGTTTCTCTCCAGATAGAGGTTGATGCAAATTCTTCGATACAGCATATCCTCGATCTGCATCTTCCGTAAAACCAAAATCCTTGCCATCGAACCGAATCAATCTTCACATTTCCTTCGTCCATATTCACTCCCACTATTTCGCCAAAACCAGGCTCGATACCGCAGTTGGGGACGCGAATATGTGACGAATAAAAGCAGGGAAGAAAAAGAAGGCACGTGGGAATTTTTATGTGGAAAACCCTTCCAAAATCAAGAAGGGAAAAACCACGGTGCCGCACTAGGCAATCTCTTCACTATCGCATATCGTGTTACAAGCTCGGGGTTACAAAGCTTCAGCGTTACAACTATAAAAGAAATTGCCCCTATTTATAACAGGAGTCTAGGGCATACATATTAAAGGAAATTACATGTAAGATATTAGCAATAATATAAACTCTATTTCCTTTAATATCTCAGGATGGGTGACCTGCTGGGAAGTGCCTACCCACAATAATATTTTTCTTCATCAGACTCCACAATTCCATCACTAATTTGGTCAACGTTGTATGCTTCAAATCGGTCAAATGATGTTTTGACGGGAAGAGGATATGGCATTCTTTTTGCGATCTGCACATGAAAATGAAAATCATTTGATAATCTGCACGTGAACTCATTGGTAAACATCATTTGGTAATGCTAGAGATCAATCAAATGATCCTTGATGTGTAGAGGCTGTAAAATTGAAAAAAATGGAGCTTGTCCTTTAGCAAGGGATAGGGCTGTCGGACTCCATTCTTTACGGAGCACTTTTTCCACGATGATTTTGTCCATGAGTCCTGGCAAGAGTGATGGGAGTGTCAAATCTTATAACGTTTTAAGAAGTAGACCTCCTTACTCCTTACTCCAGCCGCCGAAAGGTTAATTGCCAGTTTGCATGATGAGATGCAAAATTTATCATCCTGTTTTTCACTATTTTGATGATTATATATGGTACAAGTGGAACTCTTTCTGCTAAATTGCAAGAAGAAGAAGAAATTCCTAATTCCAACCCTTGTGATACAACAAGAATAATGTCTATAGGTATGACGTGACTCAATGAATAAAATCCAAGATAGTGGTGGAGCCACTTGAGTTCTACCACTACTGACTCCAAAAAATAACCAACTCTTTAGTATAATCGACAAGTGGACAGATTTTTTAGCCAATAATAAAAGAGTTTGGTGAATAACATAAATCATAAGAACATTGAAACTTTAAGAAGAATGATGACTTGTCAAGAAAGTTATCGACATCAAACATTAGTAATCAATGGGAATGTTCATTGGGATGAAGTCGTCAACATCAACATGTAACAACCGGATAATGATATTTTCATATGTGTAACTTCTTTAAATGATGTTTTGATGTGAAGAGATGTGGAATTGAAAAAAATGGAGTTTGTCCTTTAGCAAGAGATAGGGCTGCTGGACTCTATACTTTTAGGAGCACTTTTTCCACGATGATTTTGTCCAGGAGTCTTGGCAAGAGTGACGGGGGTGTCAAATCTTATAACGTTTTAAGAAGTAGACCTCCTTATTCCAGCCGCCGAAAGGTTAATCACCGGTTTGCATGATGAGATGTAAAATCGAAATAACATTTATCATCCTGCTTTTTACTATTTTGATGATTGTATATGGTACAAGTGGAACTCTTTTCTGCTAAATTGCAAGAAGAAGAAGTTCCTAATTCCAACCCCCTTTTGATACAACAAGAATAGTGTCTATAGGTATGACCTGACTCGATGAAAAGATCCAAGATAGTGGCGGAGCCACTTGAGCCCCACCGCTATTGACTCCAAAAAATAAACAGCTCCTTGGTATAATCGACAAGTGGACAGATTTATTCGATAATAGAAGAGTTTGGTGAATAACATAATTCATAAGAACATTGGAAAATTTAAGAACAATGACGGCTTGTCAAGATAGTCATCAATATCAAACATCAGTAATCAACAAGAATCTTCACTGAGATGAAGTTGTCAACATCAATAGGTAAAAATTGAGTAACGATATTTTCGGATGTATAACTTCTTTAAGATTAGTGTTACTAGAATAGGTAATTGTTGAATGGCTATAATTAGTGCCGCTATTTTAGAATTTTGTAACTTCTTGTGGATAAGTGTTGTTGTAACTTTATGCAATTGTAGGTAGGATTAGAAAGTTATTTGTTTTGAATTCAATAACCATTTATAATCATCGACCATAGCCTTTAAATAGTCACATTGTACCCTTTATAAAGCTCTTTAATCAATCACAGGAGTTTAATTTTTTTTGCAAATTTATCTTTATCTTTTTCTTTGCTAGTCGCAATTGCCTCCAATGTTCTAGTACTTTTAAATTTCTTGTCCAAAATCAACAAAAGACCCTTTACAACCTTTGTCGATTTATACATCGATCAATATATATTTGAAAGGTACTTTACATCGATTCAATTCTAATAAAACCTCTTTTGGATATATTATAACATAATTCATCATCGATTCAATTTTGGCAAAACAACCACCAACTGAGTAGGCAACTCAAATTGTTAGTTGAAAACGATATACTTCGTACACTTTATGATTAGACTCAACTTGCTACAAAGAGATAATTAGCACACAACATATATGAACAGCTCCAAATTTACTAAATGAGGACCCTTTGATCTAGGTTTGAAGATAAACAAAATCTATAGGAAAAGTACCAAAAAAACCATAAACCTATTAGATTGATATCAATTCAGTTATAAACCTTTCAATCATATCAATTTATTTTTAAACCTTTTTATATTGGTACTAATTGAGTCTATTTGGTCAATTTAGGCTAAAAATTGATGATATGGACTTTGGCCGTCCTATGTGGCATGGACGATGCTAACATGGACATTTTCTTATAATTTTCTAATAATTTTTTTGGTTTTTTCTTTTCCTTTTCTTTCCCTTTTTCTTCCTTGCATTTACAGGTGGCTGGTGGCCCAGGAGTGAGGCCTGGCCTCACGTGAGCAAGGGTCGCCTTACTAGGCCTCGCCCAGGTGAGTACGATCACCGGCAGAGGCCGCCCTTGCCAAATCTAGGGTCAATGAAACGTTGGGTTTAAATGGAAGCTGATTGTATAGTAGCAATGGAAGCAGACAAAACGGTGGGTTTAAATGGAAGCTGATTGTATAGCAGCAATGGAAGTAGAGGAAACGCTGGGTTTAAATGATGCTCTCGAGTGTGTAGCAACAATGGCGCAAAATTACGTATCATCTTTGTCGAGAGCATCATTAAGTATTTTCTCGGATACCATCATTAATTAAATAATATTAAAAATGAAAACTAAAAAAAAAAAACAGCAACAGGCAGGAGGGGCTCCCCACTTGTGGCCACCGCCACATCGCTAGTGGGGCAATGACAATGGTCGAGGGTTGCCACTCTCTCTTGGCATCTAGCAAGGGACTTGCCCATCTTCGCCCAAGCATCAGCAACCCTCGTGGCCAGCATCGTTGGCAAGGGAGCCCATCTTGCTTGTGTTGCTGCTGCTTTTTTTTTTTAATTTTCGTTTTTAAAATTATTAAATTAATATTTATACAAAAATCTAATTAAGGCCAAAACAGCATCGTTTGGTTGATCTAGTTATGTCATCACTCAAAACGACGTCGTTTTGGACTTGTTTGGCCATGTCAGCGCTCAAAACAATGCCGTTTCGATCTTAATTCACTTGAAAAGTGTCATGTCAGCATTTTAGCCGGATTTTCTCGTCGTTAGCACTTAACTGATCTTTTTGCTTTGATTTTGGCACTTAAGTATACATTTGTGAACTTTTGGCACTTCAGAGGTTTGCACGTCATATTTTTGTTTAGAAGAAGAAGATGAAGAGAGAAAGGAAGAAAAAAAGAAGAAAAGAAAAAGCCTTTGGACGAAAATGCCCTTGATTATGGATTGGAAATTGGCATGCGAAATGCACGTGCTTGCCAGGCCTTTATTTGAAACTAAATTATTAATTATACGCTCTTATTTAAAATAAAATCAACTTTAGGCACTTTTTAAAGAAAATGAGCTTTCTTTGGGACTTATTTAAAATTTTCATTTCTTGCCTTTTCTTTTTGGGCCAAGATTTTATGAGGCGATTACTCTGCATCCATGATGTATATTTTAGATCATTGACTTTTGGATGAAAATGCCGTTAATTATAGTTTGGAAATCGGCAGGTGAAATATATATATGCTCGTCCGACTTTTATTTAAAACTAAGTTGATTATTTCGGGCTTCTATTTAAAACAAAGTCCATTAAGCTCATTTAAGGTCTTTATTCAAAATTTCTATTCTAGTTTTTTTTTTTGGGCCAAGATTTTATGAGGTGATCGCTCGGCCTCCATGATGTATATCTTGGATCATTTGACTTTGGCTTCATTTTCGAATGTCCAAGTCCGTGGTGGTGCAACTATTTCTTCGGTAAGGAAGCCAAGTAGTCCCCACTTTTGATAAAAGAAAATAAATTTTTTTTATGACCTGGAAACCCCCGCACGGCCGACAGGGCAGCGCTAGCACAAGACCCACCACCACGACGCTACAAGTAAGACCGCTAATGGCTATGTTGGTATGCTAACCCGGGGGTTTGAACTCTCGCCCTACCATGAAGATGGTTTAAGGGCATACCAATGTAGACACCATGTGGGGTGGTGATAAAAGAAAATATTTATCTCCCTTAAAACAAAAAAAAAGTAGTTTTCATTGAGTTTCAATATAACAAAGTTTTTCGACCAAAAAAAAAATGTAGCAAAGTTTGCCACACTGATATTTCAAGAAAATGGAAATTGCGGGTTCGAAGAAGGAGACAGCATGGCTATATTGATTTTTCTTTTTAACATGAAAATGTCGGTGTGGCCTTTTGTGGCTCTAATGCCGTAAAGATAAATGGAGGATTGAATGAAGCACACTAATTTCCTTGATACTTACAGTACATATAGAGATATTAAATAAGGATATCATTACCTATAATCATGATGGAAGGTAAACATGAAAATAACAATTTTGTCGACATGAATATTGAATAAAAACAAATCAATGAAAAATCTTTTAATGTTCAGCTCAAGGATTCTCTACTTAATAAGTTATCTTCATGCAGATCTGTAGAAGATTTCACATTATAACCATGCTGATATTTGCTATTTAATTTGTTTTTTCAATGGTAATCACCTAAGACGCTTCGATGAAAGTCCACCGGTGTTCAACCATGTGGCTTGTTCCTTTGTTCAGAGAAGAAGACGGAATTTCTGAAGCCTCGACTGACATAATTTCTCCATTTTTTATGTTTCATTTTTTTTATAACAGAAATAGAACAATACACAGATCGCCAATCTAGGAGTGGCTCTTTGCGTTGCAAAATATCACACTACTTGATGGGCATCTATAGAAAGCATGTTCATAAACACCTTGTTACTTAGATTAGTTTTGAGATCAAATCATTCGCATATCAATGAATAATATCCATGTGAGATTGTTTCATACAAAAGGAAGATATATTCCTTACGGTAATTTTGATCTTATCCATCCCATCATTGATATGACAATAGATATTCTTACAATTAAAAATAGCTATTTCTTTGGGAAAAAAATTGCTTATGAAACAATAAATTTTGTGTCTTCCATAACTAGACTTGGTCCTTTTTTCAGGAAACTTGTAAATGTTATCCTTTTGTGACAGGTTGAGTCTAATTATAAAGCATAAGTGTGTGGTTTTCGACTTACGATTTGAGTGGCCTTCTCGGTTAGTTTCGGAGCTATTGGCTCTACCACGATCATGGATTCATTCGTCGAGTCACGTTGTTCCTATTTTTTACCTCCAAACACAGTTGTTGTTGTGTCCGAAGGTGGTTGGGGTTAGGTGATTCTTCTACTTGCAACTTAGCGAAAAGAGCTCCATTTGGACCATATACAATCGTCGAAATAGCAAGAAGAAGGACAATAAACGTGGTTTCCATTTTGCAAGTCATCATGTAAACCAGCAATCATCGGGGAAGGTGGCCTACTTCTTAAAACGTGATAAGATTTCACACGAGCATCACTTTTACCAACATCCATGGACAAAATCTCATTGGAATTGTTCCAACATTCTTGGGCAAAATCTTGCAGTCCATGAATAAGATTTTGTCCATGAATGTTGGTTAAAGTGATGGGACTCCTAATTTTAGGAGTACCTTTGACATGAAGATTTTTTGTCCATGAATGTCGGCAAAAGTGAGGTGGTGTGAAATCTTATCACGTTTTACATGATGATCGCTAGTTTACATAGTGACATGCAAAATATAATATCGTCTGTACTCCTACTTTTGACTATTTCAATGATTATCTATGTTCCTGGCGGAACTCTTTCCGCTATAGATTGCAAGAATAGGGTCTATCGGAACCACGTGACTTGAGATGAATCTAAGATCACGGCAGAGCCAATCGAGCTCCATCACTGTTCACACTAAAAAAATGACGAACTTTTGAGTGCAATCGACAGCAGACTTAATTGATAATAACTAGAGGTGTCAAAATGGGTCATAAACCCATATTATGACTCACTTTTAGTTAAATGGGTCAAGTGAAAGTTGAATATAGGTCAAATATGGGTCAATTGAAAATTAAATATTAGTCAAATATGAATTAAGTAAAAGTAAAATATATGTCAAATATGGGTTGAATGAGTCATTTAACATAAAGTTTCGAGTGAGTTTGGATTTCTCTACAATAATAATGGCTTTTAGCAATACGGGTCGGGTCGGGTATGTGTCAGGTGTGGGTCATTAAATTTACATTACATGAATTTGGGTCAAAACGGGTTAAATAGGTCAATATGGATCGGACCATTTTCGACCCGACCGAAACCCGACCCAACCCACCCATTTGACGGGTCTAATAATAATAGAGTTTGTGAACAACAAAAGTCATTGATGAAAAGAATAGTGAACAAATTGAAGAATATTGACAACTCACTAAGGAAGTTATCCACAGAAAGCATAAGTTATTGACATCAATGTGTTGCATGATATTTTCGGATAGGTAACTGTTAAATGATTATGCTTAGTCCCCTTATTTTAGGATTTTTGTAATTTCTTAATCTTATAACCGCAAATACGATTAGGAAGCTATTAGTTTTGAATTTAATAACCGTTTCTAACCATCCATTGTAGGCTTTAAATACTCTTTGCAAAGCTCTTCAATCAATCACATAAATTCAACATTCTTTGCAAATTTATCTTTATCATTTTTCTGCTAGCCATCATTTCCTCCAATTTTCATGTTTTTAAATTTCTTGTCATTTATTTCCTGCCCAAAATCAACAAGGCATCCTTCGCAACCTTAGCTAATTCATACATCGATCCATATATATTTGAAAGGTACTCATCATGATCCAATTCCAGCGAAACGTGTTTTTGGATATATTGAAAGATATTTCATTCGGTGAAACAACCTCCAACTGAGTAGGTAACTCTATAAGTCAAAAACGATGTACTCTGTACACTTTATGATTACACTCAGCTTGCTACAAAGGGATAATCATAGCGCTGCATACATGAACAGATGCAAATTTCCTAAAAGGGGACCCTTTGGTCTAGTTTGGAAGAAAATTCATTGATCCCTAAGCGACATATATTAAAATGTGATGGATAAGATCAATTATATTATAAGGAGAATATCTTCTTTTAGTACGAAAAAATCTCACTCGTGAAATACTCACTCAAATGTGATTGGTGTTGTCTCAAAACTAGCCCAACTTACAAGGTGGTTACGAACATTTATGTCTATAAATACCCATCAAGTGGTGATCTTCTGCAATGCAAACAGCCGCTCCTTGGTCGTCAACTTGTGTATTCGCCTGATACCTACGAACGAAACATAGAGAAGAAGGGAGATATGTCGGTTCCAGTTTCGGCAATTCCATCTTCTTCTCCGAGCAAAGGAACAAACCGTGCGGTTGAACGCCGGTGGGCAGATTTTCATCCGAGTGTATGGGGCGATTACTTCCTCGTACATGCTTCTCCCACCAACTCCATGGTTAGCAATTTCTCATATGGTCATGTGAATAAGCAGATAAATATACGCGTATCAGCCTTGCTTTTATTGAAAATAGCGTATAACATAATATGCAGGAGTTCAAGTACCTTGGAAAAGTGGAGGAACAGATTGAGGGATTGAAAGGAGAGGTCAGGAAGATGGTGACTGATGTGGTGGATAATCCCACACAAATGCTGCTCTTGATTGATCAAATCCAACGCTTGGGAATTTTCTACCATTTCGAACGTGAAATAGATGAGCAATTGGAACAAATCCATAACAGTTACTCTCGACTTGTACATGCAGTTTTTAAGGGCAATGACCTTCACATGATTGCTCTTACCTTTCGATTGCTGCGAGAGCAAGGTTACAATGTTTCATCGGGTATGTTTTAAATTAAGTTAACCAATCTAATAAGATGCCTAGAGAAATCGTTTTTGGGAAAATGAATGCCGTGAAGTTTGCTATTACTAAGACAAATTTTAGGATAAAAAAGAATAGGCATATTGTCCTTCTAATTTCTAACAGACTACATCTTTTCCTCCCATGTTGGTTTTGGTCGCAGAGGTTTTTAACAAATTTAAAGACAATGAAGGGAACTTTAAAGAATTGCTTGTTACCGATGTGCTCGGACTACTAAGTCTATATGAAGCTTGCCACTTAAGGTGCCATGGCGATGCTATTTTGGAAGAAGCGCTTCCTTTTGCTATAACTCACCTTGAATCAATTGATGAAAGCAAAGTAATCACCAGTCTTGCAAAACAAGTGAAGCATGCCCTAAAGCAGCCACTTCGCACGGGGTTGCCGAGGCTCGAGGCGAGACATTATATTACACTCTACCAAGAAGAGCCTTCACACAATGAAGTCTTGCTTGCGTTGGCTAAACTAGATTTCAACTTACTGCAAGAGCAACACCAAAAGGAACTCGGCAACATTACAAGGTTAATCAACTTCACGTGATAGCATAAGCTATAGCTTCTAGAGTATGTTTTAATAATGCCTAAACCACCGCTTTTTCTTTGATGTGTTTCCTAAAGGTAACTCATCTATATTCAATTCACCCTTCTAAATAGTGTTTTTGAAAGTCTTTAGCAAGAGAAGAAAAAGTACTTTAAACTATATGGATTCGTCAAGCTTAAGCACTTCCGATTTTGCTCCTTTTTGTTCAATCACAGGTGGTGGAAGGATATAGATGTTCCGAGGAAGTTCCCATTTGCTAGAGATAGGATTGTGGAGTTGTTCTTCTGGATCGTGGGAGCATATTTTGAGCCAGAGTTTGTCATGGCCAGATATATACTGACCAAAGTGGTCGCCCTTACTTCCATTCTTGATGATATTTACGATGTCTATGGCACATTGGAAGAACTTGTAATCCTCACTGAAGCAATCGAGAAGTCTGTAATCCACGTTCTTTTCTTCTTCTTCTTTTCGAACTTACTAATTGATTTCGTAAAGTGTCAAGTGTATCATTTACCTGGGACTTGAATTCAGGTGGGATGTTGATGCCATGGATGGACTACCAGAATATATGCAAGCTTGGTACAAGGTGCTTCTCGATCTCTATGACACAGTAGGGAATGAAGTGGTGATAAAGGAAAGATCCTACCGCCTTAGCTATGCAAAAGAAGCCGTAAGCATCATCAATACATTTTGCATGCATCGAACACGATTTTATGTAGAAACCCTAACATGCTTGTTTATATTTGATATCTCAGATGAAGAAGCAAGTGAGTGTGTACTTTCACGAAGCCAAATGGTTCCATACCAACTACACACCAACGCTAGAGGAGTACATGCCTCTTGCACTATTAACGACTGGCCATGAAATGTTAGCGATCACATCACTTCTCGGAATGGGTGACGTGGTCACAAAACATGCTTTTGAATGGTTGCTTGGTGACTGCAAGATCTTGGAGGCTTCGCAAATCATCTGTCGACTCATGGATGACATTGCCTCTCACCGGGTATGATACAACATTATTATCCTCCAATAATCTAATAAGACCATATCGACCACCACTTAGTTAGAAACAATGTCAATCTGGTAACACCAATGTCATTTGATGTGCAGTTTGAGCAAAAGAGGGGGCACATAGCATCTGCGGTGGAGTTGTTCATGAAAGAGCACGGTGTTTCGGAACAGGAAACCGAAAAGGAACTGCGGAAACGAGTGGTCGATGCGTGGAAGGACATAAACGAAGCATTTCTTTGTCCGACAGCAGTCCAAGTGCCAATTCTGATGCGAATTCTCAATCTCTCGCGTGTTGTGCATGTGTTGTATAGCGATGGAGATAATTACACCCATTCTGGAACCTTGCTCAAAGATTATGTAACATCTCTCTTCGTTATCCCCTTGCCAAGAGGAACGCAAGAAGGAACATGGAAAGATTACAAGTAATGTCTCTCAAAGACCATGCAATGTCTCTTTTTGTTATGTATAGACTTAAAATTGGATTGATATTATGCATCTCTTTCGTCCAGGGGCAAAAGGAAGACGTCATGAGAAAGAAGCAAGAGAAACGGAAACAGGCGACCGAGTGTTTGAACGACATTGGAAGTGTTGATTTAACAAGATATTCAAGAAAGAGGAAAATCGACCATAGATAGTTTAAAGGGTTGGAATTCCGATATGTTCTAGTGTTTTATCGTTGATTCTATACTCTTGAATTTAAGATCAAGAGAAGGAACTAGTTTATTTTCTTACTTGTGCTTAAGATGGGGCAATGATACTGTTAAGACCATAAACATTATCATTCAAATGGTTTGATAGCCATCTACATGTTGTTTACATATCTCTCACTCCTGTCTCTCACCTTTTACAAGTATACATATATATAGGCTCTCTCTGTCCACATTAAGAAGCGAAGCTTGTTTAGAGATAGGACATGTATTTTCCTTCCTACCAATTTCGACAATTTGTCCATTCTAGAAACATCAATTTTCGTTGCAAACTATCAGCAGCGAGAGAATCTAACATTTTCATTCTAAGAAACGATTTTTCATTCCTAAACACCGGCAATTACATACACATCATCACTAGTAAAATTGGAGATCCTAATCCTCCAATTCCATCCGTGGAATATTGCTCTCGTCCAAATAAAAACCAGAAGAAAATTAAATCATTTGTTGAATAACTTTTCAATTGATTTTGCTTTCCAATTTGGCCTTTTCGCGACCTTAATGGGGTCTCCACACGATAACACAAGCTCCTTTACAGCAAAAACGAGTCCTCTTCTCTCCTTCCACAATCTCCGGGTCTGAAGTGCCCATACATGGCTGAAACAGAATGGAATGAAAAGGGGGACAGCCCACTACTTGATGGGCTTAGCAAGACTGGCATTTTTTAGCCTGTTTAAGGGCCGGGCCATCTTCAAAACGATTTTGTCCAGAAAAATCGCTAGAGAAAAATTCTTTTTCACTTTCCATGATTTTAAATACCAGTATTTCCTCTACTCTACTCCGTATTTCTTTTTCTAGAATGGATTTTGCCCATGCAAAAAAAGTCTACTTCCAAACTCATGTTTAGGCTGGTTGTGGCTTTTATGGCATTTGATGACGATTTTTCAGTATTTAATAACTATGTATTTTCTTATGCATAAAAAATGAATAGGTTATTTCATAATGTTGACAGGGAACATGAATTCCTAAGAGAAAACTAGAATACTACCCGCGCTATGCCATGGGACCAAAATATAAACAAGGTTCTGCATCAGTTAAGTGAAAAGTGAAAATCTATGTATTTTTCATTTATTCCAAAATAGTAAAGTTTGTTTGAAAATCGACAAAACATTCGTCTGTTATCCTAGTAATAATTGTCATATATTTTTAACATTTTTTTTACATAACAAGCAAGGTTGGCTAATCCAGGCTAAATAGTAAAAATATAACATACGCGATGTTATTTTAAGTTGTCATTAAATCAATATTAATGACTAATATCGCCATAACAATTAATAACATCATCAAAGTAGTTAACTTATTTTATGTAAGGTATGAAAAAAGTACAACAATTTTATTATACTTTCATTTGAAAATGTAAGCATATAGTATCCTATACTCAAAAGTAAAGTTGGAAAAAATAAAGAAAGGAAAGATAAATTTGCCTTTGAATAGATGGAAAAATATAATAATTGACCTCTTTTTCCTTTCTGGCATGCCTACATGTTTCTTTAGTGGCAAAGGGTGAGGAGTTTCATGATTTGTTGGGTTCAAAAATTTACTACTTTTAACAAGCTACAACATGAATTGGTATAAGGGTTAATACCATGAAAAACTTTAAACTGATACACCTCGACAAATTTTTCCAAAACCAATTTCTTGCCACCTAAAATCTCAAACCTATAAACCTATGACAAATTCACATTTCATTAAATTTTACTATCAAATTGTTAAGTTGGATGATACGTGGCAGTTGCAAAGTGCACTAGTTTAGGGTTTTACCTTTCGTTTGTTATATGTATATCAATTTGTGATTTTTCATGGTATCAATCTAATTTAATAAAAACTAATAGACGGTAAATTTGCAACAAATGTACTGGTTTGGAGTTTTTGATAGTCAAAAAATTACTTTAGGATTTTTGGTGGTAAAAAAATTAATTTTAAATAAATTTGTTACAAGTGTTCAAGTTTGGAGTTTTTCATAACCCTTGGTATAAAATAAGATATTTGTTTCTTTTAGACCAATCTTCTAGGTAATCTTCAGGACTTTGTTGATTCAAGTGGATGGAATAAATGGCATGGGCATAGGGGTATTCCAATTATTTGCCAAGCTCGACATTAACATTTTATCATCTCTAATTGGACAACATACTTATCATCATTATTCATGATCTCATATCGAAATTGGAGGATGGAGCCTATTATTAGCATGTTGTCACCAATCTCTTGCCAAATTTAAGACCACACGCTCTGATCCACTTTGCAACCTCATCTTTTTGTCTTTGCAGCAGTCATCACCATCACTCACATGTCTTTAAGCATGCTAATGATTTCTTTGCACGTGACCTCTATGATTTTGCAATTGAATGCTTCACAGAGTTAGTTGTCAATGATGTCACACTTAAATTATTCACTAAAGAAGTCTTTGCACTAACGCTTAGATGCGGTGTCATTTAGGGTGCCGTGTTTTTGTCTATTTTGAGAGACATTCAATTTAAAGGGTGCAACATCATTTTGGTATAGAAAGGTCACTCATCATGCAAGTTAGACTTGTTTTTCTCATTAAAAATAAATACTTATGAATTAACATTTTATTAAAAAAGACATCTAGGACTTTTTTGTAGAAATTTGTTGTAGGAAACACTTAGGCTTCGTTCGTTTCGCGGAAAATAACTTTCAGAAAATATTTTCCAAATTTTTCAACATTCGGGGGCGGAAAATAAGTGGTCAAAGAAAATATTTTCCGGTCAATGAAAAATTCCCTTCTAAAAGTATGAAAAATGATTTCCTTTTTGCAAAAAAGGAAATCATTTTCCCAGCCCACCACATGGGCGAGCCCACCAAGAGCCCCCGCCACGGCGCCCACGGCCAATCCTGTCCCCATCCCTCCGAACTTGCCCTTCTTCTTCTCCTCGATCATCGTTCTCGTCCGGCTCTTTGGGAGTGCGAAGAAATCAATCGCGGAGCAGCAGAGAGAACAGCCTTTGCATCCAATCTTCAGCCAGGTCAACGATCACGAGAATGAGAGCAGAACCCTCTTGCCCTTTTTCGTCAATGGTCGTTTCAGCGATATCTGTTTTCGTACCCAAGTACAAATTTGTGAACTTTCGGTGTAAGATGCTCATGAATCCACAGTAAAGAAAGAACCCACTTGTTTTAATCACACTAGAAACACAGATTTTCCGTTGGAAATGCATGCGGAATTTTCTTTCGAGTCTCGAGACAGCTTTGCTTTGCCCAGTAAGAACGTGTGAGGCAGCGGGCAAAAATGGGGTTTTGACTTTCCCAGCTAAGAGCTATCCTGCACAGCCAAACAAGATGGCGACCCCGGAACTCAGTAATGCGATAAATTTTCTTATATGCGTGGCCCGTTCTTGATGATGGTTGTAGTCCTTTTCGTATGATGGGGGCTCGACCGAAAGCCATGGGGATTGGCGATCCATCTGTTTGACGAAATGCATGTGAGAGTTATGCGGCAATCTTTATTTTCTTCTCTTTCCCACAACATTTTTGGCGTGGGGTTCTGTTGTCATTTGCTGGGGCTGGTGTGGACTCAGGAAAACCATACGTAAAAGCTGGTCGTTAACATCCCTAGTAGAAAATACAATTTGGATCGTAATGACCTACTGTGCTTCTGTAGTCCTATAAACTGTCCGGCCTGGCAAAGCATAGCCATTAGCCTTTACTTGTCCCAAGGTGAGCTCTGCAACACTGGTGTCACTAACTGCAATGTGTAATTGTAATAGGGTCTAAAAAGGAATTTGATGAATATGTGTCGGTAAGTTTTTTCATTGCTTTCTCTCCACGTGAGTGCTCTGGTATATATCTGAAGATGCTTGTTGAGCTTTGGTTTCAGCTCTTGTTGAGTTCTAGTGTGTCTTTGAAGTTGTCGGAACACTTTGTAAATTTGGCTAAACGGTGCATGTCCGAGTGGTGAAGTTTGGAAAACATTTTCCTTACCGAACATCGGAAAATATTTTCCGGGACTTTTTTAGGTTTTACCCGAACACTGGAAAATAATGTCATTTTCCTGAAAAATGACTTTCAAGAAAACATTTTCCGGAAATGGTTCATTTTCCGCGAAACGAACGGAGCCTTAAATGATTGTTTTTTTTCCAATTTGATATTTGAGCAATCAGGCAAAAAGTTTTGACATTAAACTGAGTTTAATATAAAAGTTATGACATTTTTATTATTTTTTCTCGATATTCATATATTTAAATATTGTTATTTTATTTTGAAGTGACCAGCAGAAAAAAAAAAAACTTAATCCTTGTGAAGTGATAAATTTTGCGTCTTTTCCATAACTAGACCAACAATAGTCATTTTTGAAGGAAATTTGTAACTGTTATGCACATTGTGCATTAATTATCCTTTTTAACAGACTAAGTCTAATCACATGAACCGTATGAAGTGTACCATTTTCGACTTACAATTTGAGTGGCCCGCTCGGTTGGTGGTGGAGCTGGCTTGCCTTAGCCACCATCAATAATTCAGCAAGTTACATCGTTCCTGTAAACATCATTCTTGTTGTATTCGAAGGGGGTTGTGATTATGAACTTGGTCTTCTTCTTGCAATTAAGCAGAAAGGGGTCCACCTGCAGGACAATAAATGTTATTTTCATTTTCATGTCATCGTGCAGACTGGCGATCGACCTCTCGAGAAAGGAGCTGTAGTGTTTAAAACGTGATAAGATTTGCCAACACCATCAGTTTTGCCACCACTCATGGACAAAACCACCGTGGAAAAGTTGCTCCCTAAAGTACTGTTGTTAATGATGTTTACCAAATCAGTTTATTGTTATTCCAGAAAAATAATGCACGCAAACAATCCTCTTTGGCAAAATATGATAATAAAAGAATAGATTCGAAAAGGATACATCAGACCATTTGTTATCGAAGATCACCTAAATTTGGGCTACTTCTCCATTTAGTGGCACTCTGCAAATCTAATAAACTCTGGATAAATTTGGAATATAATGATGATCTTCTCTCAAAATTAGAGCACAAAGAGATTGAGAACCTTCATAAAGAAAAAAGGAATTTTTTCTTCTTTCCTCTCTATTTTCTTTTTCAGCGTCTTAACGGCTAGTCTTATTATCTCCATATAAAGATGTAGCTTTTAATCTAAAAGCAAAACTAACTAAAAAGACAAAAAAGCCCTTAAAAAATATTTGGCTTCATCCGCCAACATTTATGTGCAGAACATAACAGGAATGATGTTTTGATGCGTAGAGGATACGTAATTGCATAATAAAGTTTGTCCTTTGACAAGTGATATTGTCCATGAATGTTGGCAAAATTGTGTTTGTGTCAAATCTTATGACATTGTAAGAAGTAGAGCTTTTCGAAAGGTCGATCGCTAGTATGCATGATGACATGAAAATGAAAATGACGTTTATTGTCCTGCTTCTTAGTATTTTGATGATTTTATATGGTACAGGAACTCTTGCCTCTCAATTGCAAGAAGAAAAAGAAGTTCACAATCCCATCCCCCTTCGTATACAACAAGAATAGTGTATACAGGGATGACGTAACTTGCTGAATTATACACGGTGGCTGAGCCAATCGAACTCCACCACTGTCGATTAGAAAAAATGACCAACTTTTGAGTATAATTGACAAGTGACAAACTAGCAAAGTTTGATGAACAAGAGAAGTCATAAAAACAATAGGCAACTTAAAGAACATCAACAACTAGCCAAAGAAGTTATAGACAGCAAACATTAGTTATCAACGGGGACCTTCACTAGGGATGAAGTCATTTACATCGACATGTAAGTGTTACTAGATTATAGACAATTGTTGAGTCATTATGTTTAGTATCGCTATATTAGGATTTTAGTAACTTCCTGTGGATGACCGTTATTTAAACTTCTTGTGATTGTAGATAGCATTAAAATTTTATTTGTTTTGAATTTAATAATTGTTTGTAACCGTTGATTATATGAAGGCTTTATATAGCCACACCTTACTCTTTGTAAAGCTCTCCAAGCAATTACAAAACTTTGACATTCTTTGCAAATTGATGTTTATTTGTACTTTTCTTGCGATTTAAATGGTTGGTCACGGTTGCTTCCAATCTTCATACCTTTAAAATTCTTGTTGTTTACTTTCCTGCCCAAAATCAACAAAAGGACCCTTCACAACCTTTACCGATTCACATATCGATCCATATATATTGAAAAGATATTTCATCGTCAATTCAATTCCGGTAAAAACATTTTTTTGCATATATTAAAAGGTAATCGTCTATTTGATTCAATTCTAGCAAAACAACCACCTACCAAGTATGCAACTTAAATTGTAAGGCGAAAACGATGTGCTCTGTACACTTCATGATTAGACTCAGCTTGCTGCGAAGAGAGAATCAGTGCATGGCATATACGAACGGATCCAAATTTCCTAAACGAGGACCCTTTGGTCTAGTTAGGAAGATATACAAAATCCATTGATCCCTAAGCAATAAGTTATTGTAAGTAATTACAATCTAGAACATCGTATCAAGGATGTAATGGATAAGATCAATCGTATCAATAAGTTATTGCTACGGCCGGCGGTCCTATCTCTTGTTAAAGGACAAACTCTATAATTCAATTCCACGTCCTCCACACATAAAACGTGATAAGATTCAACATCATCAGCACACCAATGTTCATGGGTAATATCTACGTGGAAAAAGTCCTAAAACAAGCAGTCCAGCAGTCCACTTATGAAGTAGACCTCCTCACTCGAACGATTGATCGCTAATCTCCTGATGAGATGCAAAATGAAAATAACATTTCTTGTCATGCTTCTTACTATTTAGATGATTATATATAGTATAGGCGGAACTCTTTCCGCTCAACTGCAAGAAGAAGTAGTTCATAATCCTATACCCCTTCGGCCACAACAAGAGTAGTGTCTATAGGAACCACGTGACTCAACAAATGAATCCAAGATCATGGCAGAGCCAAAATCGAGCTCTATTACTGCAGACACACACAAAAATGACTAATTTTTGGATATAATCGACAAATGACAAACTAGCAGAGTTCAGTAAATAAAAGAAGTCATAAAAATAGTGGACAATATGAAGAGTATCAACGACTTGCCAAGGAAGTTATAGACAACAAACATTAGTTATCGACGAGAATCTTCAATGGGGATGAAGTCATTTACATCGCCATGTAGTGTTACTACAATATAGGCACTTGTTGAGTGGTTATGTTTCGTACCTCTATTTTAGAATTTTAGTAACTTCTTGTGGACAAGTATTGTTGTAAATTCGTATGATTGGAGATAGGATTAGAAATTTATTAATTTTGAATTTACTAATTGTTTGTAACCGTTGATTGTAGGTAGGATTTAAATAGCCATATCATACTCTTTGTAAAGCTCTGCAAATTTATGTTAATTTTTACTTTTCCTAATTTAAAAGTTAGTCACGATTGCCTTCAATTTTCGTACCTTTAAAATTCTTGTTGTTTACTTTCCTATAAAAAATTAACAAAAGAACCCTTTGCAACCTTTATTGATTCACACATTGATCCATATATATTTGAAAGTTATTTCATCGTCAATTCTCCAGTAAAAATGTTATTTTGGATATATTGAAAGGTAATTCGTCAACGATTCAATTCTGGTGAAACAACCACCAACCGAGTAGGCAACTTAAATTGTAAGTTGAAAACGATTTGCTTCTTACACTTTTTGATTGGACTCAGCTTGCTACAAAGAGAGAATCATTGCACGGCATATACGAACAGATCCAAAGTTCCTAAACGAGTACCCTTTGGTCTAGTTAGGAAGATATACAAAATTCATCGATCCCTAAGAAATAAGTATTACAAGTAATTACAATCTAAAAACATCGTATCTAGGATGTGATGGATAAGCCCAATTGTATTATAAGGAGAATATCTTCTTTTTGTATGAAAAAGTCTCACTCCTGTAATGTTCATTCAAATGTGACTGGTTTCGTCTCAAAACTAGTCCAAGTAAAAACGTGGTTATGAACCCATATTGCCTATAAATACCCATCAAGTAGTGACGTTCTGCAATGCAAACAGCCACTCCTTGGTCTTCAGCTTGTGTATTGGCCTGGTATTCACCAACGAAACATATAGAAAAAGGGAGATATGTCGGCTCCAGTTTCGGCAATTCCATCTTCTCCTAACGAAGGAACAAGCCGTGCAGTTGAACGCCGGTGGGCGGATTTTCATCCGAGCGTATGGGGCGATTACTTCCTCAAATATGCTTCTCCCACCAACTCCACGGTTAGCAATTTCCCATATGGTCTTGGGAATGAGCAGATAAATGTATGTGTATCATTCTTGCTTTTATTGAAAGTAGCGTATATAACAAATACGCAGGAGTTCAAGTACCTTGGAAGAGTGGAGGAACAGATAGAGGAATTGAAAGGAGAGGTGAGGAAGATGGTGACTGATGTCGTAGATAAGCCCTCCCAAATGCTAATCTTGATCGATCAAATCCAGCGCTTGGGAATTTTCTACCATTTCGAACGTGAAATAGACGAGCAACTAGAACAAATCCACAAAAGTTACTCTCAACTTGTGCATGGAGTTTTTAAGGGTGATGACCTTCACATGATTGCTCTTACTTTTCGATTGCTACGACATCAAGGTTACAATATTTCATCGGGTATGTTTTAGATTAAGCTAACCAATCTGATAAGAAACCTAGAGAAATCTTTAATTGGAATATTTTCTGCAAAGTTTGCTATTGCTAAATCAAACTTTAGGTGAAACAAGACTAGGTATATCATCTTTCTACTTTCTAATGGACTGCATCTCTTCTCCCATGTTGGTTTTGGTCGCACAGAGGTTTTTAACAAATTCAAAGACAGTGAAGGGAACTTTAGAGAATCTCTCATTACCGATGCGCATGGATTGCTAAGTCTATATGAAGCTTGCCATTTAAGGTGCCATGGTGATGCTATTTTGGAAGAAGCGCTTCCTTTTACTATAACTCAACTTGAATCAATCAAGGAAAGCAAAGTAAGCACTAATCTCACGAAACAAGTGAAACGGGCCCTAAAGCAGCCACTTCGCAAGGGGTTGCCGAGGCTCGAGGCGAGGTATTATATTCCATTCTACCAAGAAGAGCCTTCACATGATGAAGTCTTGCTCACTTTGGCTAAACTAGATTTCAACTTACTGCAAGAGCAACACCAGAAAGAACTTGGCAAGATTACAAGGTTGATCAATGTTTATGTTTTAGCAACGCCTACACTACTGACTTTTCCATGATGTGCTTCACAAAGGCTTACTTGTCTAATTTTAAATTACTCTTTCAAATAGTGTTTTTGAAAGTCTTATATAAGAGAGGAAAAAGTAGTTTTCGTCAAGCTGAAGTACTTTCAATTTCGCTCTATTTGTCCAATCATAGGTGGTGGAAGGATATAGATGTTGCGAGGAAGTTCCCATTCGCCAGAGACAGGATTGTGGAGTTGTTCTTCTGGATCTCAGGAGCATATTTTGAGCCAGAGTTTGCCATGGCCAGAGAAATACTAACCAAAGTGATTGCCCTAACTTCCATTCTCGATGATATCTACGATGTCTATGGCACGTTGGAAGAACTAGTAATCTTGACCGAAGCAATCGAGAAGTCCGTAATCCACATTCTCTTTCTCAAACTTCTGAATTTGATTGATTTCATAAAGAGACAAATGTGTCATTTTTTTGGGACTTGAATTTAGGTGGGATGTCAATGCCATCGATGGACTAGCAGAGTATATGCAAGATTGGTTCAAGGTGCTTCTCAACGTCTATGATGTAGTAGGGAATGAAGTGGCCATGAAGGAAAGATCGTATCGCCTCGTCTATGCGAAAGAAGCTGTAAGTATCATGGATTCACTTTGCATGCACTGAACACGATTTTTACATAGGAACCCCAACATTCTTGTTTATATGTAATTCTCAGATGAAGAAGCAAGCGAGAGTGTACTTTCACGAAGCCAAATGGTTCCATACCAACTACACACCAACACTAGAGGAGTACATGCCCCTTGCACTATTAACCACCGGCTATGAAATGTTAGCGATCACATCAATTGTGGGGATGGGCAATGTGGTCACGAAACATGCTTTTGAATGGTTGCTTGGCGATTGTAAGATTTTGAAGGCTTCGCAAATTATCTGTCGACTCATGGATGACATTGCCTCTCATCAGGTCTAATAAAAACATTATCATCCTCCTCCAATAATCTAATAAAATCCACCACTTAATCGGAAGCAATTTCTAGATCTAATAACACTGATTTCGTTCGACGTGCAGTTTGAGCAAAAGAGGGGGCATGTAGCATCTGCAGTGGAGTTGTTCATGAAAGAACACGGCGTTTCAGAGCAGGAAACCGAAAAGGAGCTGTGGAAACAAGTGGACGATGCGTGGAAGGACATTAACGAAGCATTTCTCCATCCGACCCCAGTCCAAGTACCCATCCTGATGCGAATTCTCAATCTCTCGCGGGTGATTCATGTGCTGTACAGCAATGGAGATAATTACACCCATTCTGGATCCTTGCTCAAAGATCACGTGACCTCTCTCTTCGTTAGCCCCTTACCAATGTCATGTCCCTAAAGAGGAACACAAGAAGGAACTCAGCAAGATTACAAGTAACATCTCTCAAAGATCGTGTGACGTCTCTTTTGATTACGTAAAGATTTGAAATCAGATTGATGGTGTGCATTTCTTTTGTCCAGCGGCAAAAGGAAGACGTCATGAGAAAGAAGCAAGAGAAAAGGAAACAACCGATAGTGCATTTAAACGACATCGAAAGTGTCGGTTTAACAAGGTCTTCAAGAAAGAAGATTAACGACCATTAGTATATGTAAAAAGAGTTGAAATTCTAATATGTTCTAGTACCTAATAAAGAAGGTCTAAGTGAATGCAATTTCGATCTGCATGCTGACTCTCAATTCTGTCTTTCACCTTCTACAAGTACATTAATGAGCATTGCATGATAAGGCTCTATCCATAATAACAAGCCAAGCTTGTTTAGAGGGAGGACGTGAATTTACTTTCCTAACAATTTCAACAATTTTTTTTTGGTAAGGACAATTTCAACAATTTTCCTCTCTAAAAACATCAATTTTCATCACAAAACACCGCTCGTGAGAGAATCTAAAATTTTCATCTTAAGAAACGATTCCTCATTCCAAAACACCAGCAATTTCATAAACATCATCACTCATAAAATATGGACATCTCAATCCTCCAACTACTCAAAAGTTCTAGCCGTTCCCTCATCCCAGTTGAAACCAAAATGAAATTTCACATTATTCCTTCAATAACTTTCAAAAGGGTTCTGCTTTTCAATTTGGCCTTTTTCAAGACCTCAATGTGATCTCCACAATGACAACACCAGCTTGTTTACCACAAAGACGAGCTCCGTGGCATAAGTGGGCTCATCACCATCATTCCTCTCTTTTGAGAGTACTCGGATCCTTACAGCTTAAGCACGGTAGATTTTTTTATATGAGCAACCTCAACTACAATTTGGTCGGATTCGATGTCTTCATCTACACGGACATTTAGGTGGCACGCTTTCCACGACCCTAAGATCCCCGTCCTCGTCGACATCGACCTTAACCCATCAAACCATCTTCATCTGTGAGGCCACCAGCAATTTGTGAGAAGTTTGATTTTAAGGAAGAAGATGAAAAGTTGAAGTAGGGGAGGAGGTTTATTTAGAACTCTAAATGTTTTTTTTCTTTTTTAACTAGAGAATAAAAGCATAAGGATAAAAAAAAACCATACAGCGGATCATTTCAAAAGTTCAACTTAGCGTATAATATTTTTTGTCATTGAATAACATCTGATTTGTCATTTTATCAATCCAAAGGACAACACTAAATATTTAACAATTGTTCAAGGACACATCAAACATATTAAAATTTATGAATGACAATACTTATCGAGTTAAAATTTAGCAACTTTTAATGTCATTTTCCCCCTAGTTTGAATGCCATGGTTAAAAACTTCCGAACTTTCCCAAATTCTGCACTCAACCTATGGGAATTTTCTTTTGAAAGCATCGGATCTACGAGGGTACGCGAGAAAGACTTGTGAAGAAGTATGCTTATTGAGGGGATATTTAATTTTCAAATTACATATCTTACCAAAGACAATGGGAATGATTTGAAAATGAAAATTTTCCTTATTTAGCTATTTACGTAGTGTGTTTAGGAGGCAATGCTCATAATTTGAAAAAAAAAAAAAAGGAGGAAAATTTTCAATTAAAAGCCCAAAGTACTCTCATTTTTTTCAAAAAAATGTACAGAGTGGGCTGTATTTTAAAAAATGATCTAAAGCATCCCAGTCAATCTTAGGCCTGAGCTAGCCCGTCAAGCAAATATTCACCGACTGGAAACCATGGAATATTTCCAGCAATCAAAATCAGGGCATTTTCATCCAAAAGAAATTGGATAAAAAAAGTGGTCTACCTCAAAACTCTAAAATTATAAATCCCAAAATTGACAGTTTTCTTCTCCAATCCACGTTCATGAACAAAACTAAAAGAAAAGACGCCGATGCCTGAGCGAGGACCGGTGGGAGCTAGTGGCGACATGTGATCGGGGCGGCGTGGGGACTAGATAGTTTACATCAGATAATTGCAACAACAGACTCAAATGGAACTTGAACTCTCTCCTTGACAAGGTATCTGGGTTGCCCGTTCTCCATAGCCCATACTTTTTCGGGAGGACACCGAACACCTCGTTTGCTGCTTCTAACTACTTGTCTCGAATAAAGATCCAAATAGATGCTTTAAGGGGCCATTGCTTGTCTCAGACATGGCACCAAAACCAGCCAAGCTCTGCATTGATATCACCCCAACAAGAGCAGCAACCGTCTCCTCTGCTGAACCAATGAAACGACCCGGTCGGAGGCCCTGGTCTCTTGACTTGCTTTGCCCCTGATTCATCCCGATCTCATTCATATTCTTCTTTAATTTGTTTGTCGGATCGGAAGAGCTCATCCATTTCGGACAGACTTGCGTGGGATAAAGCTTGAAAGGTGAAGTGGAAGGCGACTAGGGTATTGTGGAAGCAGGAGGTCGTTGTTGTGCGCCACAGTTTTTCCGGCGATAGCAGAGGCCTCTTGAATCAACTTCCAATTCTTCCCCTATTGTACTCCTTGAGCTTATCAAGAAGCATCTTACAGCTGTATTCGATCTCAGCAGCAAGGGCAGCTTCCTTCTCATACTGGTGGTTTTGTTGCGACCAGACGGCAACCTGTTTGAAGGTTGCCGCCACCGACCAGTAGGATGTTGCTGCCTGGTCGCACATCGCCAGCTCCTACCGGTCCTCACTCAAGCAACAGTTTCTTTTATTTTATTTTGGGATAATGACACAAACAGTCCCTAAACTTTAGCCCAACGTGCGATTTGGTTCCTGAACTTTTAATTTGTTCAATATGATTTCTGAACTTAAACCTAATGTGTAATGTGATTCCTAAATTTTTAATTTATTCAATGTATTCCCTGAATTTTTTGTACATGTTTAATAAAGTCTCAAACTGTATGAAAATGTTCAATGCAGTCTTTGGTCTTGAATTAATTGAAAATGATTACATTGAACATTTTTATACAGTCTAGGGAATAAATTGAATGTATATTAAAAGTGCAAAGACTACATTGAATAAATTAAAAGTTCAAGGATCTCATTACACATTGGGTTAAAGTTCAAGGATCATTTTGAACAAACTAAAAGTTCAATGACCAAATTGTACATTAAGCAAAAGTTCATTGATTGTTTGTGTCATATTTTCTTTTAGTTTTGTTCATGAACATGGATTGCAAAAGAGAACTATTTTGGGATTTTTAATTTTAGAGTTTTGGCTTTTTTTATTTAAATTTTTTTGAAAAAAAATACCTTTTTTTCAGTCTTCAGAAATATCACTTGCTCGTCAACCGATGATAAACAAGCTTAGGCCCTCATTTAAGATTGATTTAGACGCTTTAGCTCTTATTTAAAAACTATTCACTTTAAACTTTTTTTTGAGAAAATGAAGCACTTCAAACCCTTATATGAATAGTTAGCTAAATGCCGATATGTAAAGTTTGCCAAGTTAAAAAGTATGGAATTCTCAATACAAATAGAGCAAACTTTATCAATCACCGATTTTGAGTTTGCTTTATTAGACAAAAAGTGGGTTAGTGAGACTCGGGAGGAACGTTAATCAAAAAGCTTTTCCTCTTAATACCCAAATTATGATAAATCAATAACTAACATCCTTACAACACGATAAAATCAATTAAAAAGATTAACCGATGAATCTACTCACTCTGTACATCCTTAATTTATTTTATTCCTCCTACTGAGTTACGTTAAATTTGATTATTTGGAATGCATGAAAAACAATGAGCATCGCTAACAACTAGCAAAGTGACCACTAACATGTTTTTAGTTTGAAAGCGTGATAAAAAAGCAAATGATGATCGTTTTTCATTTTTTTTTTGGAAATTCTCATTTGGAGGAACTTTTGCTATGAAGTATTTTCATTTTTCAACGTTTATTTTTATTGAACTCTTTCGGACGTTTGAAGTCGTTTTCAGCCATGTGACATCTTTTCATTATAGTTTAAGCATAAAACAATTTTTAAAAATTTGGCGGGAAAACTTACATTTGTTTAGAAAATGGGATGAAACCTAAGGCGGCCCGCTACTTCATGGGCTTAAGGCCAGACTCTAGTATCTTCAGCCTGTTCAAGGGCCAGCCCTTCTTCAATAGGATCTTTGGTCCAGAAAATCATTAGTGATAATTTCTTTTCGCTATCCATGGTTTTAAATTTTAAATTCTAATATTTCCTCTATTTGATTTCATTGAAAGTTGTTTGATTCCTAGGAAATACAACCCACCATTAATAACTCAACCATTGTATAATGATTTAATTTTTGTTTAATTGGCGGATCCAAAATCATTCGTATTTTTCTTCGATTCGGGCCTACTCGAAATCATTCTTGTTTTATGCAGCATAGAGGAGAATAATATCGCATGGAATCAGAAAACCATCTTAGGTTATGTTTGCTTCGTGGAAAATGAAAAATTCGAAAAAATATTTTCCTAAAAATTAGCTCTCGTATCACTTGAAATAATCAGTCATTAAAAAATATTTTCACTATCGACAAAAATTCAAATTTAAATATTTTCGTGGAACATGAAAATATTTTTCTTTATTTCATTTTTGGAGGCAATACAAGCGATTATTATTTTGAAAAATATTTTCTAAATCATTCATTTTCCACTAAACAAACACGCATTTAATTTATGCCACCAACTTTTGTACCTCAGCATAAGACTTTTGTAGGAAAAACAAGCTGAGAAAAGAATCTCCTTAGTGAATTTTTGCTTTGCTTGTTGGATAATCAGGTCGCAAAACCGTTTGTCATTGTGGTCTAAACTCAAAGGACCGCACTTAACACCCCTTCTCTTGTGAATGGCGCAGATAGGGGAATCGAGCCCACATCATTAGCTTGGAAGACTAGGGCTTATAGCCGACGTTCGATATATATAAGGTTGGCCAAGGCAACATAGAGCATTCTCCATAGGAACATAAAGGCAAACACTATAGTTATAAATACCGCTGATCCTTAAACGACATTACATGTATAGCACATGTTTGATTCAATTAGGGGCACTTTCCTAGAACATCATATTATATGTACTAGTCCACGTGTACAACACATTAAGTATCATAGAGTATAGTAGAAACTTGATACTTTCATATTTGAGCCCTTTAACATATCTAACCAGACTTGTCTTTGCCCAAAAACTCAAGCCAAGGAGTTAAGAACTTAGGACATCGACAAGATATCACAAGCAACTCTTCGTATTTCATTAACTGCTCCTTACCACATCAACTTTCAAATGTGAATTTGTTGCCTAACACTCTCACAAGCACCTCTACAGGATATGGCATTGTCACCTTCCCGTCATTATCTTTTTGCATGCAACTCCACATTAAATGGATCATGTAAGACGTAGTCAAATTGCAAGTAACTGACTCAAGTATGAAATGTTTGTACTTTGGTGACACGAAAAATCAAAAGGTGATAAAAAAAAATTGTGGTGTTACAAAAAGAAAAACATTAATTTGTAGGATAAAAATTAGAATAGTAATCCGCACTATGCCACGAGACAAAAATTATCAAAGTATTTACATCAATAAAAGCGAAACTCCATGTGCTTGACTGCTTGAAGTCATCTCTTATCATAGTTTTAATTTTCCTAATAGTTTTAACATTTCCTTATGTGTGTGGTGGTCACACGTGTTGCCCCCTGGGTTTACTCCCCTAGCTGTCGGCAGGGTACGGGGTTCCCAGGGTTACCAAAAAAAAAACAAACAAACAATGTTGGCTAGATTATAATTTATTTCAACTAACAAAATAAAAATATAACGTAGATGAAGCTATTTCAAATTATAGTTCAATCGAGATTATGATTGATTATGAAAAAACATTAGTATTATAATATTTGATAACAGCATCTAAGTAATTAACTTCTTATTTAAGGTATGAGAAATATACAATAATTTTTATTATACTTGACTTTGATTTGGAATATACAAGAACAAAAGTGCAATCATATGCTCAAAAGATGAATCCCCCCCCAAAAAAAAAAAAAGGAAAGGTAAATTTGTGTTTGAATAGATGAAAAGCAATGATAAAATAAAGAGGAAAACAAAAAGAATGAGAGAAGGAAATAGCGAATAACTTCATGCGTTTCTTTCGTTACATAACCTCATATGTTGTCGAGAAAAAAAGAAAAGGAAAATGTACAATTTTGTAAAAGAAAATTTAAGAGAGAGAGGGAGAGAGCTGCCGGCTCCAGGGAAATCTTTTTTTTTCGATGGAAAAAAGGAAAATGACTACTGCAAATTTGAGGCCTCCTTGTTGTTGCTTGACTATTTTGTTTCTCATTGCCATCACAATCTCTTTATATATAACAAATTAATAAGATCACGCGGATCAATCACAAAGTCAATTTCGAAGCATATACATCGTAGTCATGTATTTAAAGATGATCTAATTCCCCAAACAAACCCCTAACATTAAATGCAATCTCAATTTTGTTTCCAAATTTTTTTATCTTAAAAAAAATACCCCAAACTTTCCTAACCAAATTTGCCCGTGATTCAAAAAATTGCTACTAATTTCTTCAAAATTATTAACATCTGGAAAATGACATTAGTTCATAAGAAGACGAGGAGCTTCAATAAAGACATGGATTCTAATAGCTAACCTCTAACTAGCCTTATATTGATAATCACGAAGAAACTAGTTTCGATCTTTTGGTTATATGGGCAGACCAAAAACTGGAGCCAAAGTTAGGGTTTTGTTTTATATAAAAGTAAAAAAAAAAAAAAAAAAGGAGGAGGAGGAGGTGGGGACAGAATTGAAATTAGGCCAAAAACCGAGGGTTGTTGAGGGAATTAGGCCATTTAAAAGATCTGCCAAACGCCCGGTGGCTTCTTTCTCTCGTCCTTCGGTCAAACGAAATTTCCAAAAAAAGAAGAAGGGAAAACAACGCAAGTTCCAAAGTCCAAACCCCGCTATCCTAGTCTCGGACGTCAACTGATGATGCGTGCGTGCGGTACGCATGAGGGAGAGAGAGAGACACGACCATTGAAAAGGAAAGGAATGATTCTTTTATGGACCCGAATAAGATAATGCAAAAGCATGAAGTTTGCAGTGACAACCCCCCCACGAGAAAAACAGCCGCCCCTTTAAATTAATTTCGGCCCCAATATTGACCCCGTTTTATTCAATTGCGTCCCGAAATCGACCTCCATCGGTCCCATTAAAAAAAAATGAAAACGATATTCTATGGGGGTAGAAGATTCCGTGACATGCCCCTCCACTTAGAAAGCGCCCTCGGTCTAGAAATTGAAGAGATAATTTGGAAATGTCAGCCGTCCGTTCGATCGATCCTATGTATGACGTCTTCCGAACGGGGCTACCCTACCAATTGCGGATGCTTTTGACCCTCCATTTTGGCAGCCCTGCTAAGGACTGGCAAAACATCGCACGTTCAGCTCTCTTTCACTTCTGGGACGCTGTCTTGATTTAGTCCTGTCTCTCTTTCTTTTCCAAGATCGCTAATCGCAATGGATTTAGTCGGTAAGACAAATCGATTGCCTTTTCTTTCCAAATTTATCAGGATCGAGACGCGTGAGCTTGGGCTTCGAAAGGTGCGCGGAAAACAAAGGAAATCCAATTTTCGTGTAACATGTACGGGGACATGATGTGCGACGTCAGGCAAACCGAGCAACGAGGATGTTGCTTTTCCAGTGCATTTTGGTTGGTGAACGTGGAAGAAGTTGTCCGATAGAACATCCATCGGGGGAAAAGAGGCAGGTCAAAGATCATCAGAGCGGGATCATCCATCTCCACAAGTAAAAGAACGCGAGCTTGAAAGTGATATCAGCAAGAAGTTCCCTAATCCTAGTCGACTTAGACAAGGAACCCAGATCATAATATTATCTTACGCCACTAATTGTCCTCGATTTTCTGGTTTAAAAAAGGAAAGAAAGTAGGGGACGATTTGCATACCGATTTCGCTTTCCCCAATTGAAATGCGAATTATATTAAATTAAATCAATTAATGAATACCCTGTGTAACCCACCAAGGCAATAAGCACAAAACACCATCCCCTAAGTTCAGAATCTCTCCAAGCGAATAGCCCATACAAGTTCAGAATCTTCTTGGCTTTTCAATCTCCCCCTCGTCAATTCCTTGCATCCAACCAGCCTCGCGTCCTCCTCTTCTTCCAAGCTTCCTCAACCCCCCCGACGAACATTCCCCGACAGCCAACTTCGGCGCAAATACAACGATCGAAATTCACCGTACCCATGTGAGAAAAATTAAGGATAAAAATCGAATCCCCTCGCAAAACCCCAAGCAATCGGAGAGGAAAAACCCTTTTTTGGGTTCCCGCAAATCCAAGCCACTAATCCAGAACGAAAAGAAAAATATCTTCGGAACCGGACCGGACCGGACATAGACCATGCCCGCATGGTGGCTCTTCAGGTCGGCCCTCCTCCTCCTCCTCCTCCTCTTCTGTCGGCCGTGCTCTCCCTCCCGGAGCGCGCCGGGCTCCGTAACGGTAATAACCGTCGACGGCCAGAACGCCACGTGGCGGGACTTCTCGAGGTTCGTGGACGCTGGCAAGGGGAGCCACATGGACGGCATGTCGGAGCTCAAGTGGTATTTCAGCCGGTTCGGGTACCTCCCTGCGCCCGACTCCAACTTCACGGACGTGTTCGACAACGACTTCGAGTCCGCGATCGTGGCGTACCAGACCAACCTCGGGCTCGCGGTCACCGGCGAGCTCAATACCGAGACCATATCGGCCGTCATGTCGCCCCGGTGCGGCGTCGGGGACACCGCGGTCGAGGGCGGCGACGGCGGGCGGTCGCTGCGGCGCTACGCGTACTTCGCCGGGAGGCCGCGGTGGGACCGGGCGGCGCCGGCGACGCTGAGCTACGCGCTCTCGCCCGAATACACGGTCGGGTACCTGAGCCCGGAGGACGTGAGGGCGGTGTTCCGGCGCTCGTTCGCACGGTGGTCGGCGGTGATCCCGGTGAGCTTCGTCGAGGCGGAGGAGTACAGGAGGGCGGACATCCGGATCGGGTTCTACCGGGGGGACCACGGGGACGGGGAGCCGTTCGACGGGGTGCTCGGGGTGCTGGCGCACGCGTTCTCGCCGGAAGACGGGAGGGTCCACTTCGATGCGGCGGAGACTTGGGCGCTGGACTTCAAGGCGGAGAAGGCGAGGGTGGCGGTCGATCTGGAGTCCGTGGCGACGCACGAAATCGGCCACGTGCTGGGGCTGGGCCACAGCTCGGTCCGGGAGGCGGTCATGTACCCGAGCCTGAAGCCGAGGACGAGGAAGGTGGAACTGAGGATCGACGACGTGGAGGGGGTGCAGGCGCTTTACGGGTCGAACCCGAATTTCAGGCTGAGCTCGCTGCTGGAGTCGGAGAGCTATAAGAACGGAGGCGCTCGCGGCGGCGGCGGAGGAGGATTGGAGTGGTGGTGGTTTGCGTGGTCCACTGGGTTAGTGGCTTTGGTGGTGGATTTGATGTTGCTTTTGTGGTCGTGAGCATGTGACTGACTGATGGACACGGCCTCTAGGATATAGCTTTTTTGCCTTTTGGAATTTGAACTTTTAAAGAGAAACGACACCAGCAATTGTAAATACTGCTCGACTTTACTGATACACAGTTCAGCCCAAAGTGGCACGCTTCGATTCACAAAGGACAAAAGGTGTGACAGATATTTTCTTTCATTGGTATTCTGGTTTTCTTGGTAGAGAAAAAGAGCAGCGATTTGCTGTTCTTCGATGGTTGATGTTGTCTGGTTCGTTCAGGTGGTTCTGTGCAAAACTTCAGCACGAAGTAGCTGATCCAAAAGTAGTTATCGTCCTTAGAAAAAAAATCAAAACTTTTCTATAAATTGATTGGGCTTGGACGGACTTAGGCAGGGCTAAGAAGGAAATTGCTTATTCGGATCCGCCCGTGTTGCCCTTCGCGGATCGCACGAGGGCCCATGATCGCCACCCTGCCTCCGGTATGCATGCGCCATCTATGAGTAATTGCCTAAGCCACACCTGAATTCGATACGACGTTCTTCACTTGGATCCAACTAAAGCCAGCTCCTTTCCTCACGCCTCTAGACCTCATCAGCTCCCTTACTGCACCCGCTTCGCTCCATTTCCCGTGAGATGCGTATATGTTGGACATCGCGACATAAATGTAATCCTCGTCGCCTTCCAATTGGATCAGCTTCGCAGCTGCGATTTTCGCAGTCTCCAGATCCCGACAAGATCCGCAAGCGCCAAGTAAAGCCCTCCAAACTGAGGCCCACGCGCCGAACCCAAGTTTGTGAATCGTCTTTCCCGCCCTCCAAACTTCTCCTCTCTGCCCCATTAACCTTATTATTGAGCAGCCATGCTCGGCTGTTGGATGAATCCTGTAGTCATTGATCATTGATTCCAAGTACTTCATCACAAGGTGCGATGGCAATCTGCCATGGGAAAGCGCGGAAAAAACATTGAGAAACGTGATCTCATCTGGCTCTAGATCGTCAATAAGAAGTTGCTCGAAGCAGTGAACCACCTTGGCAAAGTAACCATTATGGGCAAACCCAGATATCATTGCATTCCATGTTATCAAGTTCCTCTGAGGTAGAGAGTCAAACATCAATTCAGCATCTTCCACTTGACCGCACTTTGAGTACATGTCAACAAGGGCACTACCAACAACCACAGATGAGTCAAAACTGCACTTCGTCGTGCAGCAGTGTATTGCAATTCCCCAACTCAGTGCTGCTAAAGATCCAATTCCACTCAGAATGCTTGAAAATGTGAATTGATCCATCTCCATGCCTTCCGAGTGCATTCTCGTAAAGAAATTAAGAGCTTCTCGTGATTGATTCCGGTTCACATAACCAGTTATTATTGAATTCCATGAAGATGAATTTGGTTTCGGCATGTACAGAAGGGTCTGTACAGCATATTCAATGTTTCCGAACTGGGCAAAACCATTGATTACCTCATTGTATGAGATTGTATCGGGATTGGGCATCTCCTGCAAAAAATTCAATGCCTCTTCAAGGTTTTGGTTTCTAGCGCAAGCTGACAAAACTGAATTCCACGAAACAGTATCCTTATAACACATTGCTCCAAACACAAGTACCGCCTCTTGAACCCAGCCGCACTTACCATACATGTCGATCAAGCAATTAGAAACGAAGACACTGCATTGCATACCCACTTTTACGATCTTGGAGTGGATAGACCTTCCCAGCTGCAACAAGCCTGACCGACCACACGCGGCCAATGCAGCCGTCACAGAGAACGCATCACCAACGCAAGTTTCAGACTTGTTCAGCTGAACAAACAAGCTTAAAGCTTTCCGAAACAGCCCGAAGCGCAGATGCCCAGAAATCAACGCATTCCAAGAAACCACGTTCGGCTCGGGAATTTCGTCGAACAGGTTGTGGGCGCCGCGCAGTGAGCCTTTTTCCACATGGAAGCTCATCAGGGCAGTCATCACGAAGACATCGGAGCCGAACCCACGTTTCAGGGCATGACCCTGAAGCTGCAGCCCATGCGATTCGGAACCCCCCGATGTCGCGGCGGCGCGAATGAGCCGAACCAAATCATACCCGCACGGTCTGGCACAGGATTGGAGACTTCCAGCTGCCCTCGACGAATCGAGTCCGGCCCGTGATTCATATCCTTCTCTTTGGGCAATGGCTGCGATGGCCCCATGGTCTTCTTGAACGGAGCAGGCAAGGGAGGCTAAGGAGCGCGTCGATGCGGGAGGTGGGTGTCGGAACCTCGTACCCAGTTCAGGAAGGACCTTCGCATGCCTCGGCATCAAGAGGAACATGTCCAACAACGTACATCTTCAGTCATTTTCGGAGATTGCTCGGTGCTGTCTCTGGTTCTGGATTTCCATTTGTGTGGCTTGCTTTGGTTCGGTTTCTGTCTATGAAGGAAAAAGAAATGTTCCCTTCCGACCATCGCAAATCGGTATTTTTGCATATTTGATTTTGTTAATTGTGTATAGCATATTGATTTACAAAATTTATTTTCCTTGCAAAAGCATTTTGACAAACTTTAACCAAATATTTCATGGGACAAATTGATTTTAATCTCAGATTAATTTAGACTTATGAAATATTTTTGACATCGAGTTACCAAGATATCCAAAGTATTATGCCATAATACTTCATATAGACGAGATTTTATGATTTCTTTTATGTTTGTGATATTAGTATAATCTACGGAGATTTAATTTCTAAGGATGATGTCCCTCTACTTTTACAAGAAATTCAAAATTGTCCCTTTAATTTATTTTATTTTCCTTCAAAATGGTTCTTGTACCTTTCAAAAATGTGTCCATGGTTCATACTTGCGCTGCTCCAATGATGGATTTTTGCTGATGTGGATTTGATGTAATTAAAAATTGGTGACGTACCTAGTGCCATTAAAAATTGCCGATGTGGACTTGATGCTATTAAAATTGTTATGTGGATATTAAAAAAAAATTGCTGACATGAGGTGTATTTATGGGATTTCTTATTATAATTTTCAAGATCCGACTTTACATATATATTCACTATTCACGAGAACTCTAAATTTTCGGCTCAAAATCAAAGTGGCGTTTCTCCCTCTTCACTTTTCAAAGACAATTTCAACTTCAAAATCGCAAGCAAACCCCGTACAAGTTCGATCTCTTCATGTCTGCAGTCATAATGGTTGGATTTGAAATTTTGTGGCCTTGGACGCTCAATCCGGAACACCGTGGATGCCATGGCCAGCGATGTCTTGAGCTCGAGGCCATGAATGCTCCTAGATTCACAATCTTGTGGCCATGGACACTCGATACCGAGGTCGCGGCAGCCATGGCAGTGGAATTGCTTCACAAGCTCAAGGTTTAAACTTGGTGCTCGGTCTGCCCGATCGAAACCAGCCGAACTTATAACTAAATAAGCGCTGTCCAGCATCGTTTTCACCCCCCGCAACTTGGCTACCGTGGGCCCGGGAATGGTCCGTCCCATAGTCTTGTCCAATGACTGCCCACGGATCAAAAGCCAGGATTGAAATATCCTTTTAGTATTCAACTATGAATCTCTCTCTCTCTCTCTCTCTCTCTCTCTCTCTCTCTCTCTCTCTCTCTCTCTCTATATATATATATATATATATATATACACTGTTGACTATGAAAATATGCGGATATGAGATATGAAAAAAAGTAATCTCTCTGTATATATAATTTGTTGACTATGAAAATATGCAGATATTAAATATGAAAAGAAGTAATCTCTCTATATAATTTGTTGTATGAAAATATGCGGATATTAGACATGATAAGAAGTAATCTCTCTCTAATTTGTTGGTTATGAAAATATGTTAATAGTAGATATGAAAAGAAGTAATTGTTGATACGAAGACAAGTGATGATTGATCATGAAAAGTGGTGATGATGGCCGATGGCGAGAAGATAAATATTCCCAAGAGATGTGTTGACTAATTGCATATAAATAGGATCAAATTGTAGATTGTCCATCACAATCATTCAAGAACATCAAGCTTCACTTCTGCATAACCCTCTCTTCTTCACAACCTCTCTTTTTCTCTTTCCATTCACAAGTCTGATAATGCATTCAAGAGTGAATCAAGCAATTCGGTATATATCCCGAAGGTATATTTATTTTAAATGCGATAGCAACAATAGTAGCGATAAATAATATCTTAAAACTATAAATAATATCTTCACTGGCAATCAAATTTCCCGAACATAATTTATATATTCCTTAGAAAAAATTGCGTAACACAAGCGAACAGCTTGTCTAATGCGAAATCAGAAAAACCAGAGTATTCTCAAGGGCTTCGGGGTTGCTTCTTACCCTCTTTGCTTTCTTGGCAATCTTACAAAGCCCATCTCTCCAAGTCACTTCACGTACGATACCCATCTCCCTTCTCGTCTCCCTAGTATTCAAGAAAAGGATTTCACTTTAGCAAATGACATAACGTAGGAGAGAGACAAAACCATCCATCGGAATCTTTTCTTACGTACATGAGACCTAATAAAAAACATATTATATGAAGTACAGCGACGATTGGTGTAAATTTTTAATTATTTCACCGATATATATATACCACTTTTGTCATCCAATCATACCTTGAAGTAACGTCGCTTTCATGCTTAAATTTTTTTCACGCTTCATATAATTAAAAGACAAAAAAAAAAAGGCGGTTGACATATGATGCTTTACTAAAAGAGGAATTGGCCTTCTTCTCAAGCCAAAGATAGAATTACAAGTCGACCGAACGGAATCGAAAATCTACGTGAGCAAATTTAGCTGAACTTGTCAGTTAATAGAGAGGAGTGGCGGGTGGGTGGGGGGGGGCGTTCCTTGATTTGGTGGAAGGAGCATGATTTTCGTCGGTGGTTGGCTAATAAGTCTCTCTCTCTCTCTTTTTTTTCATTTTTATTTTTTCAGAGAATAATAATAATAATAATAATAAAGGAATGATTAAGAGAGTGTTCAACTTCCTTTTTTTGGATTATTGTTAGAAAAAAGTTAACTCAACTCGAAAAAGATGAATTGGCAGCTTTATCTTATTTTGCTGGATTAGCGTGAACTGAACTGATCATCGAAGCTTCTTTAGTATCGCAATAGCGTCCTAGGCATTTTTCACCCCAAAAAAACCATTCAAAAATCGAGTAATTATCATCAGAATTAGTTAAACGTCTTAATCATCATTGGAATAACCGTTGAGATTCGAACTCTTAGACCGGCTAAATAGAGCGGTTTCCACAAATCAATCAAATTACTAAACATATACAATAACGATGAGCCATGACATGTCCACTTAAATGTCTAGTGAGTTAATTTATAAATTTCATTTCTTTATTGGGTGTATTTATTTTATGGAAAATGAATAATTTAAGAAACATTTTACAAAAATGAATGAAATAAAAATATTTCCATCATACAAGAAAATATTTAGACATAAAATTATTGTCGATAATGAAAATTTAACCAATTATTTTAAACGATATAAGTGATCATATTTAGAAATACAACTTTCAAATCATTCATTTTTCGTCGACACAAGCGGATCCTTAATTTCCAATTGAACTGTGTATTCAAATTTGGTGATTTTTAGAGAGAAGCGAAGCTACCCAACTTTTATATTTTTCGCCACCACAGAAGTTGCCTAAAATAAAAAAATAAAAATAAAAATAAAAATAAAATAATATATAATCCACTCTCTTCTCTCTCACACACCTTCAACCCCTGACCGGGGACGACCGGTAGGGGGGAACACCGCGAACGTTAGCTGAGCTCGGCCTAAACAGACGGGCAGATAAACCACCGAGTCTACGGCAGCAGCAACAACCCAAGAAGGAAGGAAAGGCATGGCAGACGTAGAAGAAACAGCCTTATGAAGAACATGGATCGATGCTCGACAATGGTGGCAACAGCGACGGGACCACCCGAAAGTCAGATTCCATAGGAACAAAAAAAAATATCAAAACAACACGACAATATACAAAGAGAGAGAGGGAGAGAAATCATTCTTCGTTGCTGCTGTTACCCGTTTCCCGTGGTAACGGCATTCGAAAGGCTATCCTCAGCAGCAGCAGCGAGACATTTCGTGGGCGCATTTTCTGTCTCCGGCTCCCTCCCGATCGCGAGGGGAAGGGAGGAGACGCACACAGAGAGCGGGCGTGTGAAGAGAGAGAACGGAGAGATGGTGCGGCGTTTGAAGAAGGAGGTGCTGGAGGACGCGGCGGTCATTGGAGGATTGGTCGGCGTCCAATTCGTTTATGCCGGGAACTCGGTGCTGCTGAGTTACCTGTTGTCGCTCGGCTTCAACCCGCTCACGCTCGTCATCCTCTCCGCCCTCGCCACCTTCCTCATCCTCTCCCCTGTGGCTGTCGTCTTGGAAAGGTCTCTTTCTTTCTCTCTCTGTCTCTCTCTGTGCATTGGCGCGTGCGGCGTTTGATTATGTTGGTTTTCCTGTGGTTTGCAGGAGTTTGTGGCCTAAAAAGATCAGCTTGAAGCTGATGCTGCAGCTCGTTTTGATTTCCTTCACTGGGTAAACGTGCAATCTCGACTTGTTTTTCATTGATTTCGTTAAGATATTCGATGTGTTTCGCCATCGCTGTTTGGCCAATTCCACTTTTACGTCACATATATTTACCTACCCTCTCCTTTGGTATTTTATTGGTATCTATATAAAGTTTATTCACATTAAACATGTGGTGTGTTCTAGCTGCTGGTTTTGGAGTTCTGAATAAAGCTATATTCTGCAGATTGTTTAGGGAATAACTAAAAAGGCAATAATTACTAATCAAAGTCTCATTTTTTTCTTTCCAAAGACAAATTCAAGATGAATTGGTTAATTCAGAATCATTACTGCCAAAGGGTCTGATCAAATCAGCTATGCACCTGTTTTTTCATTTCTGAAATTTATGGAAATCCACAAACGTCTCCTGAAGTATCCAACAAAAGGGGCTGAAACGTGATGGTAATTTTCATTCAAAACCACTTCGGTGATAAAAAGTGACTTAGAGATTGAACATCTTCTGGACCTAACTATGTTCTTAAATTACTTCATCTAAATTTTAGGATGTAAAATTTCGGGGGTATTTTCTCCTAAGTGGGGAAGAAAAAATCTACACATGGGAATTAGGGGACCGTCGGGAGGAATGTAGACTCCCTGTCTCTTCTTCAGAAGAGGCTATCATCCACACCCAGGGTGAAATGGTGGAGCTCAAAAGGACTTCTGCTAGGTCGACATGTGCCTCATACAATGTCTGATAACCGATCGTGTTAACATAGTACCCCGGTTATCATGTCCTTGATTTTACTCTCTCTCTCTCTCGGTTTGCCTGCTTCTCTTCTGGGCCTTTGACAGCATTAGCAGGGTTCTAGCTCCTGTAGCTCACACTAGAACGTGCACCACTTTCCCTTTTGTGACTTTCTAAACTCTCTTGATGTGCAATAACAAAAAAGGAAAACAAACTGTGAGTGCGGCAATTCAGTGGTTGAACTCGAGAATGACAGTTCCTTCTTTTTTTCTTTTCCCTGATTTTGATTTTCAGCGTGACTCTGTTTCAATCCCTGTTCCTGAAGGGGATCAAGCTGACGTCTCCAGCCATGGCCACGGCCATGCCAAACCTCGCTCCGGGGCTGATCTTCGTGATCGCTTGGGCCATTAGGTTCTACTCCTACATTTCTCCGCATTTGACTACTATTGCTCCAATCTTCTTGTCCGAGACTTCTGAAATTCTCTGATTTTGCAGACTAGAGAAAGTTAAGCTGAGTTGCGTGTACAGCAAAGTCAAGATAGTAGGCACACTTTTGTGTGTGGCGGGTGCTCTGGCAATGAGCCTAATGCACAGTGCGGGAAAGAAGGAGGCCAAACTTGCCTCTGCCCCATCAGATGTTGTCTTCGACAGAGAAAAGATCATAGGATGCTTATATCTCATGGGGGCGGTTTTCGTACTGTCGAGCAACATCGTTCTGCAGGTGTGCGTTGTTAGAGCAAGAAAGATTTATTGTTTACTGTGTTTGGATTCTTGGAGACTAAATTATTTGGGTGATCTTCGACAGGCCGTGACTTTGGGTCATTTTCCTGCACCAATATCCCTGTGCGCGATAACATCCTTGCTCGGGGCATTCACGACTGTGGCTGTGCAGCTAATTGAAGATTACAAGTTGTTGTTTAGTTTGCCACTTGTGAGCTTTGGAAACATAGTCGGATTTTCAGCACTGGTGAGTGCCGATCAGTTCGCTTCTTGTGTTTACCACATTGCCTCATTACCTTTCTTTGATCTTGTAAATTTATCTCGTACACTACAAACTTATAGTCGAAAACATATTTTTAAAGTTCTTGAGGATCGACTTCTTGGATCCTGCCCATCAGTATTAGTCCCTCGTCAAAATTGCTGACAGTTCAGAGTATTTTTGAGAATTGCAGTTCAACATTTCCCATAATTTAACTGATCAACACCCCTTGACTGCTTGTGTTACATGTGCTCAGCCATTTTGAGCTTCATGAAAGTACCTTTTGTCAACAGGCAGGTGTCGTTAGTGGAATAACGGTGAGCTTCAATGGATGGGCGATGAAGAAAAAAGGGCCGGTCCTGGTATCAATGTTTAGCCCCGTTGGAACAGTGTGCTCGGTTGTTCTTTCCGTTTTCACCATTGGTGACACCATCAAACTAGGAAGGTAATCTCAACTCAACAGTGTTCTTAAAGAGTGAAATTGTTCTGTTGTGATTCTGCAAATTCCGAGGAATAAGTTTTTCTTTTCGTTACAAGAACAACATTGAAATAAAACACAAGCATTTGATGTGGCTCCTCTATTGCAGCCTCGGGGGTATGCTCCTTATGTTCACCGGTCTCTACTTCGTACTGTGGGCTAAAGGCAAAGAAAGTCACTCACCTGGGGAGGGCTTAGAAAGTGAGTTTGATGCAGAGAAGCCTCTTTTAACTTGATGCCTTCCTTCATGATTTGTATTATAAACTCCCATTCATGCCCCGGTCTCTATAGCTAGACCTCCCCGAAGAAAAAGGAGCCTCGAATGGAAATAAACCCATCAGGCAGTCCCGTGATCAATTCACATCGGTGCATCGGTCCCGATCTATGACCGAGTAGCTTGTCGTGCAAACCTGTGACTGTTAATGTGGATGTTAGGCAGCTGAGACAGTCCATTGCTTGCACTCAGTCCAGAATGCATGACGATACGATATGGCAATGAAACATTTGCATGTATTATCTCAAGCCAAAGGAATTTATGAATGGCAAAAAGATTGCTGTGATTTTAAATGCGGTTTTAATCATGTATGAGTTCTTGAAGCTGACTGTGTTTTGCAGAGATATGATCCTGCTGCTCAGTGTTGCAGTTCTCTCATCTACTGCTACTCTGCTGCTGCTGCTACTGACATTCTTCTAAGCAAATTCTTGACAAGAGATCAGTAGCAGCTTTCTTGCCAGGACAACTGACTTCGGAGTTGGTCAACTCGAGGCTATAAAACTAACAAAGAATCTCTTGTGGTTAAAAATATAAAAAAAAAAAAAAACTTTAAACTAGATGTGTTCAGGGGAAGTGGAAAGCACTGCAGCCATACAAATTCACCACAGTATAGGATCCTGACAGAAAATTTAATAATTCTGAGGGGCTTTTTGGAGGGCAACTTGATTTTATTCTACTATTCATTCATTAATTCAATTTATTTATTTTATTTTGATTTTTTGGTTCGTGGGTGATTGTGCTAAGTTGCTAACATAGCTGAAGGAAATAAATTGTTTGAATTTTTGGGTCCAAGGAGGAGGCATTTCATGTGAAATATGGAAAGAATGCAAATATGATACAGCACAATATGCTCTAGCACATATATTGACATCACAATTGACACATTCTCATCCTAAGTCAATTGTTTAACTTGTAAGTAAGAGTTATGATGAAGCGAATTCAAATACTCTCATCAAGCTAGAATAACAAGACCTAAATTTGGGTATAATTCTATTGGACATGAGCTTAAAATCAGATAAAATTCATGACCAATTTGACAAGTTATATCCAGTATTTACCGTAGCACTTTTTTTTGGGAGGTCAAACATTTACCATAGCATTGGAAAAAAATTACTATAGTTATGTATATATTTATGATTACTCTACAACCTACGCCATAAAAATTACTGAAGTCCGAGAATCACCATCTATGTATAAGTTGAAAAAGAAAAGTTGCCAAGAGTACCATTTGGATCCTTGGTGTCTGGTTACAAGTTAACCTCACCAAACAACAGGAGAGTTATCACCTCCGAATTAGGGCCACCCCGCTTGCCTAATAATTCAAGTAAGCTTATAGGACTGCATTCATTATTTAACTTACCAATACCCCACGTCTAACCCTTCCTTAATTCCTTTTCTTTTTCGGGATGAGAGAACACAAGAAGTAATATTGTGGAGTCTCCCACCATAAGATAGATCTCCCACATATTTATTCTCCCTTGAATTAAGGAACTACTTAGGTCCAAGCAAGTGAAAATATAGAAATACAACATTAGTCACTTTATGATATAAATAAATTACTAATTACAGCAAAAATAGTTATTTCGTATAAACAAGGTGAGAGAACTTTTTGATTGGACAAAACTCGCCATTTTGGATTGGCACTGATGAAGCTCACATCACTTCTTGATTTTATAAGTAAAGTTTACAATTTGTTTTCACATCCCATCATTGAATTTGGTAACCGTATTAACTCGTATCATTTAAAAATACTATATGTTTATTGATCAAGTTATAACGTTTATGTCTGTTTAGTTTGTGCCATTTCCCGATTTTACCAAATAGTGACATGTTTCAGTTCGCGTAAAGAATTACTGGGCCTACTAAAAATTTCTTAAATGGATTTCGAGGTACGAGTCCCAGATTGAGTTTACGATTTCATTAACAAATAAAAAAAATTAAGGGAATTAGGGACAGCTTTGAGCTTTGGGCATCACCAGACCTGAAATCCAACCCAACTATGTAATTTGCTATATAGCTTTGTCATGTTAAAATCTTACAGCTACTATAATATCACCCTGTGATTCCTAAAAACAAAATTACAAATAATTTAACATTCTTAGGCAACAATCACTGCTCTGTGTTCATCTTCTCATTCCAGGACTGTTCAAAATTTCCTGACATGATCTTAATTTCTAAGATCATGAGTTATATTTCAAAAGGTAAATACCACGAAAAAACTCCAAAGCAATATAATTGTGATAAATTTATCCAAAATTAGTTTTTTGATCATCAAAATCTTCAAACCGGTACACATATGACAAATTTGTGCCAAACCAATTTTTTAACTACCAAAAACACTAAAATAATACATTTATGACAAATTTACTCTCCATTAATTTTCATTAAATTGGATCGATACTACGAGAAATTACTAACCGGTATATATGTGACAAATGGATGGAAAAACGATATATTCGTCAATTACCACGTGTCATTCGACTCAACAATTTGACAATAAAATAACGAAAATTAACATATGGTAAATTTATCACAGACGTACCGATTTAAGATTTTTAGTAATTAAAAAATTAGTTTTGAATAAATTTGTTGCAAGTATATGGATTTGAGATGTTTCGTAATATTAACCCTATTTCAAACTATAATTTTTTTAACCGAACACCTCCATTGCACGAGTTTAGAAGAAATGCTCGGTGCTCTAAAATTTTACCGCTCAATTGATCAATCGATGTTGCTTGAAAGGGTGTATGCTAAAAAGCACGTCCAATATATATATATATATATATAAAAGTCTATAAGTAGTAATTCTTGTGTCGAGAAGTAAAGTTGCATTTGGTAACATTTCTACTTTTGAGAATAATTTTTTTTGATAAATAGTTTTTTTTTTTATTTCTATTCCCTAAAATAATTTCTAAGTAAAATAAGGTGTTTGGTAACTACAAAAATTTCTTATTCTTGAAATAGAAAAAGAATAGAAATGCATTTGGTACCGATAAAAACTTTTTATTTCTTTTTTCCTTGATAGCGGTGACGACAGATGGGTGGCGAGCGACAACCGATGGCTGGTTGCCGCCCGTCGCACTGGGTCACCGGTCGCGTTGGGTCATCGATTGCCGCTGATCGTGCTGGGTGGTTGCAACCGGTCGCGTCGAGTCGTTGGTGTCAGTCACACCAGGTCACCGGTTGCGCCGAGTCGCTGGCTGCCGGGCAAAGGGCAGCGGTGAGCAGCTGGCCAGCCGTCGACAAGCGGGGGGTGAGCGAGTGGTGACGACTGGTGGTGGTGTGCTATGGACAACGAGTAATCCCTAAGAAATAAGTTTCTAGTGTTCCCAAGAACAAGAAGCTTGCTTTTTTCTACTTCTCATTTCTACTTCAAATTTATTCCCGGGAACAACTTTTTATTCTGGAGAATAGAAAAATCAATTGGCGTTACCAAACGGATTTCTGTTCTTTTTCTATTCAGGGAACAAAAGAACAGAGAAATAGAGAAATATAAACGTTATCAAACGGAGCCTAAAAGGAAAGTGTCGATTACTAACGAAATAAAAGCACCAAAAAAAAAGTATTTCAAGGCATATAAATCCGGTCCCCTAATTTCTTTATTTTTCCCGAAAAAGGAAAAATCAAAAAGGATAATATTATAAACAGTCAATGAATTTTAGTCCATATGCAATTTGATTTATGAACTTTCGATTTGTTCAATATGTCCTTAATTTTAGTTCAATATATAATGTGATTTCCGAACTTTTAATTTATTCAATACAGTCCTTAAATTTTTTTGTTATAAATATTCAATATAATCCATGAACTATATAAAAATATTTAATATAGTCCATGATCTTGAATTAATAAAAAATTCAATGACAAATTAAAATTACACTTTAGGGAAAGTTCACTTTGGGTGATTTTCCCAAATCGGAAAATGTAACGGGACCGAAATGAATTTCCCACCCCGAACAAAAACCGTTTCCTCGCCCACGCATCATCGACGAGAAGATGCCGTGAATCAAAACCATTCGTCGTCGTCGTCGTCGTCGTCGTCGTCTTCTTCTTCCTCGCTCCCGATTCTGAAACCCTAGCTCTGTAGATCGCCCGCCCTCGGGAGAACGGACGGGATGGATCTCCCCTCCTCGCACCGGGACCCCCACCAATCTTACCACCACCATCGGCAGCGAGATGGGTATCGGCCGCCTCAGCCGTTGGACCCGGCCGGCTACGGCTACTACCCTCGATACCACCAAGATTACTGGGAGCAGCAGCCGCAGCAGCAGCAGCACTACCCCTACGATCAGTACCGGTACCCGTCGACCTCCCATCATCAGGCGCTCCGGCCCCCGCAGGAACCTGGGCCGCCGCGGCAGCAGCCGGCCGCGGGCCCGGGTCCGGGTCGGGCCGATTTGACGGGCGGCCTGGTCCAGGTTCAGCTCCCGCAGCAACTGTATAATCTGCTCCAGCAATGCGCCGCTGTTGCTGCTGCCGGCGGAGGCGGGGCGCCGGCCCCAGGAATGCCCGGATCGAGCGGGGCCGCGTCGGCTGCCGTGGCGGCGCTGTCGCAGCTGAGTCAGTTTGCGGGCACGATGAGCGTGGCGGAGAGGGTGGTTTCCGGGTTTGGCCAGCCGCAGGTATGGCGTTCGGTTTAGCTTCGCGCTGGGTGTCTGGTTGGTGTGGACTATTCTTGCATTGTAACCGTTTGATGAATTGCCGCGGTCTTGTTTATGGTACTTTCTGTGGCCGCATATATAAACATCTTAATTGTCGTGGCCACCTCTATAAAGATACTTTCTTGCTATATGAAATTTTCTTGTGATTGTTTCTAAGATGACTTGCTGCTTTGGGAGGTTGAGCTTTTCCGTGTTCAAGCATCAGGAGAGAGGGATCTTTCGGTTAGAATGATGATGCTGGGCAGTGTGCTCCCTTAAGTATTCTGTTGGAGAAATCATTTGTTCGAGTAGTTCCCTGTAGTGGTGCTTCTTGTCTCTCATTTTGGCTGCAAGAGGATCATAGCATGTCTTAATGGAAAGATTGTGTTTGTGAGATTATGCAGGGAGAAGGGTGGCGACAGACTTTTGCTCTCAAGTCATTCTCTGTAGCATATAAGAGTCGAAATTCTACACATTATGTGGAGTTAAATCATAGAAAGATAATATCAACGGATGTTTGCGTATGTGCCTACATGAAAACGCTAGAAGTAGCTTTAGGAAATTAATTAATTACATAATTATGTGAGTGACGTCACTCGGTCTATACTATTGCATGACACGATATCTTATACCAATAATTGTTGCTAATGAGGCATTTGACATTTCGTAATTTAACCTGACTGCACACTACAGTATTTAAATGTCCTTAGAAAGAGAGCATAAGCTGGATGAAGGAAAAAATCTTGGATAAAATGAATGACATGAAGAGCAAAAGCCGATTCTTGGAACAGGGCACTATATTCACTACAAGTTGGAATTACTTTAGAGTAGTTTCCAGGACATGAAACCAGAGTCTCTTTGCAATGTCCAGACCTGAGAAACAAAGTTAGAGGATGATTGATTTTACTTGTTTGGATCTTTACAGTCCTTAACTCAATCATCTTCTCGGATTTCACTTTCTCACTCTTCTGTTCAATTTTCTGCTAAGTTTTTGTAGGATTTCAAGGATTGATGGGGTTTTGAAGGATGAAAGCTTTGTTATACTAATGGCTTGTGCTTTATTTTTTCTATACAATTTGCTCTTTTCATATGAAAAAAAAAAAAGACTACATTTTTGTGTGTTATATGCGCAGAAATGGCTGTTTACTTTTCATTTTCTTTTCAATATGTTGTATCAAACCTCTGTGATCTATATGCAGGTTAATCACTCTCCATTCAGTGGTGTTAACCAGCCATTTAGGGGGTCCAACAATGGGCACTTTGCCTACCATCGTGCTAGTTCAGGCGTTCCAACAATTAATGGGAGGGTGCACAAACGCAAGAAGCACAAGGGTGGCCATAAGATTAACGAGGACACAAAATCGTCTAACAACAATGGGAAACCATCTGTAGATGCACAAGCAGTGGAAGCTACGGCCACATGTCAGGTTTCCAATAATGCTGTCCATAAAACTCCAACTCAAGGGGGTAAAGCTGCTTGGTGTGAACTCTGTAGAGTTGAGTGCACCAGCTTAGAAGTACTTGAGCAGCATAAGAATGGAAAGCGGCATAAGAAGAACATGCAAAAAGCGGAACAATTGAAGAACACCGCAGATAAATTAGAGGCCCCATCACAAAATAACCAGGACCCTGGGGCTGGGCCAGGTCCAGATAGTTCCCAACTGTGCAATAATGCTCCGCAAGGAGACCTACTTGTGAAAATTGAGGGCAATAGCAGTGGTGCAATCACAGATGTGCAAATAAACTCAGTAGGACAAGCGGACAACCCTACAGGGTCATCGCAGAATTTGCATTTCCAGAGTCAAGTTGAGACTAGGAAGTCTGGCAAGAAACGAAAGATTAAGGGGGGTGGAGAATGGGAACGCCAGAAGAAGTTCGAAGCCACTTCGCACCTGGTTAAACCTCCTCATTCTAAGGTGGTTGGTCCAATAGTATGTGATCTGTGTAATGTTAGGTGCGACACAAGGGAAGTGTTTGACCGCCATCTTTCTGGTAAAAAGCACATTGCTAGGCGTATACGCTTTGAAGGGCACCGAGCTCAGTATGGAACACTGGGACTGCAGGCTCTCTACCCTCCAAATCCTGCGGCAACACCTCTTGTTTCACACCCTCAGAGTGGGCCGGAACCACAAATTCTCAATGCCATTCCTGGTGCAGCGCCAGTTCAGAATCACGATGCTGCTGCGTCGGATGGAACTGCAGCCATTGGTTCTTGTCAGGCTTCAGAAAGCGGTCCCACCACTGTCGACCTAAATTTCGCTCCAACGGTAGCTGGAGCTCAACAATAAGATCAAGATCTAGATGGAACTTAAATTATTTGAGTTTGGTGGCCACAGGCATGTTTAATTCCTAGAACCTCTTCATGAACTAAAGATGGGACTTTACCAATAGGCAATACCTTTACAACCAACAACAATGTCCTTGTCACAAGAAGATGCTACAGCTCCATTCGGCAACAATGTTCTGATCCTGCAAAGCCAGCAGTATGCAACAAATGGAGGTGCAAGATAAACATTTAGTTCTTCTTTTTCTTTTGCGAGTAACTTCAAGAATTAGAGCTGAATTTGTTGATTAGCTGCTAATTTTGTTGATGCATCAGTTACCGCATCCACCTGGTTATATCAAGATCATAATTTGGTTTTGTAGGGATGCATAATTATCATGGACCATGTTTCTGATGCTATGGCCGCGGTGGTCTTGTGTTCAGACTGACTTGTAAACTCTTCTCAAGTGAAATAAAAAAAAAAAAAAAAATAGGACCGTCTTGTGACTTATGTCAAGTTCCTGCGAAGAATTCGGATATCACGTGAAATTCGAGCCCTGGAATCATGGGCTCTATTGTTCGGTAGACATTGCTGCAGGCAGTTGGAGCGGCCTTTCGTCGCTAGGTGCAAGTAACCGACAGCAATATACGCGAGTAAATCATCAAGAAACGAATGCACTGGAATTTATTGACATTTCAGTTTGGAAAAGAGGCATGAGCCAAAGTGGACATGAAATTCGGACCTTATATACGAATCAAATGAACAAATCAAAGAATACTCTCCTAAAAACACACATGGAACACCAAAGAATCGTCGGTCGCTCTAACTGTAGATTTGCTGGTAGAAAGCCGAAGCCATTGGATTCAAGCGTCGGAAGGTGCGATCCAGTGTCTTCCGTTGACGAAACTCTTGACGAGGAACCGGTGGGCCTCGTCATACTCGAGCTCCCGAGCCCACGAGACACCCCGCGTCGCTGCTGCCCCCGGACCGAAGCACTTGTAAACTCCGAAGAACACGGTCCTGCAGTTCGAATGTAAAGAAAATGAAAAAAATTGTTCCATGTTACACCAGTTAATGTCAATAGAATTCGAACTCTTGGTAAAATTCAAGCATCAACTTTTCTACTTTTTAACCTTCACTATGCGTTTTAAAAGGCGACTTTCGGCTCTATCATTAGGGCCTAATCATGGGCATGTGATGATGGGTCCAACTCAGTATTATTGACTAAAAACAGTATGTTGCTTTTGACTAATTGGCTAATTACCCATAATTAACTAGTCGCCTAGACCTCAAAAGGCGAGCTGCCCCCTCTCTATGAGGTGAACTTTTGTCGGCCTAGGTCAATCTATGGAGCATCATTAGCAATCATATCTCCAATTGGACAAAAAATTCTACGTTATCATGTACTTTTATGCTTGTCATAATCTCGTGTCATGATGTGGAATTGGAGAATATGCGGAGTGAGGAAAGAAAGTTAAGGGGAGGGGGAGGGAGGGGGGTGGAATTTCATATTGGGGCTTTTTACTTGTTCTTGTTGCTGGCGTGGTCCCAGTCGTCCCAGCCGCCGCGGGCGACGAGGTCGTCGAAGTAAGTGAAGGAGTAGACGATCCGGGAGTACTGCCCCATGGCCCGGCCAACGTAGATCCGGCCCGTCCCTGTGACCCGGCACCGCACGAAGGCGAACCCTGTGTCCTCATCCAGCGACTTCCGGCCATGCGCCGCTATCGACCCGAATCTCGTGGCTATGGAGTGGAGATGGCAATCCTGCATGGCAATCCAGGCATGGCAAAACTCAGTTCAGCCCTCCGGCCTACGTAATTTCACAGAAGTTTAGACCAAGTAAAATCATCACGCGCCAAGTTCGCCATTGCCGACACATGAACGAGGAGGGAAAGCTTTTTGCAGACAGAAAGAAAAGGTGGTCGTTTCCTTTTCTGTGTGCCACGCCAGAGAATCTTTCTCCCCGCTCCACACATCGCTGTCACCACCAGCTTCAGCTTTTTTGTTGTTTCCCTTTGTTTAAGAACTTTTTACTGCTCCCGAAAAGATGAACATGAAAACAATGGGCGTCTCGTTTTCTCCTTTTTCAAAGATTATATCAGGGTGGTCTGGTTTTGGGAGGATGCAATGCAAGATTTGCATGAAGAAAGTGAAAAGAGCTTCGTTCGTTGCATGCATAGGGTGGTCGAGACAGAGTCCCCAGAAACTTGATCATATGGTTCTCACGTGAAAACCGAGACCCGCGTGATCTAATGGCCCGGCGTGCCTAGAGCTAGGCCGAGAGGGGTCGCTTACTTTGTACATGGACCGGCCATTTCCGAAGATGAAGTCGATGGACCCCTCGATGTAGCACTCCCTGAAGTAGTGTCGGCCGGCGTCGTCGCACAGTGTGTCCTGCGCGCCGTAGAATCCGCACCCCGAGAAGTAGGCCTTGTCCCCTGATATCCGGAACGCCACAGCTTGCCATCCTTGCATCCCTGGCATCGGCGCCGGCGCTGTGTTCTGCATACAAGTGTATCACTTCATGATGTGTTTTGCAACTCTTATTTGTTTTTCTGGGTTTTCACCTCTCTCTTTTGCCAAGCAAATGCAGAAGAGAGAAGCTACAAGACGATGACTTTCATCATTCTCGTGGTTTAACCTTGAAGGAGAGCGTGAACATTTTCCATACCTTGAAGCTAATGTTCCTGGCTGAGAAATAATTGGCAAAAACGGTGACCGACGCAGTTCGGTAGGTACGGAGCTGTTGGCCGTTGGCGCCACGGTCGCTCGCTCTGTCGTGCCACTCGATCACCGTCACATCTCTTCCCTCGCCTTGAAACGTGATGAACGGCTTGGTCGCCGGGACGACCACCTTCTCGCTGTTAATCGAACCACAATTCAAACCCACAAAGGTGTCATGCGGAATGCAAACGAGTCAAGTTACACTAACGAAAATGCTCAGTTGAGTTTGGTCTGCTCGCCCCTCCAGCTTTCTTCGATTCTTTCTTCGAGATTGCATTCGACATGAATATGCAACTCAAATACTAAACCGATTACTCCAGATTAAGCGAATGTGGTTTTACGCAGTAATTATTATATGTTCTGATAATAGAGACTGAGCGCAATCGTGTACCATGTCTGATGAAGCGAAGCTAGAGCTCGCACATGAAAATTGCAGCTTCCTAAAAATGCACGAAGCTAAACAAGCTCAAACACAAAAAAGCATGCGAAGTCAGTTACATGTAATATCCAGCGCTGATTCGAATGGTGACGTTCTTTCTATTGTTCTCCGGGATCGAGTTGACGGCAGCCTGGACTGACTTGAAGTCGGCAGACCCGTTGATGCTGACGGTGATGAGGCGGTGCCCGACAGGGCCAATCCACCTGTGGTGGTGCTTAGTGAAGTTGGAGGAAGCTATCTCCGCGGCATCAGCAGACCCAAGGCCACGGCGGCGAGAACCCGCGACCTGCAATGGCAAGTGAGAGAAGAAGAGTAAGAACGAGGCAAAGCAACAGTAAACAAAGAACGAAGAAGAACTCCTTATAGAATCAGCCATCAAACTAGCATCAAAACGTTTCACAGAGAGAGAGAGATAGAGGGAGAGAATGTCTTCTGGTTTCGGAGCTCGGAAATGGCGGACGAATGCGAGGGACGGGGGAGAGAGAGAGCGACTGGTGAACACGATGACGAAGAATATATACGTCCGAGCGGGATAGATGTCTGGGCGTTCCCAACGGTCAAATGCATGGTGGGCTGGCGTTAGCTTTTGGCCGCGGCCGCGGGACAGCCAGGTCACCAATTTTCAATGGTGGTGCGCGGTGGTGGTGGGGTCGTTATCCTCTTGGCCTCGCGCCTCTCTGCTCAGATGCTCTCGCGGCCTCGCCCGCTTGTCGTTTAACTCGCGACCTCCACGCCCGATCAACATTAAATTAATCAATCTTCGATTAGTCCCCATTAAATGAAACTCCATGTGCGAAAAACGAGGCGTTCGATGCGTACGGGGTCCAGCGATCTATGGTGGGGAGACTTCTGCGGGACTTGGGCGAGGGAAGCGTGTCGTCGTACGCGAGATGTCTGCACTGCATGGAGACGACGAGACGGTGCTCACGGGTGGCGAAGACAAGAGTGTCCTTCTTCCTTGTCTTGACGAGGCTTCCAGGACTTTGTTCTCCTCCTTGTCTCCCTCCAACGGTATTCCCTCATAATTGAGCCCTTGCTAACTTTGTATCCATCCGTCTGTGCCTCTCGTCTCGTCCCGGGTTCGCTTTGCGTCGAAATCGACGAGGTACTTCCGGAGATTTAAGGGTCCGTTCGACTCGTGTATATGCGCGCGCACGAGCTTGTCAAGACGCACGGTGGAAGTCCGACGTTTCGTTATAGGGGAGATTTCAGAGGGAGCCCGAGCTCGGACTTGTCGACGCATCTAGCCGGACTTAGTGTCTCGCTAATAAACAAGCCTGAACATCGAGGTTTACGAGTCAATTAGATCTGTTTGCCTTGTTGTCTCCCTCCAATGGTATTCCATGCTAATCGAGGCTTTAACTTGTATCCATCTATGTCTCGTCCCGGATTTGCTTTCAAATAAATCGATGAAGTGCTTTGGAGGATTATGGGTTCATTTGTTTCGCTGAAAATGTGATATTTCTTTTCCAGAAAAAAAAAACTTGAAAATGAATTGAAAAGTATTTTTTACTTTTTGGTAATGAAATTAGATTTTTCAAGGGAAAATTACCAAAAAAATGAAATTTTGAATTATTTTTATTCTTTCTTTTTCTTTTTCCTCAACCATTAGCCGACCATACACAAGGGACGAGCTTGCCTACCTTAGCCTCGCTAGCTTGGTGAGGCTCAAGCTTGCCCCAAGACTAACGAGCTTGTCCCTCACTTATGGCTAGCCGCTAGCTGTCACCATGGCTAATCAATGGCTAAGAAAGAAGGAACAAGAAGAAAAGGGAAGGGAAAATAAAAGGTTAAATATTTGATTTTTTTAAAATATTTTTTAAAAACAAATATTTCATTAATTAAGGACCCAAGCCTGATCGCCAAGAACCCACGCATAGCCTTTGTGGACCAAAGCTTGAGTATCGAGGAGTCGAGTATGTCCTTTATGGACTTGTGCCAGGAAATTCAGCATGGGCACTAGGGGTTCGAGCCCGGCCTCAATGGCCTTGAGCAAGGGTGCCGAGGGCTTAGGCCTAGCCGCCAAAGACTTTGTCCTCAACACCGGGACCTGAGAACCAAAGTTAGAATTTTCGTCCCCAAGTTCGGTTTTAAACATCGATACTTAGTTGTATTTTGGAAAATGTTGTCCGACTTTTCAATCACAATTTTCCGACCGTGAGATGAGTTCTTGGTCATCTAGTCAGAAGCATACGGAATCAAACGTAATGTTCCAAAGGTGCATCGAAGTGAACGAGTTGAGAGCACGTGCGGGAGCTATCCCAAACAAGCTGCTCTACCATTACCATTTGCAGTCAGAAATCCTGGAGATTGTTGCTTTCTGAATTGTCTGCGTGCAGCCAGGCTTTTCCGCCGATTTGTAAGAATGGCTTTCCATCGTTCTTCTCCAGACCAGATCAGTCCATCTCATACTCGATAGGTAAACTCCAGGCTCATAAAACACGCCCCTTTGATATCCAATTCACGCCGAGTCATCACGAACCGAGACTCGAACAGATTACCTACGTGGAAATTGTTTATATCAGATGATTTCGCCATGTCGTACTGGCACCGCGAGCTTTAACAGTCCTTTCTCCCACTTCAAAAGCGTTGGATCCAGCAAACCTCACCTTATCGAGAACCACACAACCCCCCCCAAAAAAAAAAAAAAAAAAGAGGGAGAAAGAAGCTGGTGAATGAGCTCATTTGGTCCCCCTTTTGTGTCAGACTGTCTGGTGTGCGAATTCAATTCCCATGAGAAGTTCAGGGTATGGTCGTGACTAGATTAAATGAGCCATGCTGTGGCTGAGCGTGCGTAAAGGTCCCTACTGATCAGTGTAACACAAAGACAAAGTTTAAAAACCACCAGAAGAAGAAAGACATTCCCGATGAGCCTGCTCGTGCTGCTCCTCAGCATGGCCTAATTCGTTTCTCGGGACCAAGTCCCACCACAGCTCTGGACCACGTGGACCCCCACCATGCTGAGCGGCTGTTCTTTTGAACCGTTGAGGGGGTGCTTTAACTGACGAAAACGAAAGAGCAACCCGATTCGGACAAGAGACGAGAACAGCAATGCCGCACCAACTCGACCAGACAAGGCGCAAGTTGGCCTTTTTCCGTGACGAAAGTGGCCCTGAGATGGAGGCAAGAACATCGTTCGCAGCGATTGGAATGATCATGGGATCGGGGCGCATCCTGCTCCTCGAGTACCCTTTTGAGCAGAACAAGTTTTGCCAGATTGATACTTAACAGATTTTAGTAACGAGCGCCCTTCCACATTGATAAGTTAGACGGCATTTTGAGAATGTGTTTCGAGGATCCAGGACCGAAGTTTTGCGAACCAAATGCTTAAGTCCTTATTGTTTTTCGAAATTCAAATACCAACTCGACCAAATTTCTCCCGACCCGAATGTCACAACAGAGGTATTCCATTGCACCGAGCGATAATAAAATCGGATCATAAAGTGTTTTGTGCCCCCACTGAAGGGTTACTGTCGACGAATTTACTGTAAGAATGGTAGGTCTGCTGTCTCGTCATTGCCGTTGCGTTTGGCTTTATTCTTATCTCGATGCGTTCCAGAAAGAAGAAAGATACGAAAGAGAATGCGGAATTTGAGGGGCGAGTGATGAACCGGGATTTGCGCCGGATGAATGTACTTGGGTACGAGCTAGATGAGCATAGGGATCATAGGCTCTGTTCTGATCATAGCCTATGATCCCTATGCTCATCTTTACTGTACTTGGTCAACTCCATCATTGATTTGTTTCTTCATTGGGGGGCCGTGAGCATATTAATTTGAATTCGGGATGATAAGGGTTCGCCGAAAAATCAGACTCTGTTCTGATCTTGGTCGTGTAATTAGTGTTGATTAGTGCCCTGAACATGAAATTAATCATTAATTAATCTCGTTCGGTGAAATATGATGTTGGGGAACACCATCACTCCCTTTTTTTTTTTTTTGTAATAGGCACAGTTGATAATTCTCTTTTTTGTCGGAAATGTGGACGTTCTTCTGCCCTAGATAATACCCGAACATGCAGTTATTATCAGTTTAAGTCCTCATGTATTGCCATCGTCGAATGATGTTTTCTTGCCAGAAGCTAGCTTGGCCTATACGATTGAATAAACCGTTGTGATTTTATTTGGGTTGCAAATCCAGATCCGGTTGAACGGCTCTTCTTGCTGAACGTACTCGACATGAAACCGAACATGGTACAACAATTGTCGCACATGCTTTGTAGTTAAGAAAAGGATTCGAGTTTGCGCGAGATCGGAAGTCTGGATTCATGATTATCAATCACCCGGCTCACGCTCGGAAGCTGCCCTTTTCACGGCCATTTGGGGTTCTGCACATTGCAAGTTTCGCTTCGATGAAACAGTAAGACAGCCCCATTCTCGCCCTGGGCTTTTGTGGATTTTAAATGCAGTGAAAGAGATTGAAGGAACTGGAAATTCAACGGCATTCAAAGGTCCAAACCCATTTGAATATTTGGGCCGTGAAAACGCAATAGATGCAGGTTTGCTCACCTCACTCCAATCCTACGAGCATATCTGCAATATCGTTTCATAATCCAAGAACAATGGCGTGGAGATTCGATTATCGGGAGGCTCATGGATACCTTGCAAGCCCGGTTTGAGCCCTAGGCCAGGGCAGATAACTCTAACCCGGATATAATTTGCACACAGTTAGTGAGCTTTAGTCATCTCACCTCCACATAACGACAGAGTCTTTCATGGACAAATGGTTTATGCTCATTAATTAATTCTTTGACATTACAAATGCAGCGTTCGCGAGGGCCGTACATCTCTCACGGCTTGGAAGCTTTGGTCCGCAGGGACACGGACCATATAGGAGAGCACGTCGTGCCTGCAGGGGAGTGCTAACTCACGGAATCGACGGAAGCATCCGAATGTCATCAACCTCACGGAATCCGTACATGATCGAAACATTGATTTTCACCCTTTCCCCCGTGGACCGGGTACAATAGGAATTTGCCCAAAATCAGACTTCCTCTTCATTGAAAGTTCACTTGCCTGAATGTTTGAACCGGTCCTCCCATGCCTATTGTGGGAAAAAGTGTCAAAAAGTCAAAGTTATTGCATTGTTACCAATTTAGCCATAAACTTTCTGATTTAGTGTCAATTCAGTCCTTTCGGTTAATTTTAACTAGATATTACTGACGTGGACGTTAACCAATCCATGTGACACAACCAGCACATAGGCTGGCCGACTTTGATGTTAACAATTTTTAATTATTTTTTTTTTTTTTATTTTTTCAAAAAAAAATTTGGTCTTTCTTCTTCCTTTCACTAGCCACCATCATGGCATGGCAAGCTAGCTTCGCCTAGGCAAGGGTTGCCGTTGCCCACCATGAGTGAGCCCTAGCAAGGGCTCCCCTCGCCGGGCATTGTCTTCACCCAGGCGACCCATAGTGAGGCCGCCTTGGCCTAGGTTAGTGAGGGGAGCCTTCACCAAGCAAGGGTCAATCTTGCCCAAGCTAGATCTAGTGAGATTGACCCTCACCCTTCCATGGCCAATGACCAACCATCACCGATGACCTATTGTTGGTCACCGGCAAAAGGAAAAAGAAAAAGTAATTAATTTTTTTTAAAAAATATCATAATATTATTAAAAATTGTCTACGTCCATGGCCGACACCTACATTAGTAATTTTTAGCCAAAATCAATTGAAAAGACTAAATTGGCATTATATCAAAAGATTTAAGACTTAAATTAGCACCAGTAAAAGGTTTTAAGATTAAATTGGCATTGAACTATAAGTTAATGATTTTTTTTTGACAATTTTCTCCCTATTGTGGTTTGAATCATGGAATGTAACTCATGGGGAGTTTCACGTGCAGTCATCTTTTGTCTTTCAATGAAATTCCTTTTACATTATCATATTATAAAAATAAAAATAAAAAAAGAAAGAAATGGCCGTACGTAATCCGTCATTGTATTAAATTAGTATGCACGTTTAGCATCAACGTTCGAAAGCAAGGATGAATGCAACTTTTGCCATGCTTTTTGGCTTTTCCCTTTGGTATTTTCATAACGATGTTCGTCGTGGCTTATCTTGTGTTGGCTTTGCCGCTATATTGAGATTCTGCATGCGGTTGCTTCATCTACGGTTTTGGGACCGTGACTTGGAGATCTTGAAACGGCAAATTAGGTCATAATCTTACTTTCTTTTATCTTCTTTTGAATTATATATCTCGGGTATTGATTCCCACTGCTGGTCACTACGGTCTTGAGCTACAGAAAGTTATTTTGACAAAGATACATTTTACTATCATTTCTAGATATATATTTGCCAGATCATTTTACTAAAACTCTAGCGCTCTCTTTTTTTCAGTGGCATCCCGACCTACCGACTCGTCCAAGATACATGAATACATACGGATTACACATATTCAGTGAAGCTCCAGTCATGAGATGGCACCGGAGAGTCTATGACCCCATGATCACTTTGACTTGGAAAAATTGAGGGAAATTGTCCAAAAAATTTTAAACCTAATGCACAGTTGTATATTCAGTTTTAAACTTTTTAATTTAATCAATTTAGTTATAAACCTTTTGATGATTTTTCATTGTAGTCCTTTGAACAATTTTGATCGAAAATAGTTTATGCGAACCATTTTTAGTAATTTTAAAAAAAAATCTACTTTTTTTCCCTTTTATTTTTATCCCTCTTCTTTTCCTTTTCGCTTGTGGTAGTCTTGACAATTTCAACCATCGATGAGATCGGCCACAAGTGAAAATGAAAAGAAGAGGGAAAAGAATGAAAATATTTTGGAAGTAAAAGAATGCAACACTTGTCCATTTTAGCATCAAATACACTATGCAGATAGCCGCTAATGACTACATTGCCCCCAATCAGATATTTTCAGTCAAAATTAACCGAATGACTACATTGGAAAATTGCAAAAATGTTTAGGATTAAAATAGTGAAATTGAAAAGTTTAGCATTGAATCAATCGCGATACTATAAGTTTAGGATTATTTTAGACAATTACATTCAAGCCAAATACTCGGTAACTTTGTTCACACTTTGTTCTCATGTCAGACTATGGTAATCAAATAGTTCCTCAAACAAATTTGGCACATAACTTGCAAGGTTGTAGGTATTTCATGATAAATTTTAGAAGTCAAATTTCCAAGTTTGATTATAAGGGAAAAAAAAACATGCGCTTTGATTCTACTATCGACATGATAGAGCTTTCGACTTGAATAAATCTTATGAATTCACGTAAATCACTCGGTCCAAGTGCATTAGAACTCCTCCACGGGGTAGCAAGTTCCCAAGGTTATTCTATGTGGGAAACACCATGACTTGACTAATAGATCCATCGCATCTGTTAGCCGACGGTCCGGTTGGTGAAAACTCATCGGTTTAACTTCAATGTTTTTCATAACGCTCGATTACAAAACATGAAACTGAAGATGAATCGAGATGCTCCAACTCGTCAAAAAGAGAAAAACCATTCTCCACTTTCTAAGTCTCTGCGTTCCTAGCTTTCCCTCCCGTCATTTTCTTCCCTCTCTTTGCGTTTCCACGCAAAACCTAATACGGTCACTACCATTGGTCGATCTTGCTTGGGAATGAAGCATCCTCGTTGCAGCAAGAATCTACGTACATCGGACTTTGACAGCATAAAGATTATAGAAAGGGACTAGGGCTTCGTTTCCTTAACATAAACAAAGACTCTTGCTTCAAGAAATCACCAAGAAATCCAGACCCGCTTCTTTTCATTTACTGAGAATCTCTTTCGTTCTCAGACAAGTAAATTTTCTTGCTTTCGCTTTTGAAATTGATACAGAGAATCGTCAAGCGTCAAGAAATCAGATCACTCACCCACGTGATGAGACGCAATGTATCCACAGATCGAACAGGCGAGAGAGGCCGCGAACGTCTGCGCAGGTCGCCCAATGAATTAAAGCGCGATCATCGAGAGCGTGTGCAGGCTGTCGGCGTCGCCGCTGCCTTGGGCTGCTGCTACCGATCGCTGGACATTTGCCATGCTCCGGCACACCAGACGGACGGCTCTCCTCAGCCGGGATTCTTGGGCGGGACTCGCCGGTCGCCTGGAGTCAACCACGATCTGCCTCAGCTGGAATAAGAAGAGGCTCGACGCTTGCGCCACCTCGGTATAGTTGCTTCGCTGGAAGAGCCGGAGGCTGAGTGTGAGCTTGAGCAAGAACGGCCAGATCAGGCCGCCGGCGAGAATGGGGCCTAGACTGTGGGAAGCGACCAGTGGGAGCTTGAGCTTTGCTAATGCCACCAATGGCATCCCCATTTTGAGAGAGAGAGAGAGAGAGAGAGAATTTGGCTGTGAATGGACGTACGGAGAGAGAACAAATCTCATTGGAGAGCCTTCCGCGATGTCTTATGTAAATAGTGATCTACATTCATCCTAATTTCGCTATCGAAAAAGATATAATAAAAAATTCAACTTTAACATAAGTTAAGATTCATCCTTTTTCGTAATTTAGCTAATTGTTACTTGATGTAAAAGCGCCCGTAAAGAGTATATTGAGATTACTAAATTCGATTTACAAAAATGATGCGACTCTTTTAAAAGTTTGAATTGTTAATGAATACGTGATTTACTATTTAGAAATTTAATGGATAACATTAGTTAAGCAATCGGGTTTTTTTTTTCCTTCCCTTTTGGTCAAAATTTTCATTCTATAAAACAATTCTAATATGTATTAACATTATTCGGGGAATAAATGAGTATCTTTAGATGTAATGATTGCATTTCATCATAATTGTGTCCGAACAAAAAAAACATTTCACCGGAATTGTCTAATTAGTCCTAAACATGTTGTATGAATACCAATTCAGTTATGAACTTTTTGATTCTATTAATTTAGTCCTAAATTATTGCATAGAATTATGATGCAATCTTTCCATAAATTTTCATCAGAAATCACTGACATGACGATGTGTCATGTAGGACGACTGATGGACTGGATTGCCAAGTCAACTATTTTGGAATTTAATGCAAAGATTTTGAACTAAATTAGTAAAATTACAGAGTTTATGATTAAATTAGCATTGATATTGTAGGTTTAGGATTTACCATCGCAATTTCCCGAAAAAATAAATAAATGAGAATTTTTTCGCAAACACATTATTTTGGCCAACAACACTTTCTTTTTTCTTTTTTTGGTTTTTATCATATTACCAACCAAAAAAGAAGAAGAAGAAGAAGAATCATCATAAAAAGACAAACCTTGGCGCATGGAGGGACAGCCTTCCTCATCAGATCTACAAAAACCTTTGGAACTATACGAAAATTGCTAATTCTTTTCTTGGGTCGTTCCATGTTCAAACGATGGCAGAGAAAGGGCGTTGTCACGTTCTTGCATAATGGGTCGAGGGATGTGGAGCCTCACGCCCCACGGAAACTTCCTCGAAGCTTCGTGCTTTTGCATGATAATTGCCGGTAATGCAGACAAGGACGATCCAGGACGGAGAGTTTGAGACGCACTTCCCTTCTTCACGCCCGCGTGCCGGATTCTGACGAGCAAATTATTGGTAAAACGGTGCCTACAAGTTCGATGTATAGGGTTAGGCCGGGTTCGGTGACGGGGACGAATCGTAAGTGGGCGTTTAGACAAGAAGATCGGTCGCGTACAGGTTTTGAGTCGGATAGCTCCCTTTTTATAAGAGGCAAATGTTTTATTTTGTTTTTTCGTAGCCGTGTTTTCCTCGAACTGTTGTTTTGATTGATTTTACTGATGGCCACGTCACCAACGTTCACTTTAAGGAGAATTTGCATTGATATGATCGATATTAAATAGCTGATCATGACACGCAAAAAGATTGATGCTGACCAAACTACTAGAAGTTGATCAGACTAATAAAAGTGAGCGATTTTCGGCCAATTTAGGCTGGACGTACTACATTGAAAAATCAGGAAAATTGTATAAAAAGTTCTTAATCTATTATACTATTACCAATTCGGTCTTAAAGTTTTCAATTTTATCAATTTAATTTTAAATATTTTCACGCCTTGTCAATTTTGACTGAAAATTGCTAATGTGGACACCAACAACGTCACGTGGAACCGCCGACACTAATGTGAACGATTTTTGATACTTTTTTTTTTTTTGAAGTTTTACTTTTCTTTCTTTCTTTTCTTTTTGGTTTCTTCTTCCTTTTGCCAGTGGCTAACAATCGGCCATGCTAGGCTGACTAGCCTCACTTGTCACATGCAAGGCACGACCGAGGGAGGGCAAACCCTAGTGAAGGGAGCCCTGTCCCAAGGAGGCCTGGCAAAGATTGGCCTAGCCCAAGCCAAATCGAGCAAGGCCAGCCTTCGCCCAAGCCAGGGCTGCCTCACTAGGCCGAGTAAAAGCAACACCAAGCAAGGTTGCCTTGGCTTGGGTAAAGGCCGGCCTCGCTCGATCGGACTTGTGTGAGGCCGACCTTTCTAGGTCTCACCTAGGTGAGGTCGAGCCCTAACGAGGGTCAACCTCACAAGACATGGGCCAAATTTGGCAAAACCAATTGACTTGCACCATGGCCGATACTCGGCCACTAGCAAAAGGATGAAGAAAAAGCAAAAAAGAGATAAAAAAAATAAAAATGTTATTTAAAAAAGCATCCATGTTAGCACTAATAATCCTACGGGGCATCACCAACATCCACTTCAGCAATTTCCAACCAAATTTGACCAGATGGATACAATTGGTAAGAAATGAAAATGTTTAAGATTGAATTGGCAAAATTGAAATGTTTATAACTGAATTGATAAAAAAACAATAAGTTTATGACTTTTTTGACAATTTTCCCTTGGAAAATCATGAAAAATTTTGGATTTGGGATTGAGTTGATGGTTGCACAATTTTTTGAACAATTTTTCATTGCTGAACAATGTTGGCGATAAATGCTGGGAAATTTTTTCAAGAAAATTTGAAATTTGTCAATACTCTAGTAAGAGAAAAAAGAAAGAGAAAAAGAAGAGCGGTAAATAAATACTTCAGCTCGCTACGAGCAAAGTTGTGCCCGGACTACCCATGAGATGAGTTCGGGCTTTTGCTTGGGTTTAATATAGGCGATGGATTTTAATGGGCTCGACGAAAAGCCCATCTTATATTTATCTTATAACGAAGACAAATTCATATTAATTCTCTTCCTTTTAATCATTCTCTAAAATTACACACCTCAATTGATGAGCAAGCTGTGGATCTGCTACACAACCACATACTTGTCAAGCGATGATCATCAATTGCTCTAAGGCTAACATCGTCATTAAACATAATATTGAGATACACAAAAAAACCACACATCTTTCGAAGCACAGGGATGGAATGTGATTTTTTCGAGAATTTGTACACCTAGATGACTCAAATTATTATCAAAAAGTAGTGTTAATCATCGCAAGACAAAGTACGGTGATTGAATTTTGATTATAAATTTCAATCAACTTAACTCTTAGCTTCTCTCCCTCCCTCCTTCTTTTGCTCGTGCTCTCACTCGCCAAGGCGAATTCAACTCACTGATTCATGATGTTCCAGGTTCCTCTGCAAAATGTTTTCATAATCTATGCTCGCAGTCTTTCTGTTATTTCGTTACTTCTCGAGCTTTATGGAGTTTGTCTAAGGAATTACTTAGAGAGAGAGAGCTGAAATTTTGACATGGTGTCTACTTTTACCATCAAAGATTCCCCTAATCCCCTTTCTATCTTTGTCTTTCCGACATAGAAGGAATGAAAGGTCGTTGATTCCTGCTGAAAATACTCGATTAGGGTTCTGATATCCGCTGCTGCTTTTATGCCGCTTTTGTGTGAACGTTGTTACTTAAGATGGATCTGATCATAAAATGAAAATATTATAATCATTTGGCAAAACCGGTGCTTAGCAAGCCGGCAAGCCTTATGTTCGTCTACCCTTAAAAACTTGCCAAAATAAAAGAAGTAAAAATAGCTAGGGCTAAAGAGACTCAAGTTTGCTCATTTGATATCGATAAGTCGGATGAAATCTTCGACTTATTTTTCGCATGATGGCCTAATTAAATTAATTGAAAGCCAAGTAATTCGAAGTAAGGAAAATTTACTGAACAAAAAATATTGTAAGTGGCACCATTTATTAAGACATACCACAATTAATTGTCTTGTTTTTAGAAAAGTAATTTAAGAGGCAATTTGGCAGGAAAAAATAAAATTTGTTGATGACAAGGGAGCGCGTGATCACTCCTGATGATCTAATTTAAAAGAAGGCATATATTTACACCAAAAAATAATTAATTTTTGGTTATTATTGACATAAGATAGACTTAGTTGATGAGAGCAAAGTTTTGTTATATATTAATAGAATTATCAACAACTTGAAGAGAATTAATAAATCGCCACTAAAGTCATTAATGACACATAATGTGAAGCTATTGAAGATGGTCGATGAAACCACTAATATCAATGACACAAGGATAACCACTAGGGGTTATTTTGCTACTATTTTAGAATTACGTAACTACTTATAGTTAATAAGAGACCGTGGAGTAACTTCTTGTGGACAATATAACTTCTCATAACCGTTAAGAAGGTATTTCTTCTCAATTGTAACCATCGATTGTAAATTTTAAATAGTCACATAATACTCTTTGTAACCTCCTCTCTCGAACAAACAAGATCCATTTTCTTTCAACTCTTATACCTTAGTTGTAGTTTACATATATCTCATTGTCAATTCATTTTCAACATGTACATCCGTCGTTGATTAAAATTCGACATTGTATCTTTATATCATCAAAATTTGTCGTCAATTAAATTTGGTCAAAGTCTTGCATACTTTGACATTGATTCAAATCTACCAAAATATATTTATCAATTTTCTTATAATTCATTGATACACCTCTACTCTGAAATTGTCACACTTTATAAATAAATAAAAATCAATGAATGAATTTCAGTGAAAGATATATTATTCAATGATCATTCCAACTAAATAAAAAGAAAAACTTAAAAGATAAAACAGTAAAAATACAACCAAAACCCTTTTTTCCCTCTTTTAAAATGCGGTCCATCCTGGGGGTGTAATATAGTCAAATCAAACCAATGGAGTCTCGATAGTCTATTCACATGCTCGATAGTCAAAACTCGATTCGAATTCAATTGAGATGAACTCTATCAAAAGATTTAAATACTTGACCTATCGTGACCATACCAAGTTATAGTCACAAACTTATTATTATTATTATTATTATTATTATTATTATTATTATCTGTCCAAGTTATAGTCACAAACTTAAGCATGAGTTTAATAAGCCTGAATTTTTTTTCTTTGCATTTATAAACGTGGGTGTGCACATGATTTGACGCGATTATCATTTTTTAATATTCCTAATTTATAACCATTGTATATTACATCTTACCAAAAATGAGTTTTCCTTTCCGTCTCTATCGATAGTTACTTTTTGAAGCAGTCGGTAATTTTAAAGGTGTGCTTAATTATAATTAGGTCCTCATTTTTCAACTCTCTATATTTAATGGAGGGATAATATTGAAAACTTCATAAGTGAGACAGAATGATTTTTTTTTATTTAAATAGGTATTTTTTTAAGGTAATACCGATTCGATTAAGACCACAATCCCAATGAATTGACTCCTCACAAATTTAGGGTTGCTTGACAAAGCCCTTGAATAGTCCCGCCTCGAGCTCAATTCGACACGCTATAGGATAATTGATAGTAATCATGAACCCGAGCCAAAGTTGATTGCTAGTAGGTTAATTAAATTTCACAAAGAAATGATATCATAAATGTCACATAACTTTCAAATGATGTTCATATTGAATGGCATAATTTTTTTTTCGATCACTTTAGTGCTATACAACTTAAGTACCATAATTTAAAAAAAAAAACATTCACCATGAATAATAAGCTATATCAAATTTTCGACATTTAAAGTAAATGCTTTTAAAAAGTTTTGACATTCAAATAACCGATTGAAAATTATAATACTAAAATAATTATATTTGATGATCGGAAAAAAAAATTACGACATTCAAATGATCATCAGTACTTTGGCACTTGCAGCGTGCCTTTCTCCAAATTTCACTGCTCATAGTCATGGTGCCCAAACGCACGACGGGGTCGTCGCACGTTCCGGTTCGGTTAAAAAAACCCTTAAACCCTTCACCAAGTACGAAGAGACACTCCCTCGTCCTCTCTCCCTCCATCTCTCTCCCTCTCTGTGACATTACAGCGAACAGGTCGCGTTCGTTTCTGCACCCGCGCCTCCCGAAGCGGCGATTCGCTTCGCGGCGATCGAATTCGGGAGCTTCGTAAAGATGAATGAGGAGGAGGACGTTGCCGGACCCCCGCACAGGGAGCTGTACGCGCTGCTCCACGTGTCCCCGGACGCTCCGGACGAGGAAATCAGGAGGGCCTACCGCCAGTGGGCTCAAGTCTACCACCCCGACAAGTACCAGGACCTTCACGTACGCTTTTTAAGCTCGCTCCGCTTCTCGATCTTTTCTTTGTTGGCTGGCGGAGATTCAGGTGACTTCAGCTGGAATATGATTGGTTCCGGCGAGGCATTGGGTTCGTGGTGAAGTCTGTCGGTTGATTCGTGGGCGGTTTCTTGGGATGGTTTCTGAGGTTTTTGGGCTGTTGGGTCGTGGCCAGTTTGATTGCATTAGCGTTTTTTCGTTGATTGTTTTGTTCGTGTTTCTGGCTGGATTGAGTTTGCCTTAGTTGCGTGCCGCGGTGCTGCTCACGTGTTTAACCGAACATTGATGGGCATTGTGTACTTGGGAGAACACTGTGCCGCTGTTCTTTCCCTTCTCCTGGAAAATTTAATCGCTCAAATGCAGAATTACTTCTATCCCATCTCAAGAAGATTATGCGACTATCCCATCAATGGATATCTATTCCATCTTGATTCACGCCGTAACATAGTTATCATTGGTCCTTTAACCAAAAAGCTTGTTTCTATCAAAGGGGGATATGCTTGGTTGATATAAAATGTCAACTGCTGAAAATAGCAGTTCATATTTTGATTCATGGCAATAACAAGCTTTTTAGTCTCCTTTTGATTGCCCCATTGCTCTTGCAGAAGTGGGGAGGCCTAATTCATTGTGAGTGATACACAAAAAAAAATTAACATCATTTTAAAGACGATTTGACTGTTCCTTGTCGTTCTATCATCTGTCCAATGTTCAAAACTAGATGCTGTAATTGTCCAATAAGCATTAATAGCAAGCCCATGCCTTCTCCTCTCACCAAGATGTCTATTGGTTGGACTAGAAATGAGGGAGAGAGGAATTGGAAATCTTTATGTTCACACTAGACACTTAATTTTCTTCTAATTTCAGTTGAAGAATTTATACTCTAAGTGCAGAATGCCTTTGCTCTTTTCATGATGGCTTCTCTCAACTATTCTTTGCTTATGATTGGTAGTTGTTAGTGCTGCTCAGTGTATCTCATGGTAATGTCATAAATCAATTGTGGTACCAAGCCATTAACATTTTTTTAGTTCCTTTGGCCCTGGGCCCATTTATAAGTCTGTTCATCTTCATCTTTCAATTCCAATGCTGTCCTTTTCTCAGTGTGATTATTGATGATCACAAGTCCTATTAATATGGAACAAGTGTCTGATTTTCAGATGAAGGAAGTTGCTACACAGAACTTTCAGCGGATATGTGAAGCATATGAAATTTTGTCTGATGAGAATAAAAGGCAAATATATGACATATATGGTATGGAGGGGCTAACTTCAGGTTTAGAACTTGGTCCAAGGCTGAGTAAAGTTGAAGAAATAAAAGAAGAACTTGAAAGGTTAAGGCGAATGAAGGAACAAGAAAAGAATCTGTCACAGTTCCGACCATCTGGTACGATAATGACAGAATTGTCAGTGCCGCACTTTTTGAATGGCGACAGCTTCGTGAGAGGGTAGGACTCAACTTATGTATCTGCCAATTCATTTGCGGATCCTAAATAAGATGCATTCTGCCTGATGCATGATGATACAAGAGGACTTGACCAGCCAAAGAATTTAATGCTTTTTTTTTTTTTTTGGTTGCAAATTGAGATTCGAACAGTGAATAGAATTCTGATTTTCAACACTTAAATCAAGTTGGATGAGATTGTCATTTTAGTGTGACTACAGGACACTAAGATTGAGGATAAATTATGAGTTGCACAAGTTTACAATGTGAGCTAAGACGTTGCAGAATGAAATGGTTTCATGAACGCTGAATGACTACCAAGCTGATGGCTGTTTACCTATGATGTCAACACAATCCATCCTTCTTAATCATTTTTAACACTTACATATTGAATTCTATGGAGTTAGATCAGATCAAATTTATGGGATTCAGCTGTGAGGCTGACTAATATTGATATATACCACTGCATTACAATGGTCTCAGCAAACCCTGTTGCCTAGGTTTGTGATTCTTATAAGAAATGGAAAATTTTAATTCAATGCTTTCTCCACATTGACAATTTTTTACCGTATAATATTCTGCTGCTCAATGTTGTCTGCTGAGTTTGTGTGTTCATGTATCTCAGAATGCAAATGGCAAGTCAATTCCAGTCTCAAATATCCAAAAAGAATACCCTAGCTCTTGGTGGAAATTTGGCAGTTAGTGAAAATGCTGGTGGCCGAGCCGCTTCTCTTGTGTTTGGACATCAGATTTCTCCTGCTGCTTCAGCAGAATTTATGGTCTCATTTGGTCTACAGGCCCTCATTGGGGTGCAAATGACAAGGTGGAGCATTTAATAGCTATTTATATTATTTTTATGCAAAGGATACTACTTTTTCTCACTTTTGTTTGGTGATAGGCATTTATCACAACACTCATCAGCGACGATGGGCTTAGCAATGTCTTTGCAAGATGGGTCAATAAATCTATCAAATGCGTGGACCCGCCAGTTCTCAGAAACAGCAAATGGAAATGTATTCTAGCTGCACCAAGTTTCTCTCTCTCCGCCAATATGTTATTTGCCCTGTGCTGCTTACCCTATTAGAATCAGAAAACTATATCAGGATTGATTTATAAAGGTTCCTAGCAACACAATCTTGAAGGCTTAAAAAATACTCTTCTGTGGCTTAATGTTGGTAACTTGATTGGTTTCATAGGTGATAAAACATTTGTAGAGGACATGTGATTTGCAGTACCCATGGAAGAGATTAATACCTGGCAATGGCAATGGCAATGAGAAATCTTTATAAAATTGGGCATTTTCTTAGCTGTTAATACAGTGAATCTTGTGCTATACTTCACTGTCTTTTCCTGGCATCAAATATACCTCTTATTTTTTGCTCTTCATCTTTTTACAGATACAGCTTGTATTAGGACCAGAATCATCTATTGCGGTTGGATGGCAAAAGAGAGAAGAGAAAATGTCTGCTGCTGGAGAGTTGAAAGTATGTCCAAATTTGCACTTAGTCATGCTCAAAGTTTCATCCCCGAGGTTTGGAGATAATATGATGAAACAAGTGCTCATACACACATGCTTAAGTGATATAATTTTGTTTCCCATGGTCCTTCTTGCTCTGCTCCTTTCCCCAAAGAATCTCCCTGAGCCCAGTTTCTCTTTTATTATGCCTAAACATGTCCATTTGTGTTTTTTCCAACATTCTGCAATCTACAGCTTGGAACAAGTTCTTTTGGGGTATCAGCTCATTACACTAGGCGTTTTTCTTCAAAATCTCATGGTCGTATTGCAGGCAGATTTGGAAGGTACTTGCAGTAGATGAAATTGTGCATTGATAGTGCAAATTGACTGTGACTATATTCATTTGGACTTTAGCAATCACTTCTTGTTGTATTAATCATCTGTCATGTTTCAAGTATTATCATAGCACTTCTGATTGAGTAAATTATTTGTCACGTTTCAACTTCTTATGAGACATTGCCCTCCTGTTGATAATATTCTGTAGCATTTATTATATCTTAAAGTTCCCAAATCATGGTTTTTGATGATTGGAGAAGTTTTGTTTAGCAACTTACAGAATGGAGAAACCCAGTATAAAGATGGAAGGCCCTTACAATCAAATTTTTTATTGCTGACATCTGTAGATATTGTATCATGCCTGCCTTAATGACTTGTTATAAACTTTCTCATCTCTTGTTAGAGGATTATGTATGTTGCATAGGAGGAACTAATATTTTTCTGAATGTGACAATGAAGAAGGGTGCTACACTGATTTTTGTGTTATGGTTGACCAACATTGTTGTAAGACAGACAAATTCTTGAAGTTGGACCTCAAACCTATAGATACTTCAAGATTTCAATATATGCTGACGCACTTTCCGTTTTAAGTTATTATGCTATATTGTTTTACAACAACTTTACTTGCTGCACAGCACTGCTCTAGAGGTCGAAGTTGGTGGTGGAAGAAAATTATCCAACTTTAGCACTGTCCGCATGCTGTACACAATTGGGATACAGGTATTAAGTGCTTCTTAAGAGTAATGGCTAGATAATTACTGGTGTACCTTTGTTTTTCCCTCATGAATGTAATTTGAGAAATCTTTAGGTCTTCTAGTGCTTTTCCTTTTTTAAAAGGCCAAAAAACTAACTATTTATTTAACATAAAATTTTAATGTCGTGTTGAAGTTTATATTGAGAAAAAGATGAGATTATGTAGAAATTGATGAAAGGAACAGAAAATCAATGGTTTGGTCATTCATACATCGTATCTCAAGGGGTCCAGTACCCTTGAATTGTTTAGGTGGCTGGGACCCGTGGGTTTGGGGGGACTAGGTCCCTTGGGTTTCTTTTTCCTTTTTCTTGGTTTGTCAGGGAGGAAAAGAGGAAGAGAAGAGGGGGGTGGGCGGTGTGTGCTCTTTTATGGTAGGTTTGGAAGAATCGTGGGGGTTGGGGGTAGGAGTAGGCCTCCATGGGGTCATAATGCCATTATTTTAATGGCATTAAGTAGGCCCTTTCTTGTGTTCTCATGGTTCTATAAATGTGCAAAAATTTTCTGTTTAGGTTGTGTTACATTTCACCTGGATAGAATGGTCTTGTGCTGAATGTTTAATAAAATTCCATCTACTTTAGGGTGGCTCGAGTTTAAGACATTTCCATTAGCAGATTTGTCATTGCACTCTCATTTCACACAGTTGTGTGCAGGCCCCTTAGTTATTATTCTGTCTGCATCATCTTCACTTATATTGCTTCTTTAATTTGTGTCTTACCCCTTTATGCATTCTTTTCTCGGCAGGGTATATATTGGAAATTTGAATGGCGTCGTGGTGGCCAAAAGATAGTTGTTCCTGTAAGCTGGATTTAGCATTTGCATTTGTTTTCTTCCATTAGAGGCACAATATGGTTGCTTTGAGTGGTTATCTTCATTGTTTATAAAAACTGAATAGATTTCTATGAATGAAAATGTGAAGATGCTTGAATAATTGTAGACCACCTTGATAAGTTGTTATAAGGACGGCCTGTATTTTTTGGAACCAAAAAATGGACTCGAGAGCATTATCATAAGAAAGCTTTTCTGAACATTTAAAGTACTCTTATTGTGTTTGCTTTCCTCATGTACTCTCTCTTGTGGTCCAAAGTATGATATGGTAGTTAGTGGAGAAAATTGGGAAGATTGTCCATTTTATGCCTCGTTTTACTCTGAGATATTTGCTTTTGGCTATTTGTGTGCAGATTATGCTGTCAAGGCATCTAAATCCTTTGTTTGCTGCTGGGGCATTTATATTTCCAACTTCTGCTTACTTCATACTCAAGGTTCTTAATCACCTTATGGAGAATTTTGTTGTGAATGTTATTTACTTATTGCGATTATTTTTGCATTTGGCACAGGATTTTGTCTTGAAACTTTAATGGTAATGGGAAGGATGTCTTCCAATGTATATACTTGGCATTTCGTGTCTTAGATTTTTAGGAAGGACTCTCTTTTCCAAACCTACTTGTTACAGAATGTGACTGTATGATTCTTGTTTATTAGGTGGAAAAACCTTCATGTTGGGCTCCATCATAGGTCTTTTTTTTCAGTTGTTTGTTGGTTATACGTAAATGTTATCCTGGCTTAGAAGATCATGTTTCTATATGTATTCAACAATTGGCTTTACTCTAGCACTTACTTTTATTGGCAATTGTAACTTGAAGTTTTATTGGATGAAGTAGTGATGGCATTCTTTCCATCTGGCTAAATGTTGACTTATTACGGCCAGTAATTCACTCTGACTATGCAGTGTTTTAAAGAGCATCTTTCCAGTTGACAAGGCCCATGCTTACCTGTTTGTTTATTTAGGCATACTGCTGATAGAAAAGTCATTAGTTGATACAACCTCCATCTTCCATGATTGCAGAAGTTTGTTGTCAAGCCTTATTTTACTAAGAGAGAAAGGCAGAAGGCTTTGGAGAATTTAGACAAAACTTCGGCGCAGGTATGTGTAAAACATTTACTGCTCTACAGTGTCCCTTGTATTCATTATAGATATTTAAGTAAACCATCGTGGCATGTAGGTACAAGAAGCAATGGCAGCAGCTCAGAGAGCTCAGAAGTTATTAGAAAACGTGGCAAATCGAAAAAGAAACAAACAGATGGAAGTTGGTGGACTAGTTATCACTGAAGCAAAATATGGGAATGTTAAAAATGTGAAGAGATCTGATCACTCAGGAGGTGCAACCGAATTGGCTTCCCAAGTTATAGATGTTACTTTGCCTCTAAATTTCCTTGTTACTGATTCAGGGCAGCTCAAGGTATGCTACTCTTTATCTTTTGCCATCTTTGTGCTCCTGCACTTTTCTTTCAAATTCTTAAGCGTTACTGTGCTTTGACCTAGCATTGACTGTGGCTACCCTTAATCAACAGCTTAGCACCTCCCTTTCTATTGTTACTTCTCAGACAGTTCTTTTAGCCAAAAGTGAAAAAAGTATTGTAACAGGCGAAGCCTTGGTGTGACATAATTTACTTTATTATGACTTAGAGGTCAACCTCTGGCCCAAAGTAGGTATGAAGCTGCGCCTATCTCCCCAGATTCGGACACCTTTTGCTGAAATCTACATGACAGGCATGCCCTTTAGTTTAGACTAAAAGATATGAGTATGCTCTCTAGAAGCTGAGGTGGACTTATGCCTTTTAGAGAGATCCATACAATTATTGGAAGTAGAAGCTTGGAAGGCGCACCAATGCAGAAGCAATTCTTGCATGTGCAACGTTACTTATTTAGGTTTTTGCATGCCTACGTTTCTTCCCATGAACATTGAAAACAGACCAGACTAAAGCCCCTCTTGTCAAGGCGACGCTTGGTGTTAGTCACAATGGGCCAACAGACACATCTGCAATCTTGGGGATTTCATTATCTGCCCATGTCGGATGCTTGTTCTCACTTGCCAATTTGTATATTTGCAGCTTCACCAAGGCGTAAAGAAATCGGGAATTATGGGATTTTGCGATCCCTGTCCTGGAGAGCCAAAAGGACTGCGCATAGAGTATACTCATGGTGGCAGAAGATACGAGGTAGTGCATCTTTGCGATCCCTCTTTCAAGCAAAACCGGCTCGGTTCATAACCCGCGTTTTGTAATTTTCATGAATATCACAGGTGACGGTGGATGATTACGAGGAGCTGTTTATACCCCGTGAGGAGCACCGAATTTGAACGACAACCAGTTTATCTAGCAATTTTTTCTTTTTCCTGGTTTGCCATTCCTCTTTAGATAATTGAAGTTTGAACGTTTTACTCGACTTCATTATTCAGCTTGATTTCTTGTACCCAGAAACCCTCGCTTGATTTTCTTGTAAAATTACTCTCATAATAGAGATAAAGAGATACCTTGTAAAAAAAAAAAAAGCTTTATTTCTCATTTCAAAAGAGCGCAGTCATTATCTGTGCCTTTTTCTTCTTTTTTTGTGTAAGACCAATTTGCAAGCTTAGTATTTTACCTAACTTTTGAGGATAATGATATTAATAATCACTGAATTTTGGCTTCATGTGAAATATGATTTCAAAGTTCAATTTGTTCGATATAATCCATGATTTGAGCCTAATGTACAATTGAATATTTTTATATAATTCAAAGATTAAATTGAATATGTACCAAAATATTATGAATCACATTAAATAATTTTATAAGTTCAAGTACGACATTGTACATTTAGTTCAAGTTCAATAATCATATTGAATAAATTAAAATTTTGTGAATTTATTCCACATTAGATCAAAAAGAGGGGCCATTTGCATCATTTTTCCTTATTTTTATGCATAAGACTTATGCATAAGACTTAGCTCATAGAGATAAAGGGACAGATTTTAGATCACAAAGCTCGGGAGATCACCAATAAGCTACTTGTGAGGCCTTGTTTGTTTGTTTATGCTTTAATATTACCAAAATGTATTTTTTTGTTCACTTTCCCGCAAAGATATAATATACAACATAGACTTCAAAAAAGTATTATGAATCATAGGTACAAGTACATGCGTCCAATTATTTATAAAAAACCATATCCTAGAAATTGACTTTTTTTATAGTTGAATAACGGAAAATTAATCGACTTAACAAAAACATGTTTCATGGATAAAACATAACGAGCTTAAATTGGAGAAAAATAACTTCCTCTTCTAGTAAAGATTTTTCTAAATCACCAAACAAATGAGAACTAATTATTATCTTTATAGAATGATTTGTGTGGAAATGTTATCCCTTATCATGAAGTTTTTAATAAAACAAAGGAAAAAAAATGTTTTCGAGAAATTATTTTACGACTTTCTGATGTTTAGACGACGGAAAACTAATCGATCTATGGAAAATATTTTTCAGAGACTAAAACAACAAATTTACATTAGAAGAAAACAATTTCCCCTTTTGATAAGAAGAAAATCACTTTTCTTAAACCACAAAACAATCAAAGGTAACTATTTTCCTTAGTAATTTTTATAAAAAAATTCCTTTACTATAAATTTTTCAATCAAATAAACACAACATCGTTTACATAAATACCAAGCTCGAGCGGATGGTAGAACCCAAATTCAAAAAGAAGGATGCTTAGGTAAAATAAAATCAAGCAAGTAATTGCGCATCATCAACTGTATTGACTCATTGCATACCAGTCATGTATTCCGAGACTATCTCAACCACATGCTCTCATTGCACGAATGTTTCATGTCCCTAATCAAGTACCGGTAGATGATACTATCACGTTAGATTAATGTGGATTAAACTTGGTACTTTAGTATCCACTCTTGTACCAACTATGGCAATCAAAATCTCATATTTGATTCTAGGTGCATATTTTTGTTCATTTATTTACTAATATTTTTAAAGTGAACTATGATAATAATGAACAAATGATTAATACCATGAAAACCCTAAATGCCATACCTCACTAATTGTTTAACAATCAAAAACTCCTTGGGACCGATTTGCCCTAGAAGATAAATCTCAAATTAATATGTTTGCGACAAATTTTCTCTTCTTTAATTTTCATTAAATTTAATCAATACCATTAAAAATCACCAATTAATACAAACGTGACAAACAAACATAAAACCTAAAACAAATCCACTTGTCGATTATTTCGTGTAATCAATTTAGTAATTGGATAGTAAAATTCAACAGAAATTGAGATGGGGTAAATTTATCATAAAATACACCAGTTTAAGATTAACATGTAAGTATATTGATTAATAATTTTTCGTGGTATTGATTCAAATAAAAATTGGATTAATTTGGTCATTAGCATAATCCGTGCCTTCCCCCTTCTTTTGACTTTCTGGGGAACAAAACGCGAGAGCGGGTCCGTGGCCATCTCCTTCCGGAGCCGGAAAAAGCTTTCGCAGGGGCGCGGCGGGAGGCGGAAGACGGGAGGAGAAGGAAGGAAGGAAGGAAGGAGGGGGCCGAAGAAAATGGCGGGAGCGACGCCAGCTTGCATCTTCTGCCAAATCGCCGCCCGCTCTTCCACCTCCGCCTCCACCTCTCTCCTCCACTCCGTCCGTCTCTCTCTCTCTCTCTCTCTCTCTCTGTGTAAATACTGATCGAGTCTCACCCGCTCTCGCGCTTCGCAGGACGATCGGGTGGTCGCGTTCGAAGACATCAATCCCTCCGCATTGAGGTAATCCGGCTCTCCAGCTCGGTTGACCTGAATGGACTCTGCGCTGCCTCGCGGAGGCAAAGTCCGATTCGTGCTCTCTAGATTGTGCTTTAAGTACGAGTCGCTCTGAGTTTGGATCTCGACTCCATCGGGATGATGTGTAGATTGATCGATTCGAGCGCGCGCTGCTGTTTGCCTCTGGAGATTGGACGGGCTAACGAGTTCTGAATCGTTTTTTTTTTTTTTCACTGAAATGATGGGGGTTTTGTTCGATCGGGGATTTTGGATGAGTGATGTGGATTACGGTTCCCTTGATTCCAAGGCACTTTGATGTGTTAGGTTTTCATTGAATTAGAGCAGCGCGTGTTCTTTCGAATGCTTCAAGTTTCTTCTTTTAGTGTTGACTGAATTGTTGCTTCGAGAACGCGACTGCCAAGAGTAGTGGGGCGTTTGGGAGATGAATATTGATCTGTTCTCTTCCTTTCGTCAGCCTGGTTGGTTTTTGATGTGATTGGGCTGTTGATGACTTTCCTCTCATGCCTTTTTTTTTTTTTTTTATAGCTTTTATGTGAGTCGCATCACATGAGTTGGTGGTAACCTCTAAGAGACATGCTATGGATACTGTGGAGTTTAATACGTGATGCCATGACACGGATTGCAGCATTGCTCGAAATGATTTCACTTTCTTCGATTTGCAGCTCTTTTGCTGCACTCTCAGGATGACTGAAAATCTTAAGCTCAATTGCCTGATCGACAGGCATTATTTGGTGATTCCGGTGAAGCACATTTCGACTGTGAGAGACCTCAAAAGGAGAGCCGAAGACTATTCCTTAGGTAATTATATTGGTTGTTTACTACTCATTTGAGAGCATGGGACTTCAAGTTATTTAACCACTTTCTCGCTTTCTACTCATCCAGTGAGTCACATGCTAGATGTGGGGAGAACGCTTTTACGGAGAGATGCGCCTCAGTCAAAGCAATACAGGTACTTTTTCGTATCCTTCAACCACTTGGAGATTTGACCACTTGATTTCATGTAACCATGTTATTATGCATCTGTGCAATTAAACTGACGTGGAAGACATGGTGATCAGCATTTACTCCTCTAGTTGTTAGAGACCATGCAATGTGTTTGAGGGAACTGGAAAATTGGGCTGGGGATTTAGATTTACTTGCTGGTATCCTGTTGAAGTATTACGTAGCCGGTCACTTGTCTGAAAAATGGTCCTTGTTAGATTTACTTGCTGGTATAGCTCATGCTAGGATCTTTTACTTTGTGTAAACTTCATGTGAATGGGAATTATTAATGATGCCTTGTTACAAGTGCTAAACTGTGTTCCTGCCCACTATCCTTAATGCCTTCGTGGAAGATGAGTAGAGTGATTGACCGCCAATCCTTATAGGGAAAATTTTTGTCAAAAGCTTCTTATGTGTTTCGGTGCTTATCCTATCTCTTACACATAACATTTATTTACATATTGATTTCTTTCTTTCGTTTTTATTTTTTTTTAGAGTATATGATGAAACTATCTCAATCTGTGCTAATGATCATGGCCTGAACTCTAAAAATGTAACTGTTGTTAATCAACTTGCTTGATCTGTTGGTCCTCGGTTGTGCATTTGTTTCTCCAGTCTTCGTTGATGTTCAAGTGCAATGTTGGACTTTGGACTATGCCTTCAAGTTTGATATATCAGTACTAAATGACACATCATAAGCAGTTGATGTGAACATGATAATGCTGTCATTTGCAGAAGTAACAGCCATTTGCAATTCAATTTCTCTGTCGATGATGCCCTTGCTTGCAACTGGGAGAAGCTTTTGTGTCTATTTTCTCCATTTTGACCAACTTGCTTTTCGTGTTCTGGATATTTATGTTAACAGGTTCGGCTTTCATCAGCCTCCATTCAATAGTGTCAACCATTTGCATCTTCATTGTTTGGCACTACCTTTCATACCCAGGTAACCTTTTTTCCTCTTTGCACTCTCAATAGCTCAAATATGTTTTGACAGTTGTTATTCTGGGTACCTTAATCATACTTAATGAAGTTATAAATGCAATAGTTTAACCATTGAAGAGCTTATACAGATGGAAACATATGAAGTACTTGTCATTGGGACCACTTGGTGGGTTTATTGAAGCAGAGAAGTTATTGGACAAACTGAAACCAGAGTAACCAAATCATACATAACCTTAATCTTCAATTGAATTGTATTGACTTTCTGATTTGGAATTGGATATAATTTTCTTTTTTATCAGGAATTTGATATAGTCAACCACATTTATAAATAGGAAGTTCTCTTATATTACTTCTGGTGTGAATGTAACGTGTTTAATATGTCTGATATGCCTTGAATGATAAAATGCTGATTTGTTTGTGCTCAAATGTGTTTCTCTCTGTGCCTATCGGCTAAGACTTACCTAGTACATTGAGTCCTATCCACATTACAATTTGGTTTGCCTTTTTCCCTTCTAGGAGATGCAAATTCAATGAAAAATTGATAGTTTCATTACACGAAATGATACACTGTGCCATCGATTTATTCAAGGATGAATTTGCCAAGATCCATGTGTCTATGGCTCTGGACTTTTTTGTTTATAGAGAAATAAAATGGTTTCCTTTAATTGTCGTTTTAAAACTTTGAGAAGTAAATATTATAGTTGATATTTCAGATGAATGAGAATATTTTTGGCAAGGCCTCCTGTAATGTTATTTCCTAACCCTGGCATGCTTGCTCTGTAATTTTCTGGAAGATGGCAAAGTTGATATGGCCGTATTTGCGTTTTATAGGGTGGTTTGCTTTGAATCAATTCATGTGCAAACAGTGACTTGGCCAATGTTTGCATATAGTAAATAATATACATTGGGCCAATTTATAAAAAACATCCACAGCTTTATCCGTAGTTACACATTGCACCCTGTATTTTTTATTCTTATCAAACCCTCTATTTTTAAGATCCAGACTTTGCACCTAAAGGTTTGAAGGATAATGTACGTTGCACCTTTGTGTAATTTTTCCAGCCTTTTCCCAATGGTGTAGATTCCAACATACGAACTATAGGTCTTCAAGGTGTAAAGTGTGGGATTTTGAAACTACAGGTGCAAATTGTTGGTAAGGGAAAGTTTAAGATGATATTTGTAATTGTTGTAAGTCCCAGGAATTATCATGATTAAATAATTGGTTGCTGTCCAATCTATGTACCGATTCTTAAGATTTTCTTCAATCACTGCCTATGGGCATGGGTCTTAAAGTGAGAATGGACCAATGACCCTGTTCTCTTTATTTTCCCTTTTCTCTTTTGATTGATTTGGACAAGAAACTACTTGAGAAAATTTTTGTGAGATTTGGTTGATGCTGTCACTTCTAAATAGGAATCAGTTTTGTAGATGATTTGTTTGTGGGCATCAGTTCTCTGCTTTGGTTTAAGAACAGTCTGCAGAATCTCCACGCAATTAGGCACTCAAATGCCACTCATGGGATTAAAATCTGTTTATATGTCGTAAAATGTCTCCTAGTTTGGTGTACGCCTGACGAACTCTGTAGTTTGTTGTTTTATCAGTGTCTTGTTCAGCAGGCTTTAGATGGATCCTGATCTTTTACACTATGTGTGAATCACATTAGACTGGTGGTAACTTAGAGGTGGAGCTGCGATGGTTTGCTGATCTGAATTATTGAGGGGTCTCACTTGAACAACAGACTGATGGTCTATCCTATTTTTGCAAAGCAGAGCAAAGGACACGATGCACCTTGCAAATGTCTATAGTCTCCGTATTTGCTGATGCGTGCTAACATGATTGACCTGTGAAACTTGTGGATCCAGCATCGACCATATTAAGTTATTGAACCAAGTCCAAACATGAAGTTTTCGGGTGCACGAGGTGCAAAGGAATCATCCTTAAAGATATCACTTTTGAGAGTATGTCAATAACTGAGTGGAAGTAAATTAATGATATCATGGATGCAAGTAAGAAGCTGTAGATTCTGGTATTAGCAATCAATGAGTTTTACTTGTAGAGATGGTTCCCACGGTGGTTGGCTGATTGGCACTTTGAATTGTCACGCTTTGCTCAATGGCACCCTCAATTTATTAGTGGCCCTTAGCATCAAACTGAACCCATTAATCAATCTACCGTCACCAGAAAAATAGGTTGCCATCTCTTTAACAGCTTTACCAGATCAACCAGAGCAAGTTGAAGCTCAAACTAGATTGCTGTCCCTCTTCGTGAGCTCACATTTACAGCAACATCATAGAGATGGTGCTGGATTCGTGATGGCTAAGCCATCTAATCCTAATTTCTGTGATTTAGGTAAATTTTGTTTTTTTATGTCCTGAAATTTGAAAAGTGGGCTTTATTGGCCAGCGTGTTAGGCAGGCAGGTGGATGTCTATGAATTGAAGGTGTCCTTTTGGGACATTTATAGTAATGGTTGGTGGAACCCAAAAAAGCTGTCCCTTACAGTGAGGCGAAAGTGACAAGAAGTTTGGGACGATTGATTTGTTGGCAAGTCCGATTGATGCTTTGCTTTTGGTTATGACCAGAAAGACAACTCAGGTAAATGATTGAATATGGGGTTTCCTACTTAGGCACGTTTAGTTCGGCTTTACCAAAGGGGTTTTGGGTCCTTAAAAAACCTTAGCTAAATGTAAACTTGTTGGGTTTAATTTTTTTAGAGGACTTTCGCCAGATGCAATTGCATCTCCAAAGGACACTAAAAGCCTTTAGTCCAAGGTGAGTCCAGAGCTCATTTAGGAAGTTACATATTCGAAATACAAGTTGGTATTGTTGATGTGACAATACTGATCATCTTCTCCAATAAGCGAATGAGGTTGATGATCGTTGGCCAAGGAGTCTCGAAGCTAGCGATCGCCACCTGAGGGGTCGCCTAACCCTAGTGACCGCCATCGCCTGAGGTTGCATGACCTCAAGCGAGGCGGCCTAAGGTCGTGCAACCTCAGGTGGTGGTCACGACGCCTAGGGAACTGTTGCCTAGGTCGTGAACCCAGGCAATGGAACTGGGTTCCGACCCAACGGATGGTTCACAACTTAGGTGATAGAACTGGGTTTTGACCTAGCGAACAATCTCCTAGGTTGTACAACCAAGTGACCATCGCTTGAGGTCGCGTGACCTCAGGCGAGGTTGTCCAGCAACCAAAGGTTGACTAGCGGCTAGATCTGGCTACCGAAGGGTGGCCAACAACTAATTTTGACTGGCAGTGAGTAGATTCAAAAAAAAAAAATCTTTACAAAATTTAGCAAAAATCATTTACAAAATATAGCATTTATCGAATGGTATTTAGGTCAAAGTTGTTTCGTAATACAATATAAAATTATAATTTACTAAACGTTATTTGCATTTTGCAAAACTTCTTTTAATCTAAAAATATTTGTATTTTCCTAAAAGCATTTGCTCAAAGCCAAACCAAACGGGCCTTAGGCGGGTCCGGTTGTTCTAAAGGCGTGTTGAGCAACCGCCGAAGCTTGTGAGGGCTTCATCAGGAACAAAAGAATGTCTCGGCCGCACCGATACTTTAAAGGGGCATGAGCAACGTGAGTTGCTCGATACACAAAACGCCTCTGAAAATCTAAGGAAAGAGAGAGAGACCGACCTGCAATCCCTCACTTTTTGGGCACTTTTTGGGCACTGATGGTAGTTCAGTACGTGAAGGAAAAGGCACATATCTTTAGATGATGTCTTGATTCGTCTAGGTGCAGTGTGTCTGTCGATTCGTCGACATGCGTGTTGAGATATTTCAGTGGGATTACAAAAATCTTGGAGGGGACGGACGATATCGGGTGACTGGATTGGATGGGACCATAGCACTGCTATGGTATGATAGCAGCTCAACTTGAGAACTCGGATTCCGCTCAAAACTCACTAAGCGAATTGCTCATCGTGGCCCTGCCTTCATTACTGGTCCTCGGTAAGGGATTTAACTCAAGATATCAGCAATTCCTGATCACTGCATTGAAGCTCATTACAGGAACCTTCGCCGGTCTCTTTTTCTTGGCAATAACGCACGTGGGTTTCAGGCCACGCACGTGCCTGGGCCGTGGGGTCCAAAACCCGAGACACAATTTTTCTCACCGGCTTATTTGCTCATGGCATTCAGTGAATCCAAGCATGGGATTGACAGCAATACGTATCCACCTCGTAGTGCAACCTCGGATTTGTCATTATTAAAGAAGGATTATCTTAAAAGGTTGATGTTAAAATTCAAGGAGTGTATTGATAACCCAATACACTTTGCGGTATGAGCAAGCAAGCGTTGTTGGTTCATTGGACTTCCCACGATAAACCTTTCGCACGAGTTTTCAAACTCCTTCTCTCTCTCTCTCTCTCTCTCTCTCTCTCAATTTGTCTACTTTGATTGTATCATTGGGGATCCGGAATGGGTTGAATACAGAGTGGAAACACGAGTCTTCTTCCTTATAAACGATATTTCCTTTTGTTTTCTTCTGTCGAAAACTACGATTCTCTTTTTCAGTTGTAAATTTCTTTGCTTTTGTAACTAAAACTTGTTGAGAAGTGTTCTCAGGTTATTTGCAATATAGTTTTTAATGCATTGCGATTCCACAACCGTATAACCAATGCTTTTTAACTGTTAAATTTTTCTTAAATTAAATTTGATTTGATTTGATTTGATTTGATTTGTTGGGTACCCTTTTTCACCCGATGGAACCAGCTGGGAACTTTCTTTCTTTTTTTTTGGGGGGGGCGAAAAACAGCTTAGAACCATACCGGCAAGAAGCCGAGGCTGGCCGCTGATTTTTGACTGCCACCAAACTCACGGATGCGTCGTCCCCATCTCAATCGCTCCGAATATAAAATGGACCGGAAGTACTCCAAATGATTAGTCCTAGTAGTAGTCAACACTCGAGTGCTTATCCATAACTTCCCTGTGGAAACAAAGCTTGCTTCTGAAGTAAAAAAGCTCGACAGCTCTGATTGACTCCTCTCTTTTAACCTTTCTGTTTTTTTTTTCCTTGGGCTGGCAGCAGTAACTTCATCTTTAGCGCGTATTGATTTCGATTTAGCTGAATCTATTGGAACCGCGCGCACCTCTTTCGTCCCTCGTCCCCTAACAACTCTGCCCAATCCAAAATATCGCAAAAGCCAAGCCTCCTCCCTCCTCTTTAAAACCCTCTCAAACTCTGCGGAAGCGTAGCACCCAACACCGAGAGAAACAGAGCACTCTGTTTTCCTTCTCTCGAATGGCGTCCTCTCTCTGCCTCTTCGTCCTTCTCCTCTTCATCGTCGCCCACCACCTCCCCACCTCCTCCTCCGCCCCCATCCTCCTCCCTCTCACCCACTCCCTCTCCTCCTCCCGATTCAACGCCACCCATCACCTCCTCAAGTCCGCCTCCGCCCGCTCCGCCGCCCGCTTCCGCCACCACCGCCTCGGCCGCCACCTCCCCCACCGCAGCAGCAGCGGCCGCCGCCAGGTCTCCCTCCCTCTGTCCCCGGGCAGCGACTACACCCTCAGCTTCACCCTCGACTCCCACCCTCCCCAGTCCATCTCTCTGTTCATGGACACTGGCAGCGACCTCGTCTGGTTCCCTTGCGCCCCTTTCGACTGCATCCTCTGCGAGGGGAAGCCGAACCCCAACCACCGCAACCCCGTCGTCGCCCTCAACCGTTCCTCCACGTCCACCGTCTCTTGCAAGTCCCCTGCATGCGTGGCCGCTCACTCCTCTCTCTCCTCCTCCGACCTCTGCGCCGCAGCTCGCTGCCCGCTCGAGTCCATCGAAATCTCCGACTGCGCCTCCTTCTCTTGCCCACCGTTTTACTACGCCTACGGCGACGGCAGCTTCATTGCCACCCTGTATCGCCACTCCGTTTCCATCCCGACGTCTCCTCCCGCCTTAGTCCTTCGTAATTTCACCTTCGGGTGTGCCCACTCAGCCCTCGGAGAGCCGGTTGGAGTCGCCGGTTTCGGCCGCGGCTCCCTCTCTTTGCCAGCTCAGCTCGCTCGCCTGTCGCCCCAGTTGGGCAACCGGTTTTCTTATTGTTTGGTGTCTCACTCTTTCGAGCCGGACCGAGTTCTCCGGCCGAGCCCTCTCATCCTGGGGCGGAAGGAGAAAGTGATCAGCAACGAGGAGGCGGAGTTCGTGTACACCGAGATGCTGGACAACCCGAAGCATCCGTACTTCTACTGCGTCGGGCTGCAGGGAATATCCGTGGGCCGGAAGCATATTCTGGCGGCGGAGAATTTGAGGGCAGTGGACAGCCGCGGGAATGGCGGGATGGTGGTCGACTCGGGGACGACGTTCACCATGCTGCCTGCGGGCCTGTACGGCTCGGTGGTCGCCGAGTTCGAGCGGCGGCTCGGCCGACTCCATAAGCGGGCAACCGAAATAGAAGACAAGACGGGACTGAGCCCCTGCTACCACTTCGACAACGACACCATCGCGAGCGTGCCTACCGTTTCATTGCATTTCGTGGGGCAGGGGTCCAGCGTGGTGCTTCCCAGGAGGAACTATTTCTACGACTTCATGGACGGCGGCGACGGCGGCAGCGGGAGGCGGCGGCGAGTGGGGTGCTTGATGCTGATGAACGGCGGGGACGAGGCCGAGGCGGAGGGCGGTCCCGTGGCGACCCTGGGGAATTATCAGCAGCAGGGCTTCGAGGTGGTGTACGACCTGGAGAAGCGGAGGGTGGGGTTCGCCCGACGGCGCTGCTCCTCCCTGTGGGACAGCCTCAACCAACACTAGTCACGACGCCGCATCAAACCTTCGGTCAACGGTCGCCGGTCGGGGTCATTCGATCCCGGACGAATAAGACACTCGACTCGTTTCGAACGATCCGAACCGGGGGAGGGGAAATGTCAAATGCAAAGTTATTGTAAAGTTTTTCAGCAGTGTACAGCTTCCTTCTGTGTACAGCAAGTCTTTATATCAAATTTGAGTGAATGTTCGGAGAAAAGTTATCGGTCGATCGACAGCGTTCACATGAAGTGCGATAAAATCGATCCAATGAAGAGCTTCGATCGTGGGACCTAGACGTAACGTACGAAGACCTCGAGGAGGCATCTCGGTCGCGACTCTCCCCCACTAGCCAGGTAGCACGACCGTCCTTCGGTCCTCGTGCTGCATTCCGATACTCGAGTACTGAAAACATGTCGTAGCGGATGGTAGGGGGAGCAAACGAGATCGTCTTTTCTCAGGTGATCCGACGAGGAATCCGGACACGATCCATCCGATTCTGACCCAATTCCGCGCCTCTTGTCTTGACGTGCTGTACCGTGGGAACTGGGAAGCATATCATGAGGGCTGGGGGGATTGTTCATGAGGTGGTGGGGGTGCTTTGTGGAAGTAGTGAGTTGAAATCGCCCGCTCCTCGGATGCGAAACTTGTCGCTAAGTTCTCCGTCGGTTCAACCGTTGCGATTGCACAAACGAGTCGGGACGAGGAAGCACTGAATCTCCGACGCTGGTGGTGAGGAGGAGGGAAAGATTTTAGGCGCGGTTGACTTTTCTATTTCTTTTTCTTTCTTTTTGTCTTTTGAGTTTTGTTGACTAGTGTTCCAGATAGCCCTTGGCGTCTCTGGTAATCCAGCGGACTGCAAGGGTGTGTTCCTTATTCGTCCGTACCCGCATGCCCTGCATGCCTAGTTGAAATTTGTATCTTCTTCTTTTTTCAGCAGGCAATACCCTTTGGCTAAGTTTGATCATCTGAATTTTTTACTAGGTAAGACTGAATATGATGAGATATGAAATATAATAAATTTTATTTTATCATATCCATTGTTTAATAGTAATAAAGTTGGACATATTTATATCATATCATATATATTGCTTGGTATAAACAGTATATTAATATAAATGAACAATAAATTTTCTCTCGCGACATTTTTACCTACTTTAATTTTATTTATTTATTTATTTAATTCTATTTTTTAATTTTTTTTTTTACTTCTTTCTTCCATTTCCATCATTCTCTAATAAAATTTTATTAACTAGAAAACTGTACTAATATACTTGAAATATTAAAACACCTAAAATATGTAATAAATATATATTTTTTATATTGAATTTATATTATAAGATATAATTAAATTCGAATATATAAATAAAATTAAATCAAATTGAAAAATCAATTTTTTTTTTTTATTTTGAATTTCTTATATTAGAATTCAAACATTATTTATATTGAAATATAATTTTAAATTTGTTAATTTAAGAAGTTTTTTTTGAGAAAAATAACTTTTCATATTATGAAATTAGAAATCTTATTCGCTTTTATCCTACCTCCTCCATAGGATAATTTTATTCAGCCTATATTCTCTCTATATTTGATTTTAACATGTTCTACATAGGCACTCAACGTGCGATATGATGAAGATTTAGATGAAGTCTTTTATCCTATCCTGAAATTTTATTATGACCGCCAAATGTGGTTTATCGGTGTTTTACCGGACAATGATGAAGTCTTTTAAGGACTTGTTTAAATCCAAACCTCTTAAATACACTTAATTTAAAATTACTATGCAAAATCGTGGGTTTAGCTAAAAAATCCCAAGAAGATGGACGAGGGATATGGAATCTTCCCAAATTGAATGCTTTTCCAAATGGAGAAGAGCCATTTGTGGGCGAGGGGGGAGTCCCAAAGCTAAGGGAGCTGGCAGCACAGAGTCAAGCTCAGCTCATGCCCAATCCAGCTGTTCAGCAATTACTCTTCTTGAGGGGAGAGCGGGGCTTTTGAGCAACTTGTACCACCCCCACACGTCTATCAATTAAATGTCAAAAAAGAAGAAATTTAATGAGGAACTTATCAACAAATGTCTCGACGACGTTAGTTAAGACCGCTAAAGGTGTTGATGCCTAGGGCTATCCAAAAGAATTAGGAGTTATCCGAATCGCTTGGAATAGGATTGAAATTAGTGGATATTGGTTTGATACCTAGTTCTAAGTTTGAACCACTCACTTGCGCATCCTAATCGGACCGGTAAATTTTTAAGAACTTTTTTCAACTGAAACAAATATTATGACAAATGAAAACTTTAAAACTTCTAATATAAAGCTCAACACCAATTACCTAAGTGTTTACCTCGTCTCACTCTCAACTTGTCCGAGTTGTCTCTCTCTCTCTCTCTCTCTCACACTTACGGCCTCGGCTCTCAAGTTCAACACCCATTAACTCACGATCTCAACTCTCACCTTTTAATATGAGTTTAATCTTTAACTAATCTTGCAATTAAGTATAGGGAAGTTCTTTGTTTTTTTTTCTTTACTTTGGCTTGTTGGAAAATGTTGCATTGAGTGTGCGAAACTTGGTGGTATCAATTATAGAAACTCACCTGGAAACCGAACCGACGATCAAGTTCTTGGGTGAATCCATAGAACCAACGGGTAATTTCCGGTTCCACTTTTTTTGAAACTAGTTTCTAGTGGGTGGTTCTTGGTTTTAAGATATGAACCACCCATCCAAACTATGCTCATCCCTAATGATAGTCCTAATACACTTTGAAAATTTGCATGATGTTTCACTTACTTGGAATAAAAATCATTATGTTCCCAAAGAGGCACTTTTTTCACATTTTTCATGTTATAATGAAGGCCAAAATTCTATGAGAAAATGATGTAAATAGTCCCTAAATTTCAATTTAATGCGTATTGTGATCCATTAAATTTTCATTTGTTCTATGATCACTAACCATTGGCTCAATACATAATATATCTCATGAATTTTTAATTTGTTTAATGTGAACTTTGAACTTCCGATATCTGAAAATGTTCAATAATTTAAGGACTAAGTTAAAGCATATTAAACAAATTAAAAGTTTAAAAATCATATTAAATTAGAGTTAAGAAATTATTTATGATATTATCTCAAATCTTTTTTAACAGCTCGTCTTTACTCCCTCCGTATATAAGAGTTCTATCAACGGCCCGCATTTTAGAGGCATTTATTGAATAACTAATCAAGAAATGCCAACACATCGGCTGTTCTCTTTGTTGCTGCGTAGTACTTTGAAAGGACAAATCGTTTTGTACAGAATATGTATTCAACAAATGCCTCGACGTCTCGTTTGCACGAAATCGGAGTGTTTCTCGAATGATTACTTGCTCCTTCCCCTCCCTTTCTTGCCCCGACCGTTTTAGAGCATGCATGACCGGTCCAAGCAATCAATTTGAACAAAGTTCCCAGTTGGATTTTACTTCGTTCGATTCATCTCAACAAGTTGGTTCATTCAAATTTACAAACTTCCTACGGCACCACCAAACGTATATTGCTATATGATTGCATTCAGTCCGCAAGATGACGAAAGCTTAAATTTTGATTTTCTCTTTTTTAAAATTTTGCCAATTTTTATATTCTTACTTTTCATGTTCATGATGTTAATGTAAACAAAATCATGGAAAGTGGGAATTCAATCAACTCATTGGTCGTTTTATAAATTTTCAAGAATAAAAATAAGAGGTTTTCATTTAAAAAAATGTACCCTGAAATTTTGTTTTTCCAGTTTTAGTGCATTCATCGTCACGAGACATGTGTAATTAATATATCGAAAATCAGATAATTTTTTTAATTAAGCATGCTTAATTAGTGTTTTGGGGCGGCGGAGATAAGAGAACCTATTCTTTGGTGGGCCCCGGATTGCGGCGGCCAATGAGGTATCAAACTTTTTTGTCCGTTAGCTGTCGATCTCGAGCATTGTTAGAAGAGGAGGAGGAGGAGGAGGAGGAGGATCATTGCTTTTGGTAGGTGCTTCCTTTGCTTTAGTGGGTGCCCTTTCATGTCGAAAACCTTAGGAATCTATAAATCCCAATGATGCCGCTTTAGAGTTTGGACCATGATGGATGGAGTCCCTCGCCTCCATTCATTGAGTTTCGTTAGAAGTAGGTAGTGTTTTCCTCATTTGTCATGCGCATTTAAGTGCTCTCAAAACATTCAAGTGATGCAGACGATATTTTCAAAAATATATATGTTTTTAATATTTATTAATTTGAGTTTCCGAAATTTCGAAAGCAAGACGAAAATGGAGATGCCAATTGGTTTAATCAAAAGCCACAAAAAAAAAAAAAAATCCAAACTTTACGTATTGTGACATATTAATTTTAAATTATTTTATATAACATTAAAACCTCTAAACTTGTATCTATGTGATACATTTACTACGTTTTTTTATGATACCAAAAACTCCAAATTTTTACATACGTGACGCATTTACCCAATTTTTATTATTATTTATAACACCAAAATCCCAAAAATTTTCTATGATACGGGATTCTTTGGATAAACGTGTCATACAAGTACACGTTTTGAATTTTTGGTGTTATAGGAAAAAATTTGGGATAAATGCATCATACGATACAGATTTAGAGTAAATGTATTATATAAGTACAAGTTTAGGATATTTGATATCATATAAAATAATTTAAAATAAATATGTCACAGTTAATAAATTTTAGGGTTTTTTGGTTGATCCTATCTATTTCTACTCTAATACTTAAACTTTTATATTGTCTTCTTATATAATGCGAGAGTCAAAATCTAATATTTTAAAAGGGTTGGGCGGTAACGATTTAAATCAATTGAGAGCCATTTCAGCGAGTCTCGTACGGCCAATGTTCGAACACGTGGCAGGAGATAGACGACAGAAGAAGCCGCCAAGCGAGGGATTTTGTCTTTTTGTGCGGAGGATGACGTTATGAATCCCGTCACGTCGTAAGTTCCCGAAGCGACAGCTCCGTGTGGGTCCCTCCTGGGTACACAGCTGGAAGTCCCCGCACGTGACATTCTAGATCGTTCCACACGTTTTCCTTTCCTGGGCCCCACTCCCCCTCTTTTCGTAATGGCGTCTACTTTCCGACAGCTTTCGCTAGGAGAAAAAAGAGATTTAACGTTATTCTGCTGGAGATATGCATTTATTTTTGGAAACAAATATTAAAAACAACCTATTTTTCTTGGATTCTCGGTGGCACAATTATTTTGAATTTATAATTTTTTAAAAAATGCGATAATTTGATAATCTTAAGGGTTTTATTGGATTTCTGGCCAAGAAAGAGGCCCTTCTGGATTATTTGCCATTTTCTTTCCCCTTGTATATAGCCTCCTCTGTTGCTCTCTATCAAGCACCGTACATTTCCCATGCTCCATTCAAGCAAGGATTTTACTTGCAGCTTTTTTATTTTCATTCGACAATTGATTTGTTTTTTTTGCATCTTTTGGTTAATATTGAACAACCCGAATTTTTAACAAACGATCATCGTGAGATTTAAGTAAGTAGACAACTAACTCATAGATATTTAAGGGAAAACCATTAACCACTTCGATGATGCAGCATGAAGGTTTTTACGCTGGAAAGAGAAAATTATGTCAAGGCATGCGGCTTTGTGTAATTAATTAAGAATTTGAAGGATGCTTTTTATTTCATGCAATGTTATTGAAATTGCAATTCTATATAAATGGGAAAACAAGTTCATGCTCGCGATAGAAAATTTTTGTCCAAGTCCACTCATGATTAGAAAGAGTTAATTTCAAATTTGGTTAGGTAAGTTGAGCTTGAAATAGTCATAGAATAATATTTATGCTTGTATGCGAAATTACTGAGCTTGTAATGTTTTTCAATTCGACAACCTCCAAGAAAATGATCTTGCAAAGACTTAGGAATTTTTATTCTCGAAATATGAAAAGTCAAAGGTACATCAAATTCACATGAAAAATGAGAAAGATGAATTGTGCCGCCGCCACTTGATCAATTGACCATGTTTCAATGCCTAGCTACAAGTAAAATGTCTACTTTCTGAAAGTTTACCAAGTTTTGGACGACAGATCGGTATGATTTCCGGTGGAAAAGCTAAGCGAAGGGGGGAAATTTGATTAGGTGGGTATTTCATTTTGAAGATTTCAAGGAACATATTTCGTGTTGCTAAGGTATATGATTAATTATGTAAAGTCAAGACAAGTTAAATTCACATGAAAAACGAGTGAGTTGAATTGTGCCGCCAATTGACTAATAAACTATGTTTCGATGCCTAGCCACAAGTGAAATGTCTACTTTCCGAAAAGTTACCAAGTTTTGGATGGTAGACTAGTACAATTCCGGGGGCTATATTAAGATTTCAACAGCTACAATTATGCGAAAAACGGGGACATAAAAAAGCTAGAAAAGGGGAAAACTTGATTAGGTGGGTATTCCACATTGAACATTTCAAGCGATATTTGTCGTGTTTTTATAAGATATATGATTGCATATATTCATCTTTTTCCCCCTTTTTTCTGCAGACTATATTTATAACATCCATTTATTCTGGCCAGGCCGTACTCGAAACATTAAAAGCCGACCTCCCCATTACCGGGTTCCGCTGTCGGGTCAATTCGGCCCACTCCCCACCCACTACGGCCACCACTGCTCATTCCTCTTGTCCTCGTTTCATAAAAAAAAATCAGCAGAGAAAGCAAGTGGTCGCGCATCGTCTGGCACATAATATGAACACCAGACAGGACAGAATCCCTTCTTTGAGATTGAGGCACCCACTCCGGTTGGCCCTTCTTCCGATCCAAAAGACGAACGATGCCCATGTTTGGCTAAGTGCCCATCTTTTTATAAACATTTTCTTCGACAGTGAGAATATTACTTTTAATATTTTTCGCTAAACGAAAGCATTTGATATGAAAATTGAGGAACGAGCAGGTGCGGGATTTTAGCCTTTCGTGTCCTCTTGGCTAAGGTCCAAGAGATCAGTGCAGACTCCAGGCTGTATGGAATCCGGGAATTGGTTCTTCACTATTTTCTTTTTTGGGTCGATGAAACATGGAGGAATATCATCAGAGAGATTAAAGTATTGTCTACGAAATGACAGGTCAATCTTGGAATGGGAGAGATTTTGTGGGGAATCGGTGAGACATGTGTGATCTTTAACCTTGGGAAATTCTGACTCGAATCATCATCGTTGAGATTGAAGATCTGTATGGAATGACTATTTCATCTCCGTGCTTTGATTGAGAATGTGGAGGAGGGGAATTTTTCTTTTTCTGTTTTGTTGTTTCAATCTTTATGGTCGTTGATACTTTGAACAATATAAGGAGCGACCATCATTACAAGATATAGACATGCACGTGTCCTTTCTGTCACATATTAATAAGGGAAAATGATTCTTAAATTTTGGTCGAATGTACAATATCATCTCCAAAATTTTGAATCATTCAACATGATTTCTGAAATTTTATTAAACATTCAATTTAGTCCATGTACTATATGAAAAATGTTTAATGCTGCCACTGAATTTGAATTGATGGAAGATAAGATTTAATATTTTCATATAATTTAGAGATTATATTAAACATTTAGCAAAAGTACAAAGACTATATTAAACAAATTAAAAATTCAAAGATAACATTGTATATTAGTTTAAAATTCATGAATCATATTAAATAAATTAAAAATTCAACTATAATATTGCATTAGACTAAATTTCAGATTATTTGTATTATTATACCTATTAATAACAATTATCCCATGTGTGCATGAGACTTCCTGAGGGAATGGGCACACCTAACTCGATAGACCATCTAATCATTTTCACATTTAGTCGATTAAAACTTGAATGGGACATCGCACGGAACGTTTAAGACTTTTGGAGTAATTTACTCCAATCGTTCCGTCAAAGGTTTCATAGGATATCTCACTCAAATCTCCTTTTGGCCATTCTCAAACATCGACGTTCACCGGAAAGTAGACATTTTTTAATGACAATTCGCAAGACATCTCCTAGTTTCCTTTGCTTCAGATTGTGCAAGCCCACTTTCCAAACCTTGTCATATGAGGAGGTAATGGGCCAACTCCTAAGCCCATTAGCTTGTATTGGAGCCTACGAGCCCATATTAGAGGGCCCATCAGAGGTACTTCGGTTTCCAGTTGCACCTTTAGGAAAAGATGAAGTTAGCTTTGACTCTTTTGGCGCCTCTGGTGGGAACGAAGCTGGTATGAATAGCATTTGCTTGCTTAGCTCACGGTTCTCTTGGTCTCCACGCATTCCAAAACCCCAAATGAAGCATTGCACCTGATGTCTTTTTCATCCTCAACCTTGCATTCCCTTGCAATCTTTCTCTCTGTCCGGAAAGTTTATGACTCGTCGATATGTTTTGTCAGAGCGGGTCAGTAGCTGATTACAGATTGGGTCTGTGATCCTGCACGAGGGTCTTGATCCTTCCGATCATTAGTCGCCAAAGGGTTGAAGTTCCAGTTTCTGAAACCGAGATTGCTACATGCTTAAGGGGAGCGAATGGATAAGCGTTGGCTCAATGAAAGTGATAGAGTCACAACCATAAGGAGAGGAGATGGAGAAGGGGAAAAGCTGCCGGCTGCTGCGGAACAGCCCTTCGCTCAAGGCGGGGCACAGTTTTCACAAGTTTCAGGGAATAAAGAGAAAAAATGGTCCTGGTTGTCGAGTTTAAGCATGAAGTCTGCACTGTCTTGTCCTTTGAAGTTCAGGGATTCATTGAAGAAGATGACCAAGAGCCAAAGCATAAATATGTATGTCGAGGGAGTCCCTGATAATCCAAAGGAAGCGCAAATTGTCGAGTCCTTTCGGGAACTTCTCTTTCTCGAGGGCCATACTGCAGGGAAACAAATTAACTACCACACACTTTTGCGGTAAGTATAAATCGTCTGTGGAGCTGGCAATAAGATGTATGAATTCTGTCATTTAGTTACCAAGTACAAGACTCATGCTGGATGTAGCTATTAAAGATGGCATTTGCAGGGTTTTAATGGAACCGTATTATTTTTTCCTGCTTTCAGGTTTCTAAGAATGAGGGACTTTGATATTCCAAAAGCAAAAGAAGTTTTTCTTAACTATGTTAAGTGGAGGGAAGACTATGGGGTTGAGGCGATTTCAAAGGCGACACTTCCTATCCTCTTTGATTGTCCTCGTATTTTTGTTTGAATATGTTCGACTTTGACTTAGTTTGAAGCAGTACACCTGACAGTTGACTAATATGGCTTGCCTAATAAAAAACAGTGCTGCTTAATTTGGTCCAAATGCCACATTTAATATTACTTACAAGTTATCTGTTTCTCTTACAAGGGACTGATCTGTTTGAGATATTGCAGGAGTTCAGTTTTGAAGAGTACTCGGAGGTAAAGAAGTACTATCCTCATGGATATCATGGCGTTGATAGATACGGTAGGCCGATTTATATTGACAGGCTTGGCATGTTGGACCTCAATTCCCTGCTGCAAGTGACTACAATAGAACGGTTAGTTAGATATCACGTATCGGAACAAGAGAAGACACAGAATCTGAGGTACCCGGCATGTTCAATTGCAGTGAAGAGGCATGTAGCGTCTACAACAAGTATTTTAGACGTTAAGGGAGTGGTGAGGACCTGATTTTCAATGAAAATTTTGTGGAATTTCCAACAGCAAGGGTTAGTCAAACTTTCTGGTTTATGGATTTTTCTTAGGGGATGTCGAATTTCTCAAAGCCTGCGAGGTGTCTCTTCTTGGAGATTCAGAAAATCGATAGTAATTACTACCCAGAGGTATGTCAGGCACTGTGATCACTAAAAGCCAAGCCAGTGGCTATTTCAACAGATTTGTTGCCGTCTTTGGGCATTCGATCGAGTGCGAGATGAAAACAATATATAGACTGGTTGAGAATATGATTTAGGACCAGCCGACACTTCATCGGAAAGTAATTTACTGCTTATGATGATATGGCCTTGAAAATTTGACCGCATCGATGTAGCACATTCAGGTAGTGATGACAAAGGTTTACCTTTCTAAGTGAATAACAAGTTTTGAATGCAGACGTTGCATAAGCTCTTCATTGTCAATGCTGGATCGGGGTTCAGGATTCTGTGGAAAGCCCTCAAGGCTTTTCTTGACGTGAGTACATTGGCTAAGATCAAAGTGAGTGTCATTAGTCCCCATTGGTTTCCACTGATCGGAGGACTCAAAAGACTGCAAGAGCGAAATGTTCAGTATAACCTGTGACCTGAGCACTCGGATTTTCTGTTGTCAGGTGCTGGGAGGTGACTATCTCAACGATCTCCTTGAAGTTATCGATCCTACGTATGTTCTGGTACTTACATATTGGTGCTACATCTAGAAGGAGGAATTGGTTAATTATTATGATCCGGCATGCTTAAGCAGTTCATTCATCGAAAAAATTACAACAAAAGAAAGCCTGTTACAATGTACACTACTCGTGCAGAAACTTGCCGATTTTTCTGGGTGGAAATTGCACTTGCGCTGACTATGGCGGTTGCTTGTTTAGCGACAAAGGACCGTGGCACAATCCAGAGATTGTAGAGATGCTTCAGGTCAGCTTTGGACATCTCAAAAACCACTTTTCTCAATTGCAGAAGTTTCAACCCCACATAATAATGCAATTGAATATGACACGTGATAAGTGCAGGAATCTTCATCTGCAGGAGAAGAAAACACCGATGGGATCCAAAGTGTGGTTCCCGAAGATAACTCGGTTCCCATTTTTGTAAGCAATTTCCTTTTCCAGAAATCCCAGTTTTCATCATCACACACCCAAATATCAGCTGAGTAACGGAGAATAAGTTATCCAGTTGTCAACAGTTCTATGGATGAGTCCTAGTTTGCTTTGCGTCAGGCTTGAACCTTGTGTTTGGATGTTAACCGTGTAATAATTGGGCCTCTTTTCCTCAATGAAGAGAGATTGTCAGGAGGATGCTGGAACAAAACCCGCAAACGGTGTGTTCTTGCAGACGATCCAAACTCTGGAAGATGTCCTGGGGGACACCAAGACAGTGAGTCGTAATCTCCCTCTCATCATGAAATCGGCCCGCAAACTTTCTTTTTCATCAAAGTCTTTCGCTTCCTTTAACAAAAGCCAAAAAAGAAGAAGAAAAAAAGCATTTTACATATTTAAACTTGTATTGATCTTCGTTTGGCAGAAAATCCAAGCACTGGAAGCTGCACTTGAGAATACTAAGACGGTAACGACTCCTGTTAATTCATAACCTCTTTGTCCCAAGCGAGTTCATGTCCTTTGTGTTCCTTCTTATCTTCCGTTCGCCTTTGACAGGTTCTGCAAGGACTTTCGCAGGAAATGGAAACAATGAATATTTGAAGAAATCTGCAAGTTTAACTAATGCAGATTTCGCAAGTCATAATAATACTAATCTCTTCATGTTCTATTGCTATTGATTCCTAAGTGTTATTGATACCCAGATTCTCTAACATACACAATGGGCCACTAACTCAAGAGATTCACTCCAGAAGCCATTTCTGCAGGCACCAAGTCAGTCGACTCTCCTTCATTTTTCCTTCATTTTTTCCTTAGTAAAGATTGTTTTTTTCCTGGGTTCTGTTTTTCTTTTCAAACGTGGATTGAATTTTTGACAGATGGTCTCGTCTTAAGCTTTCCAACATGTGAATTTAGTGTTCTTCTCTTGCACAGAATTCTGATGCAGCTGTGTTCTTGGATGGCTGTACTGTCTAATCCTCCTCTCTTCAACTTAAAAGCTGCCCAAGCCATTTCAAATTCCTGCGAACTTGGAGGGAGGGGGAGCTACAGAGAGAGCGGATTTCCAGCAATCGAAGAACGTCAGATTGCGACGAAAGCATAAAAGTCGGCGAGGCTAAAGCCTCTACCTTTTGATTTTCTTTTGAAATAACTTTTGGAATCATAAGAGAATCAACTCCATTACATGAGCATTGCATGGTTTGAAAATCTGCTAGATCCACACTCGTCGGCATAAACATCTAGTGTCGAAGCGTTCACCCGTTTTTCAGTATTTATAGTTACAAGAGAAAATGACGCAAATAATCCATGAATTTTGGTTTAATATGCAATTTAGTGTCATAAACTTGAACTTTTGGTACATGTTCAATATGGTCCATGAACTATATGAAAATGTTCAATGAAGTTTCAAAAGTTTGGGATTATATTAAACATGTATGAAAAGTTTAAAGACTACATTGAATTAATTAAAAATTGAGGAATGACATTACATATAGGGCTAAAGTTTAAGAATCATATTGAATAAATTAAAATTTCGATGATCAAATTGCACATTGAACCAAAATTCATGACTACTCCCTAGTTGCAATAATGTATGGATGAATAAAGAGAGGAAAATGTGGGCCTCGGTGATCGTGGGAGAGATCGATGATTTACTTAGTGAGAAGTGGGGCCTCGACCCATTTGATAGGCTTCGCTTCATCTGCCGTGTTAAGGAGGTATATGTCAGTGGGGATAATTGTCTAAAAAATCCTAAGCCTATTGCACTTTTACCAATTTAGTTCTAAACATTTCAGTTTTGCCAATTAAGTCCTAAATTTTTTCACTTTTTGCTAATCGAGTCCATCTAGCCAATTTTGACTATAATTCACTAAGGTGGACGATCGGCATTGAGATAGCACTTTTTAAATAATATTTTATGATTTTTTTTTCCTTTATTTGCTTTTTCTTTTTGGTTTTGGAGTCAGGGCCATTGAGGTCGGCCTGGGTGAGGGCTTGGCAGCCCTTGTCAATTCCAAGCGAAGGTTCATGCACCCTTGCTTTGACCAACGAGAGCGTCATGGCTCTTGCCTAGAGTTGGTGAGGGTCGGTTGGCTCTTGCTTGTGCCTGGCAACCTCATCAGCCTTAACTTCGAAAACCGTCAAAAGAAAGTAAAGAAAAAGAAAAAAGAAAAAATCACAAAAATTCAAAATATCATTAAATTATCATTAAAAAATGTCTAACTCAATGTTGCCTATCATGTCAGTAATATCCAACCAAAACTGATTAGATGTATTTAATTAGCATAATGTAAAAATGTTTATGACTCAATTGACAAAATTAAAATGTTTATGATTGAATTGAAAAAAATATAATAAAATTAGGACTTTTTGATAATTTTCTCGGTGATGGTGCCACTCAATAGTACCACCAACCTTTTATATCATCCTCAATTAATTCTAAGGGTTTAGAAATTAATAAAAGTTTGGGTCAAGCAAAATCAACCTTAACAAACATTTGATGACAAATTTGTTATTGTTTTTTTTTTTTCCTCATTATTTTGCCTTCAATCGCAATTTCTCTTCTTTTACTAATTTATCTTTCCTATTTTTTGCACTTATTATGCAATACAAGTCACGTAAGACTTGATAAAATGCTTAAACATTAAATTACGTATTTATTTAACAGTTTAAGTTTTTAAAAATAATTAACATGATCTCACGCAATCTCACTTTTAGAATATGAAGACCGGATTTCAAATCTTTGGAAATAATGGTCTCAACACCTTGATACGTGAAAGTCTTTCTTGAACTTTTGTGAAAACAAACATACAAAACCGGGTCCTTTCAAAGTAATCCATAGCAATATATATATATATATATATATATATATATATATATATATAAACTTAAATACAAGTGGAGTTTGACTTTTAGCACGTAGGAATATATGCGATTAGTTTTATTGGGACTGTCTAAGAATTGAACCGAATCAATTGGTCCAGAGCATAACCACTCTTTAGTGGAAAAAAAGTGATTGGTTCCGTTGAATCGAACTGGAACTGATGGTTTAGTCCGGTTCTTGATTTTAGGACCAAATGGTCTAGTCCCTCATTTCCAAAATTGGAAATTGGTCCTTCCAGTTTAGTTCTTCATTTTACTTTGAAATTGAATCGGATTGGAAATCAATAACCTTTGGTGTTATTCTTGTCATTATTAGACAAATCTGACATCTCAATTGGTTCTTTCCATGATCTTTGCTTTTTTAAGAAGCGAGCTTGACTGATGAGATGGCCACTGTGCAAATGTGTGTGTATGTTTTTGACATACGATGGAGGTTCTGACTGCTAACCCTAGGGAGTTGAAAGAAAGGCAGGCACAATAATGATGTTCATGTTCCAATTCACATTTAGGGCTTCGCCCCGTCTCTCTCCCTCTCTACATTTAGCTGACTCGAAGGCCGGAATGAGATTGGGTGGCGAACTACCGTTTCTGTCTAGATTGCTGCACCATCTACTGTGAAATGAAGGGACCTTTGGGCTGTAGAGAGGTATTTATACTAGTATTTCCTATTTGATGTTCGATTACAATTCGGCACATCACTCACTAATTGCCGATAAAAAAGATAGAGAGTATACAAAATTAAATAAGAGGGACGGGAAAGAAATTATCTATTATTCTCATGATTCATGTTTTCCCAAAATCATATCACCAAATATTAATATTCATATATATCCAAAAATCATTCTGGTCCATTGAAATATTGACAAATCCAAAGTTGAATGAAATATTTGCTCCCTTGTTCTTTGCTTGTTCTACATGGAGGTACGGATATCTCAAGTACTAAAACTCCGCACTATGGGACACTTATGTGCAAAAAATTTAGAAATGTATACTTAATTGCCAAAATCAATTAGAATAGATTAGTTATGTGTTAATGGCGAAAAAATCTGGCTAAGTTATATACATGACATTTTTTCAACGACAAGTGACGGGAGCTCAAAACGACATTGTTTTGGGCGCTAATGTGGTTAGACTTAGCCAAAACAACATTATTTTTTTACCTGAATTTGATTTTTAATATGAAAATTAATTAAATTAAAAAAAAAAACGAGAGAGACAAAGCACAAGCGGGAGGAGGCTCCCCCACCTGTGCCAGTTGCCCATCATTGATGGGGCAGGTGGTGATGGTCGGCGAGGGCTGGGAGGCCGGCGACCCTCACCCAGATTTGGGAGAGGGTCGCCACCTTCTCTTGGCTTCTAGCGAGGGCTTGTCAGCCCTCACCTAGGCGTAGATGACTCTTGCGGTCATTGTTGCCACCCCACCGACAATGGAGCGGTAGCCACAAGCAGGGAAGACCCTCGCCCACTTGTGTGGTTTTTTATTATTATAAAGTTTTTAATATTATTTAATTAATATTTATATTCGGGTCAAAATGACATTGTTTTAGTTGAGTCTAAATTGACTAAGTTTTCTGGCAAGCTAGGTTAGGGACTTATATTATTAAAAAAAGGTCATATTGGATTTTCTGCCACCTTCATCGGACTTAGCATTTTAATATCTCAATTTTTGTCCCAATTTTCTAAAAATGGCATCTAAGTGTACCATTTGAAATTTTTGATACTTAAATATCCCTTGTGTCACGTTTTGACACTTATGGTATTCTTTTGCCTTTTACATGTGTTGATTTTCTCTCAGCACGCTATTCACCTTAGAAATGGCATACCAAACAAAAAGCAAAATTAAGGAGCAGTAAGTACCAAGTAAGAATGACCGATCAAAAAAAAAGTACTAAGTAAGAATGATTAGCATGTGGGGTTCACGTCCGAAATTGTGCTTCATTGTACCATTTTTGGTTTTAGCCACCGTGCTTAATTTCCCCATTAGCTGACCTGATTAGAGATTGGGTCTGTGATCCTGCACGAGGGTCTTGATCCTTCCGATCATCCGTAGCCGAATGGTTAAAGTTGGAGTTTTAGAAACCGAGATTGCCGAATGCTTATTAAGGTGAGCAAATGGATAAGCGCAGACTCGATAAAAGTTATAAAGCCATAACCATAATAAGAGGGAGATGGAGAAGGGGAAGATCTGCCGATTGCTGCAAAACAGGACTTCACTTGAGGTGGGGCACGGTATTGGCGAGTAAAGAGAAAAAACAATCCTGGTTTGAAAGAAGATGGGAAGAATGCAATGAAGACAAGGAAGAATTGACACGAGAAAAGAATTATAGAAGGATTTTTTGTATTTCTTCTATGTATTGAACAATGTACAGAAGCAACAATATATAGTAAAAGGAAAGGACAATAAAGAAGGAAAGATTATATACTCTATTCTACGTATATCAAATCTAATCCTAACTTGACTTAATTATAATTGATATATTCTCGATATCTTCAGACATATCTTCCAATAATATATTCTTGATATCTTCAGACATATCTTCCAACACTCCCCCTCAAGCTGGTGGCTTGTATATGTCTAAGACACCAAGCTTGCCCAGAAGATATGTATGCTGCCTTTGACATAAAGGCTTGGTGAATATATCCGCTGGCTGTTCGGTGGTTCTGATTCCTCTTGTTTCAATTATACCTTCTTGGATCTTCTCTCTGGTGAAATGGCAATCAACTTCTATGTGCTTCGTTCTTTCATGTAATATAGGATTCATCGCAAGCTTGAGCGCAGAATCATTGTCACAAAACAATAAGGTTGATCCCTTAACTCTTTTTCCAAGGTCCGAGAGTAATCCTCGTAGCCAAATTACTTCGCAAACAGTTTTGGCCATGGATCGATATTTAGCTTCAGCGGATGATAAAGACACAAAGGGATCTGTTTCTTCATTTTCCATGAAAGCAATGAGTCTCCAAGTTTAATGCAGAAACCGGAGATAGATCTTCGACTCATGGGGCAAGTTGCATAATCTGAGTCGCAATAAGCTGTCGTTTCCATATTGCACTTGCGAGAAAGTAGAATCCCTAGTCTTGGACATTTCTTCAAATACCTCACAACCTTCAAAGCTGCATTCATATGAGACTGTTTGGGATTATGCACGAATTGACTCAGGGTCTGAACCGCATAACAAATGTCTGGTCTGGTCATAGTGAGATAAATGAGTTTGCCAATTAATCACTGATAAATTAATGGGTCCTTGAGCAATGGATCATCAATCTCAGATTTGAGCCCCATATCATATTCAGCTGTAGTCAACTTCACATTTTGTTCAATAGGAATAACTGCTGGCTTACACCCCGATGCACTGCTTCGATATGATTTCCAGTACATATTTCCGTTGGCTAAGAGATATCCCTTGGTCTGAGCAAGCTATCTCAATTCCAAGAAAATATTTTGGTGACCCTAAGTCTTTAATGTGGAAAGTGGAATGCAAATATTCCTTGAGTTTTCTCACAGCAGATTCATCATTTCCCATAATGAGTATGTCATCAACATATATCATCAAGTAAATAGATGACATACCTTTTGTCCATGTGAAGAGAGCATAATCGTGCTTGGACTGTTTGAATCCTGTAGCAGTGAGTGCATTGGTGAACTTGGCGTACCATTGACGTGACACCTGTTTGAGACCATATAAGGATTTACGGAGGCGACATACCTTAGACTCCCCCTGCCTCTGTAAACCCGGTGGAAGCTCCATATAGATTTCTTCATCTAAGTCACCATGTAGGAATGCATTGTTGACATCCATTTGGTGTAGAGACAGATCACGACATGCTGCAATTGATAGAAAAGTATGGACCGTGACATCCTTCGCCACTAGAGAAAAAGTTTCATGATAATCGAAACCTTCTCGTTGAGTAAAACTTTTGGCCACTAATCGAGCTTTATATCTTTCGATGGAGCCATCTGCCTTGTATTTAATCTTGTACACCCACTTGCAACCAATTGGTTTATGATGAGAAGGTAATGAGACAATGTCCCATGTACGATTTTCCATCAAGGCATGAAGTTCATCCTCCATAGCTTTCTGCCATCGTGGATCTTGTACTGCTTCATAATAATGGGTTGGTTTCTGCCCCTCAAATACCCGACTAATGCAGCACATGTGGTCCGAAGACAACCGATGAAAAGAGACATACGAAGAAATAGGATAACGAGTACCTGATGAGTTTGAGGAAGCATAAACATAATCTCTCGTCCATGTAGGTGGACGGCTAATACGCTCGGATCGTCGAGGTGCATCCTGCTGTGGAATGGTAATGGATTCCTCATTTCTGGATGCATCCTCTGTGGTCGGAGGAACTGTTTCTGGAGAAAAATTGGATTCTTCCTCATTTATTGCATATTCTGGCATATTTGATTGATCCATAGCTGTTGTTGGTGCAGAAGGCTTGTCAGATGATGGTGTAACAGCTTCTTGTCGATGCTCGGTAGGTGCAATAATGTAGGATTGTCTAGGAGATAAGTCCTCTTCAGAAAGGAAACGATGAACATTTGTACTCTGATCCAATTTTTGAGAAGAGGATAATTCTTCATGAAAGGGGAATATATATTCATGAAAAACAACATCCCTGCTGATAAAAAAATCCCCAGTGGATGGTTCATAGATCCGATATCCTTTCTTTAGGTTCGGATACCCCATGAATATACATTTACGAGCTCGGGGACTCATTTTATCCCGAGGCCCCACTGTAGTCATGTAGCACAAGCAACCGAAAACCCTCAAATTTTGAAGTTCGGGTTTCTTTCCATAGAGCATTTCAAAAGGTGTCTTCCCATCAAGAATACGACTTGGCATGCGATTGATTAGATAAGCAGCTGTGACCACATAGTCTCCCCAAAAAAATTCAGGAATAGAAGCTTGAAATTTAAGGGCACGTGCGACTTCTAATAAATGACGATGTTTGCGCTCTACAATTCCATTCTGTTGTGGGGTATAGACACATGATCTCTCATGTAGAATCCCATTGGAAGAAAATAAGGACATGCATTCACTACTGAAAAATTCTTTGCCATTATCAGTACGAATGCGTTGCACACTTTTTCCAAATTGATTTTTTTATAAAGTAATGAATGTTTTCAAATGGGATAGAACTTGACTTTTAGACTGCATGAGAAATACCCAAGTAGCACGTGAGAAGTCATCCACTATTGTGAGGAAAAAACGCGAGCCATCGCGATGTGGTGTGTGATATGGCCCCCAAACATCGACATGAATCAAGGAAAAAGAGCTCGTAGCACGAGAAGTGCTATTTGGAAAAGGCGTACGAGTCTGTTTTGCTAAGGGGCAGATAGGGCATTGAGGATAAGGAAAAGAGGCAGTATGACCCAATCTTTGATGATTAAGAGAAATTTTATCATTGGCAGCAGTATTACACAATGATTTTTTATTCAATTCAACAGAGGATAATATGAAATCACTAGGGAAATTGATCCAGAAATATAGCCCTTGCGAGACACTACCCAAGCCCATCCGTTTCCCAGTCGAAAGGGCCTGAAAGAAACAATTATCAGAATTGAATCGAATTTGACAAGAATTTTCCTTACAAGCTCGAGAAACTGATATGAGATTGAAATGGAAATTTGGAACATAGAGCACATTTCGAAGTGTAATGAGTGGACTAAGGTCAACTGTGCCAGTCATCATGACATGTGTGGTGTTTCCATTTGGGAGTTGCACTGAAATTGGTAAGTGCAATTTTTCGATTTTTGAAAAGAAATTTTTGTTGCAAACAATGTGGTCACTAGCTCCGAATCTATTATCCATGCATCTTTAGAAATCGAATTCATCGTGCAATATGAAGTACCTGTAAAACTCCCACTTTTATCAGAGGTGTCCAACCTCTTTAGGGCCTTCAGAAGTTCTTGATACTGGTCATCATTAATTGTTGGACGTAATTTGTCCAGATGTTGACCTGTCATCTACAAAACTGTCGAAAGATCCATTTTTCCTTTTTCTCCGGGTTTGCCATGCAATTTCCAGCAATTATCGATCGTATGATGTGGACGTCGACAATAATCACAGTATAATTTTCTTTTTTCTTTAAAATTACCCCTTGATGACGTGGCAAAAGGAGGGCCATTGGATAATTTAAAAGCTGGTGCCATCGTGGCTCCATGAGGACCGTCCGATCCCGCGAACGATCGGACATTACGAGCACCATCCGATCCAGATGGAGCGATCGCGTATGAGGCGTCCGATCCAGATCTAGGGGACGAATATAGGCCATCCGATCCAGTCAGTGGGTGATGTCGCTGCGAGCCGTCGGATCTCTTCATCAAATCTGGGCCGTCCATCCTCCTTCTTCTCTCTTCAGTGGAGACAAACCCTAGGGTTTCAGTTCGTCTCTCTCCCCGCCCCTTTGTCGCAGCCCCTCTGTTTTCGCCCGCATAGGCGGAGAGGGCCATCCCTTCTCCGGCGTTCGGTTGGTCGGAGGTGGCAAGGCGCTGGTTCTCTTCCTAGACGGCGAGCTGGTAAATCCGTCCGAGTGGTGGCATGGGTTCCATCGTCAGGATCTGTGACCGAAAACCTTGGTAAGATTCGTTCAGTATCAAGAGAAATCGAATGACCTTTTCTCGATCCTTTATGTTTCGATACTGTTGTAGGGTTGATTCTGGCCCTTCTAGCTTCTCTTCGACTTTCTTCCGCTTCCATAAAGCCGAGAGTTTGTTGAATGTTGCGGTTATGCTCATGTTCCCTTGTTTCGAGATCTCGAGAGTTCTTTGGGTTAATGAAAAATCTTGACCCGATCTAATTTACCGTACATTTCCTTGATATTTTCCCACATTTTTTTCGAATCCTCCGTTGGGGGTAGCCCGGCCGCGACTTCGGAGGTGATGCAGTTTCCGATTCACGTTCGGACGAGTTGATTGCATTTTCTCCACAGTCGTGCCGCTCGCTCGTCGGACGGAAACGGGACTGTTCCGTCGATAAACCCCTCATTGTCTTTGGTGACCAGCGCTCGCCGGAACTCCCGCGACCAGTTTGAGTAGTTGTCGGCTCCGGTTAGCTGCTGCGTGATGATTCGCAGCCTGCCCGTTCGTCGGCCGACGACGTGTAGAGCGGGTTGCTTAGGGCTCGGGGCCGCTAGTCGCGGCAAACGGGTGCGGGAAGAACCCGGGTTGAGGAACCGGGTAGGGATTCGGACCGGGCCGAATTACCCGACTCGCCCATGTGACCCGCATATGAAAAACCCGGCCCGGTGGATGGGCTTGCCCCACTTACGGCTGGTGGGCTTCCAACGGGCTGGACGTTGTATCCTCGAACCCCTGGCGATGATGCATTTGGGCTTGGCCCAAAAAATAATGGATATGGCAGCCACTGGTAAGGTTGGCCCGCCATGGGCTGGCCCATAGTGGGTTGCCCCAAATTAGACTGAGCTTGGGAAATTTGCAACTGGGCATGTTGGGCCGTATTGGTTTGTTCTGGGCCCGAACCTCAAAGTCGGGTTACGATTTCGGAGCTCGCGTGTCTTGATCATCGGATGCAGGGAGAAGATTCTGCTCCATGGTGAGAAGTTCCTTTCTTCAATTGATCTCCCTTTTGACACATCTGATTCCTGCACTGATAATAACCTTACTTTGTAGGTTAAATTCTCTTGTTGCAACAAGAATATGATGCAGGTAATCACAAGGCGGAAGCTGTATAAAGAGCTAACAAGGCTCTGATACCATGAAAGAAGATGGGAAGAATGCAATGAAGACAAGGAAGAATTGACACGAGAAAAGAATTATAGAAGGATTTTTTGTATTTCTTCTATGTATTGAACAATGTACAGAAGCAACAATATATAGTGAAAGGAAAGGACAATAAAGAAGGAAAGATTATATACTCTATTCTACGTATATCAAATCTAATCCTAACTTGACTTAATTATAATTGATATATTCTCGATATCTTCAGACATATCTTCCAACATGGTTGTCGAGTTGAAGCATGAAGTCTACACCATTTCTTTGAGGAAGACCATCAAGAGCCAAAGCATGATAATGTACATCGAGGGAGTCCGCGGATGATCCACAGGAAGTGCAAATTGTTGAGTCTTTTGGGGAATTGCTCTTTCATCAAGGGCCATACTCTGGGGAAGCCACTGAATTGCCACACTGCTTTTGCGGAAAGTTATAAACCATCAGTGGAGTAGACAATGGAAGCATCACACTGTTGTTAGGGACCACGTACAGACTCTTGTTGCTCTTGCTATTAAAGACGGTATCTGCAGGGTTCTAATACTGCAGGAGTTCAAGTTTGAAAGTACTCCGAGGTAAAGATGTGTTATCCTCATGGATATCATGGCGTTGATATATATTGTAGGCTGATATATATCAAAAGGACTGGCACGGTGGACCTTTATTCTCTGCTGCAAGCGACTAGACTAGAACAGTTGGTTAGATATCAGGTATCGAAACGAAGAGAAGACACAGAATCTAAGGAACCGAGCATGTCCGATTGCAGCAAAGAGGCATGTAGCATCTACAACAAGTATTTTAGACGTTAAGGGAGTGATAAGGACCTTATTTTTAATGAAAATTTTCCAGATTCCACAGGAGCTAGGATTGGTCATATGAGCTTCAACTCAATCTGTTTGAGAACATCGATATGCGATTCCTTCCTCCTTTTGTCTCAGTTCTTGAAATTCATGCAAGCGTCATGCGTGTTTAGTGCCAAATGTTCTCAAGGGAGGGCTTGGTTCCCAAATTAGTGAATTCACGTGCCTCTGTCACTTTCGTCTTGAACATCCTCTGTGAAACATTGAAAAAGCCAGCTTGAAGTGCTCGCTCTTTCTGGTTTATGGATGTCAGACTTCTCAAAGCCGGCGAGGTATCTTTAAATGGAGTTTCAGAAAATCAATAGTAATTACTACCCAGAGGTATGTCCAACACCGTGATCACTAAGAGCCAAGCCAGTGGCTACTCCAACAGATCTTTTTGTTGCCCTTGGGCATCCGATACCGCGCGAGATGAAAACAACATTTAGACTGGTTGAGCAATATGATTTAATACCAGCTGACACTTCTTCAGAAAGTAATTGAGTGCTTATGATGATGATATGGCCTGGAAAATTTGACTGCGTTGATGTGGTACGTTCAAGTTGTCATGACAAAGGTTTACCTTTCTATGTGAATAACCACTTTTGAATGCAGATGTTGCTAGAGGACCCACCAAAGGTTGTCTAAGACTAGGTAAAGTCATACACAGCTTATACCCAAAATCCCTACTATCAAAATGCCCTCGAGATGTGACAACAGTCTCATCCTCCTTGTGACTTGCTGAAGAACTTGAAAAACATGTAAGATGAATAGAATGAGTAACCAAATCTTAATGAGTAATCATTCTATTCTAAACAGATCAAGCATCCACTATATATAATCAAGACATAAAAAACATAACTTATTTACACCATATTTATAATAAAACAAACATTCAATATCAGAATGAGTTATATATATTCAACAAAACAATACCCATAATAGAAACATCATTTTTATCATGAATGTCAAAACAAATAATCAATGATTTAATTCACTGATCGATCTCATCAAATCATGTGCCAATGGCCTATTCTAATGACCAATCATGTGGTGAAGAATCAAACCATGATGACGCCTTGTGATCAAGGCAACTAAGATTCTTTGTGGTTAGGTCTCCACCTATTTTGTTAGTGATTGGCTTAGAAGAATATCTAAAAACAGGAAAATTACTAAAACAATCCTAAATCTATTGTAATTTTTCTAATTCAATTATAAACATTTTTTTTTGTCAATTCAGTTTTAAATCTTTTGTAATTATGTCGATTCAGTCCATTTGGCCAATTTTGGCTAGTTGGCATTGACATGGACGCCGACCAATGCTAATGTGGCCATTATTTTAAATATTTTATTTTCCCTCCTTTATCCTCCTTCCTCCTTCTTTTGACCACCGATGATTTGCCAGGGTCGGTGAAGGACCTCGCTAGCCTTGAGGAAGCCTAGCCATGGTTGGATGGCCTCACCTAGGCTACTCGTTGGGCTAGGCAAGGTTCGCACTTGCTGGATCTAGCAAGGGTGGAGCCTCACTGGCCATGGGGACAAGGCAGGACCTCACCAAAGGTCGCAGATCGAAGGTTGTGACCTCACGCGGCCTCTAGTAGCCGATTGTGCGATGGTCAAGCCTTGTCAACCATGGGCGAGCTTTGCCTAGCTGCCGGGGAATGAGTACATCGATGAGATCGAGAAGGTGAAAGACAACAAGTACATTGACAAGATCAAGAACCTTTGCCGCTCTCATGCCCTCCAAGGTTACCACCGCAACCCCACCCGTTGGGTGTCAACGTTTGGCCCTACTCTAGCTCCCTCACCCCCATGGTCGGCAAGGCTCCACCCTCGCTATGACGAGGGTGAGCCTCACCCAACTACTAGCAGCTCTCACCCCCATGGTCAATAAGGCTCAATCCTCGCCAGATTTGGTGATGGCAAGCCTTGCCTAGCCTAGTGGGCGACCTGGGCAAGGCTACCTAGCCATGACCAAGCTTTCTTGAGGCCGGCAACACCTTTGGCCAATCATCGTTAGCTAGAGGAAGGAGGAAGGAGGAAGGAAAAATAGGAAAAAAGAGAGAGAGAAAAAAGGAAAAATTAATAAAATATTTGAATAAAATAAAATATCATTAAAATAATGGGCATGTCAGCGTCGGCGCGAGTTGGTGCAATTGGTGTCCACATTAGCACCGATCAGCTAAAATTGATCAAATGAACTGAATTGGTACAATTATAAAATATTTAAAATTGAATTGGCAAAAAAAAAAGGTTTAGGACTAATAATCTTCCCATCTAAAACTTGTTTGTATACCTACAGACCCCTTAATGGGTTTATATAGACACTAAGCACCATATATCAATCTCAATCTCCAATGATGCAAATGAACACCATAAATCATTTCAAAACTCAGGTTAAATAACCAAATAATATCATTTTTGATGAATCAATATTTATCAGCATATCTTTCATAAACCATATTTATAAATTATGAACTTTTCATGATTTTTTCGTAAAAGGTTTCGCAAACAATTCATAGGCTATCAATTCAAAATGTAATCAACACATATTTTTCCATTTCAAATAAATAAATGGTAGTAGATGCTCTATCTAAATTTTATGCAATCAACATGTATCATAAATCATAGTATATTTAATCCATATTGTTTTTGAAATGTGAGTGTACAAACTCAAAGAGGAGATAGTCTTAAAAAAACAACCTGCGATGGTCATTTGAGTCGATGTACCCATATTCCTATCAATTATTCGAAAAATGATATTAAAAACTGAGTAATACTCTACGGTAATAGATGATACTAATAAATTACACTTATCCATCGCTAAAATAACACCTATGCATATCAATGATTCAAAAATGATATTAAAAATTGAGTAATAGTCCACGGTGATGGAGGCTACAACTAAATCACATGGAGGCTACAACTAAATCACACTTATCTGTTGATAAAACAACATATATGCACTAACGAAGAAATTTGTTTATTGCAAATGTCCATATTTCTCCATTATGTGTGACTCGCATGTGAATAATCAAAAAAATTTGTTTCAATCAAACCATTCTTAAGAATCAGTCTTGGTCAAATCCATGGCTCCACAACACTACTATCTACCATTTTCATGAAAAATCCGAAGCTCAATAGCTCCTCAATCAAACCTTGCATTTTAACTTTCTCATAACTCTAAATTTAACATTGAACTTCAAAAATTACTTCGATCAAACAAATAATAAGCTTGAATACTTATTTTGGCGCTTTAATTTGCAGTTGATTCGACTTGTCAGGATGTCTAGATCGGCTACGTGCGAATAATTTTTCTCTTTCTTCTTCCTTTTTCCCTTTCTTTGGTTTTGGTTTTTTCGCCACCGTTTCTCTCTTTTACTTAATGCTTCAATTGCGTTGGAGCTGCTGGAGGATATGAGAGAATGGGTTACATGGGCCCATGTCGATATACTATACTTGGGCTTGGGCTTGTTGGGCCGTATTATTACATCAGGCATTTGGTGCCGTGGAGCTCTCTCACTTGCTTTTTTTTTTTTTTTTTCGGTTTTTATAGTTGCAATAATGTGTGGACGGATAAAAAAAGCAAAATGTGGGCCCCGCCGGTGACGTGGAAGTGGGATGGGAGGGCCCCTCCGGTCTGATGATCTGCTTAATGAGAAGTGGGGCCCCGGCCCAATTGATGGGCTCCGCTCCAACCGCTGGGTTTCGGATGCGGAGGGCGGTGCCATTCAATACCAACCTTTATTTCATCGTTTGTTTCGCTAATTCGAAAAATATTTTCATAAAATTACTTATTTTCATCATTTGAAATAATTAATAAACGAATATTTTTTAATTATCAACATCAATTTGCATTTAAAACAGTTTTGTGAGTGAAGAAAATATTTTTCGCTCATTTATTTTTGAAAACAATATGAGTGATTATCTTTTAAAAAATATTTAAAACTACCAAATAAATGCACCGTTAACTCATTCAAGGGTTTAGAAGTCTAGCAAAGTGAGCCTTAACGGATATCTAACGTTAATAACGGATATCTAAGGAAAATTTGTTAACGTTTTTCTTTTTCCTCGTTATTTTGTCTTCAATCGCAATATCTCTTCTTTACTTTTTTCGTTTTGCTATTATTATGCAATAAAAGTCAGTTAACACTGACACGTGGAATTAAAGGAAAAAAAAACTGGGCAGAAATGATTTCTTAACCCTTTTTTTTTTCAAGATGCTCATGCCATAAAATAAATTTCAAAGTTAGAAAATGTAAAAAAATTAGGATTTTAAACAAATACAGACATGCGCTCTTATTATTTCTCGGCTAAAAGAACGTCAATATCAGATCCAATCATCTCGACCTGCAAACAAATTAACTTAAAAATTAGAATTTGTTAATGCAACCACAATAAAATACATACCCAAACGTTCAAAGGTGCATTTATTAATCAACTTGAAAAATTAATAAAAAGAATCGTTATAGTATTTTTTTTTCCATTGGATATACATAATCGATATTTTAAATTAAACACGGTCATATCATGAAGTATGCTTAATATGTGTTGCCACACTATTCTTAATCGGCCATTATTATTATTATTTTTATAAACCCGATTTAAATTATTTCACCTCTCAAAACAAGAACACCACTCTTCAAAAATGGCAGACGAAAGATGGAAATAAAAAGAAAAAGAAAAAGAAAAAGAAGAGAAAAAAGGACGTCCTTAAAACAGGCCGAGAAGTTGTTTCGCAGCAAAGCGATCCCTTCCTCATGATTCACGCACGTTCGCCCCCTCATTTCGTTCTCATTAATCTAAACAAAAAACTTCCGACCAAAAAATATATATAAACTAGTTCAAAAGAAATTGCTGAAAAAAAAAAACATTTTCCATTCTTCATTTTCCGCCAGAAATAACAAAGAACAGCATCACCGTCGCCATTCTTCATCTCTCTCTCTCTCTCTCTCCAAATCTCGATCCCTCCCTCTCTCTCTCTCTCTCTCTCTCTCTCTCTCTCTAGCTCGCTCGCCCCTTTACGGAGCGAACTTTCGAGAACTTCAAAAAGTTGGGAAAGAGAAATCAAAGAAAACCCAGAAATTTTTTTGTTTTTGTTTTTGCAAATCTGATTCCTCCTCCAGCATTCGTGCTTTCGAACAAGATCCCGGGGGATCTTTCGTCCTCCTTTCGCCTTTTCCCCACTTTGATTTCTAGCCGTTTCCCCCGACGAGGCAGGAGGAGGAGGGAGGAGGGAAGATGAGCACCGGCGAGCTCCTCGACATCGAGCCCTTGGAGCTCAAGTTTCCCTGTACGGTTCTTCGATTTCCGCGGTTCCCCTTTCCGATCTGGTCTTTTCGCGATTCCGTCGTTCGTGTTTTGTGGGTTTTGATTTTGGGGTTGTTTTGTTTTGTTTTGTTTTGTTGTGGTTCGATTAGTTGAGCTGAAGAAGCAGATCTCGTGTTCTCTTCAGCTGTCGAACAAAACCGACAACTATGTCGCTTTCAAGGTAATCCTCATTCCGATTCCTTGTCGTATCTCTCGTTCTCATCTGGGCTTCTTTAGGAATTCGTTCGATTACGCCTCGGGAGATGAATTTATTTTAACCCGTGATCCTGTGATGGAACAGCATGGAGGGGCGTGAGATTTGGCTGTCAAGTTCGAATTTTTTGTTTTTGCCCCGTTTAATGTGTTTCTGTAGGTGGAATAACGGGGGACAATGCAGATGGGATGGTGATTTGGATTTCTGTGGCTTTGCTCCGCGGTGTTGTAATGTTGAAATCTTCTTCGTGTTTAGGTGAAAACGACCAATCCGAAGAAATATTGTGTTCGCCCGAACACAGGGATTGTCTTGCCTCGGTCGACATGTGATGTAATAGGTACTCAGAACTAATCAATTCGTGGCGCTGTTGTGGATTCTCCATTTTGTGTTGCCCTTTGCTTGGATTTGCGAGTGGGGTGAATTGTTGTTTGTCACCATGTTTCTTTTTTGAAATGTCTGTGTTCATGTAGTTACTATGCAAGCTCAAAAGGAGGCTCCTCCTGACATGCAATGCAAAGATAAATTTCTTCTACAGAGTGTGAAGGTAAATGATGGCACGACTCCAAAGGATATTTCCGCTGAAATGGTAAGTTCATTGTAGCGTTTGTATTAGTTTATTTGCAGTGTCCTATGTTCATGATCAAGCTGTTAAATTTTCGGATTGGGGTTGCTTTTAGTTCAATAAGGAGTCGGGCAATGTGGTCGAGGAATGCAAATTGCGGGTGATTTACGTCGCGCCTCCTCAACCACCTTCTCCAGTTCCCGAAGGGTCAGAAGAAGGTTCTTCACCAAGGGGTTCTGTGTCCGACAATGGCAACATCAATGGTTCTGAGGTGGCTTCTGTAAGTATTGAATAGTTATCTTATCTGTTTAGGCTGCTGAACTTAGCTAGTTTTTGCACCCATAATGAGAAAATGTTTGGATTATGATGTTATCCTTGGCGACTGCAGGGTACAAGATTGTTTGACGAGCCTCAAGATAAATCTGTTGAGGTAAATTATTTCTTTGTTTATAGTGCGATGTGCATTGCATATGCAAACTTGCCAGCATGCCTATATTCTTCTGGAATAAGTTATGGTTGTATATTGCTGTTGATGTTAATTGGCATGATAAGGCATCTAGTTTTGGTGGATATACAAATTTGATAAATCACATTTCGAGTTATCACCCTCTCTTTTATCCTGTTTATTTTCATGTGAGATGAGGTTAAGCAACTTTTTATTATGCATGGAGACTATCAGTATTTCCAGTGGAGTTTCAGGAGTTCACTTTGACATTGTGTGTGAGATTTAATCTATTCATCCCTTTCTTCCTCCTTTCCCTAATGGCTTCTCGTAGACATCACTTCTCAGACCTTACCACGGAGATCACTGTTCCTGTCATTTTCTGTTTGTCACACTCTAGTGGCCAAACTGTCGTTGTCCTCACTCTCTTGTTCCATTTAAATTCGTGTTTATGTTCTAGTCTCAATTCAATAGTACATGACATGCTCCGAGGAGAATTTATCACAGAACTTTGTAAAACACATGGCAAAAAGCAGTTTGAATTACAGGTTTTGTCCATAAATGTCAAATGAAATGTATTTTGTACCATGAACTTTTCCAGTCAAATGTTGGTGACATGACATGATGTTCTTTCATTGAGTGTGAGTTTTCTCTCTGTTTCATACTTGTAGCCAAGGCAAGATAACTGGGGAGAAGAAATATTACTTCTAATGCAATGGTGACTAATACGATAACCTGTCTATCTAATGCTATACATTGATATTGATCTGTGAGGAATGATAATGCTGCTATTGGAGGGTGGAGATTGGTTTTTTTCTTTCTTGTTAAGGAGGCGCAGCATGCCATAATGTTACCAATTTGTGAGAATTTTCTAAACGAATAAGCATGATAGCAGTTCATAGTTTGGATGAAGAGCGAAAGATCCCTTGTTACATAAATAGATAATATGGAATATTAACAAAGAAATTATGTTTTTTCTGTTAAATTTGAGTCATGGCCAGCTTAATTTTTCGGTCAAGAAGTAACAAGAAAAACTTGAGTACCAGGTGTAAATCACTGGACAAGATGTGTTGACTTTTGAGTGAATACTTGCACTAAAAAGTTCACAGAATTGCTCTCCCTCTAGTTCTCACATGTTTATATTGTCTGCTTGATTTATTCTACAAAAGAGATAGAAAGAGGTCTGCAGAAGGATATAGGATTGTGTCTTAGTTTTGATTCCTTCCTTTTCATGATGGTGCTTGGATTGTGGGGAGTATGACATTTTGATCCATTGGCAGGCAAGAGCTCTCATTAAGAAGTTGACAGATGAAAAGAATAATGCTATTCAACAAGGTAACAAGCTTCGTCAAGAACTGGTGAGTTACTTTATCTGGGTCTCTGCAATTTGTTTCACTTTGCCAAATGTTTGTTTGGGTTGATGTTGCATGTTTTTAGTGTTGGTTAACATTCCCAAATTGTGCCCTGCTCAAGCACAGCTAGACATTGAAAGTTTATGACTAGAGAAAGAGAAAATAGGAAATTTACCTGAAGAGCATTAGCCACTATTATGAACTCAAATCTCTCTCAGATGTGTACACCCATGACGTATGTGGCATATGTGGAATCTGTGTGCTTAGTTTGGTGGTCAATGTGGCATATCAGTGAAGTTAACATGTTTGGCGGTGCAGTCTTTTCTGATAGGTGCTTCAGGCCTCTTTAGGCTGCACCTCTCTGTTGAGTATATGATCTTTCATAGCTCCTTGTATAGCAATTAGTGAGATCACACATAAGGCTACACAGCTTACACTTCATTTTCCTGCTGTCTATATCTTTTGTTATGATCCTGCTCCGTCTATATCTTTTATTATGATCCACTGCCTTGACCTATTATATTCTATGCACTCAAAGGGATTGTCTTTGTTTTCTAATCCAAAAATGGAAGTAGCCTTGCATCTTCAGTTTTAGGACATTCATATGAATTTGGCATGTGACTTTACATATTCTTCTTGTAAGATCAGGGGACTGCGATGCATGCCATTTTTTACTCAAGAATCATTGATAGTAAAAGATAAAAGATAGAACTCTGAAGCTTTTCCTGTCGTTGCATTAAATTATCTGGCCTACTTCCTGCCCCCTTAAACATAATCCTCTACTTACTTTTTCTTCGTTATCTTTCATTCTGGGCAGGAGCGGCTAAGGCGGGAGGGCAGCAAGAACCAAGGCGGCATCTCGTTTATGATTGTTGTTATTATTGGTTTGCTTGGCATCATCTTGGGGTACTTCATGAAGAAGACATAATGAGAAGTACCCGGTTAAATTCTTACGATAATCTCTCCCGGCGTTTTCTTTGTTTCCGATCTTCAGGGAAGTGACGATGAAAGGAAACAAAACAGCGGACAAGGGGGGTTTTAGTGTTCCTTTTATTTTGTTTTTTTTTCCCTGTTGTGAAGTTAACCAATTGAATTCAGGTGGAGTCATGGATCTGTAGCTGCCGGGACTCGGGATCGGTAGTTAGCGAGTTCTTTCGCGTTGTCAAATGCATTCTTTTTTGCTGTAACTTGAAGAGGATGATGATTCATCAGTCTGTTTATTTTTCTCTTTTATTTGTTTCTTCTTTTTTCGGTGGTTAGAACTTTTCGGAGATAGCTGTGAAATGTCCTGACTAGTGACTGGTCAATAAATCCCACCCTTTCTCGGTAACTCGCCTGCGTCTGGATCCCCCCGTGTATTCATGTCGTGCGCACGATCATTCCTGCTCATCTATCGGAACGCAGGCTGAGAAAAAAGTGCACTTGGGTTTGCTCCAGGCCTCGACAAAGGCTTCAAGCCAATGCTGTATGTCGAACGTGAAAGATGATTCTAGCGAAAGAAGCAGATGTTGACCACCGTGAGTTCAGACCCATTTCATCGTACTGGTAGAAAGCGGATTTACGGTTGGAAAATGACAATTTACAAAGTGGGTTTCCTCGAAAATGAGAATGAATAATCGTGAATACATATATTTACCTTTAGTTACTCGCTCTCGAAGTTTCTCCACCTCTCTGCATTTATGTATGTGTCACCTGGCTTCGCTTCCACGTATATGTCTCTGCATACAGCAAAACCACCGCACGAAACAAACCCCCCCACGATCGTCGAACTGTGCAGCCATGGCGGCCCGGCTCGCTCTCAGGAGAGCTCTTGCCTCCGCTGCCTTCGGTGACAAGCTCGCGAGAACATTGCGGTTGGCTTCAGCCGCTCCTTTTCCGACGCCGACTCGCTCCTTAAACACCGACGCTCAGATGACCAGAGTCGATGATGGAAGCAAAGCTGTCGACGTCGACCGGACCCCCGACCGCTCTGTCTCTTGCCGTGGTGATCGCTCTCTTGCTCGTTTCTCTGGTACTGAATTGACCCTCTTCTCTCTCGCCGGCTTCGTTTCACTTCCGTCATCTTGTCGTTGGATTTGATTGTTTTTATTAATTTTTCGGCCGTTGTCTAATCCTTCTTGGTGGTTCGAGTTTTGGTGCTCTTACTCTGTTTCCTCACGTAGTTGCTTCAGGGGTCTTGTATTTTGTCATTTAAGCGTTATGGAAAACTATTGTCTGTCCATCGGCAAAACCTGCTAATTGATTTGTGCCGATGGACGGTTCAATTCTGGTGATTCAGATGCGTTCGACCCCTTCTTTCCCACGAGGAGCTTGAGCCAAGCCCTGAACCTCATGGACCAGCTAATGGAGGACCCGTTCCAAGCATCCCGCGGCTTCGGCGGTGGGTCGAGGAGAGGGTGGGACGTGAAGGAGGACGACAAGGCCCTCCGACTCCGAATCGACATGCCCGGGCTGAGCAAGGAGGACGTGAAGGTGGCGGTGGAGCAGAACACCCTGATCATCAGGGGAGAAGGCGGGGAGCCGGAAGCGGGCGGCAGGGACGAGGAGGGTCCGCGGAGGTACTCCGGCAGGATCGACCTGCCCCAAGACCTGTACAGGCTGGAGGAGATAAAGGCGGAGATGAGGAACGGAGTGCTGAAGGTGGTGGTACCCAAGGTGCAGGAAGCCGAGAGGAAGGATGCAGTGGAGGTTCCGGTGGAGTAAAAGACGACAATAATGTCTGCGCTGTGCATAGGTCTGAATGTAACAGTATAAAGGCCCGAACTTTGTATCGCAGTTTAAGAATAATAAAGACGGCGATCAATATTATATAGTGAACAAAGCAAGCATCCATCAACAAAACCAGTTCATGTTTTTGCCCAGCCAGATCGAAACAACTCTTGTTTTCGGATTCTTCCGACCGAATTGATGCTCTCTGCGAAACCCTTCAGCCGAATCACATGAAGGACGTCTCTTAAAGGTCTCGCCTTTTTTACATATTTGCAGGGCAAGACTGCACTGAACTGGATCCCAATGAAATTCCAAAGGCGTAACTGTGACTCGGAAATTTCATATATCTCCACTCCAATTTCAAGCGAAGCTTATACAAAAATCGATCTGTAACACACTCTATCACCACTCTTATCAGCTTGAGATTTCAGGATCCATCCGCAATCTCGTACTCTATCAGTCGTCAATCGAATCGGTAAATCAAAAGTCATCCTAAAGAACACCGAAAAGAGAAAAAGGGTCAGGAAAAACCCGCAATTCTTGAACGGCATCTCTCGGCGCGGCGATCCTAATCGTCGCTGTCGTCGTCTCTCTTCTTGGGCTTCCGGTAGGTCTCTTCGATGTGCTTCGCGATCAGGAGGCCGGTGCCCGTGAGCTTCTTGATGTTGGGCACGTTGTAGTTCTGAGCCACGTAGACGCCGCAGGCCGTCCCTAATAGGAACGAGAAGCAGCTCCTGATCAATCCCATCTTCTCCTCTCTCGGCTGGCTCGCGGATCTCGCCTCCCCAGAACCGGAATGCTTCTCTATCGCTCGCCGACAGGAGAGAGGCGGCGCGGGCTCCCGGTGCGACGGAGGAGCGGCGGGTGCTGGCGGTGGATGCGGCGGCGGCCGATGACGGAGAGCGATTCGGAGGGGCGATTTTTATGGGGGTTGCGACTTGTTGCCCACGGGATTCTCTGCGTTTGACCTGACCTGTTTCCCAAGGGAAGCGCCGTCATTGGTTGTTCAATGGGCCGCTCGGGCTCGGTCTCGGGCCGGCTGGGCTTAACGAGAATTTGTGGGCCTCACGATCGGGCTGGACCGAGTGGACTTTGGACTACGGCCCATTTAGTTTGGTCTTGGGAAAATGCAAATCTTTTTGGATGAAAGAGGTTTTTTGAAATGTAAATAGCATTTGATAAAATTGTAATTTTTTAAAGTGCGTTACAAATTAACTTTGTTTAAATACCATTTGATAAAAACTTTATTTTATAATAAACTTTTGCTAATTTTTCTTTTCAAATCTTAAACTATTCTTATGGAGCTTAGCCGTCAATGGGCCATAATAGCTGTTGGCCAATTGGCAATAGCCAAATTTGGCCACCAAACAATCTTGTCTGAGGTCGCACAACCCAGGCGACGATCACTTAGGTCATGTGAACAAACGTCGCTTGGGTTCTTGCAACCTCAAGCGATAATAGTCGGGTTGCACAACCCCTCAAGCGATGATTGTTGGCCTCTGTTTGGCTCCTCCTTGCAAACCATGGAGATGATGAACAGTGCAAAAGACTTACATTTTGAGAATACTTTCTAAATGACTTTTAGATCAACCCTAGGCTAAAGGTCTTTAGAGGCATTTGAAATGCAATTCCATTTCCCCAAAATTGGGTAAAAAACAAATTAAACACTATTTGCATTTGTCCAAGAAATTTAGAGTCTCAAAGCCCATTTGAAATGCTAAACCAAATAGGACCTGCTTTTAAGTGCATTAGGCTTGAAAGTAGTGTTTGGGCCTTGAAGGAGAGCAACATGCTTGATTTCTTTTTTGACAAAACATGCTTGATTTCAGGCACATGGTAAAGATTCTAAATCATAGGTACTTCCCTTAATGTCTCGATCAATCTCAACTAGATCTTAAATCGCTAACGTGACTTATCAATAATTGTCGACCATCCTATTTAGCACACTGTCACGTCAGTTATTTTTGGTGGAAGTTAATTGAAAGTACTATATTAGAATTTTATAAATAATTTTATGACAAAATTGAAATGTTTAAAATTAAATTTGTATCTGTACCAAAGATCTATGATCAATTGGACAATGTCGCTTGTTTTGCTCCAATTGTTTCAAAATTAAAGCCTAGTCAGTGGTTGCATTTGGGCAAAGCCCTTCATACGTATCCCAATGGCCACGTCTGCCTTAAGTTTCAACGCGACCAGGCACGAGACACCGTCACATCGTCCATCGACATACGCACTGACATAACACAAACAGGCAAGTAACACTGGGGGGTCTCGGATGGAGCGTTGGAGGAACACAGATCTCTTTCGTGAAGCTGCATGATGAGGGGAAAGGAAGACATGATTCAGAAAATCTGTCTGCCAACTACACAGCCTCTCAATCTCCCCCTCGATCTCACGAAATGAATTTCTCTCGTTATTTGGCTTTGCATGGTCAAGTAGAAAAGGAGGAAATCATCACTCTTAGCTACATCGAATGTTTCCACACATCCTTACAGTGCTATTACTTATGTTCACTACATCATTCATTAAATGAGCATTTCGGAATGTATTTCTGCACTAGCTTTGTTTGCAAGAGATTTTAGTATCACTTTGCTTCCTTAAAGCATGTCGATCATGATTATTATTGTTAATGTGTGCGTGCGAGGATGTTAGGTCAAAGAGTCCAACATTAGAGATGTGGCGTAATATTGAATAGTTAATCTATGGTAGTTGGCCATAAATGATTGGCTCAAGTTTATGAGTGGAGGATGAAACCGACATGATATGTTGATGTGCTCTTATTTGAGCTCTCTCTTGATGACAACACTCTTGGAGGGCATATGTTGTTCCTTACCAAACATTTGTCGGAACTTGAGCTGGTCCAAGGTAAAGATTTAAGTGAGATGGTGGTGGTGCATAAGGATACCTAAATTGAGGTGGAATAGACTTGACATAATGCGAGGATGTTACTGTATGGTGAAAGAAATCCTATGTGAAGGATGTGGGGTAATGTGGAGTAGTTGTGATAGAGATGGAGGCAGAGAGAGAGAGAATATGTTCTGATTGCAATTTGTCTATGTGTGTGTGTGTTTCTAAGGTGAAAGAAATCCCATGTGGAGGATGTGGGGGTAATGTGAAGCAGTTGTGATAGAGATAGAGGCAAGGAGAGATGATGCGTTCTCATGACAATTTGTTATGTGTGTAAATCTTGAAAGTGCGTAGAAGAAATATGATATATTCACTTTTGAGATTGTCAAAAGGGAACCAAAATCCGAACATGTCAACATATCAAATTAAACTTATCTTTACTTAAAAACTCAATTCAATAAATCATGAGTCAATTAAGATATATTAATTGCTCTACGCCATATAAATTTTTCAATATGAGATTATTCAAACACAACCCATTAGTGCATGTCAATAATGAGAGAGAGAGAGAGAGAGAGATGTGGGCTCTTTTGTACAAGCTTTACTTTTTGAAATTTCCATTTTGACGGTTTCAAATTTGTATAACCTAAACCTGTCAAAATAGGTCACGGACCCATTTATTAACCCATATTCTATAAATATGCTTAAACGCAATATAAGTATTAAATGAGTTATATATGAGTTTACAACTCACTTAAACCTAATCCACTAATCCACGACTCTCTCTTCATTCTTTCTTACCTTCAATTGATTACACACTCACTCACACTGCACTCTTACTTCAGTTTGGGTATGAATTTTCATACATTGAGCTAAATATAAAAATGAGTCAAAATGAATTAAATGAATTTATTTAGATTGGATCATTTTTAACCTGATCCACTTGCCTATGGGTCCAGTGTAACCTAACGGGGATGGCCCACAATTATTTCAGAAACTCCATCATAATTCAACAAGTGACAAAGCCCCAATAGCGACGGCTACTCACCCTGTCGCTGCAGTGGGGGGTTGTTCGATGGCCGTCCCTAGAGGTTCTCCGACCAAATATCGGTAAGTCCAAATCCAAAGCCGGTCGGATCAAGTTGATCAAATACAGATTAAGGACATCACATACATTGTATAAGTATACTTGGCGGGCCCCAGCACTGATGATGAGATGGCAAAGGGGCAAGATGCGCCAGGGCACATGGAGGAACCGCCACGTGGCGCACATGGACCCCGCCGGCGATGGCGAAGGCCGCGGGGTGGTGGCGCGTAGTCTATAGAGGAAGGAGGAGAGGAGCGCAAACCGCGGTCCGGCCATGCGGTCCTGTCTCCTCCTTCCATCCTTTCGGAGGCCCCATCTGTTCCCCTGTTTTTTGCCGTGCATTTGCTCTCTTGGCAATCTTGTACGTTCGCACAGGCGCACACATCTAATGCTCCTGAGTCATAACCTTCCTTCGATTCATCTTGCATTCGGAGAGCAGCATTTCAGCTGTCTAAATTGCCGATTTTTCACGTTGCATGTGATCAATAGGGTTACGGATTTCTCCGTAATGCACAGTTTGAGAACGATTTCATCCCCGAAAGACCGGTTTGGTCGTGTGCATGTGTCGTTTCTAAATGCCTGGAAATACTATGGAACATCTTAGGAATGACATCTGCTCATGGGTATGTAAGAGAAAAAAACCCTCCGAAAGTTTGGGCCATTCTTCATCCATGCTCATTCACTTATAAAATGTTTATTTGTACCATTATAACTCAAAGAGCATTCCCTTTTTATTTTTATTTTTGTATATGATTTAAAGAGAGGGAGTGGTACGTAAAAAGCCATATCGAGCCATGCAAGTAATAAATACCGGCAACCACGAGAGTGTGTGAAACCACGTGGGTAGGCCCCTAGGACAATTACTGATATTTCTTAATATTCTACACATGATGCCATGTCTCCCTCCAAGAGCTTTTGTCCCACTTCCAAGCTGAGATTTTTTCATCGACAGTGGTAATTTTCAACAGCCTTACGGATTTTGCTAAGTCATCCCCATCCTTCATGAATTCACATAATAATAATAATAATAATAATAATAATAATAATAATAATAATAATAATAATAATAATAATAATAATAATAATAATTAATTATGTGTATATAGAATTACATTAAGAAAACTTATTGTGTCATCCCAACTACTAGTTATTATTCATCTCCTATCGTGCAAAAAGTACACATCTACAAAAGCGTTATTAGGATTTATAATATTTATTTGCTGTCCAACCTCTGTAAAAAGAAAAGAAAAGAATTTTTACATAGGTTAGGGTAGCAAGATGCATGAAATGTTTAGTCATCTTGAAATTTACAAAGGCTGTTTAGCAAAGGCACATCGAAATTGTGATCTTGTACCTATCCAGCTAGTTTTCAAAATTCATATGGACCTTACCGTAAATAAGAAATCCTTGCGAATTGTTGGGGTTCCTCGATTATGCTAATCATATATCACTCTTTCGATCAAATTCGAAACTCCACGCTACATATGCACGAAGTGATGGAGAATTTTCTTTCGTGAGACACAAGGGCTTGTAGAGCTCTCGAACGAGCTGTAAACCTAGGTCATTTTCTTTGCTCAGCATCTACGTTTTGTAACGCGAGATTCGAGTGCTGGGAGACAACGGGAGGCCCCTCAATATCTCCAGTCTCGTGTTTCATAGCAGATACAATTCACCACGATCTCCAAACACCTGCATGTTCTCCTTTCATGGCGTACAAAACCGAGCATTAAATGCTTCCTTTCACCAACATGCCTCGAGGCATTACTTATACGGCAGAGGAGCCTGTGGAAGGTCGCACATTAAACCCACAAGAGCCATAACATCCCACGAATAGACACTCTGCTCTCAAATCATTCTTTCCAGCTTCTCACGAAGCTAAAGATCTTTCTGAAAGATAAATCACAGTGCAATGTCGAGTTCTGTAGCTCTTTTCCTTCTCTCGTTGTGTCTTTTCTCAGTGCATGCATGCGACGCTCGTCGTTTTGGCCCTCATGCTAGACGAAACCCTAGCAACCGAATGCGTCAACCCAGCAAGGTCGGTTTGGTGTTCCTCATTCTAGTTCTCTCAAATCTCATGTCACAAATGCAAAGAGTTTAGTACTAGTCAAATCGCACGTAGTCGGTGATGACAAGCCTTGTGGATTTCCGTCCCGTGCAGGACATAGAAACTCAGAATTTGGGTCACAGAAAGGAAAATAGCGCGGAGATCGTCCAGGCAAGCATTCATCACGAAGAGCTTAAGGATTTAATGGGTCATCTGCGAAACCAACAAGCCATAGGTGGAGCGAATTCAGGTCCAAAAACAAGCGCACATATCTTATATAGGCATTAAAACATTCTTTTATTTTTTTATGACACGAGATATCCAAACCTTTCGGCTTATTTCATCAGCTCTCATCACATCTCCATGTTCATGTTTCTTTAGTTGAATGCTCATTGCCTGCTTGTATTTTGCTTTATTCACGTACATGGCAACAGCGACGGTTCTTCGTCACATGCCAACGAAAAAACATGAGGTTTTCACCATTTCCTCATATCTCTTGTTAGATATAACTTTGTTTTTGGCAGCACGAAAATCAATCTTCTGTTGATGAACTCCGGCTTTTTCTATGATATTTTTATCGCAGTTTCATCGTCATCACAAGCTTATAGTACTCCCATCTCGTACATGGTAGATGTAGCACCATAGGAAGCTCAAAAAATAACACTGCAAATGTCAATATTCACCCATATATACTTCATCAACCCATTACATACACCTAATACGTTGCCCAAGAAGTAAACAAAGAGAATGGAGATAAAGTAAGGCGAGGACATTATCACTGTAAAGTTTGTTTAGGGCTTCTTTTGGTGGCGTACTTCTTTCAGTTTCCCTTCCGTTGTTATACCGATTTTGTGTAGTAAGTATCATGACAAGTTTTGCGAGCCGCACCCTGTACGATAGCCATGTCCTCTCTAAAAAATTCAGCATGTTACTTAAGCTTTCTTTTTGGTATTATCGCTGAAATAAAATCTGTCTTGCGAATTGCAGGACAAGAGGGCAGCGTGGCACGGCCATTGAAGAGCAATCAGCATAATGCTGATGCCGAACTGGAGGTATACGAATATGATTAATCTTTCTGATAGATATGGATTTCAAGGTTGACACAGTAGGTGTGGTTAGGATAGATGAACACTGCTGTGATCAAGGTCATTGAGAGAGCTTAGCAGGAGAATCAAGTTTGATCCGCTCTTGCACCTTTATGTCTCCTAACTTCAAATTTACATACTGGACATTTGATATATACTTGGTTTCGGTTCTTTCTGATCGATACAGGTATCCAGGATTTCGAAAGCCAGGTTGATGGTGGAATCTGGAGACGGGGATCACAACGAGGAAGCTATAAATTCTGGAGAATTAGGCGACATGGTGGCGATGGACTATGCTCAGCCCCATCGGAAACCACCCATTCACAACGAGGAACCCTGATTCAAGCTATATCATCCCTGCTATTCACTCTTTTGCTTCTCAGGGGTGGTGGTATCCTTGTCTATGTAATTTGATGTATAATAAATGGAGTTCCAGGCATCTTGTCTGATCCAAACGCTCAGTGCATTGTGCCCAAAAGCAGATCTGCTCACTGGCTAATCTTCTTTCACGAACCATGTGCTTCGCTTCTGTTACTAAAAGTTAAAGGGAAAGGACTTCCTTCTCCATCCGGGATCATATCGGACAAAAATTGATGTTGAAGGATGAAATTCAAGTGTGATAGCGAGTGCATAGAACTAATATTTGACATCTTCCTGGAAGACAATGACACCAACGAGACAAGATTTGACAAGATAGTAAATAGGCATGTATATTGTCCATAGACCACGTTGGAACGGAAACGGTGATTCAGGATTCAAGACGCTAGTCAGAAAGAATTACCGCCACTGGTCCCGTTTCTCTCAAAAACTGTTTATAACTTTCTCCGATTTGCTTGCTACAAATCATTCCAACCATCTAAAAGAATAATGAATCTGTTCTGGCAGTCCTAACGGACCAACACAGCTGAAGCTACTGTCTTTTTTTGAATTAGTCGACAAAATGGCTTATACTAAAATGAGGGAGGTGTTGAAACTATCATCACCATGACCCGAATATCGCAGGAAGGCAAATATGGACCGTCTTGCCATCTCAGATTGGCAGCCTCATCAGACTTTTTTTCTAACAAATATGAAGAGCTTCCTTTGGCTTAATCACATACTGCAGCTGACAATGAAGGGTTTGACGCAATTGATGAATTCAGAAGTCCGTATTCCAAGCTTCAGATCAACCTCCCCACCTCCTAGCCAGAAGAAATCAGGATTAAGCTTCACAATGGCTTCATCCAGAATCACCTGAAGTAACATATATTTCACATAAGAACGTCAAGAGTATCATGAAAGAGGGTCACCCTTGCAAAATACAGTCTTTATCACTTATGCAATTTAAATGTGTATAAACACTCTCAAGGATCATAATTTTAAAAAGAATGTCCAGAGTCACTACTGCAAAAGATAGGTAGCTGTTATCATTTGTTAAATTTGAATATTTATTATATACAAGATCAACCAAACTTAAAATCACGTATCTGAAAAATATATCAGGACAAGAAAAAAGGGAAAATTTACAAATGAAGATAGCAATTTCTCGGATTGTACCCACTTGTTCCTTAGAAGTTCAGAAACTTAAGACATCTATAGATGGTCTGGACCACAAAGACATCGGAGATTCTAGAGTTAATGGCCATAACTTCATTTATAGGTAATAACTTATGGCCTTTGAGAACTATAAGATAATGGACCACCTAAACAGCTGGCACAGACGTTGGCAGGAGCAGGACAAAAGCCATTGAGAAAGAATACAAACTCCCTCTCTTCAAAGATAACCAAAAAAGTTGGAACAAACTCGTTTATAGGCCAGACACCCTAACAACAAGCTAGAAAGAAGCACTTTTTCATTGAAAATCAAACCTGAAGGACCCACATGTTGGGGCTTACAAAGCAGCCCACGTCAATATAGTGACACCAAGTGCGGCAACTATGTCATGTAATGTCCATGTACAATGAAACAGCATTAGAAACTTGTTACAGCCAAAAAAACATCTTATTTCATGTTATGAACATGGGCAGAAGTCGAGAACAACTTGGCCTGACAAGACAACCAAGGTCGCATAAACGAACTTGAAGCAAATAACAGAAAGAGGATACATTGAATATTCATTCATACGCAAATATAAAATAGAAACCCAATCAGAAGAGCCACAGATATGCTGTTCAATACCGGAATCTCAGTCTTCATGCCAATACATGTTACTGCATTGTGCTCAAATCCAGTCAACATCAGGGATGTCTCCTCAGGGGCAAGCCTCACTAAAAGCAGACACAGTCAATATAACATTCCATTCACAACTACCAAGGTCAAAAGTATATGCCAAGAATTAAGAGCATAAAAGAAGAGCTGTAATTTTCAAGACAAGAAGAAGAATTTTTCTTTGTCGCTAGTTCCATTAATGTATTTTGAAGAAGAAAGTCCTTTTTTTTATAGCCATACAGCAACAAGTTAATACCTTTCTCAAATGAGAATAGACTCCTTATTTCCACCCTTCCCCTTCAAGGTACCTGAGTCTAGTGTATAATCACATGATGGTTCTCACGCATGGCCAGTCATGGATATGCCTAAGCAGCACAACCGCCATGTTTATGTCCTAACGCAGGCCTGCAGCAACCTAAATTATGTCCCATAGACAATGTGTGAAGATATTGATTGTGAATCTAGCAGTCATAGTTCAACCTGTCATCACTCACACCCAGCACATACATGTGTACTCATGCCTGAATGTCCCTAAATTACTCGACATTGATGCAACCCTGAAAAGATATGTCAACATGGTGGAAGTGGGAAATCAATCTTCAAGAAGATGGGCCATCTTGTCAGTAATAACAAGCTGTTCCAAGTGATCAGACTAGTCACATTGTAGAAATGAGGGATCACTCTCTGAAAAGAGACAAATTTTCTTATTTGAGGAGACCCATCTGAATCTCATAAATAGCAACAAGCTGTCCAATCCAATTGATCAGACTAGTCACAGGTATAATGGATGCTTACTTCATATAAACCTAACAAAAACTCCCAAACACAACAATCCCCAACTCGCTGCCTACAACCACTATCAGAATGTGATAAGGCATTAAGAGAAGTCACTTGAGCACCGAAATATTAGTGAAAAAAGTTAAACTTGGATTAAAAGAATGGCATCTTTTTGAAAAGTTTCTATAGCTAGAATCACGTTATGTTGTCTAAATTAGCTAACTTTTAATTAGCAAGGATTAGCTCCAAATATATACTCAGTACTTATCTTTTAAAGGAACAATCCAGAAACATTTCCTTAGCAGCAGAAACTGCTGAACCAGCAGATTGCTAATCATTACCCTCTATTGGAAATAGGGAAATTTCAGGAAAGAATTAATAGGGAGTTCAAAAATTTGTTTGTCTAAGATATGTTGGAAATGAGGGTAGAATTAGGTACAGAATGGAATTGCTAGTACCCACCAGCATTCCCATATCATGAGAATGCACAAAAAATTATACTTTCCAAGAGCACCCTCATCTTAGAAAAAGAAGAAACCTGTTGTCATTTTCTTCATCGAGTATTAAAGGGTGAAAATGGGTTTTATATAAATAATTATTTTTCCTTCCATTTTTTCCAAAAAAGCCTAAAGAATTCTTTTCCTAACTTTTTTTCCCTTTGCTACCCAATTTTTTCACTTTCATTTTCCTTACACGCTTCATATTATTTCCAAACAAAGGGTTAGATTTCCAAAGACTTCAAACCTTAAAAGGCATCAAATTTGTCGTAAATACAGACAAACCTACTACAGAAAAGACACTTGTCAAACTGAGACTTTCTGTTGAGTGGGCAAAGTTGCGTCCATCAGCACCTAAAGAAGAAATACTCCCTTAATGATGTATAGATAAAGAAAATGTAAGATAATTAGTTCCTATCCATGCTGTTATTAGTTATGCACTGTCATGCTTTGATGATGAGTCGCGCTTCTGATAATAAGTCTAAGAAGGAGGTCTACGTTAAAGCACAGACTACCTAGAAGGAACATAAAAAATAAAAATATGGAGGAATCTAAAGGCTCTAAACCAGCTACTCCAGTTTTCAACTAGCAAGCTAGTTGTGGAAAAAGGGAACCATTAGCTGAGGGAGCAGCTTTCAGGAACTGTTATCTCACATAAAGAGACCTAATTTCAGGGAAAAAACTGAAGTAGTACCTCCCTGCACTGCCATTTATTAAGCTATGAACTACACAGATAGGATAGATTGGTTACACAAGGGCATCACAAGAAAATCTTCATCAATTGGTTCCACCAATGGAAAAACTCAAAGGCAATAATACCAATTTTCAATTTATATTAGGAGTGATCGGCTCCTGATCCGGTCTGGTCCAGTCCCACCCCAGAACAGGGAACTGGACCAGAGGAACCAGTGCCCAGTTTCCAGAAAGGGAGGAACTGGTTACCAGTTTCCAGAACCGGGAACCGGACAGGAGAGACCAGTTCCCAATTTCCAAAACTGGGGATTGGACTGGACTGACCGGTCCTGTCTGGTTCCTGGACAGTCCAGTGGGACTGATCGAGCTCAAAGGAGAAAATGCCTCAAACTCCATGAGAGGTGAAGGAGACTCAGAGGAGCCAATGTTCTCCATATCAAAGAACGACCCAGAAGGCAATGCCTCCAAACCCATCACGGATGACAGTGTTTTGGACTCCAATGCAGCTAAAGAAGATGATACAGCACCAGCAGGAGCCTTATCTTCTGGGTTCATCAATTTTTTTTCACCTTCTTTTAGTGAAGAAGCACTAGAGAGTGTGTGTGCATTATAGAGAGACAAAAATGGTCGGCAAGTGGAGCATGTGATGGAGTTTATATGGGTTTGGGGGCTTATGCTGACAAGGTGCTTGGGAAAAATCCCAGGAGAAACAGTAAGGCGGTGAGGGCTTGCTGCATGGGAATTGACAGCTAAGAGCAACACATCACTCCATTTGGGGGGTTGGGGGGAAGGGAAGGGTGGTAAGGCGAGAGAGAGGAGAGGGAAAGACTGGAGGCGTGAGCGTCATGGGGTGAAAGGGAAAGACTGAAAGAAGGGAGGAGGCATGTGTGACACATTTAAAAATAAAAAACAATCGGTCCGGTTCCTCCTTGGAACCAGGAACTGGACCGCTGGGACATTGGTTCCACTTTTAGGAACTGGGAACCAGACCGAACAGGTCTGGTCCTGGCAGTTCCTAGTTCAGTCAGTCAGCCTTGCTCACCCCTACTTTACATTATGTGCTCACCTCCTTTGCAAACAAGAAGGGATTGCAGTCACTATTTCTCATCCTTCAATCAACTTGCACTCAAAAAATAAAGATACTAAACTAAAGATGCCAGCAGCATGTTGAGTTCACAGAGAATTACAAGCTTTTTGTCACCTTGTTTTAACCCACAGCATTAGCAAGTCAACTGATGTCCCATTAAGTCTAGCTTTAAAAGTTGAGTCTACATTTCCACATACATCCAGATTAAACTGTAACCTTTGAAATTAAAGAAGTAGGGTGAATGGAGAGAACTTACAATTGAATTTCTTTTTTGGCACCTTGCCATCGTTGAGTGCATAAAGATAATTTTTTAGAGCTTCGGCATTAAGCCGAGCAGTATACTGCAAGAGACGGAGGTGAAAGTGTTAATGTAGCTAATACTTCAGCAGGATACCAACTGATCTAGAAAACAAGATACCTGAACAACTACAACGTAATACTTTGAATTGTTTCGATCCTTGCAATCAATGACAGTAGATGGAGCTTGAGTATTCACCTGAAATCAAGGAGGCAATATTAGCTTTATAATTGAGTTCGAGTCAAGCTTAGCATTCATTTTCATAAAATTTTCATGTCCAGAAACTGCAATGAACCCATTTAGAAAATAAATTATAAGAATTTTTCTGACCATTGACAATTGCAAGGCATGAGCTTCATATGCAAGATAATCATCAGATCTCATGCCGGCAAAATTTCATGTGCAAGATAATCCCGAATTTTTTATTTTTTTTATCAGCAATGGACAACAAATGTACCGAATAACTAGTTGTGATGAATTATGCTGAAAACTATTCCAACACATTATGTGTATCCCCATGCCCTTCAACCATGCAAGACATAATCTTTATCACGGAATTGCAGCAAACCACATATATGCTGGAAAGAGATTACTCCATAGTCCATGAAATAGCTATTGGGAGCGAAATTTCTGGAAAGGCCAGAGAATTTTTTCTATACCTGAAAGCTATCAGCCACGTTTCATGTCTAAACACACTAAAGCTACAAACCAACTGACAAAGCATAGAAATAATCTGGATTAAATACTTAGGGACTATGCACTTTCGTGTTCATTCACATTCCCCACAAAAAAAGAGAGATAAAAGAATAAGTAGCCCATTAACTGGTGTAAAGAAAAGAACCACAAAACCAACAATGGCTCCTTTTCCCTTCTCTTTTCTCTTTATTTTGAGTTGTTAACTATTTCTGGGGGAAATTGAGTCTTACATTTACATTCAGATTGATTATACTTGCAGAAAACAACATTCCCCATCAAGTGTGCATAAGCATTTGTACACGCATGCAAATAGGTTACATGAATGTATGTGGCCAATGCCCTACACGTTAACCTTCCTCAATTCTCAAACGCCATAATTCTTCTCCCGAGGACCTTAGCACTACAATATCATCCATAGGGTGTCTTAAACTGTACCATCATGTTTTATATTGCTTCTGAAAAGTGCCGGAGATGCAATCTCTAGCTATGGCTTTACCTTTCTTTGCAAATCCCATGCTCATCATCGCAGCTTATACACAAACTACTTATTCCGGCAAATTCATGTAGTATCATGTTTCATTGACTGCCAATGGAGAACCAGGAAACGAAGAATCTAACTAAGTTTTAGAAAAACAAAGACCACGGCTGCAAATGCTTTCTTCAGTCATTCAATATCAACTCCGGAACCTCCTCTAACCACCCCATAGTCACCTCCTCCTTACAAAGTTTTTTCAAATGTCTGCATTACTAATCATAAATCAAAGTCAGCTCAGTTTTCTTATCCATTAACACCAGCCATCTTAAACTTCCCAACTTCCTAAAATCAAAATCAAAATCAAAATTAACGACAATAGTCGTCGTCCAAGGATTCAATCAAAGGCCAATGAGCCAAAACGATCAACAGCGAAATGCCAGAACGAGCCGACTAGCCCCTACGCCTTTCTACTCTCCTCGCCTATGCAATCAGAATCGCAAGCAACCTAGTGCCGACTTCATCCAACAAGCTCAAGCAACACAAAGAGTATATCGACAACGCATATAACACCACTCACCATGACGATGCTCTTGCAGAGATGATCGATCGAGTGCGCGCCGAGGATCCTCTGCCTCTCCTCATACGACCGGTCGTAATAATCCCCCGGAACTCGCTTGAAAGCGAAGTCCGCGACGCCATTGCTCCTGAGAATCGCCGAGAGGCGGGCTTGCCGGCGCCGGAGCCGGAGCCGGAGCCGGAATCCGAATCCGCGACGCCGACCGACGACGAGGACTGTCCGGAGAGGGACGAGGAGGCACCGCCGCCGCCCGCGGCGGGAGGCGGAGAGGTGGAGAAGGGGGAGGAAGAGAAGCTCCTGAAGAGGAAGGAGAGCTCGAGCCTGGAAATACGCTCAGTATTCGGGATTGTAGTCGCTCGAGGTTGTCCCACTCCCACGCCTCCATTGTTCTTCTGGTACTCGGCGATCTTCCCCGCCTGGCTTGACTTGAGAGCTCTTTTCCGCCGTAGTTTGGTATTTCTTGGGGTTAACGGGAGGGGCTTTTCCGGAAATAGCTTAATCTTAAAGGACCTTAAACTAAATTTGAAATGAACTACCTGCAGATCTTAAATCTTGTCACGAGTATTCAAAAAGTGCAATAAATCTTAAATCTTAGTAAATTAGTGTGATCAATCTTTTATTAACTTTATCTAATTGGGCTAAGGAAAAATGGAAGTCTCATTGGATGGATCATTTTCTTCTTTTTCCTTTTTTTCCTTTTTAATTTTTAGCTTATTTTTTTATTTAATTTTTTAAATTAAAAATCAAATTTTTGACCAAAATGACAACATTTTAGCATTATCTTTCAGTCTTATGTTTCACCTTTTAGCCACGTTATCACCAAGCATGTGAGAGAAAATATTTAAAAAAGTCACGTCAACATTTTTTGTTAGCTAAGTTGAATGGAACTAAGGAAAAACTTGATTGCTCTGGTTTGATGAGTTTTATGATTTGATTGTACTTTTTGTAAGTTTTAGGATCGAATAACGTTTTTCAATAGTGAACGAGATGGTAAATGACTGTCAATATTAGCTGTTCACATAAGTTGGATCGTAATGATTTTTCATGTGCTATGGGACACGTGGTTTTAGCCATAATTGTTGCCCGTGATATGAAGATCCAAAATATGCGGGCTTGTGAATGCACCCCAATCAACATGATATCAATGAAGAAGTACTTTTGCATGAGATATACTACAATTAGGCGTCATAGCATGCCATTCAAAAACTCGTTGATCTCATGAGAGATGTGATATTTGTACCGCTATACCAATCACCCTGATATAGAAGGAAGTTTATTAGATTGACTACATTGGATTCCATTTAGTTTATATACATGCAAGACATGTAAATTAGGGGTGTGTAAAAAAATCATGAACCATTAAAAGTCGAATTGGATTTGCCTAAAAACCAATAATCTTATGGGTACCGGTTTAGTTACCGGTTTAGTTTTGGCTATAGTTGTGGAACTGCCCACACACACATGTAATTTTTTTTTAAAATTTTTATATAGAGCATCCGTACACACATAATTTTTTTTTTTTTTTTTTTAATTCTTATATAGAGCATCTCTATGCTCGAGTTTGACACATTTGAGCCCAAAGATGACCAGAGTGAATTCAATTCCAATTTTGGAAGGCTCTTTTAGTGGGTTCGATTCTATGGGCTAGATGAAAAACATGGGAACCTCTAATGGTGTTTCCCATGACAGGGCAAATAACTTGAGTGTTAGAGGCCTCTTTGATCCAAAATTTTGAAAACTTGAAAAGAGATGATGGGCCAAAGATTGTTCACCATGGGTGTCGAGGAGGATTGGTTTGTGGTTCAAAGCAATTGCGGTAAGGTGAGTGACGATTTCTTTTGAAAGCTAATGACGCCAGTCTAGGTTGGAGTTGCACTTATCAATTGTCCAAAACACCCAGGAATGAATTTGTTGGGGACCTTTTGATTGGTTCCATGGATTCATCGGAAATTGGACCAGGTGGATCTATGGAACCAAGGAATGGTTCCCGATTCTAATTTTTCTTATAATGGTCTTTAGTGTGCGGTTTTTGAATCTTGTGTGGGAATTGCCTACCTTAGAATTGATCACCCTGTAGATGGATTGTTTCTTGCTATAATCATTCATCTGCTATAATCATTCATCTGCTAAGGGAAGTTACGAGCATCAAAGCAAGAACGCCTATTTGGATTGGCTTTTTAATTTTTATTTAATACAAAACAATAATTGAAAAAAATTCAATTTCTTTTAAGTTTTTAATTCTTGAAACTTTCACAATACTTAAATGCTCATATATGTATTCACATACAAATTTCTAATAAAAACTATCAAATAAGGACTTCTAGTCGGATCATTATCTTAAAAAATAATTAGATATGGATTTTATTTCAAATAATAACTTGAAATGATCAAGTCAATCTTTAATAAGGGTCTATGGTCACAGTAGACATTTTTCTGGCGATTAGTACAGGGAGAATTTTGTCAGAAATTTAAGATTAAGTAAAAAATGAAGAAAATCATCAAATTGAATTGGCAATATGGTTTTCCGACAAAAAAATAGAAAATTGGCATTATGGTTCTCATCATGGCTCTTCCTTCAATTTTTCACGTTATCCTCTTCTTCTCCGCTGCTCAAGCAAATGGCTCTCACCCCCTCCTCGCCCAGTCCTAGCCACTACTCGCCTGTTCCTCGCGCGAGCTTCAGCCCATCGTCATGTCTTCTTTCTCAGGTTCCATCATCCACGAGCTTCCAGTCCATCGTTTGCGAGCTTCGAGTCTGTCATTCACGAGCATCTGAGTATGAGTCCTTCTTCAGTGTCTCTTTCGCTCTAGTGCATATTTTCTTCTTCTAGTGCCGGTCAACTGGAGAAAATTTGGTCGGTTGCTTTCATTAACTCCATCGATAATGGGAAACATGGGCCCTGAGCTAAAGGCCTGGTCAGCAAATTGTTGAAGAACAGGACAGGAGTGATGCGGCAGCTGGTATTTTAGTTGAATGTAATCGTGTGATTTTTCCTTGTGTAGTTAAGCATGAAACTCGAGCTCTAGCTTCATATGGTAATAACTGTATAAAGGTCTGCTTTCTTGCAATTGTCTGAATATTTTAAAGCCTAGTCTTGTTATGGTGATTCGAACAAGCACAGAACAAGCACTGATTGATGCTGTTTACTCTAACATTGTAGCGAGGAAATTGCGGCTTTTTTAATTGAATTGATTCCCCCTCACTTGTGATGAGAACTCTTGCCGAATCGTCGTCTAGGCTTTTGCAAAGAAGGAGATCAATTGAAGCCGACATTTTACCGGAGTAGAAAGAGAGAAGATTCGATTGGGTGTTTTGATTATTGCTTTTTTTCAGTCATGCACTCGAAAGATCAGCATCCTCTTCCTTATATGGCGACAATCTTTAAGTATGAATATCTTTGATTCATTGCCTCATGATCAGAGGTCGGTTGAACACGAGTGAAGCTTGTGGACCACGGACTTAAGGGGAAATGACATCATAAATGTCATAATTTTGTAATAAGTAAAGATAATGCAATCCCAAATCAATATTTCACCAAGAACCAACCCAATTTAAGATCAATATCTCCCTCAAGACTAAACTAATTGAAATCAACTTAACTCTAATAGTAATTATGAGATTTTGTGGGACTACTGCCACTTTATCTCATGCTTAGTTTGGTATGAAATTTGAAAATTTACTTGGGGGCAAATGGGACCTGGAGAAAATTAAACTCAAGATCTCCTACTCTAATATCATGTGAGATTTTGTGGAATCAATGTCATAAAAGTTTATTTATTTAAATATTCTAATAATAATGATTGGTCAATATAACCTTGCAGTAAATTTAATGCCAAATTGTAAAGGAAACAAAAAGTCAACAAAATCACCAAGATTTTACATGGAAAGTCCAAAGTGGGAAAAAGCACAAGCCACCCAAAAACTTCCACCAATCACCAAGAATGATAAGATACACAAAGTTCTTCTCTAGTCACATACTAAAGACATAACATCAACAGTACAATGGTATTTCCATCGCTATGAAGGTGAATTTAATACAAATGGAGGACGAAACCCTAATCCGAATTGAAGAATTCGGAGAAGGTTCTCAATGAATGGAACTGATCAACTCGTGGACCCTCAGCCTCACGAACGACGTATTCAAATTTGAGCGAGTTCTGACAACATTTAGCCTTGATTTGGGACTGTCAAGTTGTGACCCTCTTTAAGGTTAATGGACTCCGATACTTCCTATGCTAGATGAACTCCCAACATTCAGGTTAAGTCAAGTGTCACTAGATGTACTCTTTAGTAGGGGTGTCATAATCGAATCGGAAAATCGAACCGAATCGGAATCGAAATTGAATTGAACCGAAATTTTATACATTTTGATTTCGGTTTTGGTTAACCGAAAAATCACCCAATTTTTTGCCAGTTTGGGTTATTTTGGTTCGGTTTAGTTAACCAAACTGGCTTTTAACTCTAAAAGAAAAAGAAAAGAAAAAAAAGCTGCGATGATCGAGGATGAACGCAGCTCGAGAGTACGAGAAAAGAGAGATCTTCTTATCCTTGATCTCACTCGACTACGTCCACGTATAAATTTGGTTGCGGTACCTCTACAGCTTCATATGCCATCGAAGACCTCGACACCTTCCTAGACCTTTTTGAGCATGCGATCGATCTCTGCATGAAGCTTCCGGTTGGCTCCCACTGCAAATTCCGGCCCACGGCAGCGCGTGGCGGTGTCTAGCAGTGGCGATAGAGAGCGCAGCACACACGCAGAGAGAGAGAGAGAGTTGGGAATTTTGTAGGTCCAATTGCAGATTTTGGGCATTTCTCGCCCATGGAAAGAGAGAGGAGGAGAGAGAAAAAACGCTTCCAGTGTGCCAACCGTCCTCTCCCTTGGTTGAAGGGGACAGGTGGTCGAGCCGAGGGTTGTGCTGGGCTGCTCAAGTTGGTGGGGATGACGGCATCAAATGGCGTGATGCAGTCATGAATTTTGTCAGAAATGTAAGTTCATATTAGTGATTTCAAATTAAACATTTATCATTAGATATTATGAAATACTACAAAATTACACGAAAATATAATACAGAAAACCAGAAAGGCTTATTTGAGGTTCAAGGTTCTAGAACCTACCCATAAAAATAGGTTGTCTAATTTTTGGAACCTTGAATCTATTTTGTATATCCTAGAATCAAGACTAAACTTGTTCTCCCTGATTTGGTTCTTGATTCGGTTGTTGGTTGGGTCAGCTTCTCTTGTGGGGCCTACTTGACATAAAAGAGAAAACAAAACAAAGCAAAAGAGAAAAGTCACAAATAAAAAAAAAAGACAAGAAAAAGCTATCGTGCTGTCTGTGAAGCTCATGAGGAGAGAAAAAGTAGAGAGGCCGTGGGGTCGAGAGAATAGGGAAGAAGAAAGGAAAAGAGGGATGCAACTTGGCGAGTACAGATTCAAAAGCCAAATGTTATCGAAACTTGTTCAAATTTGAGTATATTATCTGTGATACTGAGGGCTCATGAATTTATTTGTCACACCCCAAAACTGCAAGAAAATTGAATATGACACAGCCGTCATTCCACATGAAGGATACGATCTCAAATATAACCAACAACCTAATATCAACAATATGTACTTCAAACTATATATATATCAGATAGACTAACACGTTGACACATAAGAGTTTTTATAATCCTCCAAAATAATATTTACAACCAGAACTTAACTGGTCCAAAAGATAGCAAGCACTATATACATTTCTTTCTTAAATCATACCCAAAAAGAATCAAAAGTTTTCCCTAATAGCGCTCTTGCTTTACTTGTCGCTAATCGAGGAACCTAAAAATATAAAAGATTAGTGGAATGGGCAATTACAGCTCAATGAACAGTACATATCTTCTAAGCAGATCAAACAAAATATAAAGTGACACAAATACTTTATAACTCAAATCCAATGTATAAAATACATAATGGATCATATATGAGTTATTTCTTATCATCAATGCTTTATACTCATATGAATTTTTCATTTAAACAACCATCACAATTTAAGAATCAATGATCAAGTCCATTGGATAATTTCCATTCAAAAACTACAAGTCAGTGGTTCATCCATTGACAAATCTATTGTTCAATATTTTACTATGGTTACCACAAAACGTTTTGTGACAATGCGATCAAGATTCCCCTCTTGGCAAAGTGCCTACTTATAATGCCGATGGCTCAACTCAGAAGAATATCATAAACCCGGTATGCATACTTACATGCCCATCAATGGGCTCACAACAATAATGAGCATAAGCAACCATCCTCCAATACTATAAATTCAATCTAGAAATCAATATCATAAACTAAGCAAATACCTTTTTGCAACTTAACCATCCACCATTTCTCATCCATTTATCAAATCATTCATTTACATTTCCATAAACCTTTTACAAAGCAACTACAAATATATTTTGCCTTCCAATGCTTTGCATAACACACTTTCTATACCTTTATGAATAATCAAAAAGTAGTACATGCTCGATCCAACTTCATTTCATAATCCATAAAATTTTTACAACATGAGTTTTACAAATTCATAGAAAATATAGTATCACTCACATTGTCGCCTACGACAAATGAAAATGATATTTATATTGTCAAATTCGCGACCCTAACAAATAATCAATAAATAAGGTTGAAATCAAATAAAACTCTATCTCAACTATGAGACAACTAAATTACGCCTTAACGCTAATAAAATGACCCATACAAGCTAACAAATTGCCTATCCAAAGTGATTATTTAAAGCCGTTTGCAATGCGAGGCTTGAGCGCGAAACTTGGTTATGCTAAAACTTTTTCACTCGAATCCTGATCCAAGTAATCTTGCAGTCAAAATGAAGATAATTTCAAGCATCAGAAGACCCACAACATGGACAACCCAATTTTGAGTGGCTGGGCGTGTACTATTCACCACGAGCGGGAAAGTTCGAAATTTCGTTCCAGGCAAACCGCAAACTCAAATCCAATTCCATAAAATCCTATAGGTCCATGACGTCCTGAACTATCATTCTTATAAATTTTCGCGGCTCAATGTCTCCAAAATTCCGAATTTGAGCCCTCAACTGGAAAAATGCTTTGATTGGATGAACGAGGGGCGCATGCACTCACCGGATGCTGCGTAAAGTAGTCGAGTTGGCTTTGCAAGACTCCCATAGTATACGTGAAAAACTCCTCTTATTCTTTCCCTTTTTTCTTCTTTCTTTCTCTCTCTCTCTTTTTTTTTTTCTCTTCCCGAACTGTTTCGGCCTCCTCAAATAGTCGAGCATTCAATTTCTCTCTCCCCTCTTTTTTTTACTATTCAACTCTTCTTTTCTTTTTTCTTTTTTTCTTAAAGAAGTTGAGTCAGCCTTGCGAGACTCCCACGGTACACACGTGAAAAACTCCTCTTATTCTTTCCCCTTCTTCTTTCTTTCTTTCTTTCTGTCTCTCCTTTTCTTTTTCTCCTTTCTCCTTTCTCCTTTCTATCCTCTCTCCTTTTTCTTTTTTTTCCCGAAGTGGGCTCTCGGTCTCACTCACTCTCTCTCTCTCTCTCTGCTGCTTCCCCTTACAATTGAGCTGAAGTCCACTTTTTCTTTTTTCTTGTTTTTTGACTTGGTGAAAAACTCATATTTTACAAATGGAATGGTTATAGGTCAAGTCAGGCACCATCATAGCTATCCCTGCGTCTCCTCACTGACTCTAGTGAACCCGAAAATGAGTTCGAGCCATTTCTGTTCAGTCGCCTTCCGTGCCTTCTTGATTCTGGAGCTGGTGATCGCTTGTTGTAGCGCTCCAGGGAACGAGACCGATAAATTCGCTCTGCAAGAGCTCAGGTCCCTCTTAACAGATAATTCTGCAAATACCTTGGCCCCTTGGAACGATTCCCTCCATTTCTGCCGATGGACTGGAGTCACTTGTGGTCTCAGACACCAACGAGTCACCGCCTTAAACCTAGACAGACAAGATCTGGCCGGGACCATGTCCCCATATATCGGAAACCTTTCCTTCCTCCGGTACCTGAATCTTGCAAACAATTCTCTGCATGGTTTCATTCCTCCTGAAATCGGACGCTTGTTCAGGCTTAAAAACCTGATCTTGAGCCACAACACCTTAGGAGGTGGAATTCCTAGAAATCTCTCCCAGTGTCTTAGCCTCGTGACCATCGAGCTCGACTACAATCAACTCCACGATCCCATCCCTTCCGAATTGGGGTCACTGTCGAAACTCCAGAAGCTCTCCCTTTCGAACAACAATCTCACAGGACTGATCCCCGCTTCCATCGGAAACCTTTCCACCCTCGAAGAGCTTAATCTATTTAGCAACTCCCTGACAGGAGGAGTTCCCATTTCTATAAGCCAAACAAGGCTCAAAATTTTTGCGGTTGGTGAAAACCAGCTGATGGGTGCCTTCCCCTCTGCTCTTTACAACTTGTCATCCCTCAATACCATAATTTTGACCCAAAGCCTGTTCTCTGGCAGTATCAGGAGAGACATAGGTCTTCTGCTTCCGAATCTGCAAATTCTCTGGATTGGATTGAATCAGTTCGCTGGTCCCATTCCTGATTCACTCTCCAATGTCACAAACATAGCAGAAATTGATATCCCCCGCAATAACTTCACTGGCCGTGTCCCAGCCAGCTTCGGAGGGCTTCAAAACTTGAGCTGGCTCGGCCTTGGGTATAACTTTCTTGGAAGCGGCGCAACTGATGGTCTAAGTTTCCTTGCTGATTTGGCCAACTGCAGCAACCTTAGAGCGCTGGATGTATCATATAACCAGTTCGAAGGTGAGCTGCCCGTTTCTGTCAGTAACTTCTCAACCCAACTCAAGCAGCTAAAAATGTCAGGAAACGGAGTTCATGGAAGAATTCCAGAGGTGATTGCAAACCTCTTTAGTCTACACCTATTAGCCATGGACAATAACATGCTAACAGGCAACATTCCAATGTCTATTGGGAGACTATCAAACTTGCAATTTCTGGGTTTGGGCCAAAACAAGTTGACTGGACACATGCCTTCGACCATTGGTAACATCACCGGTATGATACATCTGTACCTGTACGACAACAGCTTAGAAGGAAGCATACCTTCAAGCCTCGGCGACTGCAATTCCCTGCAAGATCTACGCTTTAGTGATAACAAACTCACCGGGACCATTTCTAGCGACATGATCAGACGGTCCTCCCTCATAATACATCTGAATGTATCTCACAACTCTTTGTCTGGGCCCCTGTCACCCGATGTTGGAAACTTAACGAACCTCATTTCTCTTGACGTTTCATACAATCAAATTTCGGGTGAGATTCCTACAACTTTGGGCGACTGTTTGGGATTCGAAGAGCTGTATATGCAGGCGAACCATTTTCAGGGACCCATTCCTGAGTTTGAGGGGTTAAAAGGCATCCGTTTTCTTGACCTCTCCAATAACAACCTGTCAGGGCAAATCCCAGAGTTTTTAGTTAACTTGTCCTTGTCGCTGCAATTCTTGAATCTGTCTTTCAATAATCTCGAAGGCGAAGTACCTGTACGTGGGATATTTGGAAACAATAGTGCCTTCAAAGTTGACGGCAACCGAGAGCTGTGCGGAGGCTTACCTGAACTGCGTTTGCCTTCATGTCCAGCAAAAACGAAGCATAGACCTTCGAAGTTGATGGTAATAATCATTTGTGCTTCTATTGCAGTGACATTACTGTCCTTAATATCTCTTTTCTGGTTGAGAAACTCAAAGAAGGAACATCTGCCTTCTCGCTCCTTTGGCCATTTTCACGAGAGAATTTCTTACGATGCTCTTTTCAAAGCTACTGATGGATTCTGTTCAAGCAAATTGATTGGTTCAGGTAATCTTTTATGTGGATGAACATTTAACTACAACAATAGAGTACAGAGAACTCACTTCATAGTTCACATAGTAGTACCACGTCGCATGACCACAATAGTTTTTGACTCTTGTTCAGGTAGTTTTGGCAATGTGTACAGAGGAACTCTTGGTCCCGACAGAAAAATCGTGGCCATCAAGGTTTTGAATCTCCAACAGAAAGGAGCTCTCAAGGGCTTCTTGGCCGAATGCAAAGCACTCAGCAGCATTCAGCATCGTTGACTGAAGCATCGATTCACATCATAATGAGTTCAAAGCCTTGGTATACGATTCATATTTGGTTGCAAAACAATGCGATTTTAAAAGATTGAACATCTTCGATGTGGCCTCTGCTTTGGATTATCTTCATCACCAGTGCCAAGTTTGTCAAATCAGTGATTTTGTTGTCAAATTTTCGATTCTAACGAAGACATCTTTTCAAGTCATCTCATCTCCTCTGCTTTTAAGGGAACCATTTACATTGGACTCTCTAAAGATCGAAATTTTCCGAAATCAAAAGATTTCAATGACCTTGGTGTAAGTAGGAACTTTTTCTGGACTGGCAGAATATGGCATGGAGTTCGTCCATCAACAAGTGGAGATGTGTACAGGGTTAACTGGAAGGCGGACGATATATTCAAAGAGGATTTTAACCTTCAGAAGTTTGTCAAATCAGTGTTGTCAAAGCCAGGCTGAATGTCTGGAGTATCGATTTTTGAGAGATTGGATTAATTTGCTCAGCAGAATCACCGAAAGACAGGAAGGACATGAATGGAGTTGCACAGGACTTGCTGTCAATCAGAGACAAGTTTCTCAAAACCAGCATCCATGAGGATAGGATGCGGCGCCCAGCACCAAGTACAGTACCTTTCTAAGTCGCCATATGCTTGTATCTTTGTATCCCTAGCATTGCTTCACAGATCCACAATGGCTTTGGGTTTAGTAAATCGGCTCGTGTGTTAACAAGTCTCAGGACAAGAAACCACCAGGGTCTCGATCGAATCCTGCATGATCATTAACAATTGCTGGCAGCCTGATCGATTGATCCTCCTTTTTCTTTTCACATTTTGCAGGGGACAGGTGCGAGGAGGCGGCCTGATCCATCTCTGGTTTTCAAGTGGGACGGGGAAAAACTGTGGATAGAGACAGCACGACGTAACTTGTTAGAGCCAGGTGGCTCGCTTCATGTAAATGGCAGGGTAGCTCGGGTGTGTGTGAAGTCCTTCGTTCTTAAGGAGCTTACTAGCTCAGGTCTTTGACTACGAGGGGCTTCCGCTTGCTAGTTGGCGAGTCTCCAAACCAGCAGCTTCTGGTTGATCAGAAGGCAGAACTAGCACACCCTGTGTATAAATAAAAACACGTACTTCGGCTATCCCTATGGTTGTTTTCCTGTTATAAGACGTCTAAATGTACTTGGGTCTGGTTGCGTTGTTCGATCTGGTCCTAATTTCACTGCTAAAGGGTGAGATCCTAAGAAAATGTCCGTCGAGAATGAGAACCTTCCAAGAGTCCTCGAGGCCGGGATAGATGGTCTCTATGCACTCATGTAATATATGAATGGATTTCCTTCTTATACTCCTCAGCCAACTTTTCTTTCTTCTTTTCTGGGAAAGTAGAAACGGCAACATTGATATTGATACAGCCCAGTTGATTCCACAACGACTCTTTCTCTGCTTATTCCATGATCTGTCTTAAGAACCCAGTAATGGATTTCTAGCTCCATCAGTGAGAACAGCTTTTTCATGTCAACTGGATTGAGGAGGATGATCAGCAATCAACAGAGAGTAGAGATCAGATCTTTTTTGCTGTAATCCTCGAACCAGATTCGTTGAGATCGATGCTGAAATCGTGGTGTTTGGGATTTGAACTGCCAAAACATGGGCTGAGAATCAAGAGGAAGAGGAGAGGAGAACGTGTGAAATCGATATGATGTGAGAAAAGAAAATCGCGGTCGTTGAGATTCGGGCCACTGTAAAAACCGTGTGAAATGTCTATTCACCCAGACTAAAACTAAAATTGAGGGAGGACGAATTTAAAAATAAAAATTACAGTTTCGATGGAACTTGACTTATAAGGCACCGTTCGGTAATACTTTTCTTTATCTATTTTTCCTGTTCTTTTATTTTTCGAAATAAAAAAATAAATAGAAATCCATTTGATAATATCCATTAATATTTCTTGAGAATAGAAAATTATTTTAGGGAATAAATTTGAAATAAAAATAAGAAGTAAAAATAATAACTTCTTGTTACTGAAAACAATTTCTAGTACAAGTGTTTTTTTTTTTTTCTTCTTTCTCCTCTTTCATTGCTGGTTGCTGCCACTCGTAATCGCCAACCGCAGTCATTGTCGCTACCAATTGCCCTGCTGAAAGAAGAGAATAATATAAAATTTATGGATCGTATCAAACGCTTTTCTATTCTTTTTCTGAAAATTGAAAATTTGTATAGTTATCAAATATGTTGTTTTACGCAAAAACTATTTTAGGGAATAGAAATAAAAAAGAATTATTTCTGAGAAAAATTTATTTTCCAGAATAAAAATGTTATCAAATGCATCCCAAGTGGCTAAAAACTTTGAGCCTTTCCAAATTTGTTAGTTAGTTTTCTTTTAAGGGTTAGTCTATGGAAGTGGTATGAGCAAATTTGACATTATCTAATTGCTGGTTATTCTTTCCAATATATAGAAAAAATATAGAAATTGTATAAATCACCTCTTAAATGGATCTATTCGGAGATCCTATAGGCAAATCTCTTTAAAAAGTTCTTCTCTCCCTTTCTCTCCTCTCTCTCTCTCTATGGTCTCCTTCATCTTTCAGTCTTGGGAAAGGTTTGAACTAGTCTCTCCCTCCTCTCCTCTTGTTCGTTTTGTTTGAATTTTGTTATTATTTTCTAATTTTTTCTTCAGTAAAAGAATAGTTCAAGTACCAAAACTTGACACAATGGGACACTTAAGTACCAAAAGTTACGAAATATATACTTAAGTGCTACTTTTTTAGAAAATTGGAATATTTATATATTAAGTCCGGTGAAGATGGTTGAAAAGCCAACGTGGTTTTTTTAATAATATAATCGCATACGTGGCTCGCTGGAAAACTCAGTGAAAATGATGTCGTTTTTGCGCTGACGTGGATTTTAATATAAATATTAAATAAATAAATAAAAATTAAAGAAAAAAGGTAAGATGAATGGGCGAGAGTTGTGCAGCACTTGTCGCCATCACTCCCCGCCATCGCTGAGAAGGGTTGGTGACAATGGGGCAAGAGTTGGCTAGGGTTGCCAAGCCCTAGCACGCCCTCGCCCAACCCTCGCTTGTTCAACCCCTTCTTCTTCTTCTTTTCTAATAATTGATTTTTGGGATTTTTTTTTGCTGATATCATTTTTTTTAAAATGCCATGCAGACAGTTTTTTTAAAAAAAATTGTCACACGGATAATTGTTTTAAAATAATTGCCACTCAGCAAAGAAAGTCGCCAAAAAATGTTATGTATGTATTTTGGCCGAATATTCTTGCCGTTGGTACTTAACTGATCAATTTTGCTTTGATTTATACCTTTCCGAATTTTTGGCACTCCAGGTATCTGGTACTCTTTTTTCTTCTCTCTCATCTACATTTGAGTGTTTAAACTTTCCCAATCTAATCCTACATCTAGAAGATATCCTCTCCTCATGTAGATTCGGGAGTTTAATAAATAAACATATTGGGGTTCGATACCCCTATGCTATGTCCATGGATAAAATTCTCTTTGCCTTTAGTTTCAAAGGTGATTGCAAGAGTCTTGGCATCTCCTTCGACTATGAATTTGCATTATGGTTCTTCCTTCAATTTTTTCACAGTTTTCTTCTTCCTCTCTTTTGCTCAGGCAAATGGCTCTCCCCCAATCCTCGTCGCTCCTCACAAGCTCCAGTCCGCGAGCTTCAACTACTTCTTCCCGAGCTGCAAGCTTTGTCGTTTGCAGGCTTCAAGTCTTTCTTCGGCGTCTCTTTCGCTCTAGATCACATTTTCTTCTTTAGTGCCGCTCCACTGGAGGAATTTGCTGGTTGCTTTCGTTAAAAGAGAGACGATTCTATTGGGTGTCGGCCCGCTGAATGGTTGTTGGTATCGGTTTTCCTCCTTATTGTACAGTTTTGCTGGTTGAAAAGTCTTTACTACTTACCTTTACCAAAAAAAAAATTATATCGGGTGTCTTAATTATGCTGTTTTTTCAAGCGTCCACTTGAAAGATCAACATCCTCCGCCTAATGGGAATCTTTTAAGTATGGGTGTCTTTCATTCATTGCCTCATGACCAGAGGTCAGTTGAATGTGAGTGGAGCTTGCGAATGATGGATTCAACGGAAAAGGACATCACAAATGTGATATAATGCAATCCAGTATCCACATTTCACCAAGAATCAATTTAGTCCAAGGCCAATATCTCCCCCGAAATCAAACCAACCGAAATCTAGTGAACCTTAGCAACAACCAGCCAATGTCAATAAGTAAATATAAAGCCGAATTGTAAATGAGACAAAACGAACAACATCACCAAGATTTTACTTGGAAAACCCAAAGCCTAAAAAATCACGAACAGTCCAAAAACTTCCACTAATCATGAAGAACAGTGAAATATACCAAGTTCTTCTCTAGTCACACATTAGAGACACAAAATCGACAATATAACAATATTTGCATCACTATGAAGGTGAATTAATACATAAGGAGGATGAAACCCTAATCGTGATTGGAGAATTTAGAGAAGATTATCAACAAACAAACCAATCAACTCATGGGCCCTCAGTCTCACGAACAACATACTCAAATTTGAACAAATTTCGGTAATATTTGGCCTTCGAATTCAAACTCGCTAAGTTGCAGCCCTCTTTTCCTTTCTTCTCCCCTATTCTCTCATTCTCACGCCTTCTCTTGTGTTTTTTTTCTCTACTTTTGGGCTTCATGCAGGATACAATAGTTTTTTTTTTTTTTTGTGTCTTTTATCTTTTTCTTTGTTTTTCTCTTTTATATGTCAGCTAGGCCCCACAATAGAGGCTGACCTAGCCAACAATTGAACCAAGAACCTGAGAGCCAAACCAATGGAAACAAATCTTGCTTTAAGTTTTAAGATATGCTAGGTTCAAACTTTCAAAAATTAAATAACATATTTTAATGGGTAGGTTCTAGAACCTAAAACTTTAAATAAGCCTTTTTGTCTTTCTTATTATATATTTTCATATGATCTTACAACATTTCATGATGTCAAATGATAAATGTTTAATCTGAAATCACTAGTCTGAACTTCCATATTTCTGACAATACCATGACTGATATTTTACTTTGTTAATATTTCATAAATTCCACGTGTTTAAATATGACTGTGATTAGTAAAATATAATCATTAGTATGTAGAGTAGTTTCTAGATTCCAAAAATTATGAAACTTATTCCAATTGATAGGATCCAAGTTCTAGTAAAATCTGGATGGAACCTAAAACTGCTCACTTCTGCCAACATTTTAACACTCCCATAATTGTTTCTTTAAGATTCACGCACTCTAATACTTTCTATACTATCGACATTCAGGTCAAGTCAATTGCCACTAGATGTCTGCTGTTTGTCCCCGAAATGATTCAATATGTGGATAATATTGGTATGTGATGTGATTGAATGAATCTGATCTTCCTGCGGACTATTCAGGGTTCCCAATCGTAATCAAGAAGTTGGCTATTAAGTTTCATGGTTCCAAGCTTCTGTGGCCTTCTCTATAAATGGAATGTTTCCAGGTCAAGTCAGGCACATCATAGCTATCCCAGCATCTCCTCACTGACACTAGCGAACCCGAAAATGAGTTCCAGCCATTTCTCTTCAGTTGCCTTCTGTGCCGTCTTCATCCTGGAGCTGGTGATCGCTTCCTGTAGCGTTCCAGGGAATGAGACCGATAAATTCGCTCTGCAAGAGCTCAGGTCCCTCTTAACAGATGATTCTGCAAATACCTTGGCCTCTTGGAATGATTCCCTCCATTTCTGTCGATGGACTGGAGTCACTTGTGGTCTCAGACACCAACGGGTCACTGCCTTGAACCTAGATGGACAAGATCTGGCCGGGACCATGTCCCCTTATATCGGAAACCTTTCGTTCCTCCAATACCTGAACCTCGCAAACAACTCTCTCCATGGTTTCATTCCTCCTGAAATCGGGCGCTTGTTCAGGCTTAAAAACCTGATCTTGAGCCACAACTCCTTAGGAGGTGGAATTCCTAGAAATCTCTCCCAGTGTCTTAGCCTCGTGACTATCGATCTCGACTACAATCAAATCCACGATCTCATCCCTTCCGAATTAGGGTCACTGCTGAAACTCCAGAAGCTCTCCCTTTCGAACAACAATCTCACAGGACTGATCCCCGCTTCCATCGGAAACCTTTCCACCCTTGAAAATCTTCATCTATGGAGCAACTACCTGACAGGAGGAGTTCCCATTTCTATAAGCCAAACAAGGCTCAAAATTTTTGAGGTCGGTGAAAACCAGCTGATGGGTGGCTTCCCCTCTGCTCTTTACAACTTGTCATCCCTCAATCAAATAATTTTGACCCAGAGCCTGTTCTCTGGTAGTATCAGGAGAGACATAGGCCTTCTGCTTCCGAATCTGCAAATTCTATGGCTGGAATCTAATCAGTTCACTGGTCCCATTCCTGATTCACTCTCCAATGTCACAAACATAGCAGATGTTGATATCCCCTACAATAACTTCACTGGACATGTCCCGGCCAGCTTCGGAGGTCTTCAAAACTTGAGCTGGCTCGGCCTTGGGTATAATTTTCTTGGAAGCGGCGCAACTGACGGTCTAAGTTTCCTTGCTGATTTGGCCAACTGCAGCAACCTTGAAACGCTGGATTTATCATATAACCAGTTCGAAGGTGAGCTGCTCGTTTCTGTCGGTAACTTCTCAACCCAACTGGAGAAGCTACTAATGTCGGGAAACAGAATTCGTGGAAGAATTCCTGAAGTAATTGCAAACCTCCTTAGTCTATATAAATTATCCATGGACGATAACATGCTAACAGGCAACATTCCAATGTCTATTGGGAGGCTATCAAATTGCAATTTCTGAGTTTGAGCCAAAACAAGTTGACCGGACATGTACCTTCGACCATTGGTAACATCACTGGACTGGTAAGTCTGTACTTGAACAACAACAGCTTAGAAGGAAGCATACCTTTGAGCCTTGGCGACTGCAAGTCCCTGCAAGATCTACGCCTTTGTCATAACAAATTCACCGGGACCATTCCTAGCCACATGATCAGACCGTCCTCCCTCATAATACGTCTGAATGTATCTCACAACTCTTTGTCTGGGCCCCTGTCACCCGATGTTGGAAACATAAAGAACCTCGTTTATCTTGATGTTTCATACAATCAAATTTCGGGTGAGATTCCTACAACTTTGGGGAACTGTTTGGGATTCGAAGAGCTGTATATGCAGGCGAACCATTTTCGAGGACCAATTCCTCAGTTCAAGGGGTTAAAAGGCATCCATTTTCTTGACCTTTCCAATAACATCCTGTCAGGGCAAATCCCAGAGTATTTAGTTAACTTCTCGTCATCGCTGCAATTCTTGAATCTGTCTTTCAACAATCTCGAAGGCGAAGTTTCTGTACGTGGGATATTTGGAAACACTAGTGCCTTCAAAGTTGACGGCAACCGAGAGCTGTGCGGGGGCATACCTGAACTGCATTTGCCTTCATGTCCAGCAAAATCGTTCCCAAGATCGATGAAGCATAGACCTTCGAAGCAGGTGATGGTATTAATCATTTGTGCTTCTTGTGCAGTGGCATTACTGTCCTTAATATCTCTTTTCTGGTTGAGAAACACGAAGAAGGAACATCAGCCTACTTGCTCCTTCGGCCATTTTCACGAGAAAATTTCTTATGATGCTCTATTCAAAGCTACTGACGGATTCTGTTCAAGCAAATTGATTGGTTCAGGTAATCTTTTATGTGGATGAACATTTAACCGCAACAAATGAGTACAGAGAACTCACTTCATAGTTCATACAGTAGTACCACGTTGCATGACCACAATAGTTTTTAACTCTTGTTCAGGTAGTTTTGGCAATGTGTGTAGAGGAACTCTTGGTCCCGACAGAAAAATCGTGGCCATCAAGGTTCTGAATCTCCAGCAGAAAGGAGCTTTCAAGGGCTTCTTGGCCGAATGCAAAGCACTCAGCACCATTCGGCATCGTAACCTTGTTAAGATCTTGACTGCTTGTTCTAGCATCGACTCCCGTCGTAATGAGTTCAAAGCCTTGGTATACGAGTTCATGGTAAATGGCAACTTGGACATGTGGTTGCACCCAAACGATGCGCACATGCAATTAAAGCCTTTGAGCTTCCTGCAAAGATTGAACATCTCGATCGATGTGGCCTCTGCTTTGGATTATCTTCATCACCAGTGCCAAACACTAATCATCCACTGCGACCTGAAACCGAGCAACATTCTTCTCGATGATGATTTCACAGCTCATATCAGTGATTTTGGATTGTCAAAGCTCATTTTCGATTCTAACGAAGACATCTTTTCAAGTCATCTCATCTCCTCTGCTTTTAAGGGAACCATGGGTTACATCGCTCCAGGTACTGCTCTAAAGATCACAAATACATTTACATCCATGAAATCAAAAGATTTCAATGACCTTGTAGAGTAATCGAGCTAACAGGAACTTTTTCTGGACTGGCAGAATATGGCATGGGAGTTCGTCCATCAACAAGTGGAGATGTGTACAGCTTCGGAATTCTCTTGTTAGAGATGTTCACTGGAAGACGACCGACGGACGATATATTCAAAGAGGATTTTAACCTTCAGAAGTTTGTCAAATCAGTGTTGTCAAAGCGAGCAACGGGGATTTTGGATGAGTCGATTTTCTGTGGGGAAGTAGGCGAAAGCATGGACGAGGAAGGGAACCGGAGAGGCGGTGGAATCAACCAGGCTGAATGTCTAATATCGATTTTTGAGATTGGATTAATTTGCTCGGCAGAATCACCGAAAGACAGGAAGGACATGAATGGAGTTGCACAGGACTTGCTGTCAATCAGAGACAAGTTTCTCAAAACCGGCATCCATGAGGATAGGATACGGAGTCCTGCACCAAGTACAGTACCTTTCTAGTCGCCGTTTGCTTGTATCTTTGTATCCCTAGCATTGTTTCACAGTTTTACAGTGGCTTTGGGTTTAGTAAATCGGCTCGCGTGTTAACAAGTCTCAGGACAAGAAACCACCAGGGTCACGATCGAATCCTGCATGATCATTAACAATTGCTGGCAGCCTGATCGATTGATCCTCCTTTTTCTTTTCACATTTTGCAGGGGACAGGTGCGAGGAGGCGGCCTGATCCATCTCTGGTTTTCAAGAGGGACGGGGGGAAAACTGTAAATAGTGAAAGGCACGACGTAACTTGTTAGAGCCAGGTGGCTCTTTTCATGTCAATGGCAGCTCGGGTGTGTGTGAAGTCCTTCGTTCTTAAGGAGCTTACTAGCTCAGGTCTTTGACTACGAGGGGCTTCAGCTTGCTAGTTGGTGAGTCTCCAAACCAGCAGCTTCTGGTTGGTCAGAAAGCAGAAATAGCACACCCTGTGTAATAAATAAAAATATGTACTTCGGCTATTCCTATGGTCGTTTTCCTGTTATAAGACGTCTAAATGTACTTGGGTCCGGTTGCATTTTCGACCTGGTCCTAATTTCACTGCTAAAGGGTGAGATCCTAAGAAACTGTCCATCGAGAACGAGAACCTTCCAAGAGTCCTTGAGGCCGGGATGGAAGGTCTCCATGCACTCCTGTAATATATGAATGGATTTCCTTCTTATGCTCTTCAGCCAACTTGTCTTTCTTCTTTTCTGGGAAAGTAGAAACAGCAACATTGATATTGATACAGCCCAGTTGATTCAACAACGACTCTGTTCTCTGCTTATTCCATGATCTGTCTTAAGAACCCAGCAATGGATTCCGAGCTCCATCAGTGAGAACAGCTTTTTCATGTCAACTGGATAGAGGAGGATGATCAGCAATCAACGGAGAGTAAAGATCAGATCTTTTTTGCTGTAATCCTCGAACCAGATTCGTTGAGATCATGCTGAAATCGTGGTGTTTGGGATTTGAACTGCCAAAACATGGGCTGAGAATCAAGAGGAAGAGGAGAACGTGTGAATTCGATCTGATGTGAGAAAAGAAAATCGCGGTCGTTGAGATTCGGGCCCCTGTTAAAACCCTGTGAAATGTCTATCTACCCATGCTAAAACTGAAATTGAGGAAGGAGGACAAATTGAAAATAAAAATGACAATTTCGATGGACCTTGACTTATAAGGCACCGTTTGTAGTTTGATAACACTTTTTTTTAATCTACTTTTCTGTTTTTTTTTAAAATAAAAAAAGAATAGAAATCTATTTGATAAAGTCAGTTAGTATTTTTACTTTCGTGAATAGAAAATTATTTTAGAAAATAGATTTGGAACAAAAATAAGAAGTAGAAAAAAATAGATTTTTGTTACTAAGAACAATTTCTAGTACAAGTGTTTTTGTTTTCTTTTCTTCTTTCTCCTCTTCCACTGCTGGTTGCCGTCACTCATGATCGCCACTTGTTGTCGCCGCCCGCGGTCGGTCACCAACCACCGCTGCCACCAGTAGCCCCATCGAAAGAAGGAAATAATAGAAAATTTATGGATTGTATCAAAAGCATTCATATTTTTTCTAAAATTTGTGTAGTTATTAAATACGTTGTTTTACGCAAAAATTGTTCCAGGGAATAAAAATAAAATAAGAACATATTTCTTAAAAGAAATTGTTCACATGAACAAAAATGTTATCAAACGCACCTCAAGTGGCTGAAAACTCTGAGCCTTTCCAAATTTGTTAGTCAATTTTCTTTTAAGGGTTAGTCTATGGAAGTGGCATCTGGTAGTTTTTGTTAAATTAGTTTTGGATAAATTTATTGCAGATGTACTAATTTGAGATTTTGTGTGGTCAAAATATTAGTTTGGGATAAATTTGTCATAGATATATTAGTTTAAGGTTTTGCATAGTCATAAGATTAGTTTGAGATAAATTTGTCACAAAAACACTAGTTTAGGTTTTTTTATGATATTAACCCTAAAAAGAAAAGGAAAAAATAGCTCATTTCAAATTTAGTTTAGGTCCTTTAAGAATAAACTATTTTCGGAAAAGCCCCTCTCTTTAACCAAAAAAACCACACAACAGCGGAAGCGAGGTCTCAAGTCAAGCCGGGCGGGGAAGATCACCAAACACCAGAAAACAATGGAGGCGGGAGACGACCTCGAGCGAGTACAATCCCGACTACTCAAGCGAATTTGGAAGCTCGAGCTCTCCTTCCTCTCCAGGAGCTTCTGTTCCTCCCCCTTCCTCCGTCTCTCTGCCTCCTGTTGCAAGCGGCGGTGGCGGCACCGCGTCGTCCCTCTCCGGACAGCTTTCGTTGTTGCTTGGTGTCACGGATTTGGATTCCGGCTTCGGCACCGTAGCCTACCTCTCGGCAATTCTCAGGAGAAATGGCATCGTGGCCTTCACTTTCAATATTTGCATATTGCTTTCTTAATCTTTCAATGCATAATTGCAGCCTCATTCATAATACAAGAGGTCTAATGTATAAGGAAAGAAATTTATAGATAATATCCCAAAAAAATATTCCTCGTAATCAAGATCAATTGAAATCAATTAGTATCAGTAACAACATCTTCAATAGTTAGCGCTTACTTGTAGTGATTTTGTCCAAGATTCCATGGAGATCTCTATTCAGTTCGTATTCGATTCGGATTACTATTTAGTTCGGTTCGGATCTCTATTTAGTTCGGTTTAGTCATTGATTTTAATGGTTCGGTTTGGTTCAACTTTCCCTGAAAACCCAAATCAAAAGGAAATTCGAATCGAACCGAACTTTTGACACCCCCGAAAAACCCGAACAATCAAATAGAGATTCGAACCGAATCGAAAATTTGGCTTAGTTTGGTTTTTTGGGTTCGGGTTATCGGTTTCCCATCTTATCCCATCTTCTTGGCACCGAAGTCTGCCTCTCGGCAATTCTCAGGAGCAATGGCGTTGCGGCCTTCACTTTCAATATTTGTATATTGCTTTCTTAATCTTTCAATGCATAATCATAGCTCTATTTATAATACAAGAGGTCTAAATGTATAAGGAAAGAAAAATATACATAATATCCAAAAAAATATTCCTCGTGATCAAGATCAAGTGAGATCAATTAGTATCGGCAACAATATCTTCAATAGTTAGTGCTTACTTGTAGCGATATTGTCCAAGACTCCATAGAGATCTCTATTCGGTTCGTATTTGGTTTAGTTCGGATTTTTATTCGGGGTCGGTTTAGTCATTCATTTTAATGGTTCCAAACCTTTGACACTCCTGAGAAACTCAAACTGAATCGAATAGAGATCCAAATTGAATCGAAAAACTTGATTCGGTTCAATTTTTTTGGTTTAGGTTATCGATTTTTCATCTTATCCCATTTTCTCAACTCAAAGTTAAAAAAATCGGCAGAAATAAAAAATTTAAAAGAAAATATAGCTGCACGAGACCACTGCCAGACGGCAACTTCCTCCTACATCGCGCCGTTCCATGCCGTCATCCCCACCAACTTGAGCGGCCCAGCACCACCCTCGGCCCGACCACCTCCCCTCTTCATCTTCTCCCTCACCGCGTGAGGACAGAAAGGACGCCGAGGTGACGAGTGATGTGACGCCGGTTCGACCGAGCGAGAGGCCAGTCGACGCGCTGAAAGCGTTTTGTCCTCCCTCCTCCTCCCCTCCTCCTCTCTCTCCATTGGCGAGAAATGCCAAAATCTGCAACCGAAACGACAAAATTCCCATCTCTCTCTCTGCGCGTGCTGCGCTCTCCGTCGCCGCCGCTGGACGACGCCGCCGCACGCTGCCGTGGGCCGGAATTCGCAATGGGAGCCAGCCGGAAGCTTCATGCGGAGAGCGACCGCATGCTCAAGAAGGTCCAAGAAGGCGTCACGGTCTTCGACATATGAAGCTGCAGAGGTACCGCAAACAGATTTATACGTGGACGCAGTCGAGTGAGATCAAGGATAAGAAGGTCTTTCTCTTCTCGCACTCTCGAGTTGCGTTCGTCCCCAATCATCGCCGTTTTTTTTTTGTTTTGTTTTCTTTCTTTAGTTTGGATTACCGAACCACACCGGTCAAAAAAAAAAAATCGGGTTATTTTTCGGTTAATCAAACCAAAAATCAAAGCGTATAAAATTTCACGAAATTTCGATTCAGTTTTTTACTGATTCGGTTTGAATAACCTTGATACTCTCAACATTCAGGTCAAGTGTCACTAGATGTCTTAGCGTCGTCCCATAAGGATTCAACAACGTGGGCCTATTCAGGGTTCACAATTAAAACCAAGTTAGTCGGCTAATCAAGTTTCAATGCTTCCAACTTTCGAGCTCGCTCCCGTAGCCTTCTCTATAAATGGTGTCACACCCCAAATCGTAGCAGAAAAGGAGGACGACATTGTCATCATTTTATTCGAAAGATGCAGCCTCTAAGCTCCCAGGAGCTAGTTCTCAAAAGTCTCATCGTGGCTATCGCTCTCGTACTATGCCTCTAAGCTCCCAAGAGCCAGTTTTCAAAAGTCTCATCGTGGTTATCGCTCTCGTACTATTCATCATTAGTTGAAAAATCTGAAAAGATTGGAAGAATAGAGAAGTGAGTAGCACAGCTCACTTCATATTATTCATCGTTAGTTGAAAAACCTTAAAAGATTGAAAGAATAGAGAGATGAACAATCACAGCTTAGTGAGTGGTATATCTCTTCTAGGCTAATCGAATATTCGCTATGCTCGTTTATAAACACAATATCACCATTTAACAATTCCAAGTTAGTATTATATACGCAAAATATCAATTATAATATCAGTTCACAATAACAAATCAACTATCAATAGTCTTTTATTAACGAATTTCAAATCACATGTCAATACTCTATTCCATTGACCAAAATCATATCTCACTAGTCAATGGACCATTCCATTAATCAAACTCAGCTTACATATCTAGCCATGGTCATGAATAACATCACGTAACGAAATAATCAAGATTCTTTCTTAATTAGATCTCCACCTATTATTAGTTAGTAGCTTGGACTATAAGAATATCCTAGAATAATATGCACCCGTCAACCTCAATCTCCAAAAATTCACAACCAAAATCAGAAGCCATCCCATAGCTTAGTTTAATAACCATAATTTTTCATCATCGCAATTCAAATATCAATGGTCAAGTTCATTGATTAATTTTTATTAAATCACACTTTATATATTACAATATGTTTTCCAAACAATTTCAAATTCCACTTCGTAAACCAATTTATAAATCAATATATAACATTTCATAAACCATATTTTAAATCAAACCCTTCTCGTGAGTCTCTCCCAAAAGATAATATTTTCATGTCTAATATGCAAAAGGTAGTTAGTGCTCAATCTAATTTATGTAACTAATATATTTTATTACATATCAAAAATCTTTATCATTTTAAATAGATGAATTTACAAGTTCTCAGAAGAGATAGTATCACTCATCTCAAAATGTCGATGTACAAATGACGAAGGTTACTTGAACCATCAAACTCGTAGTCCTATCAAATAAGCGAGAAACAACATTAAAATCGAGTAAAACACAACCTCAACTATGACTCAATTAAGCTAAGTTTAATTGCTTACAAAACTAACTCCCACGCACCAATAAATCACTCACCAAAAATGATTACTCAAAGCCATCCATAGCGTGGAGTTTGAACACGAAACTTGATCACGCCATAACTTTCTCTACCAAATCCCATTTTAAACTATCTTATCGTTAATATAAAGCTCTTTCAACATACTCAAAGATCCCCAATTTAGCCATCCAAAATCAAGCTGAAAATCGATGAAATATGGCCCCAAAGTTGCTGGACGCAAACTATTCATTACACGTGGGAAATTTCGAAATTTTGTTCCGAGCAAACCGTAAGCTCAAATTGAGATCCATAAAATCCTACAGCTCCATGATACCCCAAACTATCATTATATATATGCAGCTTAACAATTCAAAAATCGGAATTTGTCACATGAATTTTCAATAATTCCGAATTTCAAGCTCTAAATCTGAAACTACTCCAATTGAACGAAAAAAGATGCAAGCACTTACCGAGCCTTGCGAATTGGAGTTGAGTTGGCTTGGCGAATCGTACAGATCGAGAGCATGCGAAAATGTTTCCCCTTTCTCCCTTTCTTCTGTCTCCTTTCTCTTCTCTATCCTTTCTCCTTTTTCTTTCTTTTCCCCGAAGTGGGCTCTCGGTCTCTCTCTCTCTCTCTCTCTCTCTCCTGCTTCCCCTTATAATTGAGCTGAAGTCCACTTTTTATTTTTTATTTTTTTTGACTTGGTGAAAAACTCATATTTTACAAAAGGAATGGTTATAGGTCAAGTCAGGCACCATCATAGCTATCCCTGCGTCTCCTCACTGACTCTAGAGAACCCGAAAATGAGTTCGAGCCATTTCTGTTCAGTCGCCTTCCGTGCCTTCTTGATTCTGGAGCTGGTGATCGCTTGTTGTAGCGCTCCAGGGAACGAGACCGATAAATTCGCTCTGCAAGAGCTCAGGTCCCTCTTAACATATAATTCTGCAAATTCCTTGGCCTCTTGGAACGACTCCCTCCATTTCTGCCGATGGACTGGAGTCACTTGTGGTCTCAGACACCAGCGAGTCACCGCCTTGAACCTAGATAGACAAGATCTGGCCGGGACCATGTCCCCATACGTCGGAAACCTTTCCTTCCTCCGGTACCTGAATCTTGCAAACAACTCTCTGCGTGGTTTCATTCCTCCTGAAATCGGGCACTTGTTCAGGCTTAAAAACCTGATCTTGAGCCACAACACCTTGGGAGGTGGAATTCCTAGAAATCTCTCCCAGTGTCTTAGCCTCGTGACCATCAAGCTCGACCACAATCAACTCCACGATCCCATCCCTTCCGAATTAGGGTCACTGCCAAAACTCCAGAAGCTCTCCCTTGCGAACAACAATCTCACAGGACCGATCCCCGCTTCCATCGGAAACCTTTCCACCCTTGAAGATCTTCATCTATGGAGCAACTACCTGACAGGAGGAGTTCCCACTTCTATAAGCCAAACATGGCTCAAAATTTTTGAGGTCGGTGAGAACCAGCTGATGGGTGGCTTCCCCTCTGCTCTTTACAACTTGTCATCCCTCAATACCATAATTTTGACCCAAAGCCTGTTCTCTGGCAGTATCAGGAGAGACATAGGCCTTCTGCTTCCGAATCTGCAAATTCTCCGGCTGGGATCTAATCAGTTCACTGGTCCCATTCCCGATTCACTCTCCAATGTCACAAACTTAGCAGATGTTGATATCCCCTACAATAACTTCACTGGACGTGTCCCGGCCAGCTTCGGAGGGCTTCAACATTTGAGCTGGCTCGGCCTTGAGTATAATTTTCTCGGAAGCGGCGCAACTGATGGTCTTAGTTTCCTTGCTGATTTGGTCAACTGCAGCAACCTTGAAACGCTAGATTTATCAGATAACCAGTTCGAAGGTGAGCTGCCCTTTTCTGTCGGTAACTTCTCAACCCAACTGGTGAAGCTACGAATGTCGGGAAACAGAATTCGTGGAAGAATTCCTGAAGTAATTGCAAACCTCCTTAGTCTATATAAATTATCCATGGACGATAACATGCTAACAGGCAACATTCCAATGTCTATTGGGAGGCTATCAAACTTGCAATTTCTGAGTTTGGCCCAAAACAAGTTGACTGGACACATGCCTTCGACCATTGGTAACATCACCGGTCTGATACATCTGTACTTGTACAACAACAGCTTCGAAGGAAGCATACCTTCGAGCCTCGGCAACTGCAAGTCCCTGCAAGATCTATACCTTTTTCATAACAAACTGACAGGGACCATTCCTAGCCACATGATCAGACCGTCCTCCCTCATAATAGATCTGAATGTATCTCACAACTCTTTGTCTGGGCCCCTGTCACCTGATGTTGGAAACTTAACGAAGCTCATTTCTCTTGACGTTTCATACAATCAAATTTCGGGTGAGATTCCTACAACTTTGGGCGACTGTTTGGGATTTGAAGAGCTGTATATGCAGGCAAACCATTTTCGAGGACCCATTCCTGAATTCAAGGGGTTAAAAGGCATCCGTTTTCTCGACCTCTCCAATAACAACCTTTCAGGGCAAATCCCAGAGTTTTTAGTTAACTTTTCCTTGTCACTGCAATTCTTGAATCTGTCTTTCAATAATCTCGAAGGCGAAGTACCTGTACGTGGGATATTTGGAAACAATAGTGCCTTCAAAGTTGACGGCAACCGAGAGCTGTGCGGAGGCTTACCTGAACTGCGTTTGCCTTCATGTCCAGCAAAAACGAAGCATAGACCTTCGAAGTTGATGGTTACAATCATTTGTGCTTCTTGTGCAGTGACATTACTGTTCTTAATATCTCTTTTCTGGTTGAGAAACTCAAAGAAGGAGCAACTGCCTCCTCGCTACTTTGGCCATTTTCACGAGAGAATTTCTTATGATGCTCTTTTCAAAGCTACTGATGGATTCTGTTCAAGCAAATTGATTGGTTCAGGTAATCTTTTATGTGGATGAACATTTAACTACAACAATAGAGTACAGAGAACTCACTTCATAGTTCACATAGTAGTACCACGTTGCATGACCACAATAGTTTTTAACTCTTGTTCAGGTAGTTTTGGCAATGTGTACAGAGGAACTCTTGGTCCCGACAGAAAAATTGTGGCCATCAAGGTTTTGAATCTCCAACAGAAAGGAGCTCTCAAGGGCTTCTTGGCCGAATGCAAAGCACTCAGCAGCATTCAGCATCGTAACCTTGTTAAGATCTTGACTGCTTGTTCAAGCATCGACTCCCATCATAATGAGTTCAAAGCCTTGGTATACGAGTTCATGGTAAACGGCAACTTGGACATTTGGTTGCACCCAAACGATGCACACATGCAATTCAAACCTTTGAGCTTCCTGCAAAGATTGAACATCTCGATCGATGTGGCCTCTGCTTTGGATTATCTTCATCACCAGTGCCAAACTCCAATCATCCACTGCGATCTGAAACCGAGCAACATTCTTCTCAACGATGATTTCACAGCTCATATCAGTGATTTTGGATTGTCAAGGCTCATTTTCGATTCTAACAAAGACATCTCTTCAAGTCATCTCATCTCCTCTGCTTTTAAGGGAACCATGGGTTACATCGCTCCAGGTACTGCTCTAAAGATCACAAATACATTTACATCCATGAAATCAGAAGATTTCAATGACCTTGTAGAGTAATCGAGCTAACAGGAACTTTTTCTGGACTGGCAGAATATGGCATGGGAGTTCGTCCATCGACAAGTGGAGATGTGTACAGCTTCGGAATTCTCTTGTTAGAGATGTTCACTGGAAGACGACCGACTGACGATATATTCAAAGAGGATTTTAACCTTCAGAAGTTTGTCAAATCAGTGTTGTCAAAGCAAGCAACAGGGATTTTGGATCAGTCGATTTTCCGTGGGGAAGTAGGCGAAAGGATGGACGAGGAAGGGAACTGGAGAGGCGGTGGAATCAACCAGGCTGAATGTCTAATATCGATTTTTAAGATTGGATTAATTTGCTCGGCAGAATCACCGAAAGACAGGAAGGACATGAATGGAGTTGCACAGGACTTGCTGTCAATCAGAGACAAGTTTCTCAAAACCGGCATCCATGAGGATAGGATACGGAGTCCTACACCAAGTACAGTACCTTTCTAGTCGCCATTTGCTTGTATCTTTGTATCCCTAGCATTGTTTCACAGTTTTACAATGGCTTTGGATTTAGTAAATTGGCTTGTGTGTTAACAAGTCTTAGGACAAGAAACCACCAGGGTCACGATTGAATCCTGCATGATCATTAACAATTGCTGGCAGCCTGATCGATTGATCCTCCTTTTTCTTTTCACATTTTGCAGGGGACAGGTGCGAGGAGGCAGCCTGACCCATCTCTGGTTTTCAAAAGGGACGGGGGGAAAACTGTAAATAGTGAAAGGCACGACGTACCTTGTTAGAGCCAGGTGGCTCTTTTCATGTCAATGGCAGGAAGTCCTTCGTTCTTAAGGAGCTTACTAGCTCAGGTCTTTGACTACGAGGGGCTTCAGCTAGCTAGTTGGTGAGTCTCCAAATCAGCAGCTTCTGGTTGGTCAGAAAGCAGAACTAGCACACCCTGTGTAATAAATAAAAACATGTACTTCGGCTATTCCTATGGTCGTTTTCCTGTTATAAATGTACTTGGGTCCGGTTGCGTTGTTCGATCTGGTCCTAATTTCACTGCTAAAGGGTGAGATCCTAAGAAACTGTCCGTCGAGAATGAGAACCTTCCAAGAGTCCTCGAGGCCGGGTTGGAAGGTCTCTATTCTCTCCTGTAATATATGAATGGATTTCCTTCTTATACTCCTCAGCCAACTTTTCTTTCTTCTTTTCTGGGAAAGTAGAAACGGCAACACTGATATTGATACGGCCCAGTTGATTCCACAACGACCCTTTCTCTGCTTATTCCATGATCTGTCTTAAGAACCCAGCAATGGATTCCTAGCTCCATTAGTGAGAACAGCTATTTCATGTCAACTGGATTGAGGAGGATGATCAGCAATCAACAGAGAGTAAAGATCAGATCTTTTTTGCTGTAATCCTCGAACCAGATTCGTCGAGATCGATGCTGAAATCGTGGTGTTTGAGAGGGGAACTGCCCAAACATGGGCTGAGAATCAAGAGGAAGAGGAGAGGAGAACGTGTGAAATCGATATGATGTGAGAAAAGAAAATCGCGGTCGTTGAGATTCGGGCCACTGTAAAAACCGTGTGAGATGTCTATTCACCCAGACTAAAACTAAAATTGAGGAAGGAGGACAAATTGAAAAATAAAAATGACAGTTTCGATGGAGCTTAACTTATAAGGCACCGTTCGGTAATACTTTTCTTATCTATTTTTCCTGTTCTTTTATTCTTCGAAATAAAAAAATAAATAGAAAATCAATGTTTCTTGGGAATAGAAAACTATTTTGTGAAATAGATTTGGAATAAGAAGTACAAAGATAACTTCTTGTTACTTGGAACAATTTATAATACAAGTGTTTTTTTCTTTTCTTCTTTCTCCTCTTTCGTTGCTGGTCGCCGCCACTCATAATCGCCAACCGCCATCACTGTCGTTGCCAATCGCCCTGCTGAAAGAAGAGAATAATAGAAAATTTATGGATCATATCAAACGCATTTATATTCTTTTTCTGAAAATTGAAAATTTGTGCAATTATCAAATACGTTGTTTTACGCAAAAATTGTTTCAGGGAATAGAAATAGAAAAGAACTATTCTTGAAAAGAAATTTGTTAGTCAGTTTTCTTTTAAGGGGTTAGTCTATGGAAGTGGCATGAGCAAATCTGACATTATCTGATTGTTGGTTATTCTTTCTAATATATAGAAAATGATTAGAAATTGTATATATCACCTCACGATTTAAATGAATCTATTCGAGATCCTACAGGCAAATCTCTTTAAAAAGTCTCTCCCTCCTCTCCTCTTGTTCATTTTGTTTGAATTTTTTTATTATTTTTTTATTTTTTCTTTAGTAAAAAAATAACTCAAATGCCAAAACTTGATATGAGGAGACACTTAAAAGTACCAAAAGTTACAAAAGTTACGAAATATATAATTAAGTGCTACTTTTTTAGAAAATTGGAATATTTAAATGTTAAGTATGATGAAAATGGCCGAAAATCCGACGTGATTTTTTAAATAATATAGTCGCATATGTGCCTCATCAAAAATCTAAGTCAGCTTAGACTCAGCCAAAACGACGTCATTTTCGCGCTGACGTGAATTTTAATATAAATATTAATTAAATAATAAAAAAACTAAATTAAAGAAAAAATGTAAGGTGAATGGGCGAGGGCTGTGCAGGCCTTGTTGCCATCGCTCCCCCCCTCACCGAGAAGGGCTAATGACAATGGGGCAAAAGTCGGCTAGGGTCGCCAGGCCCTAGCATACCCTCGCCCAACCCTCGCTTGTTCAACCCCCTTTTTTTTAATAATTGATTTTTGGGATTTTTTTTTTTGCCGATATCAATTTTTTTAAGAAAAAAGCCATGCGGACAGTTTTTTTAAAAAAAATTGTCACGGGGATAATTTTTTTAAAATAATTGCCACTCAACAAAGAAAGTCACCAAAAAATGTCATGTATGCATTTTGGCCTCATATTCTTGCCATTGGTACTTAATCGATCCATTTTGTTTCGATTTTAGCACTTAAGTATACTTTTCCGAATTTTTGGCACTTTAAGTGTCCTCCATGTCAAGTTTTGCCACTTCGGTTCTCTTTTTTCTTCTCTCTCATCTAAAGCTGAGAGCTCTATCCTTCTAGTCTAATTCTACATTTGAGTGTTTAAACTTTCTCAATCTAATCCTACATCTAGAAGATATCCTCTCCTCATGTAGATTCGGGAGTTTAATAAATAAACATATTGGGGTTCGATACCCCTGTGCTATGTCCATGGATAAAATTCTCTCTGCCTTCAGTTTCAAAGGTGATTGCAAGAGTTTTGGCATCTCTTTCGACTATGAATTTGCATTATGGTTCTTCCTTCAATTTTTTCACAGTTTTCTTCTTCCTCTCTTTTGCTCAGGCAAATGGCTCTCCCCCAATCCTCGTCGCTCCTCACAAGCTCCAGTCCGCGAGCTTCAACTACTTCTTCCCGAGCTGCAAGCTTTGTCGTTTGCAGGCTTCAAGTCTTTCTTCGGCGTCCCTTTCGCTCTAGAGCACATTTTCTTCTTTAGTGCCGCTCCACTAGAGGAATTTGCTGGTTGCTTTCGTTAAAAAAGAGACGATTCTATTGGGTGTCGTCCTGCTGAGTGGTCGTTGGTATCGATTTTCCTCCTTATTGTACAGTTTTGCTGGTTGAAAAGTCTTTACTACTTACCTTTACCCAAAAAAAAATTCTATCGGGTGTCTTAATTATGCTGTTTTTTCAAGCGTCCACTTGAAAGATCAACATCCTCCGCCTAATGGGAATCTTTTAAGTATGGGTGTCGTTCATTCATTGCCTCATGACCAGAGGTCAGTTGAATGTGAGTGGAGCTTGCGAATGATGGATTCAACGGAAAAGGACATCACAAATGTGATATAATGCAATCCAGTATCCACATTTCACCAAGAATCAATTTAGTCCAAGGCCAATATCTCCCCCAAAATCAAACCGACCGAAATCTAGTGAACCTTAGCAACAACCAGCCAATGTCAATAAGTAAATATAAAGCCGAATTGTAAATGAGACAAAACGAACAACATCACCAAGATTTTACTTGGAAAACCCAAAGCCTAAAAAATCACGAACAGTCCACAAACTTCCACTAATCATGAGGTACAGTGAAATATACCAAGTTCTTCTCTAGTCACACATTAGAGACACAAAATCGACAATATAACAATATTTGCATCACTATGAAGGTGAATTAATACATAAGGAGGATGAAACCCTAATCGTGATTGGAGAATTTAGAGAAGATTATCAACAAACAAACCAATCAACTCATGCGCCCTCAGTCTCACGAACAACATACTCAAATTTGAACAAATTTCGGTAATATTTGGCCTTCGAATTCAAACTCGCTAAGTTGCAGCCCTCTTTTCCTTTCTTCTCCCCTATTCTCTCGTTCTCACGCCTTCTCTTGTGTTTTTTTTCTCTACTCTTGGGCTTCATGCAGGATGCAATAGTTTTTTTTGTGTCTTTTATCTTTTTCTTTGTTTTTCTCTTTTATATGTCAGCTAGGCCCCACAATAGAGGCTGACCCAGCCAACAATTGAACCAAGAACCTGAGAGCCAAACCAATGGAAACAAATCTTGCTTTAAGTTTTAAGATATGCAAGATAGGTTCAAAATTCCAAAAATTAAATAACCTATTTTAATGGGTAGGTTCTAGAACCTGAAACTTTAAATAAGCCTTTTTGTTTTTCTTATTTTATATTTTCGTATGATCTTGCAACATTTCATAATGTCAAATGATAAATGTTTAATCTGAAATCACTAGTCCGAACTTCCATATTTCTGACAATACCATGACTGATATTTTACTTTGTTAATATTTCATAAATTCCACGTGTTTAAATATGACTGTGATAAGTAGATTATAGTAAAATATAGTCATTAGTATGTAGAGTAGTTTCCAGATTCCAAAAATTATGAAACTTATTCCAATTGATAGGATCCAAGTTCTAGTAAAATCTGGATGGAACCTAAAACTGCTCACTCTTGCCAACATTTTAACACTCCCATAATTGTTTCTTTAAGATTCACACACTCTAATACTTTCTATACTCTCGACATTCAGGTCAAGTCAATTGCCACTAGATGTCTGCTGTTTGTCCCCGAAATGGTTCAATATGTGGATAATATTGGTATGTGATGTGATTGAATGAATCTGATCTTCCTGCGGACTATTCAGGGTTCCCAATCGTAATCAAGAAGTTGGCTATTAAGTTTCATGGTTCCAAGCTTCTGTGGCCTTCTCTATAAATAGAATGTTTCCAGGTCAAGTCAGGCACATCATAGCTATCCCAGCATCTCCTCACTGACACTAGCGAACCCGAAAATGAGTTCCAGCCATTTCTCTTCAGTTGCCTTCTGTGCCGTCTTCATCCTGGAGCTGGTGATCGCTTCCTGTAGCGTTCCAGGGAATGAGACCGATAAATTCGCTCTGCAAGAGCTCAGGTCCCTCTTAACAGATGATTCTGCAAATACCTTGGCCTCTTGGAATGATTCCCTCCATTTCTGTCGATGGACTGGAGTCACTTGTGGTCTCAGACACCAACGGGTCACTGCCTTGAACCTAGATGGACAAGATCTGGCCGGGACCATGTCCCCTTATATCGGAAACCTTTCGTTCCTCCAATACCTGAACCTCGCAAACAACTCTCTCCATGGTTTCATTCCTCCTGAAATCGGGCGCTTGTTCAGGCTTAAAAACCTGATCTTGAGCCACAACTCCTTAGGAGGTGGAATTCCTAGAAATCTCTCCCAGTGTCTTAGCCTCGTGACTATCGATCTCGACTACAATCAAATCCACGATCTCATCCCTTCCGAATTAGGGTCACTGCCGAAACTCCAGAAGCTCTCCCTTTCGAACAACAATCTCACAGGACTGATCCCCGCTTCCATCGGAAACCTTTCCACCCTTGAAAATCTTCATCTATGGAGCAACTACCTGACAGGAGGAGTTCCCATTTCTATAAGCCAAACAAGGCTCAAAATTTTTGAGGTCGGTGAAAACCAGCTGATGGGTGGCTTCCCCTCTGCTCTTTACAACTTGTCATCCCTCAATCAAATAATTTTGACCCAGAGCCTGTTCTCTGGTAGTATCAGGAGAGACATAGGCCTTCTGCTTCCGAATCTGCAAATTCTATGGCTGGGATCTAATCAGTTCACTGGTCCCATTCCTGATTCACTCTCCAATGTCACAAACATAGCAGATGTTGATATCCCCTACAATAACTTCACTGGACGTGTCCCGGCCAGCTTCGGAGGTCTTCAAAACTTGAGCTGGCTCGGCCTTGGGTATAATTTTCTTGGAAGCGGCGCAACTGACGGTCTAAGTTTCCTTGCTGATTTGGCCAACTGCAGCAACCTTGAAACGCTGGATTTATCATATAACCAGTTCGAAGGTGAGCTGCTCGTTTCTGTTGGTAACTTCTCAACCCAACTGGAGAAGCTACTAATGTCGGGAAACAGAATTCGTGGAAGAATTCCTGAAGTAATTGCAAACCTCCTTAGTCTATATAAATTATCCATGGACGATAACATGCTAACAGGCAACATTCCAATGTCTATTGGGAGGCTATCAAACTTGCAATTTCTGAGTTTGAGCCAAAACAAGTTGACCGGACATGTACCTTCGACCATTGGTAACATCACTGGACTGGTAAGTCTGTACTTGAACAACAACAGCTTAGAAGGAAGCATACCTTTGAGCCTCGGCGACTGCAAGTCCCTGCAAGATCTACGCCTTTGTCATAACAAATTCACCGGGACCATTCCTAGCCACATGATCAGACCGTCCTCCCTCATAATACGTCTGAATGTATCTCACAACTCTTTGTCTGGGACCCTGTCACCCGATGTTGGAAACTTAAAGAACCTCGTTTATCTTGATGTTTCATACAATCAAATTTCGGGTGAGATTCCTACAACTTTGGGGAACTGTTTGGGATTCGAAGAGCTGTATATGCAGGCGAACCATTTTCGAGGACCAATTCCTCAGTTCAAGGGGTTAAAAGGCATCCGTTTTCTTGACCTTTCCGATAACATCCTGTCAGGGCAAATCCCAGAGTATTTAGTTAACTTCTCGTCATCGCTGCAATTCTTGAATCTGTCTTTCAACAATCTCGAAGGCGAAGTTTCTGTACGTGGGATATTTGGAAACACTAGTGCCTTCGAAGTTGACGGCAACCGAGAGCTGTGCGGGGGCATACCTGAACTGCATTTGCCTTCATGTCCAGCAAAATCGTTCCCAAGATCGATGAAGCATAGACCTTCGAAGCAGGTGATGGTATTAATCATTTGTGCTTCTTGTGCAGTGGCATTACTGTCCTTAATATCTCTTTTCTGGTTGAGAAACACAAAGAAGGAACATCAGCCTACTCGCTCCTTCGGCCATTTTTATGAGAAAATTTCTTATGATGCTCTATTCAAAGCTACTGACGGATTCTGTTCAAGCAATTTGATTGGTTCAGGTAATCTTTTATGTGGATGAACATTTAACCGCAACAAATGAGTACAGAGAACTCACTTCATAGTTCATACAGTAGTACCACGTTGCATGACCACAATAGTTTTTAACTCTTGTTCAGGTAGTTTTGGCAATGTGTATAGAGGAACTCTTGGTCCCGACAGAAAAATCGTGGCCATCAAGGTTCTGAATCTCCAGCAGAAAGGAGCTTTCAAGGGCTTCTTGGCCGAATGCAAAGCACTCAGCACCATTCGGCATCGTAACCTTGTTAAGATCTTGACTGCTTGTTCTAGCATCGACTCCCGTCGTAATGAGTTCAAAGCCTTGGTATATGAGTTCATGGTAAATGGCAACTTGGACATGTGGTTGCACCCAAACGATGCGCACATGCAATTCAAACCTTTGAGCTTCCTGCAAAGATTGAACATCTCGATCGATGTGGTCTCTGCTTTGGATTATCTTCATCATCAGTGCCAAACTCCAATCATCCACTGCGACCTGAAACCGAGCAACATTCTTCTCGACAATGATTTCACAGCTCATATCAGTGATTTTGGATTGTCAAGGCTCATTTTCGATTCTAACAAAGACATCTTTTCAAGTCATCTCATCTCCTCTGCTTTTAAGGGAACCATGGGTTACATCGCTCCAGGTACTGCTCTAAAGATCACAACTACATTTACATCCTTGAAATCAGAAGATTTCAATGACCTTGTAGAGTAATCGAGCTAACAGGAACTTTTTCTGGACTGGCAGAATATGGCATGGGAGTTCGTCCATCAACAAGTGGAGATGTGTACAGCTTCGGAATTCTCTTGTTAGAGATGTTCACTGGAAGACGACCAACTGACGATATATTCAAAGAGGATTTTAACCTTCAGAAGTTTGTCAAATCAGTGTTGTCAAAGCGAGCAACAGGGATTTTGGATCAGTCGATTTTCCGTGGCGAAGTAGGCGAAAGGATGGACGAGGAAGGGAACTGGAGAGGCGGTGGAATCAACCAGGCTGAATGTCTAATATCGATTTTTGAGATTGGATTAATTTGCTCGGCAGAATCACCGAAAGACAGGAAGGACATGAATGGAGTTGCACAGGACTTGCTGTCAATCAGAGACAAGTTTCTCAAAACCGGCATCCATGAGGATAGGATACGGAGTCCTGCACCAAGTACAGTACCTTTCTAGTCGCCATATTCTTTGTATCCCTAGCATTGCTTCACAGTTCCACAATGGCTTTGGATTTAGTAAATCGTCTTGTGTGTTAACAAGTCTCAGGACAAGAAACCACCAGGGTCTCGATCGAATCCTGCATGATCATTAACAATTGCTGGCAGCCTGATCGATTGATCCTCCTTTTTCTTTTCACATTTTGCAGGGGACAGGTGCAAGGAGGCGGCCTGATCCATCTCTGGTTTTCAAGTGGGACGGGGGGAAAACTGTAAATAGAGACAGGCACGACGTAACTTGTTAGAGCCAGGTGGCTCTTTTTATGTCAATGGCAGGGTAGCTCGGGTGTGTGTGAAGTCCTTCGTTCTTAAGGAGCTTACTAGCTCAGGTCTTTGACTCCGAGGGGCTTCCGCTTGCTAGTTGGTCAATCTCCAAACCAGCAGCTTCTGGTTGGTCAGAAAGCAGAACTAGCACACCCTGTGTAATAAATAAAAAACTGTACCTCGGCTATCCTATGGTCGTTTTCCTGTTATAAGACGTCTAAATGTACTTGGGTCTGGCTGCATTGTTCGATCTAGTTTCGCTGCTAAAATTTGGGATCCTAAGACTCTGTCTATCGAGAATGAGAACCCTCCGAGAGTCCTCGCAGCTGTGATGGAAGGTTTCCATGAACTCCTGTAATATATGAATGGATTTCCTTCTTATGTCCTTCAGCCAACCAACCTGTCTTTCTTCTTGTCTGGGAAAGTGGAAACAGCAACATTGATACTGCCCAATCGGTTCCACAACGACTCTGTTTTCTGCTTATTCCATGATTTGTCTTGAGAACCCAGCAATGGATTCCTAGTTCCATGGGTGAGAACAGCTTTTCTATGTCAACTGGATAGGGGATGATCGGCAATCAACAGAGAGTAAAATTCAGATCTTCCTTGCCGTAATCCTCGAACCAGATTCATGGAGATTGATGCTGAAATAGTGGTTTTTGGAAGACAACTGCTGCAAAAACATGGGCCGAGAATCAAGAGGAAGAGAAGAACGTGCGAATTCGATTGGATGTGAGAAAATCGCGGGGGTTGAGATTCAGGCCACGTTGAGCTTGACAAAACTCAAATGTTGGCAGGTGAATTCACATATAAATTTCTCGTAATTTTCTAAAATTAAATGACATTTTAAACTTCAGGGGGAATTTCAAATAAAGACTCGAAATTAGGTTATTTTACTAAAAAATTATAAAAAGAAAATTTTAATTCAAATAAGGGTTTGAATTGGTCCATGGTCTCCAGCAGACATTTTCCGATGATTAGTTCAGGGGTGATTTTGTCGGAAATTTAAAATTAGGTAAAAAATGAAAAAAAAAATCACCAAATAGAATTGGCATTATGGTTCTTCCTTCAATTTTTCACATTTCTTGTTGGGGGTATTACAAGACTCGTGTTATTATTGAGCAGGCTTAAGGTTAGAGCCAGTGCTGATTGCACCGACCATGTTGTTTACTCAACATTGTAGTGAGGAAATTGCAGTCTTTTTCAATTGAATTGATCCCCCATCTGTGGTGAGAACTCTTGCCGAATCGTCTCTGGACTATTGCAAAGAACAATATCGATTGAAGCCGACCTTTACCAAACTTGACAGAGAAGATTCTACTGGGTATATTTTAATTATGCTTTCTTTAATGCACTTGAAAGATCTAACATCCTCTGCCTCAGGGAAATCATCTTCTAAGTATGATTATCTTTAATCCATTGCCTTACGACTGAAGGTTGGTTGAATGTGAGTGAAGCTTGCATACGACGAACTTGAAGCTCGCGAAGAATGACTTAGAAGGTCGCGGATGACGGAATCTGGGAAAGAAGAGACGATGGTAGACGACGGACTGAAGCTTGCGCGGAGTGACGAGGATCAGGCGCAGGGCAATCGAGGAGCGAGCAAGAGGGATTTGCTTGAGCAACGGGAGAGGAAGAAGAAAGCTTTACAAAAAAATTGAAGGAAGAACTCTAATCCTAAGTCGATTAGGGGATTTTCCTCATTTTTTTGGGAGCTTTGACAAGCCACCTTTTTTAATTGTTGATTATCATGGGCTACTTTAAAAGATAATAGCTAAGGCTAAAGATACTCAAGTTTACTTATTCGATATTTTGTTCGATATTTTAATAAATCGGACGAAATGGTCGACTTACTTTTGAAAGAGGGCATAATTAAAATTAACTAAAGGCTATGCATTTCCAAGTGAAGAAGATTTTTAATAAACAAAAAATACTGCAAGTGGCACCATTCGTGGAGCCATAGCACAATCAATTATGAAAACAATTCAGGAAGTAATTCGGTAATGAAAAAATTAAATTAACAAAAGGCTATGCAATTCCAAGTTAAGAAGATTTAGTCAACAAACTATATTGCAAGTGGCACTATCATGGAGCCATAGCACAATCAACTATATTGTTCTCAAGAAAACAATTCAGGAAGTAATGAACTATAGAAATGTCGTCAATGAAAAGAACGATCAACAAATTGAAAAGCATTGACAACTTACCAATGAAGTCACCGACAACGCAATGTAAAATTTCTTATCAATAAGAGCTTTCAAGACTAAGAAAATTTATCAACAAAGTATCAACAGTAAGCAATCCATATAAAAACATAATCACTGGGTGGTTATGTTTTTTATTGCCGCTATTTTTTTTTTTTTCCTTTTATAACTTTTAGTGAATAAGTGTTCTAGATAATATGAGTTAGTGGATAATTTAACTTCCAAAGTCAAGTTATATATATGTCCGAAAGGCATTCCATTGCCGATTCAATTATGGTGAAATCAAGTGCCACTAGTAGGTGTCCTAGTGTCCCCGAAATCATTTAATAGTGCCACTTGATCTTATTGATTATATCCAATCGTCACATGACCTCCTCCAGGTCCCTATTGTCCTAAGGCAGTTGGCTGATCAATTTCATTATGAAGTGTGCTAAATATTCATATGTAGCGATTGGTGGCTTCAGGAATTGCTTGCATAGTAGTACTTTCTATACAAGTGCTACTAGATGTCGAAATGATTTAATATCTGGATCCCGCCTCTTCAGGTTTCCCAATCGTAAACTAGAACTTGGCCGTAAAGTTTCATGGTTTTCCAAGCTCCTGTGGCCTTCTCTATAAATGGAATGTTTCAGGTCAAGTCAGGTACCATCATAGCTCCCCCAGCATCTCCTCACTGACATTAGCAAACCCGAAAATGAGTTTGACCCATTTCTGTTCAGCCACCTTCCCTGCCATCTTGATCCTGGAGCTGGTGATCACAAGCTTCTCTTCCTGTAGCGCTCCAGGGAACGAGACCGATAAATTCGCTCTGCAAGAGCTCAGGTCCCTCTTAACAGATAATTCTGCAAATACCTTGGCCTCTTGGAACGATTCCCTCCATTTCTGCCGATGGACTGGAGTCACTTGTGGTCTCAGACACCAACGAGTCACCGCCTTGAACCTAGATAGACAAGATCTGGCCGGGACAATGTCCCCATACATCGGAAACCTTTCCTTCCTCCGGTACCTGAATCTTGCAAACAATTCTCTGCGTGGTTTCATTCCTCCTGAAATTGGGCGCTTGTTCAGGCTTAAAAACCTGATCTTGAGCCACAACACCTTAGGAGGTGGAATTCCTAGAAATCTCTCCCAGTGTCTTAGCCTCGTGACCATCGAGCTCGACTACAATCAACTCCACGATCCCATCCCTTCCGAATTGGGGTCACTGTCGAAACTCCAGAAGCTCTCCCTTTCGAACAACAATCTCACAGGACTGATCCCCGCTTCCATCGGAAACCTTTCCACCCTCGAAGAGCTTAATCTATTTAGCAACTCCCTGACAGGAGGAGTTCCCATTTCTATAAGCCAAACAAGGCTCAAAATTTTTGCGGTCGGTGAAAACCAGCTGATGGGTGCCTTCCCCTCTGCTCTTTACAACTTGTCATCCCTCAATACCATAATTTTGACCCAAAGCCTGTTCTCTGGTAGTATCAGGAGAGACATAGGCCTTCTGCTTCCGAATCTGCAAATTCTATGGCTGGGATCTAATCAGTTCACTGGTCCCATTCCTGATTCACTCTCCAATGTCACAAACATAGCAGATGTTGATATCCCCTACAATAACTTCACTGGACGTGTCCTGGCCAGCTTCGGAGGTCTTCAAAACTTGAGCTGGCTCGGCCTTGGGTATAATTTTCTTGGAAGCGGCACAACTGACGGTCTAAGTTTCCTTGCTGATTTGGCCAACTGCAGCAACCTTGAAACGCTGGATTTATCATATAACCAGTTCGAAGGTGAGCTGCCCGTTTCTGTCGGTAACTTCTCAACCCAACTGGAGAAGCTACTAATGTCGGGAAACAGAATTCGTGGAAGAATTCCTGAGGTGATTGCAAACCTCTTTAGTCTGAATGAATTATCCATGGACGATAACATGCTAACGGGCAATATTCCTATGTCTATTGGGAGGCTATCAAACTTGCAGTCTCTGAATTTGGGCCAAAACAAGTTGACTGGACGCATTCCTTCGACCATTGGTAACATCATCGGTCTGATAAGTCTGTACTTGTACGATAACAGCTTAGAAGGAAGTATACCTTCAAGCCTCGGCGACTGCAATTCCCTGCAAGATCTACTCCTTTGTCATAACAAATTCACCGGGACCATGCCTAGCCACATGATCAGACCGTCCTCCCTCATAATACATCTGAATGTATCTCACAACTCTTTGTCTGGGCCCCTGTCACCTGATGTTGGAAACTTAAAGAACCTCGTTTATCTTGATGTTTCATACAATCAAATTTCAGGTGAGATTCCTACAACTTTGGGCAACTGTTTGGATTTCGAAGAACTGTATATGCAGGCAAACCATTTTCAAGGACCCATTCCTCAGTTCGATGGGTTAAAAGGAATCCATTTTCTCGACCTTTCCGATAATAACCTGTCAGGGAAAATCCCAGAGTTTTTAGTTAACTTGTCATCGCTGCAATTCTTGAATCTGTCTTTCAACAATCTCGAAGGCGAAGTTTCTGTACGTGGGATATTTGGAAACACTAGTGCCTTCAAAGTTGATGGCAACCGAGAGCTGTGCGGGGGCATACCTGAACTGCGTTTGCCTTCATGTCCAGCAAAATCGTTCTCGAGATCGATGAAGCATAGACCTTCGAAGCGGGTGATGGTAATAATCATTTGTACTTCTTGCGCAGTGGCATTACTGTCCTTGATATCTCTTTTCTGGCTGAGAAACTTGAAGAAGGAACATCTGCCTACTCGCTCCTTCGGCCATTTTTACGAGAGAATTTCTTATGATGCTCTATTCAAAGCTACTGACGGATTCTGTTCAAGCAAATTGATTGGTTCAGGTAATCTTTATATGTCGATGAATATTTAAATACAACAAATGAGTACAGAGAACACAGTTCATAGTTCATACAGTTGTACCACGTCGCATGACCACAAAAGTTTTTAACTCTTGTTCAGGTAGTTTTGGCAATGTGTACAGAGGAACTCTTGGTCCCGACAGAAAAATCGTGGCCATCAAGGTTTTGAATCTCCAGCAGAAAGGAGCTTTCAAGGGCTTCTTGGCCGAATGCAAAGCACTCAGCACCATTCGGCATCGTAACCTTGTTAAGATCTTGACTGCTTGTTCGAGCATCGACTCCCATCGTAATGAGTTCAAAGCCTTGGTATACGAGTTCATGGTAAACGGCGACTTGGACTTGTGGTTGCACCCAAATGTCGAGCACATGCAATCCAAACCTTTGAGCTTCCTGCAAAGATTGAACATTGCGATTGATGTGGCCTCTGCTTTGGATTATCTTCATCACCAGTGCCAAACTCCAATCGTCCACTGTGATCTGAAGCCGAGCAACATTCTTCTCGACGAAGATTTCACAGCTCATATCAGTGATTTTGGATTGTCGAGGCTTGTTTTCCAGTCTAACAAAGACATCTTTTCGAGTCATCTCAGCTCCTCTGCTTTTAAGGGAACCATGGGTTACATCGCTCCAGGTACTGCTCTAAAGATCACAAATACATTACATCGCACAATCTAAAGAATTCAATGACCTTGTAGAGTAATCGAGCTGACAATAACTTTTTCTGTACTGGCAGAATATGGAATGGGCGTTCCTCCATCAACGAGTGGGGATGTGTATAGCTTCGGAATTCTCTTGTTAGAGATGTTCACTGGAAGACGACCAACGGACGATATATTTAAAGAGGATTTTAACCTTCAGAAGTTTGTCAAGCCAGTATTGTCAAAGGGAGCAACAGGGATTTTGGATCAGTTGATTTTCTGCGGGGAAGTAGGCGAAAGTATGGATGAGGAAGGGAACTGGAGAGGCTGTGGAATCGACCAATTCGAATGTCTGATGTTGGTTTTTGAGATCGGATTAATTTGCTCCGCAGAATCACCGAAAGACAGGAAGGACATGAATGGAGTTGCACAGGACTTGCTCTCAATCAGAGACAAGTTACTCAAAACCGGCATCCATGAGGATATAATACAGAGCCCTGCACCAAGTAAAGTACCCTTTTAAGTCGCCCTATGCTTGCATCTTTTTATCCCTAGCATTGCTTCACTCTTCCGCAATGGAATTGGATTTAGTAAATTGGCTCGAATGATAACAAGTCTCGAGACAAGAAACCACCAGGGTCTCGATCGAATCCAGCTTAATCATATTGCTGAGAGCCTGATCGATTCATCCTACTTTTTCTTTACATATTTCGCAGGTGACAGGTGCGAGGAGGCGGCCTGATCCATCTCTGGTTTTCTAGTGGGACAGGGGGGAAGCTGTAAATAGAGATGGGCACGATGTCACTTGTTGGAGCCAGGCGGCTCTTTTCATGTCAATGGTGGGCGAGCTCGGGTGTCCATGAAGTCCTTCGTCCATAACCGAGCTACTAGCTCGGATCTTCAACTTCGAGGGGCTTGAGCTTGCTAGTTGGTGAGTCTCCAAACCAGCAGCTTCTAGTTGGTCAGAAAGCAAAACTAGCACTCTCTGCGTAATGAATAAAACATGGACTTCGACTATTCCTATGGTTATATGCCTGTTATAAGACATCTAAATGTACTTGGGTCCGGTTGCGTCGTTCCGTCTGATCCTAATTTCACTGCTAAAGGGTGAGATCCTAAGAACTGTCCGTCGAGAAAAAGAACCTTCCGAGAGTATTCGCGGCCGTGATGGAAGGTCTCCTCCATGCACTCCTGTAATATATGAATGGATTCCCTTCTTATGTCCTTCAGCCAACTTGTCCTTCTTCTTTTCTGGGAAAGTAGAAACAGCAACATTGATCCTGCCCATTCGGTTCCACAACGACTCTGTTTTCTGCTTATTCCATGCTCCGTCTTGAGAACCCAGCAATGGATTCCTCGTTCCATCGGTAAGAACAGCTTTTCATGTCAACTAAATAGAGGAGGGTCATCTTTATTGATCAGCGGCTAAAAGAGAGTAAAGATCAGATCTTTTTTGTGGTAATTTCCCAAACCAGATTCGTCGAGATTGATGCTGAAACCGTAGTGTTTGGGAGGCAACTGCTGCAAAACCGTGGGCTGAGAATCGAGAGGAAGAGAACGTGTAGATTTGATTTGATGCTAGAAAAGGAAATCGTGGTCGTTGAGATTCGGGCCATAGTTAGAACCGTGTGAAATGTCTGATCTACCCATAGTAAAACTAAAATTGAGGAAGGACAAATTGTAAAAGGCCTAATTCCAAAAAAAAAATTACAAAATTTAGATTGACCATAATATGTAAATAGGAGATATCAATAGAATATCCAAAGCTGGAATTATTGATTAGAAAAGAAAAATAGAGAGTGGTTAGAATGTGATAGATACTCATACTTATCTATTCACATTTCAAAATTAGAAATAGCAATTTTTGTGTGTGATGGATCATGACTTGAACATAACATGGAGATAACTCATTTGAATTTGCAATTAAACCAATTAAACCCATAAGCGAGAACGGATAGAAAGGCAAGGGCAAAGCTTTCATAACCCCCCAAATTAGTGCAAATTTAGCTCTTTAGAGCATTTGAAATTGCTCCAACTCTCCCAAATTTATCACTATAGCCTAATTTGGATCCTTTGTGTTGGTTAAAGGTTCACCTCACCAAGATGGGGTGTTTTCAACTATTGGAGCCTTCATGACATTTTACAAATACAATCATTATTTTAATGTGTCGATATTCACACACCTAATATTTTCTCATTATAACAATATATTTATCAAGCATATTCCCAACTTATCCTCTAAGTATTTAACGTTCGAGAGATTTCAAGGTCTGGACATTATTTCAGATGAAACAACTTAAAAGTCGTACTTAGGACATGGCTGGAGCAAGTTTGAGAAAATCTCAAGTAGTAAGGAGTGAAAATCCAAAGAAAATAGATGGCGTGATGGAGGGGGTAAATCGCAATGATGCAAATTGAAAATGAGAGTTGAATTCAAACAGTTCCCCCTAATTTCACTTCATTTCAACTCTTGATATTTTCTCCATTTCGGGGTAAATTAGTCTCCGCATTCCATGCCTCCCTTCCTAAAAAGGAGGGCCTTGACCTGCTGACCATTCTTTAGCTGAACATTAAAAATCGAACTGCCCACCAACCTCCGGCGACGAGATTCTCACGCCGTCGCACTATCCCCAACTTTCTCGTCTCGCGAGAGGAAAAAAAATGCACAAGGCTCCGTCGGCTTCCTCCCTCGGCCCCGGCGGCCTGGACCTGAGCCAGGCCTTCTTCAAGCCGATCCAGAACACCGCGCCGCCGTCGCCCACCAAGCGCCACACCAAGATCGCCGTCGTCGGCGTCGGCAACGTCGGCATGGCCATCGCCCAGACCATCCTCACCCAGGACCTCGCCGACGAGATCGCCCTCATCGACGCCAAGCCCGACAAGCTCCGCGGCGAGATGCTCGACCTCCAGCACGCCGCCGCCTTCCTCCCCCGCACCAAGATCTCGGCCTCCGTCGACTACGACGTCGCTGCCGGGTCCGACCTCTGCATCGTCACCGCCGGGGCGAGGCAGATCCCCGGGGAGTCCCGGCTGAACCTGCTCCAGCGGAACGTCGCCCTGTTCCGGGCCATCGTGCCGGCGCTCGCGCAGCACGCGCCGGAGTCGATCCTGCTGATCGTGTCGAACCCGGTCGACGTGCTGACGTACGTGGCGTGGAAGCTGTCCGGGTTCCCGTCGAACCGGGTCGTCGGGTCGGGCACGAACCTGGACTCGTCCAGGTTCCGGTTCCTGATCGCCGACCACCTCGACGTCAACGCGCAGGACGTGCAGGTGACCGTACCACTACCGCCCCTTTTCTTTATTCTGCAGTTGCCTTTTTGCTTTGCTTTAGTGGCCATTATTTTATTTAGCTACTTTACCCTGCATTTTACGCTGATATATTATTATTATTATTATCATTTCCATACTTTTTAAATTTTTCATCTATTAATACGAGATGTGATGAAAGAAAAGAAAAAAAGAGAGGAGAAATTTGTAGAAAAAATTTTGATAATGATGATGAAAGTTATATGGGAAATGAGCGTATCCGTTAATAAATAAAATATGAATGAAATCTAATCTCTTTACGTTTAAATATTTTATTGCGAGTTGGATATGTGTATCCACATTTTTACTGATATTAAAATGACGGGAGTTATCTCTTCCATTCGATCTAAATTTTTTTAATTAAAATCGCAATATAAATTTAAAACTAAGTTACGTCATTTTCAAATGAGGGCGACAGGATCAAGTCTCGGAAAGGGTTGGTTCCCCCTCTTCCCAAACAAGTTGGCATCAACGCAATTTTTATTTTATTTTTACACCAATCTCATAATAATTTTTGTTTTCCTTTTTGAATGGTTGCAATCGCACAATATAATATGATATAACATTCCTAAAAATGTTCGGCCAAAAAAAAAAAAAATCCTAGCAATGGTTTGCTTTGGCATTTCAAGAATTGTTCTGGGCATCGAAGTTTGCACTACCGTATTGAATTGATCTTCGTTTTCAATTGCGTATTCAATCTTTGTTCTTAGGCCTACATCGTGGGCGAACACGGTGACAGCTCGGTGGCCCTGTGGTCGAGCATCAGCGTCGGCGGGGTGCCGGTCCTGAGCTTCCTGGAGAAGCAGCAGATCGTGTACGAGAAGAAGACCCTGGAGGAGATCCACAAGGAGGTCGTGGACTGCGCCTACGAGGTCATCAGCCTCAAGGGCTACACCTCGTGGGCGATCGGGTACTCAGTCGCCAGCCTGGCCCGGGCCCTGCTCCGGGACCAGCGGAGCATCCACCCGGTCTCGGTGCTGGCCCGGGGTTTCTTCGGCATTGAGGGCGGTGACGTGTTCCTCAGCCTGCCGGCCCAGCTCGGCCGGGGCGGCGTCCTTGGGGTGACCAACGTGCACTTGACCGAGGAGGAGGCGGCGCGGCTGAGGGATTCGGCGAGGACCATCCTGGAGGTGCAGGGCCAACTGGATTTGGGCATTTGAGGAAAGAGAATAAGAGAAGCCCCCCCTCCCTTTTCGTATTTTGCTAACCCAACACTATTAAGACTGGTTTTGGTTTTTGACCCTTTGTTTCTCTACATTGGGAAGTTTGTACCCCCGGATCGTGTTTCTTTCTCAAATTCAGTCCTTATATTTTTGGATTATTGCAGAAGAAACCCTGAGGATTCTCCTATGACGCAGTTAAGCCCCTCCCCAGCATTCCTACAATTGAAAAGAACGTGAAATAGCTCCGATCTTCTGCTGCATAGTCAAATTAGAGCCTTATCAAATAAATTTTCTTTTGGCTGGCGATTCACGCGTCATGTCATCCGGCTTGGCTATCGAAAATTAGCTCATAATTTGAATTGCAAACGAAATTAAGATTGCATCTTTTAGATAAGTATGCAGATGAAACATGGAAAACATTAGATTCTTCCGATTAAAGAAAAGATATTGAAGTTGAGGAAAAGCTCATTGATTGGTTCCTAATTGGATTAAATTTCAAGGTGGAACCAGGAACTTGACCAATTCCCAAAATTTGAAACCAAGAACCAAATTGATTTGATTCGATCCAATAAACCGGTCACTTTTTTCCCATTATTTTTTTTTCTCACCATTTGAAACCAGATCGAGATAGTGATTAGTTTACATTTTACTAATTTTTGAAGACATAAAAAATAAAAAGATATATTTAGTCGATTCAGTCGGGTTCCTAATTGGAACAAAAAACTGAAACACCAATTTCACTTTTAGGAGCCCAGGGAATTGGGCGACACTCTGAGGAGTTAGACCAAACTGGCCAGTCCTAGTGGTTCCAATTCAGGTTCCCAATTCGAACACTACACTTTTGGGAATTAGACCAAACCGGCCAGATAAATTAGCAATTTTGTCTATTGGGCCGGGCCCAAATCAAGTGCTCCGAATCTTGGCCCAATACACACCCAAAATCAGTGGGAGTTCAGAAAAACAGTCTGTGTAGAGAGGTGCAGACGCAGAGCAAAACCTGCTTGGCACCCGAGAAAGTGCGAGAAAGCGCGAGAAAATGGCCGGGAGATTGAGCCACGTGGCGTCGAGGATCATGGGCGGCAACGGCGTCGTTGCCCGCTCCGCCGCTTCCTCCCTCCGCCTCCGCTCCGGCTTGGGCCTCCCCGTCGGCAAGCACATCGTCCCCGACAAGCCCGTAAGTCGATCTCTGTCGCCTCCTCCCCCCTCGGTGAAACCCTAATCCGCCGTCTCCGTTCTCGCGTCTGCATCTTGGGAGACACCCGCGCTAGTGAAATGCAGTCGATGCGATCATTGCTGACATTTTCTGATATCATGTCGATTTTTGATTTGCTGTATTAGGTGCCCGTGAACGACGAGCTCGTTTGGGACAACGGGACCCCGTTCCCCGAGCCCTGCATCGATCGCATCGCGGATACTGTCGGAAAGGTTGGCTTTTTTATTTTATTTTTCCTGTTGTTCTCTTATTGATTCAGTGACGGAGGACGGCGTGGCGGCGTATAGCTTCAACGTTGAATTGTGGTTTTGCAGTATGAAGCGTTGGCTTGGCTTTGTGGAGGTTTGGGGTTCTTCGCGTCTTTGGGGCTTGCGGCTGTGTGGAATGATAAGGCATCGAAGATCCCATTCGTAAGTCCAATGACTTGGGCTTGAGTTTGGTTTGGAAATAGTGTTCATTTTGATCTTAATTGGTGAAAGTTTCTTCTGTGTGCTCACTCTAGCTAGCTGAACTTCTGGCATTTGTTGTTGACCACTGACCATTGATGTTACTGTGATCCTTTATTTCTCATTGGATTATGGCGAGTCAAATGTTGGTGCATCTTTAGGGACTTAATGGTAAAGTTTCTCTTGGTTGCTTATTCTTATGTAACGTGTGACGCTTAGGGACTTATGTTTGTGTACATATGCGGATTGTCATGAAAACCTTTTACGGTTTGTTTATACTGTCTTGTCCTGTCCAATTGGAAAAATAGTTAAACTTGGGATCTTTGTTATGATTGACATTTGTTGGAGTCATAGAGGATGGAATTGGATGCCAATGTGGTTTAAGAGCCCATGAGTTTATTTTATTCATGATCAACCCATTGAGATGATTTGTCCTGCCTATTTCTCAGTTCTGTTTGGCATCAAGTAAGAGCTCGAAGCTAAATAATGCTAATTTGTATTCCCCCTTTGTTATTTATGACAATGTGGAGTTTGATAATTACGATACCTTCCGAAATGAATCCTCTGCTTCGACTTCGCTAGTAACTTATGATTTTCTTCAAAGATCAGAGACTTGTCTTTCTTCCATTCTTGCCAATGAGTTTATGGTTGCCATCTTCATAGGCCCACTAACCTTTTTTCCTCTATTTCCAGACGCCCAAAGTATACCCATATGACAACTTACGGGTGGAACTTGGTGGTGAACCATAGGGAGGCTGCAGTTTGTTGATCTCGAAGCTTCTGTTGTTTCATGTGTGCTATACTCTGCCTTTTCTGTGGTTGGTAATTTTCAATAATAATTGATCAACTGTTCTTGTTCTCTTTTCCATGAAAGCAATATGGTGTTCAGCTGCTGCATCAGTAGAGAGATATGCAGGAATCTTACAACAACTTATGTCTTTATCATTCTGTCAAAATCAATTTTACGGTATGAGTCATTTCGGTTGTATGCCACAAGGTCCCTATGGACAAGGGAACGAGTGAATCATTGCTTTTGGGCGCAGGCAGCCTTCTACCATCCAAGCCATTGCTTTCCATTGTCTCGTATTATACCGTACTGTATCAGCCCATGGCCATCTATCGAGTGAGAGAAAATAGTATGATGCTCAGCCTTTTCACACCATTCTTTTCTGTCTGGTGACATTTTTGGGATACAGATTCAAATGCATAATTAAGAAGGATGTCAGCATCTTGGGATTTGAATGTGCTTTATTTAGGTCCAAGATTTGGGCACCCAAATATTTCTGAAGAGAAATGATAGATGCACCTTCTTCAGTGTTTTTAGATAAAGTTAACCCGAGATCTATGGTAACACATAAGAGAAGGACCTAAGGTAGCTGTAGGGGTAACACTAAGATCAGATGCTTGATTGCATTATAGGTGCCTTTGGGAGAGTCATGGCTCTTGTTGATGGTTCTATGAAAATGGACTTGCAATTGAGAATATTTGCAGGTTTCTAGCTTTGTAAGCCATATCTATGTTACACGTTATGTTAGAAAAGGAGGTGAAGTTGTGAATGGCATTGCTGATTTACATCATAGTTAGGGATAGAAGCTCCGTGGGCCCGGATTGTTGCTATGGAGGAAAATGTTCCTCGGATATATATATTTTTTGCAATATAGGCATGTATAGTTTTGGGTTTGCTTTGGAACGAATATCTTTGTACTCCCCATGTGGATGGAAGTTCAAGCCATATCAAATAAAGTGATTTTTGTTATGATTTTATTCGGCAAACTCCAAACCTTTCATTAGGACAGGATCCAGAAAGACAATGGAAAGGAATATGATAGTCAACGAGAGAGTATTGGACACCCTAGGCGGTTTTCCTAATGGTGCTAAATTTGAGAATGTAAAATGAGAGTCTCTCTATACAATGACGCATACTGGTCTAGGGTATGAGCATGGCATGCGTGCTTATTGCTCAGGAATTTACTTGACCCAGGTTCATTTCCATATTTGCCTATTCTGCTTGAAGTGTACTCTTTTTTGGAGGGCTAAAGCCGGAGCGTTATGCAGTTACTTTTCTAATAAAACTCGATCCAGTCTGATTTCCTATAAAACAAGGAAGTAAGCCTCTCGGTTGCCTATCTAATGCTAGAGTGTCATTTACATTACGGGATTGAAATACTTAATTTGCTAACAATTTGCACGAGCTTCCTTTTCTAAAAGTATGTATGATTCTGACCTGTTGGAAATATTCTGAAAGTTTCCCGTACGTGAAAAGAGAATATCACCAAAATTGAGGGAGGGAGTTGATTTCTGAGGAATAGAAATGGCCGCCGGCGAGTCCAGCTCCACAAGCAAGTATTGGTGGAACTCGGTGTGTCTTGACCAAACTCCCTTCAGAATGATTAGTGGAATTAGACGTAAAAATGATTTTGGTTGAATAAAATTGGTCGACTGGTCGGTTCTGGTTCTTTGCGCAAGTTTTCTTTCCGAATCTGAGCGCTGTCCCGAGATCGCTAGAGATGCATCGGTCCATTAACATTTGGCCTTCCTACGGTTTGAGGGAAGAAGCTTTTGGGTCCGCCACCTGTCCATCGCATTTACGGAATACAAAATGTTGGGTTTATAGATACCCGTCCATTGCAATTTCGGAATACAAGATGTCGGGTTTATAGCATTTCTCACATGGAAGACGAGGAAATGCATAGAATTTGATGTATGGTAGATGATGACATGATTCTTTTGAAGCATTGAAAAGTCTCGTGTAAAAAAGGACAGTAAAGGACCATCAGCATGCCTGACCATCAGCATGCCTTAGGGCGCTTTATGCTCCACAGCTGCTTAATTCAGAGTACGGGCGTACTGCTTATAAGGATGGTCGATCGTATATTTCGTCATAGTTCTCTGATTCACGGCATAATTTCCCACTATAGTTTTTGCTCATATAAAAATCCAATTCAAGCAATTGTCTTGAAACAATATCTTTGGCACTAATGGTATCAATAACTACGAGATGCTACCAATTCATCTCCAGTTTCGTGGTCTAACCAGGTGCATAAAGCCGTGCGGTTATAGCAGGAAGCAACATCGCATCAAATAGGAGAACACAATCTCACTGCCCGAAATGTCGAAGCAAGACACCATGTGTTGTATCGTGCCGATGTACCAAAGAAGACGAGGGGCCGAAATTTTTTACTCGGCTCCCTTTGATTCGGCATAAAAAAACACAGGAAAAGAAAGAAAAGGAGAAAAGGTGAAACGAGATGCTCACGGGTTTGCATCGTGAAGCGCAACGCGAGCCGACTCCCTACCTCGGCACGATAGTACCATCAGAAATGGCAGGAGGGGAGGACAAAAAAGGAGGAGTGAAAACCTCAGGCAGTTGCTGTAAATTTCTGAGATACCGCCCAAAACCATGCAAACTCAATTCTCCCGTACACGTAGAAAGAGAGAGAGATCCCGAATTAGCAAGAGAATGAGAAGAATGAGTAAAAAGGGTCAAACAGAAACGAACAAAAAGAAAGGTGGCCTGGAAAATTTACTGGGTGTGTGGGAGGTGAGACTCGCCCTGAAGCGGGAATGCGATCGTGGATCACAGCGAAACACTCACGGATCGAGCTTTGGAATTCGCGATTCACTGGAAAAACAGTCCAAAATCGCTCACTTTGCTGCGCAAAGCAACGCTAGCCAAGCTCTCTGTCTCTCTCTGTTATTATTGAATTTCATGTTTCCTTTTCTTGAGCTGTACATCTACCAGAGATTAGCCCCTGAATTTATCTTCCACGTGTCGCGAGAGAAGAGAACTGTCACGGGTCGCTCGTATAGTTCGTGATCATCGCCTCGTATATATACATAAATCCTGGCCAGGATCAAAACTCACCGACACCCCCGAGAAGGATTCACTAGTCGACCGAGGGAAACTTAAAAAACATGGGTTCAAAGCCCATGGCCACGTTCTTCATCGTCATGATCCTCATGCTGTTGTCCCTCCCACCCATATATGCTTGTGGCTACTGCACGCCACCCTACCACGGCCCAACAACCCCGACGGTCCCCCGCTGGCCCGGCCCACCTCACCATGGCGGCAGAGGAGGTGGCGGCAGCGGTGGAGGCGGCAGCAGCGGGAGCAGAGGCGGAGGCGGCCACCGTGGAGGTGGCGGTGGCGGGAGCAGAGGCGGAGGCAGCGGCAGTAGGGGTGGCGGCGGCCACGGTTATACTCCAAGAGTACCGGCTCCACATCCGCCCGTTGTTCTTCCACCAAGAGTGAATCCTCCTCCTACCACTAATCCACCTGGCCTCATTCCTCCTATTACTAACCCTCCTGGCGGCATCATTCCTCCAATCATAAATCCTCCTGGCGGGGGCGGCATCATTCCTCCAATCACAAACCCTCCTGGCACGGTACCTCCAGTGACAAACCCTCCAACGCCGCCTTCTTCGTCCTACCCTCCTTATGGCGGTGGCCCTCCCAGCGGTGGTGGCAAAGGTGGTGGTGGGGTCCCGAGCCCACCGACCACGCCCAAGACGTGTCCTATAAACGCTCTCAAGCTAGGGCTTTGCTTGGACGTGCTGGGCGGGTTGGTCCATGTCGGGATCGGGAACCCGGTCGAGAACGTCTGTTGCCCGGTGCTCCAAGGGCTGCTGGAGCTCGAGGCGGCGATCTGCCTCTGCACCGCCATAAGGCTGAAGCTACTCAACCTCAACATATTCATTCCTCTAGCTCTTCAAGTCCTAGCCACTTGTGGCATAACCCCTCCTCCTGGTTTTGTATGCCCTCCTCTTTAGATAAATTCAGTTCAAGCACTTCAGATACTAATCGAGTAGCGATGGAGTATTTAGGGCTTGGAAGAGGGGGTGTTTGTTGTAGTTCTTTGTCTATGTTTAGGGTCATATATAATGGCTGGCTGGCTCTAGTCCTAATTCATCTCGTTAGGGTTTGGGGACAATCTTCTAGTTCCTCCATTTGGTTTTGAAGATTGAGGGCACATGTGCTCGGTTCACTCATTTATTTTGATGTTTTCCTAGTGTATTAATGACTTCTGGTCTCGAGCTAAGCATTCTTTTTCGCACTTACTCAGGAGTCAAGCACTTCTATCGTCATTTCATTTCTTTCTTTTTCCGTATCTGTCGTCGCATGCCTAGCTCGATGCGCCTGTACAATGCTACATATCTCATGCAGGCCTCGCCAGAATCGCAGCAGCGCATCAGAACATGGGGACGCATGTCCGAAATAATTCTTACTTCGCATCGATGTCTGCAGATGCGTCCGTGCATGCACGCATACAAACGTAAGAGACGATGACTTGATTTTAGGTCCTCAAATAATGAACTGATACACTAGTTTGATATTTCATGCCACGCCAAAGTAAGATCACGATGCATTTCGGTGGGCTCTAACAAAGAAAATGAGACTTTTTATGAAATTCTATATGAGTTGATGGAGCAATGTATACCATGCGTGATATCCTCAATTGCTGCCGGCAATATCGAGTATAAACGATACTTCATTGCACCCTCTTGTTCTCTCAAACGATAATGGAAAAGGCCAATCTTATACAGGATTAATTAGTAGTCTAAGTACTAGACCCAAATTTTATCAAAGTTAAGGTTTGTCGCAATGATAATCTCTTGAAGCCGCTTCTAAATCTTGGCCTTGTGTGGGCTTCCACCGATATGCCCACTTATATGTGGGGCCAATTCCAAAAGAACTCCCAAACTTTAAATCTAGTCCCAAATCTATTCTGAACTCTTTTTTTATCTCTTAAAAAATCCTAAACTTTAGATCTAATCCAAAATCTATCCCGAACTTTTCATTGTCTCAAAAAAAACCCCAAACTTTAGATTTAGTCCTAAATCTACCTCAAACTTTTTTTTTTGCTTCAAAAAAAACTTCAAACTTTAGGTCTAATCTCAAATCTATCCTAATTTTTTTGTCAAAAAGAAAATCATCAATTTTTACTCTAATCCTAAATTTTCCCTATGTCTCAAAGCCGTGTTAGTAATCCTTAATTTTTTACATCCTAAAATGGTTTTATTTTGAAAATAATTTTCTATGACATCTTGCCTATGTGTATTTATTATCTACGTGGAAATGCCATGTTAAGTTGGAATTGACCATGGGGGTATATTTGAGAACAGATCAAAAATTTATATTTTTTTATAGTACAAATAGAGGATAAAACCTCAAATTGGTATACCTGTCAATTACCACATATTATCTAACTCAATAATTTAACAGTAAAATTTAATGGAAACTAATGGATAGCAAATTTGTTTTGTTGGTCAAAATTTTAATTTTTGAAAATTTGTCACTTATGTACCAGTTTGGGGTTTTTCATGTTATTGACCTTTTTTTTAGACAAAACAAAATTCGGTGCAAATTTTGGACTAAAATTGAAATTTATGGTTTTTTCTGAGACAAAAGAAAAGTTCGAGGCTAATTTGAGACTAAATCTAAAATTTGGGTTTTCTTTTTAACAAAAAAGTTCAGGGTAAATTTGGAATTGGACTTAAAGTTTGAGATTTTTTATTTGAATTGACCCCATATATGTGTATACTTCTCTTTTCTTTACTTTAATTATTGACAAAGTATGACACGATTTACCAACAAAAAAATAAATGAAAAAGGTACAATGCGATTTAACGAGCCAAAACAAAGGGGGTCCATACATTTATGTCAACATGTCGGTGTGAGATTTTTATGTAGGATGATTGACATCAATCAATTTGGCAAGAATGACACATTGAGAAGGATGATGCGACATCTTCAATTCCACCACAGCGTGATCCAAATCCTGAGTAGCTCCAAACAAACGAACTTAATGTCGTCTGGCGATAACAAAATCGGTTCACAAATTGATGTTACATTATATAAAGCGATCATCTTTAACTCACTCACTTCTCCATAGCATCGTGAAGATACTGAGTATTCCTCTTTCGTAAGAGGTTGCTTCGAGACAATATTACTATACTCGGTCATAATCCGACAAGGAGAACGAGAAGACGAGAACTCGGAGAGAACACAAAGATCAGACCCTAGGCAACGACAAAGCCTCGACCAAAGCATACGGACACTTTCATGCACCGTAACCTACACAATGTCGAAATAGGAGTACGTGCTTCTGGCCCCGCGCATGCCCCCATTTTCCTGATGTTCCAAGAACGCGCAAAATCCCGGGATCCCGCGTGGCCCAGTAGACCCGTAGGACAATTCTGGCACATTTACTGGAATTCGATACTAGGGTTTCGATAGTCGCTGGGGGAAAACAAATGAAAGAATATAAAAAGAGCTCTACGAAGCTCGATAATGAAGCCAAAAGAGGTTCACGGGAGCGAACGGTGGGGTCAACAACAGGGCACTGGCTCGGTGAACAGCATACGAGAGATCAGGAGCAAAAATTTCGGGTAATTAGGTCGTACAATCATTTAGGCATATTGTAAAACCTCGTGGCTTGTGCATCGACACGAATATATGGAGCTACGATTAGGAAATGGTGCGGTTGAAAACGGAGATAAAACGCCAACTGAAAACACATGCAGATGCTATTTACATTCCTAAATCCTACCAAAGATATTGCCGTGAGATCGGTGTTTTGATCACTTTGACATCATGGGTGTGCTCCTTTCAATCGACAGCTTTTGACTTTTGCATGTGAATCGAGAATGTTTGTCTTAATCTCAGCCTATATTGTTAATATCCCTCGATCACACGCATGGAATATTTTGGGTTTAACAACTCATGTTTTCATCGAAAAGCCACTATACATTTGGTAAATTCTTTGCTAGAATAATACCATCAACTACTTGACTAGATCATGGAGACCATTTAAGCTAATAAAGTGAGAAATGAAATTATGCCCATTTTTAAATTTATTATATTTTCATGTAACTATTTAAGTTGTTATATTTGTCGCAATATTTTCATAGAACTTTACATGAAATGTGGAGAAAATGTGGAGAGAATGAAATTATGCCTATATTTTAAATTTATTATATTTTCATCTAACGATTTAAACTGTTATATTTGTTGCTTGCAATCATTCCGTAGAACTTTACATGGAATGTGGAGAAAATGTGGAGAGGAGGTCTAGCTTTTGCGAGTCCATCTAAAAGTTGTAAGCTTTAGGGGTATGCCTGATTTAAATGGTTGATGTGACGTGAACTTTTCGAAATAGGCTTGCCTTTTTTATGTACGTGAAAAGCAGGTACGCCTAACACCAGATTCTCGTTCACGGACTCATTTACTGTGCTCAGTCTCGTCCTTTTTCCATGATAATTTTGAATATTGCATGGACCATTGACCGGCCACTAACTTTCGACTAAAAGATCTAGTTGCCATCACCAACTGTCTCTCACATTTCATGGTGGACCTTCCTTCGACGCCGAACACTAAAGTCATTAAAGTCATCACCGAGACAAAATAATGAGAAAATATTGGTGCAAGTATAATGAAAAACTTTGGGCGACTAATTTGGATGCTAATGTGTATGTATCTATGAAAATCCACATCTTAGATTCGAAACTCTCAATAATCTTATAAAATACAAGAGTAAAAGTTATACTAGACTTCCACTTAATCTTACTATTTCATTGCATCGATGGTGAAATTGTTATACCAGATCATTTCTTTCAATGGGATGAAGTTTACTAAGTATTTAAGGAATACAGGTTTTTGTGGAATGAATGGTGCACAATTGACTTTGAATTTTCTCATATTTAAATCAATCATCTCAGTTTTGACTTGCATCTTACATTTCATTCAGAGGATTTTATTTGGTATTTAATGATCTTAGAATTCAGGTGGCATGCTTCTCGAAGATTGAGTTAAACAAGAACCGAACTGAAAATCGGATAAATCGTTATGCGCCAAATCCTAATCCGATTATTGGTAGTCTCGATTGCCTATCGTTTTCACCATAAACACGATGCAAGTTCCAGCATTCCAGCATTGAGATGACTGCATGTCTAAGGGAATGGAGGCCCCTAAATAACCTTTCTGGGAAAGTCAGCTGCCAATTATAATAGCGTCATATAACTAAAAAGAAGGAACCAAACAGAGTTAGCCTCGTAGCTTAATGACGCATTTTGATCTTACAGTCTTTGGGATTGCTCATCAAGGCTTGATTGAAGTGCATCTGATTCATGTAACATGATTATTCGGTTTTAGGGAAAGGTGGAAGCCTTAGGTTAAAAAAAAAATGGTGACTGTGTGTTCTTTGATATATGGACTTTTTGCTCCATTAACTGAGTGGACGTGGCTTTTCGAAAATAATCATCCAAGGTATCATATCCCGGAGTGGACTTGGCTTAAAATCATTAGCCATTTTACTTGTTAACAATTTTTTTTTTTAATTAAGATGATGATGAACAACTAAAGGAGGAAAAGGGTAAAAAGAGAAGCTGGAACTTGAGGTTACTTCCAAAGGAGGACTGATATTGCCCACTTCTTATCAAATTACACCTTCAAACTTCATAATCTTTGATGTTTGGACTATGTAATCTTTGATGTATGGAATTTTTACTTCATTGAATGAGTGGACGTTGCTTTTTGGAGGTAATCATCCATTGAAGACAGTACCATATCACGGAATGGACTTAGCTTTAAATCATTTTTTTTTAATTCAAATGATGATGAACAGCTAGAGGAGGAAAGGTAAAAAGAGAAGCTGGAACTTGAAGTTACTTCCAGCAAGGACTGATAACACCCGCTTCTTATCAAATTACAACCTTCAAACTTCATAAATGAGAACTGTAAATTATTCCTTGTGAAACCTGCCCCCACAAACCCAACAAAGAACAATACATGGAAACAAGAAGTTGCCACCACTTACACTGCCCCCCACCCCAAAAAAAAGAAAAAAAGAAAAAAGAACACGCCCACAGAAACTTTTCGTAAGAACCACAACGTGTTACAGCCCCACAAGAGAAACCAAAACATAAACAAAACCAGAGGTGTGTCTTTCTTGTAATTTAGGCACATTTGAAGCCGGAAGGAACCTGCCTGCTACAGACATTGAGGAGCAAGCTGAGAGAGATTGGGATATTAAGATTGATGCCCAAAATGTTGGCCTTAATGGCAGTGCAAAGGCAAACCGCAGCTTCAAGGTCGACGAGGCCATTGAGGAGAGAGCAACAAGGGGTCACTGGGGGTGTGCCCACAGTCACATTGAGCAGGCTCCCTAGCACATCAGCACACACCCCCAACTTCAGGGCATCCCTAGGGCATGCACCCGTGGATGGGCTTGGGGTTGGGGTGGGCCTGGGCGGGGGCTTGGGCTTTGGGCTAGGGCAATTCCCACAGGAGGAGACTAGGGCAAAGAAGAGGAGGTTGAGGGTGAGGAAGAGGGCTACAGAAGCAGAGCTTTTTGAATAAGCCATCTCTCTCAAACGAAAGAAACCCTAAAGTGGTTGATGAGAGAGCTGTTAGCGGCTAAAGCGAGTGAGAAGAGAGGAGAGGAGTGGTGTTTGTGGGGATGGCGAGAGTTGCGAGACATGGTGGGGTATTTATATTGGCGTTATGCAGAGGAAGCTTGGTGGGTTTGAATTGATGTTGAGAGAGAATAATTCCACAAGGCAATAGAACGAAAAAAAAAAAAAAAAAAAAAAAAAGTTTGCTGAATTAGGGTTAAGATGCATAGTACAATATAGCCCACATGCGTAACCCTAGGGCTTTTAGCTGGCAACTACCAAGCGGAATCGGGGTGATCTTTTGGACGATTGTGATCTGGGAAGCTGGCAACTCCCTATCTAAATTCTTCTTGTCCAGCATCAAAATTTCTGGATCTATCTTTCGGTGCTGATAAATGACAATGCGCAGATAAATTTCGTGACAATAATCAAGTGTCCAACTTCGGAAAGTCTTCAGGGCTGCGTAAGAGCTAGATTGGGGGCTTGATATTTTGCAAATTTACTGCTGAGCTAGGTTGTAATTATGCGGTTAAATACACCTAAAACCCTATCTGGGTTCAGTCAAGTCACGACGGAACTGCTAGAGGAATGGAAAATGGAAAGTACAGATCATCATTTGCAGGGTTGGACAGAACACTTACGTAAAAGCAACTGATGTCCATAGCCAATACGCATCAGTAGAGATGGGTATGTTTTGCTACACCAAGCTAATCTATCTTTATGTCCGCTAGTTAGCTTTGAATCTCAAGTTTTGTTGCCATCAATTGAAAATCCCCTAGTTTGATAACCACAAGTATACTTATTCAGTCTTTAGCTAATTAATCTGCTAGATAGCCGTGTTTTTATTTCAGAAGTAAATAGGTAGTTGTACCTTGATTGTTCTCTGGTTCATTTTCGAAAAGGAAAACTGAAACAGCGATGAGGTTGCCCTAAACTAAATCCAATGGAGCCTTTTCTTCTACCAGAGATTGGGCATGCCGATGTTGATACACGACCCAAACCCCCTACCCTCTATTCGTTATTAACTTTATTTCATTTACCACATAAAATGATCATAACTAAAGAGTTTTTTTTTTAAAAATAAAATCAGAAAAAAGTATGAATGAGGTTTAGATGATCAAAACCTTGATCCGTGTTATTCAAGTCAGGAATGCCACTTCGGTTTTGATTAACTAATCAAACTACACTCAAATCAAATTTTTGGTTTTGATTAACTTATTCAACATCCTTTTCAATTAAATTAGAAAATAAAAGAAGAAGCATTCGCTTATTCTTATACCAAAGCACAATGATGCACAACCCACCCTTCAAACTGGCACATTATTCATACCATGACTTTAGTCAATATAAAGATGGGGACGGATCTCCTTTCTCGTGCATCTTCTCATTTCACCTAGCAAGTTCTTCCCATTATAATATATATTATTATTGTTAGAAAAAGAAAATATGCTCGATGAACAACAAAGTTTTTAATTCACATATGCAATCACTATGCAAGATTTGAAGAGATCGACAATTATTGGGCACAAAATTTCATGGCCTCCCACTAAGTTGTCCGTAAGAGAAACTTCACTATATTTTTTCCATTCTTTTGTCTCAATCATGAATAGGTTTGATGGACTGAAAGTATATTGCTTTTCCTCTTAAGTCTATTCGAGATCAGTGGAAAACCATTTCCTGGGGCCTAGTTTTTAAGCCGCCTATATAATTGTCATTTCAATAACTCCCTTTTAATTACTCAATTACCCTTCCACAAACATTTTCAAGAATCATCGATCTTTCTGGTTCAAACTATCGAGATCTAAGCAATGTCCTTATTTAAGGGTTAATTAGATTACTGGATGATTAAACCAGCTTTTCGTGTTCAGATGAAATTTCGGGCTGGATCGGGCGAAGAAGAAGAAGAAGGAAATGTACATGATTCTGGCAAGAGTTAAATTGAAGAAATAGAGGCTAAATTGGCAGAGTCCTAATCATGAGGGTTTGGTTTCTTTACTTGACATTTTGGCGGGTTGCGAGTGCAAGTTGCTGGGAGAGGGAGTGTCACGAGCATTCTCAAGAACGTGCGATGGGATCCACACTCCGACCATTTGCGTGAAAAAATCACGAAATGATAGCAATTCCGAAAAGATCCGTCGCGTCACGAACCGCCAAGCTTTTCTCTTTTATTCATTCACACGGACAAGTAGCCTATCTTCTTCACCACAGAGAAAGTGGCAGATGAATCATAACTTGGGCTCCCTGTTTCGACTGCATTACTGCAAGTAAGATGCTCTGATCTGATCATGGAGTACGAGCCTGTATCTCCCGCTAAGGTCGAGCCGTTGAAGACGGCTGATTATTCATTTTTTTTTCATTACAGCGTGTTACTTTCTGGTTCTGAAAATTGTTTGAACTCGGGGTACGCGCATGTCTCTTGTTTCGTAGATGCGGAAGCTTCTGTTAGGTAGGAAGCTTCGAGCTCATGAAATTCCACTCATGAGACGCAAAGAAATCGAGCCTGGTCTTTAGCCGCTAAGCCGACACTACAGGATCATCTCCCTTGTTTGTCTATGGACAGAAGGTACGACCTTCACAAATTCTTCCGAAGAGAACGTGTGAGAGATTCCGATACCGATCCACCGCTATTAGGCTTCCAACATGCGGCAGACTTGCAAAAGGAATATGCTAAACCCACGTACATATTGGTCCCATACAATTTGGATAAGTTATTCCTGTGACGTTGTCCTCGCCACTTTGAACTGATAAAAACTAGTGCGCGGGGTCTCTTGAACTTTTTGGTAGACAATGAAAGCACTATGAAGCTGTCGTATTCATCACATCAAAGTATCTCGGCTCTTGTATCGTGTGGACCGAGCATTTCGTTCGAACCGAGTAACCCTAGGAATTGGATCAACATTCGCTTCCGTTTATTGAATGATGTGGCAGGCTTTTCACATAGGTGTTTAGGTTGAATGAGAGTTCAAACACAATAGAAAAGACGCTGTATGCCGTCGCTTAATAAAATTGCACATAATAATTTCTCCCTCTCACCTCATTCCTTGCGTGAAATGCAACACAATAGTTTGGATTTAGGAAATTTGGCCAAGCACATTTCTAAAGGTCTTATGTATAATACCTTGAAGTCACACTAGGTGAATCTTTCTAGATGCACTATCAGACATGGCGAGGCCACTACATCATTATGTCGTATTCATTATAAGCTAAAACTATGTGAATATTTTAAAATTAAAGTTTTAGACAAAATACTTTATTCTGCCTCTCAAACTTCAAATTCTAGTTTTTTTTTAAATTCTAGATATCTTTCAACAAAGTTAAGTGGAAAAAGAGTTCATGAGAAAGTGTTATTCTATTTTTCTTGTGTCACATCTTTTTTAAGTTAGCACAATCGTCATAATAAGAAGCTCAAGCTTTTAAATCAAATGTTCTGAAGTTGGTGACTACTTAAGTAAATGCATCGTCACTATCAGGCAATTAATCATCTCCTTAAAATGGTATAGATTTTAAGTGTGAGAATATGGGTAGGATGATGAATTCCTCAAGCATATCAACTTGATAGGATCGAATGAAACAAGTTGTAAAAATGAATTTACGAGGAAGGAAACCCTAGAATGGTTGGAAAAGAGTAAGCAATCAAACTTGAGACATTCAATGGCAGCAAGTAAAAGTTAGAGTAAGCAAACGTTTATTTTGAAATTTTCGATTGCCCAAAAAAAAAGGGTGCAAAATATACTTCATATCTTAACACCATTTACAACCCTTTCACTTTATAAAAGATTATGGCGCAATTTAAAACACAAAAACTTATATGAATTGAAATATTCGAGGTTCCTAATTGTAGATAAATGTAAAATTTAAAACCTAAAAGTAAAAAATCATTCGAAACACACCCTCACAAATACCGGAAGAGGGAAAAAATAAAACCCTCGAAATGTTGGTTGGCAATGCATCTACATCGAAAGTCAGATCAATTTGGGAAGAGCAAAATGCAGAAAGAACAATAACTTGAGGGGGGGGGGGGGTTTGGAGCAGCTAAACTGAATTATAAAAAATTAACAATAATCGATCCCGCATCTTCAATGCACTGCTGTCTGTGCGTTCATGTTGTTTTCTCTTTAAGAGCTCACGGGGGAGCACCTAGCATGGCGATTGGTCAATCTCGTGATCCGCAGAGGAATAATCAAAGGCAAAGAAATTCGAATGTCGACAAGGGATTTCTGAACTGTTCTCTTAATTAGTGCCGAATCTCCCGCCCTTGCCACTAGCCAGCCAAAGATCTGGCTAGCCCGTGCGTCACATGCCTTCTCGCTCTTTATCTCTTGCTGCAGTTTTTTTTTATTGTTTTTTCAATAGATGAACATCAAAGAGCGACAAGGGAAAGATAGTGCATAGTGTCTATTTGGGGCACGCATATTCAATGATTATGATGGCGTCAGTCCACATAGATTAAATATATGTAATAACTTGTTGGTGGGACGGATTCTTTAGAGAAAGAGTCGAGTGACAGAGGTGATTCGGCATTCATGTGGGTATAGCTTCGCATGCAAGGCAACAATCAAATTCCGAACGTATTTTGTTTTCTTATAATCAGGGTCAAACATGATCTTGTTTTTGCGCTGCGATCCCTTTATAACTATGGCATCTTAACTTTGTTTCTCTAGGTCTTATGAATGAAATGGAAAACTGACCAGTCGGGTCAAAAATTCAGCTCTTGATTTGAATAGATATCAAACATGAGTAGTTACTAATGTTCCCATGGTGTGAAAATTTAGGATTGATAATCATTGTAGTGTATGCCGTTAGTTATATGTATGTTTCCACAATTCTACTATTTCTTATATGCTCTACTTGAGTTCCCTCAAGTAAAGAGTGACGGACTACCTAGTTTCAATAGGTTAAAACTAGAGTTGTTTTTTTAACTTGTTCTCCATAAATCAATTCATTTTCCATCATCTAAACACCAAAAAGTCAAAAAAAAATTTGACAAAAATAATTTTTTTCCAAAACGAACAAACTCGTAATATCATTTTTAATTTCTATTGACAAAAGAAGTTTGATGGGTCATTGATTTATTTTCACTTCTCCAATAGGACCATGAGTGAAGAGAGTTATTCTTTGTGACATTACCCCATCATTTTACCGACTCAATCAACCTTTTGGAGTTTATCGCTAGATAATTTCATTTTTTGATTCAAAGCAAAGTTTTCCCTACAAATACTCATCATCCACCATCACTTACCTCCAACCTAACAACCACGCGCGCACACGCACTAATTACCCCCAAGTCACCATCTTCTCACTTACTTTCTGAGAGATGGATGCCAAGATATCTTCCTCATCAGCTGCTCTGTTCCTTTGCCTCAACCTCCTCTTCTTTGCCCTAGCGAGCGGCTGCAACACTTGCGTTCAGCCGAAACCGAACCCGAGCCCTAGCCGCATCCCTAACCCATTTTCTCCGAGAGGTGCTAGTTGCCCCAGAGACGCGCTGAAGCTGGGCGTGTGCGCCAAGGTGCTCAACGGGCCAGTCAATGCCGTCGTCGGGACGCCACCTGACATGCCTTGTTGCTCGGTCCTAGAGGGCCTTCTCGATCTCGAAGCAGCCGTCTGCCTCTGCACCGCCATTAAAGCCAACATCCTCGGGATCAACCTCAACATCCCCATTTACCTCAGCTTGCTCATCAACACCTGTGGCAAGAACGTCCCATCTGGCTTCCAATGTGCCTAACAAGAACTGAAGTTGTTTTCGGTGTCGTTGTTGTTGTATCTCTTGCATTAACTGAAGTTGTTGTTGGGTCATTTCACTTAACTCATTTGTGATTTCCGGTTTAGTGGTTTTAACTTTCTAGGGTTCGAATGATGTGTTTAGGTCGAGATTTGGTTTCTGATTATGTAATTTTGAGTTGTGAGGGCATGAAAAATTTGTTCCTCATTTGTGATTTGGGCTTAGGGAAAGGGCGGGCTTGGATGACACGAGAAATTCTATGACAACTGAACTATGGTGCACTCTTTGCCCAAAACAAAAACAAAAAAAAAACTATGGTGCACTCTACGATCCTCCTCGCATGGAATCTGTCTTTTCCTAATAAGTTCTTCTACAGTATTGCAAAGCGTGTTGCTATACTTTTCATGTTCCTTTAAATACGTAATACACGTAACTTGTGATATCATCTTTAGTTTACTGAAGTATTCCATAAATACAGGGCTTTTATACTTAAACCTTTTAATGATGGGAAAAAACTACAAAAGCCCGCAAATTATTACCCTAAACTTTTTCTTATGACATAAAAAAATCTCAAACTTATATTTTTGTGACATATTTACCTTCCATTTAAGATTAGGTTAAATGGTTTTTTACCCAAAATAACGTCATCTTTATTTTACTTAAGCCATGTGAGTGTCATATCAATACTATTTGCTTTCTAACATTCATGGAAACAAAATTTCAACAATCCTCATTGACGGAATTTTAACGGAAGGTAAATGAATTACACATGTACAATTTAGGATTTTGGGATCATAATAAAAAAATTATGATAAATATATTACAACGGATTTAGTTCTTTTTTTTGTGTGGTTTTTACCCCTTCATAATTTGTAACATTAGTTTTAAGATGGGTCCACAAAGGCATATGCTTCCAGGAGCACATACCACCTATGGACACGCTAAATGGATCCAAATATTTTTTTGTTTTGATGTATATTGATCCAAATATTTTTTGTTTTGATGTATATCTATATACGTCAAAACAAAAAATATTTGGATCCATTTAGCGTGTCCATACATAAAATATATATTGAACGACGTTCGTCCTGTCGAGACAAGTTGCGCATTGATCTGCAGCTTGTCCTATTTCTATGGGCGGAAATCCACAAAGCTAGAATTCCATTATGTTTGCTTTCCGCTGATTTAAGCAACCCGTGAAGCGAAACCAGTTTCTAAATATCCAGCCAGCACCTAGTTTTGCTGGCTCCATTTCCGTTTGCTCTTTCTATGGAATAATTCCAAAAGTTTAGTATCTTGTGCAAGTTTCGTCCCATCAAGGACCATTATTATGTTAAGTTCAATACGGATATAATGACAAAAAAAAAGTGGAAAGTCCCCATCTCAACTTTAGAAATTAGAACCACCGCCTGCGGTGGCCCAATTGGATAAGACTCTCCAATGAAACTAACGACAGTGGAGGGGGTTGAATCCCGCTGGCTGCACAGGATCTTAAGCGCGACGTCGGGGTGGTGGGTCCTCCTTTAGCGTCACTCCAGGGTTTACCTGCCGGCTACCGACTGTACGGGATTCCCTGGGTATCAAAAAAAAAAAACTTTAGAAATTAGGGTTAATGTCACAAAAAATCCAAAATCGGTACACTTATAATAAATTTACCCTAAGCTAATTTTTATAATTTTACCATTGAATTACTGAGTTAGATGATAAGTGACAGTTGATAGGTATACCAATTTGGGATTTCTGTTTGTCACAAATATATCAGTTTGTGATTTTTCATAATATTAATCCAATTTAACTGTAATTAACGAAGGGTAAATTTATCATAAATGTACAAAATTGAGAATTTTGATTGTAAAAAAAATCACTTTTGGGTAAATTAGTAACATGTATACTAGTTTGGGGTTTTTTATGATCAAAAAATTAGTTTTGGTTAAATTTGTCACAAATATATCAGTTGAAAGTTTTTTATGGTATTAACCATAAAGAGAGAAGATATTTTTGGAGCAAGATGTCTTTGTGCAATCGAAATAATCACGATGGATTTTCCATTGAACCACTCTGATCTTGCGTTATAACTTCTGTATTGTCTTATAGTTTCAATTTCGTGAAAAGATGGAAATTTTTGAATAAGCTCGATCGGTCCTGGGTCCGCCTCGGCCCGTCGGGCTGGACCAAGGAAGTGTCTCCCTTCTTCATGGGCCGAGACCAGCTCGACCAGCCCCACAAATTTTCTGGCAGGTTTTTAAACCCAGTAGGGGACGGACCAGTATTGGCCCTCTTTCCTGGAAGGGCTGACCTAATCTGGCCCGTTTATCGTCCCACTCACCAAGCCCACATTTGTATTAGTTTAACCAAAAGAAAGGAAAATTTCATGGAAATATTGCCCTTTTTTAGGCAAACAATGACAAAAAAAAACTTCATGATGAAGCTGGTTTGTCGTTAACATGAAATCTAAATAATACCCTTTTCATCCAACACGATTGATCACCCCCTCCATCTTTATAGAATTGTACCAAAACATGTTTTATCGGGACAACCCATCGCGACAAACACGGCACGCTTCTTGCAAGAACAAAGTGAAAAGGCTAAAGAAGAGGAACAAAGGGCAAAAATCAAAAGATTGGGGAAGAAAGGTCATGACAACTCAATTACATTTAAGGGAGGCCCAGTCTATGGGCCTTCCTCCGTATCTTTTTTCCCCTTTTGGGCCATCTAGTAATTATAGATGATGACATGACAAGGATTCTCCAAAGGCATGATTCCATGACATCATTGTGAAATCTTCCACCCAAAGCCATGGGTCATCGCTTTCATCAAATTAATGGGTGTGATTCTGTTTCCATAATCCCTAGATAGATTATTCTATTGATCCCATAAGATTAATGAAATATTTCGTTAATCCGAAACTTATTCATCTAGAGTAAACTTTATCATCATAGAAAGAAAATTGTGAACTCATTATGTTAGTGTTAATTCGGTTCTAAATCTTTTATTGTACCAATTAAATTTTAAACATTTTAATAATTTGTTGATATAGTTAATCTGGTAGAAATAGTTGGCATAGGTACTAGTCATCTTACATGTCATGGTTAACATGACATGGACAATTTTTAAAAATTTTATTACTTTTTTGTTTTTTCTTTTCTTTCCTTTCTAACCCATTTCTATCATTGCCCATAGCCAATACTTTTATTCTTGATACCGAGATACTTCCAGAAAACCGAATTTTGTATCCCAAATAAACATTTCCAATGGACAACGATAGGCGAGGGTCTCCAACTCTCTCCCAAATCTAGGAGCGGGCCGCAATACTCATTTGTTGGTTGACAAGAGTCATGAATCCTTTGCCCAGACTAAGCAAGGGTCGCTTGTGGCTGCTGGCATTGGTCGGCTAGCAACCTCGATGGCGTAGAGTTGTAAAAATAATACAAAAAGAAAAGAAAAGAGAAAAGAAATAATAAAACAATAAAAAATTAGAAAAAAATTATGAAATTTGGCTGTATCAACACCAGTTGTGCAACAGCCCACGTCTATATCAGAGATTTCTAGTCAAAATGGTGAGATGGACTATACTAATAAATCGTCAAAAGATTTAAGACTTAATTAGCATAATTAAAAAATATAAAGATTTTCTTTTTAATTTTCTTATTGCGATTCGAGTGGGATATCCCCCTGAACCCGTTATTAAAAGCATGCTAACATCCACAACAATAATTAACGAAGCGCTATAATTATTTGAATACATTTGAGACATCATATGATTCGAGTAATTGATGGCCTCGAAAAAGAAAGAAAGAGAGAGACAGAATCGGAGCAAAAGAGATCGTGCCCGAATATGATGATGATGCTCAAGTAATAATTCGTGGGATAATCCCACCACCGCTTAAACATTGGAGCCCATGGCCGTTGAAATTCGAATGCGATCCATATTGACCCGGAATTAGACCACTACCACTAGACATTATCTTATCTAGTTTGTATTAATATATGCCTCGATAAAGTATTTATTGGACATTAATGTTTCATTAAGAAGCTATTCAGATTTAACCCCAATTAATTAAAATGGGTTAATATCACAAATAAACTTAATTGATATACATGTGACAAATATATCCAAATGGCTACAAAAAAACTTCAAATTGGTATATTTGTGATAAATTTATCCCAAACTAATTTTTCACCGGTAAAAATCTCAAACTAATACATTTTTGACAAACAACACTCCATTAAATTGGATTAATATCACAAAAAATCACAAAATTGATACAACTATAATAAGCGAAAAGTAAAATCACAAACCGATACACTAATCAAATATCAAGTGTCATATAATTCAGCAATTTGACAGAAGAGAGGGTAAATTTGTCAAAGGCATACAGTTTGAGATAAATTTGTCAATGGTGTACTAGTTTGGAGTTTTATTGTGGTCAAAAAATTAGTTTGAGGTAAATTTGTCAATGATATATAAGCTTAGGGTTTTTCATGATATTAATCCATTAATAAATAAACAATTGCCCATCACACAAAATTAATCAAATAAGGTCCAAACCGATTGAGAAAAAAGCTTTTGGGAATGAGATTAATATATGGCACCAACCATTAACCAACCGGGGCCCTAATCATGATTATCATTGCGTCGAGCCTTTTTCTTCGGCTCGATCCGGAAATCACTCTCTGCCGTATCGATTGAATAAAGCTCTTTGGGGACACTTGAGAATCATCGTGACTTCCGTCCCTTCCGCCATCTCCCTTTTTCTTTTCTCCGGGCACTGGCCGGCTCGACCGAAAAAGGTTGTAGGAATTTCCCATCATTAGACTTTGAAACTTCGATTCTTCCGAGGGCCCTTAACAAGAAAAGAATAATAATGATGGTAGAGATAATATAAGAGACGAAAACCTCGAATACTTGACTTGACCCAAAAGTTTCATATAGATAAATTAGGAATTTGGATCGTGAACGGGACATGATATGCCTTTTCCTATTGAACATGTAGTCGATACATCTCGAATGTTCCGACTGTTTTGATCGTGAAAACTTTTGTAACTCATTAAAATGTCCCACGTCGTTTTGCTAGACAATGGAGCTTACGTGTTCTTTACATACATTTGGTCTCACATGTCTATTAATTTTAAAGTTGAGTAAATACCACCAAAAATCCTAAACTATGATATTCGTAATATCACTAAAAATATTAAACTACGCCACTTGTGACAATTTTACTCTAAATTTTTATTTGTGCCACCAAAAATCCTAAATTATACTACTTGTTACAATTTTACCATGAACTTTTTTGTGTCATAAAAAATCTCAAATTATGCCACTTAGGACAAATTTACCCAAACTTTTTAGTTGATGGGCATTTTCATCCTTTTCCATTTTCTTTTTTTTTCCTTCTCCTTCCTTTCCTCTACCATGGCCGATAAAGGGAATCCGGCGATCGTTGCCCTTGTCGACGTTAGAGTCGACGAGGGCTGCTCTCGCTCGCCCTTGCCGGTGTCGAGTCGGGCCAGGGCTACCCTTGCCCGCCCTTACCAACTTGGATCGAGCAAGGCGAGGGTGGCCCTTGCCGGCATTGAGTGAGGATCACCCTCGCTGGATTTGGCGAGGGTAACCCTCACTTGACTCAAGCAAAGGTCACCTTTGCCAAATCCGACAATGGCAATCCTCACTTGGGTTGGGTGAGGTGAGGGTGGCCCTCGCAAGCATTAGGCGAGGGCCACCCAAGCTAGATTTGGTAAGGGCTGCCCTCACCTCATTCGACCCAAGCGAGGGTGGGTGAAAGCAACCCTCACTAACTCTGACGCTAGTGAGGGCAGCCATCGCCAGCTTCCCTTTGCCGGCCATGGCAGAGGGAAGGAAGGAGAAAGAAAAAAAAATAAAAATGAAAAAGGACAAAAATGCCATTTAGCCCAAAAGTTTAGAGTAAATTTGTCCTAAGTGGCATAATTTGGGGTTTTTTGTAATACAAAAAAAAATTAAATGTAAAATTGTCACAAATGACATAGTTTGAGATTTTTGATGGCACAAAAAAGTTTAAGGTAAAATTGTTATAAGTGGCACAATTTGGAGTTTTTAGTAACACAAAAAAAAGTTCAAGGTAAAATTGTTACAAGTGACATAGTTTAGGATTTTTTGTGATATTTGCCCTTCAAAGTTTTAGGTTGAACTTTCTAACACGGTATTGCAATTAGGTTCTATCTCAATTTATTTCATGAGAGCATGAAACTTAGCATTCATCTACTCGTCAAATTTCATGCACCATTTGTGATTCGACTTGCATGTGAGAAATAGTGTTGAAATACCTCATGTCACTCGACGATGAAATCTACATGCTTGTTATACACATTTGGCCTCTTTTCATCTATATTAACTTGAATTTTGGGGTTGGGCTTTTCTAGCTTACCATTGTCCTTTGCCAACTTCTACCAGAATAATTCCTTCTTTGTGTTAGGCCAAATTTAATATGTGACGTGACTTCAATAAATTTGGTTGGCCGTGACCATGGCAAACGTGATTCATGAGAGCCACGCAATTAATAGCACAACAAGCCAAAGTTCATGTTTCATGTTGAACTTGTCGGCTTGCCTCCTTTCCAAGGTTGTTACCAATCTAGAAAGGCTGCTTGCGGTAGTCCCTCTAATGAGAGAGCTTTACCGGGCTACGTTTCTTATTTTAATGTTTTGATATCTGAATGCCTTGCATCTCTTGTTGGTTGGCCAACATTTTTTCTTCCCGACCAACCAAGGAATCCAAAGCCAAGTTAATTTTAACGTTTTTGGGGTTAGGCTTTCTAATATGATATCGGAGCCAAGTTCTACCTTGTTTATCTCACAAGAGCATTCTCCCTACTTGTCGAATTTCATGCGACCTTCATATTCCAATTTGCACATGAGACGGTGTTGAAATATCTTGCCTCGCTCAACAATGGAGTCCGTAATGCGCATTATACACATGTGACCTCTTTTCATTTATTAGCTTGAATTTTGGGGTCGAGCTTCCCTAGCTGACCGTTGTCCTCGCCAACTTCTACCGGAACAATTCCTAACTCCATGTTAATGTCTAAATTTAATACGTGACGTGGCTTCAATAAATTTGGTTGACCGTGACCAAGGCGAACGCGATTACCGAGAGACACTCAATTAATAGGCATCGTCGTGGATGGTCGTGGATTAAAGAAGAGCTTGTGTGCATTTATGGGGCCAAACGAAGGCCAAAACATCGCATTGAATCCGAATTGAAATCCCCCCCCCCCTTTCTTCGTCCTAAATTCAGGGCATCCCATCATTGCATTGCATTGCTCGATGTTGGGTCAAAACCCACTAATTCCGCACGAACCGTCGTGGAATTTGATTGAACCTATCCTGCCCCATGGCTATCCATCCAAGAGATTGTGCTTTGCTTTTGAAATTTGAACTCCTCAGTTCCTCTCCGATCACGCCTACCTACTTCTTATTTTCTTTCACGAGGCTAGATGTTCGGGCTTTCGAAAGGACCCGGTTCGCGATTCAATTGTCTGATGAAAGCTACCTTCATCGAGACTCGTAGTCGAGATCTCTCCCATTCATATAGACAATTTGGCACGCCGTGAACATTTTTCGGTCGCAACGTTGCGAATCGACACATGTGCAGACGACGAACGAATTGCTTGCCCGAACATATTCAAAATCTCGTTGCACGTTTTTGAGAGAGAGAGAGAGACAAAAAGGGAGTTTCAATGAAGTTTTGTCTTGGTTTGGGGCAAAAGGGAGGGTTTTTAATGAAGTTTTTTGTCATGATTTGGGGGCAAAAGGGCAGGAGGAGCACGCCAAACCGCCAAAGGGATCCGAACGCGGTTCCCGGAGCTCCACTAAAAATCTCAAAGTCATTTCCCAGGCGTGAAGAGCAAAGGCTGGCAAATCTCCACCCACGAGTCCCCACTTATCCCCCCTCTTTGATTTGATTCATGCACCACCGTTCACCCAAATCTCCGTCTTCGCCAAAACCCAACGGAACAAAAAAAAAAAAAGAAAATTCAAAAGAATCCCTACCCACTTGATGATTCGACCAAAAAAGACTTTTCTAGATCGTTCCCACGAAACGTCGGGTATATTACATTACAATTCATCAGTCTTGTCTATCATGAATACACGCACTGGAAATGGATTGCCCCCCATTAGATTTGCAGGACGTCGACACATTACGAGTCTTTTCGAGACGGGACAAGTGATTTTCAAATTGTAGATAGTGCAGACACGGATGCGGTTGCAGGTAAGCACGCTAATGGCCTTTAAGAGAAGCATATAGAACATGGGCTTTTTTTTATCTTCAAACGTAGCGAAGGAAAAGAAAGAATTCGTGTTCCTCATCATTTGGATAATAATTGTGAAAACGAACGGTCCCTCCTCGTTCCGGGCCTCCGCAAATTCAAAAAATTCTCGTAATTATATGTCGGATTCGGGACTGTCTCCATTCGATCACATCCTCCCAGTCGTCGGACCCCTCTCTCTCTCTCTCTATATCAATTTATCATTTTTCGAAGAGATCGGCGTGAGGACAATTATTGACTATTTTCCAAAATCCAATGTTGTCTCCTTTTCTCGCAGCCGAACACCCCTACTTCCCAATTAAAAAACAGAAGAAAGAAAGAAAACTCAAAAACCCATCTTGGAAAGGAGGCCTCGAAATTTAATTAAAATTGTCCCCCTATGGCCTAGGGCCAGATGGGTCTCGTCTATTTCCACCAGTTCTTTGAAATTTTCCATAAAATAACATCAAATGAATAAATAAAAAATGAGGAAGAAGCATGTTGAGTAGAGAGGAAAATCTATGGGGTATTGTCGTTTTGGTAGTTTAAATTTCAGTGCTTTTGTTTAGATGTTATCGTCTGCTGCTGCCACTACTTCTCTCATTCTCTTTCTATTCTTCTATTCCCACCTGCTCCACTTCAAACTTCCATGTGAGATTCCTACCATTGTCGACGATTCCTTTTTCTCTTTTATCTCCCCACTTGGGATTATTTTTTTAAATAAAATATATTTGTCGAAAATTCCCCTCTCCTACTTACCAATATGCCCTTTCATTTTGTTGGGTAAACGGTCGGCACATCTCAATACGTTATAACGAGGTTGTGTTAAGTTGGGATATCTAATATTGTTTGCTGTCGTGGGGGTTTTACTACAATTTCACAGTTAAATCTAATAGAAATTTCAATGAAAGTAAGATATCTTTTGTTTAACAATATAAACGGGTAGGGAATACAAATTTTGAGCTGAAAGTCTTTCACTGGACTAGAGAACAGACAATCCAAAATCTTAGCCAAAAGGGTACCCGTGAAGAATATTTTAATGCTCCCTCGGCGCATGAATAAGCCGATACATGAATTGCACAAGATTGATATGGACAATCGAAAGGGATGCATGTCTTTCCTTAAATCAACGGTAATGTGAATGACATATGGATTTCCAAGATGGCCACATCACTGTTTCGCTTTAGTGGTTGTGTGGATTACGTCAATTCGTTTCAAGTGAAAAGGATCACACCGTCCAATGTCCTGCGCAAGCTTAAATGTAGACCCAAGAAACCGACCCTCTTTCACACAAAAGTCGCCAGACGGGTTTCCGATGGTTATAGCTTTTGGTCATTGCAAGAAGCACGTCCAAGTCGCGTACCAAAAGGTCCACCAGAAAAAAAAAAAAAAAAAAAGAAAAGGGAAAAGTGACCTTCGGCATTTGGTGCTTACCAACTGGATGTTGGGAGTTATTGCTTGGTTAGTGAAAGAAATTAATGTTAGTTTTCCATGTGACGGCAACCCTCTTGACAGACTTTAAAAAAATCAAAATGAAATTGATTGTCTGCTTTTTGTCTTTCTCATCTTTAATTAGCACTAATTAGCTAGAGATTCATGAACGTTTTGATCATAAGAAATTATTCCATGACAATTATCCTAATCGTGTGATGAAAAGGCCTGGCGAAATACTCGACGATTAGTTCATATGTCATATCCGACGCCTAAGATCCAATGATGGGGAGCTCGAGACCTGATTGATTGTGACGTTTAATTTTTTTTTGCATCTTGAATACTCGATTGATCAATAGCCAAAGCATTAAATTTTACATTTTATGTTAATCTAGCTAAAAAAAATGCATGGTTTTGTGATTGTAGGATGGTCAACGTTCAAAAATAAATGGAAAGTTGGATTGGACCACCGGATTCAAAGCAAAAGTAATAAAGTGCTTTCGTTTTTACTCTTTTTGGCCTTTACGAGATACTATGGTAAAGGAAAAGGATATGTAACATGTTATGTTCGATGTTTTGTAGTAATGTATTATAAGTATCATAATTAGCAATTATGCACATTATATGAAAATAGGAGCAATATATAAATGTAGAGATGCGATATTCTTATATCATTTTGATGCGATATTGCTGAGAAAATAGATAGATCATGTAGCAATAAATAATGCAAAGACGTGAGATTCTTTTAATAATTATTAATCATCAAGAGAGAAAATATCGATTGTTCGTGGCCGAACTCATAATTTTCTAGTCACAGAAAGCACTCTAAAATGATAATAATGTTATATGGCTAAATCAAATGTTTTTATCATAGACACTAGCCAAAATTCGCACACCTTATCTATATGCTGAAATCAACACTTTAGAGATTTTGCAAAGAAATTAATGAGTCAATATACAGAATTGTATACTTATTTATGTGCATGACTAAAAGGATAGTATTATTTCAATATTTGAGCTTTCTTTTTATAAAATAGAATATATTCAAATTTTAGAATTGAAATCCATACAAGATAAAAATAGAGTGATGGATATACCCACTTGTCCATTAATAAAATCGCAACTGAAGATATTTTCGAGAAGGAAAAAAAGGATTGTAACTCCTCAAAAGCAGGAGCTACTTTACCAGTGCACATTATTTCATTTCCTACATATCAGTCAAGTTCATTTTCACTCGATAGTGCTGCCCAATTGGTGCACATGCAATCAAAAGATTTATTGCCCTAACCTTTTTTTTCGGGGAAAAATTGCACATTGACCCTTGATCAATGGCATTTTTTCCGAAAATATTATTTTTTATTGATAATTCTAATCATAAATACGTGATAGATCTTTGTTAATCAAGAGGATAGGCATCAATCAAGCAAACCAATCATAATCACGAAATAATTGAACGGTGGGAACGAAGCGACACCATCAACATCGAATCGAGATCTCCCCCCCAGGAAAGGCAAACGCCAAGAATCAATCATGAATTTCTGTTTCCTTTAAACTAAATGGAATATGTTCTCTTCCTCTCGCTCTCGTTTAAAAAGAAAAGAAAAAATTAGAAAGAAAAAAAAAACAGAGACTCGACGACATTATAAAATTAATGATAAACGGCCTGCAGACCGAAGACGACAAGGAACAGTAGCGACAGCGCAAGGGCAATCCCGTCATTTCGCTGGTGCCGAGTCGAACATCATTTTTATCGTCGCGCCAAGACTCGACGACCCTTTCACATTCCCCAGCGCTGCCCCTCCCTCTCTCTCTCTCTCTCTCTCTCTCTCTCTCTCGCTGATTTGGTATGCCGGAGCTCTCGAGTTCGGTGACTTTTCCGGGGAGAGAGAGAGAGAGAGTGTGTGTGTGTGTGAGAGAGAGAGAGAGTGAGAGGGAGTTTCGATTTTTAGTGGAGGGAGGAGGAGTAGAGGTCCGTCGTCGATGGCGGGCGGGTGGGTCAAGTCGCTGCACTGCAAGTCCAGAGCATTCGACGACGTCCATCACTGCCAGTACCAGAAACGCTTGCTCCCTTCGTCTTCGTCTTCTTCGTCTTCGTCTTCTTCTTCTTCGCTGTACTCTGCCAGCTGCAGAAAGAGCGCCCAGACCATCAAGGACGTCATCGAGATCGCCAAGCAGCAGCGACCCAAGAAGCCCAGGCCCGCGCCGGCGTCGAAGGTCCCGCAGAAAACGAAGGCGGAAGCGTGCCCGAACGAGGCGCCCCGGGCGCGGACGAGCGCCCCGGCGAGGCCCGCCCTGCCGGCTCCGGAGCCGCAGCCCCCCGTGTACCCGGCGCTGACCGAGCTGCCGGAGGGCCACCCGTCGCGCAACGTGGTGGAGATCATCTTCCACACGAGCTGGGGGCCGAAGCCGTTCGCCGGCGGGATCGACGTGATCCTCAAGGTGCAGAACGGGCAGAGGACCGCGGCCCGGTTCGAGGAGTACCGGGAGCTGGTGAAGTCGCGGGCCGGGTCGGGCGGCCCCCGGGACGAGGACTCGCGGTGCGCCGCTGACGGGAACGAGATGATGCGGTTCCGCTGCATGGCCCCCACGGCACGCGAGGGGGGTCCGTGGGACTGCGGCGGGGCGTGGGCGGTCGGGGGCGGCGGCGGCGGCGGCGGCAAGGGGGCGGCGATCTGCACGTTCGACGGCAGCGGGCGCGCTCACGAGAGCGCGGGGGAGGGAGGGGGAGGAGGGCCATGCTGGTGTGCCGGGTCATAGCCGGCCGGGCCTCGAAGAAACTCGGCCTCGACCCGTTCCCGGACGACGGCGGGGGGGTCACGTACGACTCGGTGAGCGGGGACGACGGCGAGTTGCTAGTGTTCGATCCTCGGGCGGTGTTGCCCTGTTTCCTCATCATCTATAGGTTGTAAAAAAATCCATCTTGTCCGACATATCTTCGCAATGTCAAATTCATTTTCTCTATCGCATTCTACGTTTCTCCCCTGACTATCGTCAAGGGAAGTTCTCCATTTTCTGTTTCCATTTCCTGTTTTTTCAAGGATTGGATCTTATGGTTTTGAAAGCTAAACGACGAACTACGTTTTCATGAGCGTGAACTGAACATGCAGATCTTGATTTTGACTGCAAACTTCCCAGAACCCTGTTGGTATTCACTGGTTTTCGACTTCGGAACGACGTTTGATCAAATGCTGCAGTACCCATCAAAATATATCTACGCCAAAAAAGCACTCCTCATGTGGAAAAGCCAGACTTATCTTTCTCTTTTACCCGACCTGCTCCAAAGTCACCCGTGCTTTTTCTTCCGTGATGAGCGGTGGAGGTCCTTGCCCAGTCAAGGACTCGACCCGGCTTTTCCATTCGCCGCTTGGCCATTTCCGACCCACGATCCATTGACCGACGACCAACACGTTAGGTCCTCCTAATTCCACACTCGACCCGCGACGTTGAACGCGCATACGATGATGGAAACTCGCGATGAAGATAACGCTACGTGAGGAAATCTTGGAACTTCGAGCGGCATCGTACTTTTTTTCACGAAAGATCAGTCCGTGGAGGAGGATGACGACGTTATGTATTCTCCTGCATGTGGAGCGCAGCGATGGGCCGGCCAATCTCTTTCGAAAGGGAATTGACGATTTGATGAGACTCTTGGGGATTAGACGTGTCTTTTAAAGGAAGATGTTTAGTCAAACGTCGTACGCTTAAAAGCGTTGGAACTATTGAAAGAAGAAAATTGCTGCTCGAAGGTAAACCCTTTACAGTTCCTAATCAAGCGTATACCACGGAAAGCATCCTAGGCCTGAAAGGTATATTCTCAAGAGCTGATCATGAGTGTGTCGGTCCGACTGACCCGGCCCATCGGATGTGCAGGTTCGGATGATGACTTGGGACCGGAGAGCCGGATCGGATAATTTTTTTGAGATCGATGGGTCTGGGCTCGATCATTTGTACAAAGAAAATTCGATCCTTTAGTTCGCAAACCAGCCTAGGTAAAAAGGTTTGTTAGCGCAGCCTAGGATCAACAATCGGGACCATGATATCGCATTAGCCGGTTTGGATGTTTCAGAATTCATCTGATATTGTCTGCTCAATTCATCTTGTGATTGGGAAGATAATGTCGCATTAGCATGTTGCCTCTGCTGCTATTGATCCTGGAAAAGAACCATCAAATGCCAAGTAACAGTTGAATGCAGAATTTCAGAGATATACGTTGACATCACATAATTTTACGAGTCGACAAAGGTTGGAGATGAGATTCAGCTACACCGCTGCTCACGAAAAAGATCCGGATCAATAGAACCCGGGATTACGGATTTAGGTCGATACATTTTGTTTTCCCCTGAGAAACAGAAGCTAAAAGTACCCACGAACCAAACAAGCTCCTTCGATACAACATTCCTGCATCTTGCCAGGTTAAATTACCGACTGATGCTGGGCCAACCGAATCAGCAAGGCCGATCGAAATTCAGCAATGGTGGGAAGAGAGCAAAGACGTCATCGGAGTCCCGATGAGAAGTGGCCAATAATCAATATCGCTCTAATGTATGTCTAATGAGGTTTCACCAAGGAGGGCACAACACGCGCTGCTAAAATCAATGGGACTCCACGAGCACATATAAAGGCTTTCCCTTCAACCTCTCCCTACCCTGAGAAAATCAGAACTCAAAGATTCAGAAAATGCGACCTGGCTATGCGAAGACTGTATGGAAACTGGAAGCAGTACATGCTGTTTGATCAACCAACAGATTGATAATTGAAAAAGGTACGCAGGTCTAATGCGATATGTGCACCTTTAAGTCCGGCAATTCAATCACGCAAGCACATTCGACAACTTCGGCTCCAACGCGCTCTGAGGAACATTATACACAAGTGATATTAGATGGCTTGCCCTTACCGCCATAACAAGTAAAAAGTGAAGGGAAAAAAACATTCCACATCAAACTGACATTATTAGACAAAGGAGTAAAATTAAACCATCCAAAAGACATAATCTAATTGATTCAGTAAGAGAAATTTCAGTCGAAGACACCATTTGCTTCTCTTGCCCAAATTCACAGACCTTTCCCCGCAAGTAATGTAGCACATCAATAAGAAATATATACCAAGTAAATTCATGGCTGCACAAAGGGTACCACCGGTGGCGATTAAGTCATCGACCACCAAAGCTCGTTCCTCAGGTTGCACAGCCCCGATGTGCATTTGCAAGCAATCTTTTCCATACTCCAGAACGTAATCTTCTGAGATGACCTCACCTGACATTAGATGAATCTTTATCATGACTGCTGGCAACATGGTTGTATATGCAGAACATGCTCATTCTCAGCATTAAGCAATTTCAACTCCAAGAGGGTATCGGATTCGCAGTGTTTATGCAGCTTAAGAATGTTCAATGGCATGCAGGATGACAAATTCATTGTGTTGTTAGATCTCATCAATGCCAGAGAGTGAGAAGCAGCAACCTTTACAAAACTAAATGTATACTTGATCGTTACTGAGAAAAATGTAGCCTCAACATAAGCCCAGGAGCCCAAAGGAGCTTGGGAGGATGATGGTAGAACAGAAGTCAATTAAGAAAAGACTGACAAAATATTTGCAGCAATGTGAACAGAACGCAGCTTGAACATGTATTGCTCAAGATGAAAACATAAATAAATTTGGAAATTAGGTAACTAACAGAAGGTAGTACACATGCTACATTTCTCAAAGACCAAAAGACAGCTCTGTTTCTCATAATTCAAGTGTAAATAAAAGAGAATGCTCATCCATGGCACTGACTAATGTTGTCAGGTTCAGGGACAGCCTAATCTAACAAACCTTTCGAATTATACAAAATCATGAAACTACTTGGTAAAAAAAAAAAGGATATGGTAACTTAACGGCTAAAAAGAGATGCAGATACAATCAATATTGATCATGAAATTCAGCACATATACAGGGAGTTTTACCAGGTCATTTTGTCATAAGAAATGTACCTGGCAACTTCCCAGGCTTTCTCAAGGGAACGAATTTCGCTCCTATCGCTAAAGCAATAGGAGGACCAAATATGAAACCTCGAGCTTCTATTCCTAGAAAAAAGAAAAGGAGAGAAAGATCAGTCTCATGTCATAGGACAAAGAGGAAACCACTTAGCTCTATTGATTAGAAACTTGTCAAAATGGTCTGAAGTTCTCTCTTATCACACAATTAAGTCTTCTTTATCCTCAGGAGCTGCAGAGGAACGACGAAGCCGCCAACCGAAACGAAACTAATCAGATTGATCAGTGATAAACAGTGCAATGTCATCATAGAGTGAACTACATAAACAGTGTTTTCAAATTTTCACATCCTCATATCCAGCACCAAGCATCATCCCACGCGTCACTTTGCAAATATCAGATGTATGGGATATATAGTCAAATAACATGGTCTTTTCCTGTAAAGTGGCAAGCCGCAACTTATCCATTTGAGAGCATCTATTGGTGTTGAAGAGGAAAGATTCCAAAAATGTGCATTTGTGCTATTAAATTCATCATGCAGACAAATGACAGCAAGTTGCCTCAGAGAACAGACACGAGAAGAAAGACAGTCTTCCATTTTTCTGTAATGGAACAAATGCTGGTGAAGGGTACACTAAAAGAAAGAAAGAGGGGACCGACATCCCAATTACAAGGGTTAGGTGAGTTGAACTCGTTTCATTAAATCGATATGCATTTATAAAAAGGATGCAGTTAACGGGTGCCCTAAGAATACTAACGAGCTTTAGGAAAGTGTAAAAGGTAAACTCTGCGTGTTTCGGTAACTTGTAACATGTCTTCTACAAAGATTAACCGGTATTCTGAGAAACAAGATCCTTAAAAGCACGAGTTGGAAAAGATACACTGAATCTGACGGTGCAGAAAGCAGGCAAACATGAATGGACAAGGAGCATAAGCAGCCAAAAGAATCCAAGATTATCTGTCACCAATCTGTACATAACCATACAAAGGCTTATTAGAGAAAATACAAATAAGCACATGGGCAAAGAAGTGAGCTACTGGTCCGGTCCGGTCTGGCCTGGTTGTTAGCATCCACAAGCGATAGGACAAACATCGAAATCATTTTCTAATCCTCAAACCGCAAAAAGAGTTTTTTCTTTTTTTTTCTTTTTTGTGCAGAGACACTCTTACACAATCACAATCAAAGAATCATGCGAGTTGTACGTCAACACCTTACGAATTACGCAGCACCCGAATTCAACATCTGCTAATTGTTGTGCAACCAGAGTCAAGGTAAGAAATTTTCATGGAGGACAGGCACAAACTAGAGCTCACATCAGCATGGTCCACTTTCTAAGTAAGTGGGCGTGCATCGTTATCAGGCGTCGGCCCAAATCGGATCCAACCACGTACCAACAACAACAACAATGTTAGAGAGAGAGAGAGAGAGAGAGAGAGAGAAGAGAGAGAAGAGAGAAGGAAAAGATAAGCGGCTAAATGAAAACTTCTAGGAAGCAATTGATGGCGCACCGCACTAGCAACGGCACATGGTCAAGCAACAAATCACCATAAAAAGCCAAATCGAATGGGGGAAAAAAATAAGGTGAGGGAGGAAGAAAACAAAAGCCCGAGAGGGAGAATGGTCGCTTATCCAATCCAATGCATGTCCAGGGGAAAAACAAGAATCTCGAAAGAAAGAAAAGATCAAGCCGCGCGACATGATTAAACAAAGAAAGATGTCGAATTTCGATTCGTATTTCACTCCCTGAATGCTGCTTCTTGAGAGCGACTGCCCATGAAGCAAGACGAAGAAAGCTTTTAGAAACTGCGTGAAGTTCGTACTTTGAAAGTGGAACTCCTTTTACCAAGACTAGAGCTTTCGGGCTCGAGGGGATTCGTTGACTCGACCCTTCGCTAATGTCTGAGTCCCGTTTAACTCATGGAAATGACACATTTTGATTTAGGAAAGCGAGGTCCATTTCTAATCAAAATCTTCTTTTTACCTGCAACAACAGAAATGTTTTTGTCCTTGTAACGCTCAACGAACAAGTCGATGGTGTCCTTGAAGGCCTTGGAATCCAGTAAAAGAGTGGTGATGTCTTGGAACATTATTCCTGAGATAAACGACCGTATCTGCGATTACTAGAGACAACCAAGAAAGGAAGAAAGAAAGAGAAAAGCAAACACCATTTGCGGACCACTAGGAAATAGAGGGAAAAAACGTAAGAAGAAAAGATGATGCAGAAAGATGGGGACTTGGATATAGAGGGAGGACATGGGTCCGATGCATATCGCATTGTGCTTCTTCCTGACAGGGAAGGACCGACAAAGAAGAGGACAAAAAATCCCAACTTCGCATGAGCCCCTCTTAAGGCAAAGCAAGACGAACTTCAGAAGCTCGTACCCAGCAAAAGAACGGGGGGAATTTGCAGAGAGAAGAGGCGTTGATGGGGAGAAGAACCTGGTTTGGGGAAGTCAGGGACGACGCGGATTTTGGACTTGATGCCATTCATGCGAGGGTCCTCGTCTTTGTCCGCAGACATTTGTCACTCCCAGGCAAAAATGCAAGCTTGGCAAGAGCCGTGAAACTCAGAGAGAGAGAGAGAGAGAGAGAGAGAGGAGGTGAAATTTGAAAAACGAAGAGGATCGAAGTTGCTGCTGATTTATAGGCACGAGCGAGTAGCGCTAGGAGCGATAGCAATAGATTCGGAACGTGTAACAATTTAATCCATCAACGGATGAGGTAGACCCGGTCATGAATTTGACGAAACTAATGCTGCCAAGTAAGAAATCATGAGGTAGATATCTTATGGACCCGAGAAAATAATTTCTTCTTGAAGTTCGGGCCCGCTGATATGAACTCACTAGTTTATATAGGAATTCTGAAGTTTAATACTCGACTCGACTCACCTAAATATGTTTTGTGATCAAGCATACTACGAGGTAATACTATAAGATTGATGATATTCACGCTACTTGAACTGTACTATAGAACCTGCTAGTATTTAAAAAATTATTTTTCACATTCATTCATGAAGTAGCTTAGAATTTGAAGCGGGTTTCATTTTCATTTTTCGCATATTTATGAATTGTTATGAGTGTAGGTTTTGCTTTTTCATGCTGTTAATGCTCATGCTAAGCTAGTTAAGTGAGTTTAAGCTCGTGAAATTACAAAAAATGAAGGGCAAACAAATGAGAGAAGAATAAGCGGTTTCATCGGTCTCTAACCGCAAAAATAGTTCGAAGTCTTAACTATAATTTGATTTGGTTTGGTTTCACTTTTCTTCAAGCCGCCTTAATACGGTGGGTTTGACTTAATGTCCAAACCGTACTATACCAAACCCAACTCCGAAGATCTTTACAAAGTTGGCATCAAATATTCCAAAAGTTTGATGTAACAGAGACAATAGATAAACTCAAGTAAAATTCAGTACACAAACACAAGCATAGAAGCATAAACACGCTCACAAGTGCAAATTCGGAGAAAAAAAAAAGTATCTCGTATTTATCAAAAGGATAAGCTATGTCTTACAGTGGAAATGGCCAATATAACCTTAAGATGTGAGAATACAATTGGAAATTATGAAAAATCCTAAATATAAGAAATTAAATCATTTTGGCATTTCAAAGACAATCACCCTCAAGTGTCAAAGTTTAAAATATTATATAAAAATGTAATTTATTGGGCTTGGGCTATTATGACTTTATAGACCATTCTTGAATTATTGCTTTTATATTTCCTGTTTAGAAGGTGATTGGGCAAAATCGGGAAATAATAATAATCAATGACCAGCACAAAAAAAAAATTATATCCCAATGACTTCATTTTGATATAATTTTTAATGAAAAGCTATAATCGACATAATTTTACTGATTGTGATGGAGCATAAAATCATGAAACGATAATGAAGATTGAAGGAGATGAAGATGTCAAACATGCAACTTAGAGAGTACAGTGGGCACTTTTAATTAGTGAATCGGGATATTTATCTAAAACGTCCTAAACATATTATATGAGGTTAATTCAATTTTAAATATTTCGATTGTACTAATTTAATTATAAAATTTTTGATAATTTGTTAATATAATCATTTTGGCCTATTTTTGGTCGAAAATTATTATGTGGATGCCAGTCATCCTACTTGACATATTCAAGCGCTGACGTGGATAATCTTTGTAAATGGGCAATGATCAATGTATCATGATTAAGTATAAAGTGGGGGCAATGATCTATGTATAATAATATACTTTAATAAGTGGCATATCTTTCATGATTGCTTTCATCACCCAATAAATGTATAAGTATGTACTACAGGTATGACCAAAAAGTGCATTATCCCACATTTATAAGTCGTCGTTATACAAATATTTCAGGCATGCCGGTCCATTACCAGTGGATGTTCCTTATTACTTAATAATATAATAAACTAGTTTACTCTTCTAGCTAGCAAAAATAAAAATGTAATTTACTCTTAAAATTATAATTTTTTCTTCATTCAATTGCACCTAGAACATCGAAAAAACTCACTAGCACTTATGTTTTCGATCCTCAATATGCAGCAATTGGGAGGTGAAAGATAAAGAATCGAATTAGAGACTTAGATACCACGTATAATGTTTTTTTCATCACTTAAACATATTAATACATTGTTTATCAACGGCCGCAGTACCAGAAAGTTATGTGAAATAGCCAATATGTATTAACATCATTATAATTTTTCACGCACTATGAAAAAAATACTAATCTGGACCGTTGGCACCCAATATCTTATTACGGTATTTTTTAGGATTACCTAATAATCATTAAGGATTAGAATAACTCGATACATGAGAGGGTTTATATGTAGAGTAATTCCAACATGCAATAGCAGGCTAGCAGCTATGTAAAGAGAATTTTAATGAGCAGGTTCATCCATTCTTGATTTGAGGATTATTAAGATATTTGAGGTTTCAGACAATAAAAGACAAATTGTATCTTGATGTGATTAGTCCAAATTAATAATGGGCTATTGTGTTGTACAGATAAGCTTAAGAGGTCCAATGCACCTGCATGTTGCATGACAACTCAAATGCAAACATATTATATGAGGGAAAATTATCAAAACAATCTTAAACCTATTGTAACCGTGTTAATTTAATTATAAATTTTTTCTGAGCCAATTAAGTTGTGAAAACATTTTGCATTAGTGTCAATTCAGTCTATCTGACCAATTTTGGCCAATCGGAGCTGATATGAACGTCGGCCATCTTACATAATCAACAACTCTGTCAAGAATAAAATTTAATAATAATATCATTTTTTTTTCTTTTTTTTCTTTTCTTCCCTCTCCCCTCCTTTCTCTTTCTTTCTTTTCTTTTCATCTTCATCCTCTAAAACTCAATGACCGACTAGAGGCAAGGGTGAGGTCGAATTCATTGACCACTAACGAGTAGTTGGATGAGATTAAGCCCCACCACAGGCTTGCCTACCATCACCAGCCCGTCATAGAGTTTGGGCAACCGACTAGAGGGTGAAGATGAAGGGAAGAGGAAAAAAAATGAAAAATATATAATATAAAAATTATCTACGTCACCGCTAGCTTTGCACCTAACATTGCTAGCATCAATATCAACGCCAACAGGCCAAAATTATCCAGATAAACTTAATTGGCATTAATGCAAAAGATTTATGGCTTAATTGGCCATAAAAAAAGGTTAGGCCTTGCACATAATACTCGTGAGAACTATGATTATCTCCCTACTCTCTCTTTCCCAACAAGGGATTTTCCAATTGGTAATTGCAACTAGATTTTATCTAGCTTTAGATTTTGTGGTCCTGCTCATGCCCGTTTGCATCACCCATTGCTTTCATGCTTTAATCTTTGCAAGCATCAAATTAGAAAAAAAAAAAGGTATATATATAAAAGAAAAATTGATGGTGGTCCGACTGGAGGCATTCCATGGAGTCAGCAAAAGATCTGCTAATTTCCCAAAGAAGGGTGTTTTTCCATCACCTTTCTTTTCGAGCCAAGCGTGCAAAATCTTCCAGATGCCAAACGATTTGAGCAGGACCAGTCGTTGTTGTGTGGATCTCAGTGTTCTGTACTAAGAATTCGAAAGCGAAACCTTTTGATTAATGTGGAATTACAAGTTGCCGAACGAAGGCCTCCTTTTCCATTACGCAAGGGGTTTACGTACGGATGAAGATCTTTACAAGGGATAATATCGGATTCCTAAAGTGACTAATGACGTTGAAAAATTTTAGTCTTTCGGGTCAAGAGAGCGCGATATGAATGTGACGGGGACCTTAGCGGGGAGTGGTTGTTGCGTCCTCCTCCTCCGTCGCATCCTCTCGATTCGGATCTCTCTCTTTCCCGTGCAAGCCAAGCATGGGGGGGTTAATGAGAACCGTTTGACTAATGGGGGCAAGAACTAGCTATGGAGCTCTTGAATTTAGGAAGATTTATTGGAGGGTTAGGTGATGGAAACTCCACGCTACCAACCCCTGTTTAGCCATGGAAGGCCAAAATGACAAAGGGAAAAGGAGCAGGGGGAAAGAGAGAACAGCAGTGACCGAAACAGATGGGCATGAATGGACAGAAACGTGCGTGAGGCCGGGCTTATGGACGAGGTGGGGAGGAGTTTCATAGGGTCAGGACCACGCAAGAGGGTTTTTAGGTACTTTTGGGTAGGCATCATCAATCCGAATTATCGTGTCAAGGATTAGGTGATCCGACTGATTGGACCCTGCTTTTTTTTTCCATGGTAGTCGAATCAGCAGCAGGGGAGGGGAAGGGGAGAGGGTTGTAATTATGTTGCATTTAATTTCCGATCCAACTAACGTATCGATTGTCATCTTTCATCACAAGGTCAGACAGACACAGAGAAATAGAGAGAGAGAGAGAGAGAGAGAGAGAGAGATCTCGCGAGAAGATTATACTACTGTGCGGTGTTTGTGGGAGATGTTTGGTAACAGAGACAAAAAGTGGTGCTTGATTAGATTCGTTTGGGACAGATGAATATGTTGCCGCAAAAGCGCAATGGACTTTTTTCCTCGGTGATTCAAGTGGACTTACTGATCTTAGCCTAATAGATAATGTAGAGTTCCCTCACCTTGCCTAGTTGGCCAAACCTCATACCTACAACGTTGGCGCACACAGTAGCTGGGACATGCCGTCTATGTCTCCCCCTTGCTAGTTTTCTTTTTTCTTGTTTTGTCTTTTTGGGTTTTCCGTTAGTAAGTATAACTATTCTAGAGGAGAAAGTTTTCCTCTTGACAACGTACTTTAAAGGGTGTTCTTTCTTTCATCTTCTTTTGGCTCTCTGTTTAGCTTGTTTCTTTCGGTTTCGTGTGCAAATACCTTAGATGTGATGGCTCTACCAGAAACGTTCTAAGCCAAGAGGCTATAGCTCGAGCGGTAAAGATCGACGTCTTTGGTCTTTAGCCATCCCAGGCTCGAACCCTGGGTTCGGCCAGGGATGGAATTCTCCGTAGACGGAGCGGAGGTTTTGACCCTTTGAGGGGTTGGACTAGTCGAGGCGCGTGTGAGCCCAATCAGACTGCCACGCCTAAAGATAAGACCCAATATAACAAATTGCGGTGCGATGCTGATGAAAGAAGATGAATTGCTGGGCCTACCACTGAACCTAAAAGGGGATAGCTTTGCTAGTGTAGTAAGGAGAGAGAAGAAACAAAGGGTCAGTGCTCGAGTCGTGTTTTGAGGAAACCTTCCATATAAATCAACGATTCATGAATCAATCTGAAGTCATCATTTTCAGTCCACTCACTGGACAGTTCATGAGAGCCAGAATGATTCATTGTAGAATATGAGTGTGAGTGTATCTCAGAACATTTTCCTTTAAAGATTTAGTCCTTGACTCTTGCAGCAACATGAGTAGAATCCAATGACCAACATGTTCAATCAGAAGGACAAAACTTGTGGGGTGGGGCAGATCCACATCAAGAGAGGGAGATTTCATCGATCTTCGCTCTAAAAAGAAAATGGGGGTCCTCCTCCTCCTGCTCACTAGAGTCTTGAGGTTCTTGATGGATTCAATGTCACGTTCTTGATCTTTCACCTCAATGTGAAATTCACCAGGGAAAGGTAGGTGACGTCACCGATGTTTTTTGTCTGATCAAGAAGAATCACCAACTCAAACATTGGCTGGCATCCGCAAATAATGACTGAAAAACCGGATTGCCAATCGGGATAAGCCATGTTTCAAAGCTCCCTATGTTAATCAGTCGGGTCTTCCTCTAGATAATAATGTCACAGGATGATTTGTTTCGGCATCGCTAAATCCAGGGAGCCAAACATGCATAGATGGCGTTCCATTTTTCTGTCTGTCTTGCCTGATCAAAGCATCGCTCAAATTTTAGGCAGCAACAGAAACACCTAAACCACGATCATCAAGCTGCATAAGAAGTGTTCGACAAGTTCCTGTCAATCCTTTTGATAAAGTAAGCGCACGAGTTTATCCTCACTGATCGCCTAACAGAAACTGGACTAGGAATCAGAAGACAAAGCTAAATCACCAGGAGACGCACATACATCATCAGATACACTTGGCCTGGAAGGATTTTCCTAATCTGAATTGTGACTATCATTTGAAAAATAAAAAAACTTATACAAAGATCGTCTCTTGAAACTGAGATTCTTCACAGCAAGTGCATAAATCTGACCGTTTTATAACTTGTGACACAACCGTCCTACTGCAATGAAGAACCAAGACATGTTGATAGTAACACTAAAAAATCAATGTTTATACTACTCATAAATCCCTGATGAGACTAGATTAACATTCTTTGCATCAAAAAGCTTCTAAAACATAGCCATGGCAAGAGAAAACAATAATTGGTAGTCCAAACGCACATCAGTTGCTGTCATAGGAAGGCAAATAATATCTAAGAAGCAATATTAGTCAACTATATCTTCTTCGTCCTGCATGATAGGATCTTGACCGTCTGCTTCTCAAGGGAGCGCACACCATCTCCCCATCAGCCATGTTGGCTCTTAACTTCCGGTATTCTCTGGACCTAATGATTCCCTCCAGAATGTTAACATCTTCGAGAATCTCATGCCTGGAAAGAGATGCTAACCCAGGCAATATCTCCTTCTGAAAGTCTTTCATTCTCCTACCCCTTCTCAGCCTAATGCTGAAATCCTTATCTGACACTTCTGCAATGTCGAAAGCCTTTGAGGTAACTGAAAAATCTTCTGTACTGCTTTCCTCTAGCATGAGCACATTCAACTCATAGGAATCAGAAGAAGACAGGGGTTTCGTAGGATTATCACCATCCTTTTCAACTTCGTTAGATCCCACCTGCCTAGAACGATCTTCAAACCAAGCTGGATCAGTAAGTGAAATTCGGACAAGGGATTCAGCTGCTTCTTGGATCAATTCATCACCTTCAGGTGAATCTTTCCTTTCCGGGCAATTGTCCTCAGGTCCAATGCTTATTCTTTGTGCTGTTTCCTGCTTGGTCAATGAGGTTTCCACAGCTTGATGTGCTATTGATTTTTCTTCTGACATCAACGAACTAGATTTTCCAACTCCATGTCCAGATTGGGCTGTCTTTATGCTACTTGAATCACTATCCATACTTCTGATCAGACATTGCACCTGCTGGTGTCCATCTTGACTTGCGTCTTGACAGCTTTTCTCAGATGAAGAAAGCAGAGCGTCTTTCTCATCATCCTCAGAATCTTTTGCTCGTGAATTATCCTCCTGCTGCTCCAGGACAAGACTATTTGAAGATTCTGATGTAAGCTCAATATCCTCATTCTTAATATTACCATTATTAGTGCCAAGACATTCAAAACAGCTTGGTAGCCTCCTTGATGAAGCCTCAAGATCCATGGAACTAATCTCAGCCACTTGAATGGCACCATCACGGTGATTTTTTTCTGTGAGTCCGCTATTGGTTTTTCCCTGGGTGTTCAGCATGGCATTATTCAAGAGGCTTTCTTCTTGAGGCATGTTACGCCTTTCACCTGAGCTGCTGATGTCATCTTTCACGATATAACCAAAAATACAGCAACCGTCTGGACGAACCTTCCCAGCTATGGAAGTCGAGTGATTGGTGACAGTGGTAGCATCATTTGAGCAACAAGGTGAGCTGTCGACAATAAGTGTATTAAGATCGATAACAGGAGGCTTCCTGGGCTGGAGATTGTCGTCTGGAATTTTTGCAACGTGCTCTTTCCGAGCTGCAAAGGACATAGTGATGGTAAGGACCACCCTTTAACTTCCCCAAGAACTAGTCAATGGGAAAAAAGAAGCACCAAGGGTACAATATAAGTCACAATCGGACAGCACATACCTCCATCCAGAAAGTTGCACCTGGGTTGGCTTTTAGTGTATGTGATCCCTTCAGATGGATCACGCTTTGCACTCTCCGAGATGCTTTGACCAGATAAAAGGGACAAGTTGAAATCATTTTCATGGGGCAACGATGTGAGTCTATCATTCTCGTTGAACATCCTTCTAACCGGATGTTGAGAATTTGTAATGCCATGGGAACAGGGGTAGTTCCTCTTAGCATCCGATAGAGTCAAAATGCCTCCCATCTTCTCACTGCACTCTCCATTGGTCAAGGCAAGCTTCAAATTTTTGAGATCGGCAAAATCATCACCATGGTTACGAGGACTGTCTTTTGATTCTTTCAAATAATCTCTTAAAATTTGCTTTTCAAAATGGTGCGCATCACTGCTGTTGGAATACTCCATAGCAGGAAGCTCGCAATCTATCATCCTCTCCTCGAGATCAAGGTGCCTCCGCTGAAGCTTGTTGCAGGAGGAGGTGCATTCCTCTATAGCCTGGTTGGGCAATATTTATGAAGCCTCCTTAAATTTCATTTGTGAACAATGTCGCATTTGTCAGATTAAAGAACACAAATTGAGCTCAGATCCTTGATCAGATGCGTCCGAGGCAGTGGCAAAATCATATTTAGCAAACAAGTCGCAGAATTCCAAAAGCCTAAGCAATCACATGGGCAAGGCAAAAACGGAAGCTTGCAGACTGAAATGAAATGTTATTAGCATATCTTAAAGTTCACAGCATTACCTTCGGAGTTTCATGAAAAATGACGTCCTTAGGCAGTGAGTTTATTGTTATACTTGTAAGTTGTGTTAGATTTGACTGAGAGCTAGCTTTCCAAATATTGCATTTTCCGGGCTCTTTCCAGCTGAGTTCTTGCATTAGCATCTTCTGCATCTTGTATAATCGATGGAGCTCAATGATCTATGAATAGAAAAAAAGATAGAAAAAGCAGCAATATGTTGAGAACCTAATCAGCCAGGTAAAATGAAGGCGAAAATCTCAAAGGCAATCTGGTTGTTGTTGTCTATTTGGACACAAATGATAAAAGAATATGATTGAAACATCTACAAAAACTGAGAAAGTCATGCCATCACTCCCAAGGACACCCCAATAGTTGAGAAATTTCTCACCCAACAGGTGACTGGGATGAAACGTTGACACACTGTCAAATTATGGTAACTGCTACAACATAAGACACTAGCTTACATAGATACTCGAGAATCTACACCACCTTACCTGACTCCTGAAGATGAGCTCCTGGTTGATGATTGTATGCTTCATATATTCTCTATGTGCATCACTGTAGCCCTGCACTAAGCTCACGTTCAAGTCAACTTGTTTCCTCATCTCTTCCACAAATTTGATGTACTGAAGTTCAATAAGTGCCCTTATTCCTTCTGTTCAAGTCAGAGCCTCTCCTCCATAGATTTCTCTTCTGAAACACGCTGAAAAGAAATGGCCGAATGATTTATGCATCCAAGCAGACAAGAAGAAATTACGTGAGCATACTTTTTGCATTTTCTGCTCTCAGATTCACACACCTTTGAGGCATTTGCAATTAACAGTTGAGTGACAAAATTCCAATTTTTGTAGTATCAGAGGGCAGAAACTAGACTGGCTAAAGTGTAATTGGCGAGTGGCGACAGTTAGACTAATCTAAAAGACCGAAGTAACTGCAGCCACGGAGGCTGCATAGTAATCCTCTAATCGCCTAACTCATTTCATAAAACATGCTCAGTGAAGAATTAATTTTCTTTCATTGCTTGAAGCCTCAGAGAAAGAGCACTGTCCAAACAATTCCAGTAATTTCGAGGTTCAGAACAGCCGATACTTAAAGTACTCAAGCTCTATCTACTGCATACATGTCGTGTATATCATTCATTTAAATCATATATACTGCCCAATTGCGAAGCCACTCTAATGTAATTCAGAGGAACGAAAAACAGAAAAGTCAATGCGAACAATCATACCCCACCACTCCAGTATCATACTTTGGTGTCAATTTATGAATTGAGGTGAGGAGGTAAAAGCAACCCATCGCTCGGAATCATTCCCCGTACAATCAATAAACCCGACATAGGACCCATAGCGGAGCCACCGAACACTCTTGTTCCTACCGTCTAAATTATTGTCCATCACTAAGGCAAAACAAGCATAACATCATAATATCCAGTCCCGACCATCACGGGGGAGAAAAGCTTACAGAATTTCTATGTTAGGAACAGTTGGAAAACTACCAAAGTAAGCGCCAATCTTCTCTCTTCATATGATCCAACTAAATCACACAAACACCAGATGTACCCCTCTCTCTCTCTCTCTCTCTGTGCACGTGATGTTCATCTACTCGAGGCTCAGCGAGGACATGAGCAGGGTTTAATGAAACATCAGACGCTATCTACCCAGAGAAAGTTAGGCATTCAACGCAAAACCAGAACGGGAAAGACTAACAATACCCAGAAATCTGGTGACCTCAAAGACTCCGCATTCAGCTCGTGCGCACGCTAAACAAAACGGCTCAAACGTACCATCACACCAAAAGGGAACATTTTTAAGCTTCTGGGTAATGAAATAGGAATCGAACAAGATCAGAAGGAAAAAAAATAAACAAAAGACTTTCTAGACAGACAGACAGACAGACAGACAGAGTACCAGGAACCATAGGGAGCTCAAGAAAGAAGGATGCTTTCTCCTCCTCCTTCTCCTCGTCTCGCAGCGAAATTCTCATTCTCTAGGAAAGAAAAGGCGAAACGAAACTGCATGATCCCATGAATGGAAGAAGCACACGCACCGGCTGGGAGATATTATTCGTGGGAATGGATGAGAGAAAAAGAGAATACCAACAACAATAAATAAATAAATCTGAGGGAAAAAAACAAGAGAGAGAGAGAGAGAGAGAGAATCGGATCTTTGGAGACAACTGATGGAAACTCTCTCTCTCTTACCGTCTCTCTGTTTCTCTCTCTAACGCTTGCATTGCGTTAAAAGGGAGTAATGGGCAAGGGGGTAGCCTCAGCCCAAATCACATCAATCCCCATTTTTCTCATTTTTTTTCTCTGGCCATCTATTGATTTTTCTTTCCCCCAACTCCAGTTCCGGTACAATAATAAAAAAGAAAAAAACTTGAAAAAAGAAAGGCTTCCTGTCTCTTTCACTCTCTCTCTCTCTCTCTCTCTCTATCTTCATAGCGTAAGATTCCCCACCCCCCCTCTCTCTCTCTCTCTACGACTTTCTCTCTCTAGCCATCAAGATTTTCCAAAGCTTTTCAAGAGACTGACCAGTCACAGACAGGCGTTGCTTTGGTTGGTACAACTCCAACTGCAAAAAGAGCGGCTCCGCCCGCATCCCTGGCTCTGCCAATGCAGAAGAACCCTCCCAATTCCTGGCCGGATGAATTTCACCTAAGCTCCACCATTAATCGTGGGATTATATATTGAATCTTCCCTTTGCCAGCTCGTTTCCTCCTCAAAGATAAAAAGAAAAAGAAAAGGGGTGGGTCCATAGTCCCAAAAGATACCTTTGAGTAAAATATAAAAAGTAAAATCTCACGGCCGTTCGGGTCGAGATATGTTTGGACAGTCGAAACCTATTATATTTCGATTCAACGGTAAAAGATTGTAAAGAGACAAACTACTTCTTAGACATCACAGAACCGTTTCGATAAAAAAACAAGAAGAAAGTTCATCACGCGTACAGTGATAATATCTAATTCTCAAAAGCTTTCTTAATTATATAATCTGACGAGATTTGATAAGTTTAATGATCAATCATGACAAGAGAAAAAAGAAAAGTTTAAATTTTTTTCTTCACAAACCCTTTTTTTGTTGTAGAAATCTTACCAAGACGAGTGCTTCCTTACTATGAGGTCTTAGATATATCATCGTATTGAGATTGTTCGCACCTGATGATGTTGAAGACCAAACTTTCTCATGCGCCCAATTCACGGATGCGCCGGCTCTCCGAGTATCGATCCAGTCAGATGGGTTCGCGAGGTGCGGGTCCCGAGGCTCGTCGTTGCTCGGGACGGCGACATTCGAGACGGATTAAGGCATCTGTGCACGCGTGCGAATGGAGTGCTGAAATTGGTGGAGATGAACAGCGGCACACGTTTTCTCAATCTTAGTTAAGCTTCTGCCGAACAGGTTGTCTCCATCGCCTGCTTATGTGGTCGGAGGCGGACGGTGGACATTAAAAAATAATTTAATTCTCTGTCCGGCATCATTTATTTATTTATTTTTTATTTTCCAATTTTATTTTTTTGGGTGTGTGGTCAATGATAATGTTCCAGCCATCTTGGCATTGTTTTTGTGCTACTTGCCTCTTCTTAGTCCGCCCGTGGTCTCAAGTTTCCATCTTTATGTTTTTTAATAATTGTTATTGCTGAAGTGTACAAGATCTATGGTCCCTTCAACGTATATTTTAATCATGATATCTTTCAATACAAATAATCATTTCGTGCTTACTAATCACCAAAAAAAAAAAAACATAGTAGAGTAAAGCACTCTTACTCATTTTTGTATATTTAAAAACGGCTCTACAAAATCTTATATCATATCAGAACATATTATGTTTTCAAATCTTCGGATTTCTTATTTGCCAAAGGAAGGAGAGTTAGAATTACTACTTTCTTAATTCAAAATTTTGGTAACATCATCCCTTTGTTTCTTTTTATAATCGTTTTAAGCAATTACATCGCTCTACGACGGTCCAATTCTATGGCGTCTCTCTCTGTGTGAGTAGGATTTACATTTTTGTCATTAGTTATAAAATCATCAATTACTTTATTGCTTACTACAAGACCGACAAGGTCTGCTTTAGGAGCGGTGAAACACAATGAGCAAACAATACATACTCCACTTGTTGGGATTACCTTTACCTGTCCAGTAGATATACTCCCGGTAGATTATAAGGATCCTCAATTTATTTAATGATGGCGAGAAGCCCATCCCCAACACCCCAGGTTGATTTTAGATATTTTTCTTCTCTAAGGTCAGGGAATACAGAGAACTCTTTAGAAAGTGGGGTAAGTTATTTGCCTTGAATTTTCTTCCTTGAGTCTTTTAAGGACTTGTTCATATCCAAAAAATCATCACTTATCATCAATTACTTTATTGCTCACTACAAGATCAACAAGGTTGACTTCAGGAGCGGTGAAACACAACGAGCAAACAATACATACTAGAGTAGCTAACGTGATTCGATATGCAACCCATGAACCCAATGATCAACCAAATTGGTCATCATATTTTATGTCAAAAAAAGCAATGTTGGAGCGAATTCCGACGATAGCACTATAGCCTTTAAAGTCGTGTTGACGTTACCTAGCTTTTTAGAGGGGAATCTATGGTAAATCGGTACGTGACAAAGATGTGCACAAAAGGTGATTGCGGTTGACCGACAATGGTAGACAATAGACATTAACGGACCAAATTAGGAAAGGGATCGCCAATCGATTCGTTCCTCAAAGCCCGTGGTCCTTTGGGCAAGTAGGCCCATGTCACATCCTTAACTCAAGAGGCCCATACCTGAAGATGTACCTCTGCTATTGAAAAGAGAGTAAAACTGTAGGATGATGCTCGATTGTAAAAATCCCGACCAGTTCTGTAAAATTGTATTTTTTATCTTTTACAAAGCTGTAAAGTCAGATTAGAGAGCTTGTTTTGTGAGGAATTATGGTGAATGAGACCGGTGGTGAAGGCGACCATGATTCTATCTTCCTTTCTTCTTCTTTTTATATCTTTCTACATGATATGATTGATTGAATACATGTAGATTGAAGCCGAACCATCATAAATGTTGATATTTTTCGTTTAAACTGTTTATTTTGACTCATATATATAGAAATGCTATTGCGTGTGTGATATTAAGTTATAAACTTATTGTAATTATACTAATTTAGTCTTAAACATTTTGCATTTATGTCAATTAGTCCATTCGATCAATTTTGGCTAGGCAACGCCGATATTGATAATTTTTTAATATTTTTTAATATTTTCATTCATAATTAATTTTTATTAATTTTTTTCTCTCTCTTCCCCTCCCTCTAGCCAATGAGCAAGGGCCGATGAGGGTGAGCCTCACCCAGCAATGGCAAGGTCGCCCTCATCATGGCTGGGCAAGGCCTTGCTAGATTTGGTGGGGGCAAGTCCTTGCCATGACTAGGCGAGGCTCGATTGCATCGATGGTTAGCAAGGGTACTATTGTGCTTGTTTTCTCCTGATTGAGATTGTCTAATTACATATGGATTCATTCTTTTGGCTTCTCAACAGGTGGTTGTTTTGATAGGGAGTGCTGCAAGTGCCATGGACATCTTTCGGGACATCGACAGGGTCGCCAAAGAAGTGCATGTGGCATCTAGATCATATGAAGTCGAATCTCTTGGAATTCAACTTGGCTACAATAACAAGTGGCGTCATCCCATGGTAAAAACCGGTCCTATCTTTCATCGCAAGATTTTTGTGAAATTTAGTACCTCGAGTAGTCTGTTCAATACGTTAATGAAAGTGAATGAAGTGTAGATCGAAAAGGCCCATGAAGATGGTGAAGTCACTTTCATTGATGGGAGTTCTGTACGTGCCGATATCATTCAACATTGTACCAAGTATTCTTTCATTGATCCCGCTTAAGTTTCGGACACACAGGTAAAGTGAAACTCTGATATTGTTGAAGATGATGGGCAACAGAGCGATTCATGCCGGTTTTATTCTATATCAGGTACAAATATCATTTCCCTTTTCTTGAAACAAACGGAATTGTGACCATAGATGACAATTGCGTCTGACCATTATACAAGCATGTATTCCCACCGCTTCTGGTGCCTCGGCTATCATTTGTAGGATTGGCCTGGAAGGTTCATATCAAATACCAGTCGCCCCCAGTTTTCATGTAGTCGATTTCTTTGACTCTTTTTCTTAATCTGCGTGAGTATTCGACATGAATTTCCAAGTCCTATCATTTCGCCAGTTTGAAAATCAGAGCAAGTGGGTAGCGGTAGAATATCTCTTCCAACAGAGGAGGAGATGATGGAAGATGTAAAAGATTTGTACTCCAAACTCGAAGCTTTGGGGGTGCCGAAGCGATATACTCATAACTGAGCTCACTCTTAGGTAAGTGTTGCGGACATACATGGAGAAATTTTCAGCTTTCAACAGCTCGATGACACAATTCTCGGCAGCTATCTCTTGGGACGATTGTACAAGAATCATACTTCGACATTGGTAAGTTCATTCCATTTTGACTAAGTTGCGCCTTCTTCTTCTTCATTCTACAGTTTGAGTACAAGGATTGGTTCGCAGTACAGAGCGAACCTCAACCGTCCGAAGAGTAAAGAAAGAAAATGCACTTGGAACGTCTGAGAAAAGACGTGCGCCCGACCCTGGCGTACAGCGACAAGAGGGGAGACGAGACGTTGATTTCACAAGAAAATGAGGACTTCGCCAAACACCCTTCACGTTGATGATGTCGGAGTGTCGTGTTTCCTGATGATTAAGGGTGCCCACAGTAGACCATCCGCCATGGATCTTAACATTCATATGATCACCAGCAAAAGCCAACTAAAAAATAAAACAAAGCAAAATCTCTCGTAAAAGAAGAAGCTCAGGGAATGCGAGGAATATGACCCTTAGATGGATCCTTTAGCGTGATGGAATCAACTATCACGATCGCAAGTCGTCATAGCACTTCTTGGGATGCACCAGCCGGGAATCGAACCCGGGTCTGTACCGTGGCAGGGTACTATTCTACCACTAGACCACTGGTGCCTTGTTGGTGTTCTTGCATCGTTTCTACTACCTTGATGCTAATGTAGTAGGAAGCACTGGTTCACCTAAAATAGACCTCGACATCCCGACGTATGAAAAATAAATTACGAATGACCCATCTCTACCATTATTCATGAAGTACGGAGTGCATATGAACAAAACCAAAACCAACACAATTAAAAGAAAAAAAAATCACCCCCACATTTTCTATTGTTTGATAAAGAAAATCTTATTTTTAAGTGTTCGACAAGGTAAAACCTTGCTCAAGACCGGCAAGGTCAACCTCACTTGAGAGGCACTCTCCTATGGCCAATCACCGATCTCTAGAGGAAAAAAAAAAGAAAAAGAAGAAGAAAAATATAAGATAATTATTTAAAAAGCAATTTTAAAAAAAATATTTACGTCGTTCATTTATTTACATGCAGACTTTTCGATTTAAATGGTAATATATAGTTATATTTTGAAAAATAATTTTCCTTTTTTTTTTGGAGGATTTCCCAAAAAATAAATTCAGCCGGAAGCCTAAAAGGCAAAGAAACACAACACCTCTCCTTCCCTGGGAGTTCGAGTTGGTCTTTCCTTACAAACATCATTGGTTTCTCAGAACATCATCGTGATTCGCGACCCCATTCATCCATCTCATGGATAAAAATAAAAGATGACAATAATAATTCTTTTCCAATTATTAATGGGCCCCGAAGAGATTGCGGAGCCGCCATAAAAGCCTCTCGCCACCATCGATTCATCGCCATTCGTCTGTCTTCTTTTCGCGCACAAGAAAGTTTCGCCTCCATAATTCCCTCCGCTCGCCGAGATTGCGGTCGTCGACGACACCCCCATGGCCGCCTCAATGATTTCCCGCCACGTGGCCGTCATCGGCGCCGGCGCCGCCGGCCTCGTCGCCGCGCGCGAGCTCCGCCGCGAGGGCCACCGGGTCGTCGTCTTCGAGCGGGGTCCCGCGTCGGTGGCACCTGGGTCTACACGCCCGGCACCGAGCTGGACCCGCTCGGGATCGACCCGTCCCGGCCCGTGGTCCACTCGAGCCTCTACAAGTCCCTGCGCACGAACCTGCCCCGCGAGGTGATGGGGTTCGGGGACTACCCGTTCCTACCGAGGGCGGACGGGTCGGGCGACCCGAGGAGGTACCCGGCTCACGAGGAGGTGCTGGCGTACTTGGAGGATTTCGCGAGGGAGTTTGGGCTCGAGGAACTGGTGAGGTTCGAGGAGGAGATCGTGGGGGTCGGGATGGCGGACGAGGGTGGAAAGTGGAAGGTGACGTGGAGGACGAGAAATGGCGGCGGCGGCGGCAGCAGAGAAGAGGAGGTTTTTGATGCGGTGGTCGTCTGTAATGGGCATTACACGGAGCCCCGGATTGCCGAAATCCCCGGTACTGTTCGATTCAATGCACATTTCATATTGCTTTGATGTTTCAGGCTCATAATACTCGATTTGGCCACCTCTGCGTAGGCATCGATCTGTGGCCGGGGAAGCAAATGCACAGCCACAACTATCGTACTTCCGAGCAATTTCGGGATCTAGTAAGTCTCAGGTGTCCTCTTCGATTACTGTCTTAATTGCATGCTTGTGAACAGAAATAATTTCTTTGGCTTCTCCACAGGTTGTTGTCGTGATAGGGAGCGCTACGAGTGCTGTGGACATCTCTCGGGACATTGCCAAGGTCGCCAAAGAAGTTCATGTCGCATCTAGATCATACGAAGTCGAGCCTCTAGGAATGCAATCTGGCTACGATAATTTGTGGCTTCATCCCATGGTAATATTCTCGTGAGACTCGGTCCCTCGAGTGGTCTATTCAATATATTAATGAAGTGGAACTAAGTGCAGATCGAAAAGGCTCATGGAGATGGTAAAGTCACTTTCCTCGACGGGAGTTTTGTAGGTGCTGATATCATTCTACATTGCACCGGGTATTCTTTCGTGGATCCCGCTTTAGTTTGACGCAAAGGCAAACTAATACCATTGAATATGATGGAAAACGAAGCGATTCATGTTGGTTTCATTTCTCGTTTCAGGTACAAGTATCATTTCCCTTTTCTCGAAACCAATGGAATTGTATCCGTAGATGACAATCGTGTCGGACCATTATACAAGCACGTATTCCCACCGCATCTGGCGCCTTGGCTATCATTTGTAGGTTTGTCATGGAAGGTTCATACCAAGCATCGATCGTCCTCAATTCCTGTAGTTGATTTCTTTGATTATTTTTTCTCAATCTTTGTTGTTTATCCTCTTGACATGAACCAGGCAATACCATTTCCTCAGTTTGAATGTCAAAGCAAGTGGATTGCCGGTGTTCTGTCCAGTCGGATCGCTCTTCCATCGGAGGAGGAGATGATGCAAGATGTAAAAGATTTGTACTCCCAACTCGAAGCTTCTGGTGTACCAAAACGATATACTCATAACGTAACCAACTCTCAGGTATGCATTGAGGAAATCCATTGTGAAATTTTCAACTTCCAACAGCTGGGAGAATTGTTGAAGAATCATGTTTTGACATTGATAAGTTCGTTCCATTTTGACTAAGTTGCACCCTCTTCTCCTCCTCCTCCTCCTTCTACAGTTTGAATATAATGATTGGCTCGCGGTACAAAGCGGATCTCTACTGTCCGAGGAATGGAGGAAGGAAATGTACTCAGAGACTATTCGAAAGATGCGAGCCCGACCCGAGGTGTACCGCGATGAGGATTTTGAGGAGACATTGGTTTCACAAGCGCATGAGGACTTCACCAAACTCCCTTTGCATCGATGATGTTGTAGCCGTGTTATCTATTAATTAAGGGTGTCGTAGGCCATTCATCATGGATCTCAAGATTCTTTTGGTGATGCTAGCAAAAGGCAACAAAAAAATAAAGCAATATATTTTGAGAACTCTTGCGCAATCAATTGATGTGGTTAGTTTCATTGACATTGAGATGGATTTCGTGAACTTTTTCAAAGATGTTAAAAGCCCTTTGATTTTCAAAAAAATAATATAACTCCGTTTGTTTCGTGAAAAATAATTAATTTAGAAAATATATTTCAAAATTAGATCGTTTATATCGCTTACAAAAATAAATAAATGAATTTTTTTAATTATCCATAAAGATGTTTAAATATAATTATTGTCAACAATAAAAAAATTCCACTAACTAATTATTTTAAGATATATAAGCGATAATATTCACTTTTCGTGAAACAAATAGAGCCTATAAGAGAAACTATGATGTGATATTTAATAGTAGATCTAGTCCAATTATGAAAAATTGGATCTTTTATGTTTTACTCAGATGAAAAGTCTAATCAAAGAGCTTGGTTAGTATGTCAAATGGATAGGTCGGGTCAAGTTTAGAGTGGCTCAAAAGTGATTCAACTTATATTGACTCATTTTCATGCAATACAATTTTGATGACTTGTACTCAACCCCACTTACACCCAACTTGACCCATATTAGTAAAACACATCAATGTTTAACCCTAACTATAATAAAAGAAAAAAAACCCTCATTTTATTCATAAGCTCTTCATGTTAATGTTTTACTTGGATAAAATATTACAACAAATTAAAAAAAGTAAAATAACAAAAATATAAAGATGTATGTAAATAAAACGAAAAATGTAAAAAAAAAAAAAAAAAAAACAAAGAGACTAGAGGTGACCATGGTCTTTTATTTTATTTTATTTTATTTTGGTTAGATATTTTATTTTTAATTTTTCTTTTATGTTTCCTTCTTTTTGCCTAGCCGCTCACTCGGTTGCCGACGTTTGAAGTCTCGAAAGACCCCTTGCCAAAGAAAGCCTCAAACCCTTCTGTCTCTATGTTTAAAGAAGCTGACTTTCCACCATTTGGCAAAAGTTCTCAAGAGATCGACTAGAAGGCAAAAAGTCAACCCACGATAGCGACCGACTACAGGAGAGCTTATGTTTGCCCAATTCCTACAAGTCAAGTTGAGCCTCACTAGAGGACAATACGACTAGCTTGAGTCTCACCAAATTGACGAGGTTGGAGCTTTGTTAGAGGTCCGTGAGGGTTCGACCTCGCCAAATTTGTGTGGCGAGCTCAAGTTTAGCCAGAGGTCCGTGAGACTTAGGCCTTGCCAAATCAGCAAGCTCAAGTTTGGCCTAATTGGTGAGCTCATCCCTAGCTTGTGACCAACCATTGGTGGGAAGGAAAAAGAAAAGGAAAAAAAGAAAGAAAGAAAAAGAAAAAAATAAAAATGAAAATTTTTAAAAATAAAAAAAAAGAATTGTTTGTAGGCAAATTAAAAACTTGTTAGGTAACCCATTTAGGCTATGTCCTAATTATTATGTGAGTTGAAAGTGGATCTATCTCATGCCCACTTAGATCCACTTGTTTTAGGTAACCCATTCAGCCTATGTCCTAATTATTATGTGAGTTGAAAGTGGATCTATCTCATGCCCACTTAGATCCACTTTAGATCCACTTGTTTTAGGTAACCCATTTAGGCTATGTCCTAATTGGTATGTGAGTTGAAAGTGGATCTATCTCATGCCCACTTAGCTCCACTTGTTTTAGGTAACCCATTTAGCCTATGTCCTAATTATTATGTGAGTTGAAAGTGGATCTATCTTATGTCCACTTAGATCCACTTGTTTTAGCCTTTTCTTTTTACTCATATTTCATCATTGAGGTGATTCATCTACAACCCACTACAATAAACATGAATTAAAATATGAGCCTATAACTCATTTTGACAACTCTAGCGTATAATTACAATGAGTGAGACTAGTGGTGAACGTAAACATGATTCTCTCTTCCTTTATCATTCCACTTGATCTAATTGATTGGTTGAACATACGTAGATTGAAGCTGAATCATCCTCAACTTTGATTTTTTTCGTTCACACATTGTTCATTTCAATTGATATATATATAAATAAAGATGCTTACAACATGTATGTTGCGACCATGCTGGCCGTGATTGGGTCATTAAGCTTATATGGGAAAAGTATAAAAAAAAAACTCTTGAATTTATTTCACTTGTACTAATTCAATCATAAACCTCTTAATCATACTAATTTTTATATAGTTGGTAATTGTACTAAGTTAGTCGTGAACATTTTGATGGTTTGTCAATATAGTTCATCTACCAAAATTGGGCAGAAATCGCATATATAAAGATTGACCATCCTACATGAACAACTAGAGCTAATAGGACAATTTTTCTATATTTTTATTACTTTTTTTCTTTCATTTCTTTATTTTCCCCACTGTGGGCCAACAATACCGCTTGCTAACCCTCTTGGTCACAGGGGTGATATTTGGGTGGTGAGGGCCTCTGCCCCTCCCCGGCCATGGGTGAGGATCTTTATGCCCTTGCCTAGATCCAAGAGAGGGCTACAATCCTCTCCAAATAGCCAGTAATGGGACACTCTCCTAGTCTATGCTAGGGCTACAATACCCTCTCTTGTGGCCAACAAGGGCATCAATGCTCTCACCCAAACAACACAAGGGTGACTGGCCTCACATGGCCCAAAGTTGTAAAACAAATTAGAAATAAAGAAAATAAAAGAGAAAAGAAAGAGATGACAAAAATATCAAAATTCAAAAAAAAAAATATTAACAATTACAAAATTTATCCATGTCAACATCAGTCGTACCACGTGAAACAGTCAATGCCCATGTAAACGATTTCAAATCAAATTGGTCAAATAGATTATATTGGCAAAATCATCGAAACATTTAAGTTTAAATTGGTATGACTAAAAAGTTTAAGACTAAATTGGTATAAGTTCAATAGGTTCAAAATTCTTTTAGTATTTTTCTCTATTAATATGGAATTAAGAGGAAGAAAATGGAAACATTATCATTTCCTAAAGTGTAAAATCCCAAAAAATCCCAAATTATGCACATTGTCATATATTTATTTTTAAATATTTTTTTGTAACACTAAAAATCCCAAACACGTACCTACGTAACACATTAATTCTCCATCAAAATTCTGTCACTAAGGACAAAAATCTACTTACATTAACGCTTGAAAGCAAATATTGTTGATGTAACATTCATGTGACTTTAATGATAAAAATGACGTTGTTTTAATTGAAAAATCATCTAATGGAACCTAAATAAAGGATAAATGGGTTATATGGATATAAGTTTTGAATATTTTTTTATGTCACAAGAAAAAAATTATTATAAATATTTCGCTATAAACATAATTTAAGGATGTTTTGGTGGCTTTTTTTCCTTTTTCTTTTTCTAACAACAGAAAGCCAAGAAGGCAAAGAAACACATCGCCTCTTCTTCCCGGGGAATTCAAGTCGGTCTCTTCTTACATCATCGCGATCCGCGACCCCATTCATTCATCTCATGGATTAAAATAATACTAATAATAATAATAATTCTAGTCCAATTATTAGTGGGCCCCGAAGAGATTGCCGAGCCGCCGAATAACTCTCTCGCCACTATCGATTCATCGCCATAAGTCCGTCCCGTCCCGGCCCGTGGTGCACTCGACCCTCTACAAGTCCCTGCGCACGAACCTGCCCCGCGAGGTGATGGGGTTCGGAAACTACCCGTTCCTGCCGACGGTGGATGGGTCGGGGGACCCGAGGAGGTGCTGGCGTACTTGGAGGATTTCGCGAGGGAGTTTGGGCTTGAGGAAATGGTGAGGTTCGAGGAGGAGATTGTGGGGGTCGGGATGGCGGAGGAGGGCGGAAAGTGGAAGTTGACGTGGAGGATGAGAAATGGCGGCCGCCACAGCGGCGGCGGCAGAGAAGAGGAGTTTTTTGATGCCGTGGTTGTCTGTAATGGCCATTACATGGAGCCCCGAATCACCGAAATCTCCGGTAATATTCTATGTAATCGGAGTAGCGAATTTAATTCTTGTACAGTGTGAATCTCAATGTGTTCAATTGGATTCGGCAGGCTATAGAAAGATTTGATTTTCGGTGGTGCTATTCTTTTTTTTGTGTGTCCTTATTGTGGTGTTGATCATGCTTTGCACGTAGCATGCTTAATTCGAGTTGGATGAGAAGCTAGCGAAAAGGATATCTTTTACATGCTGTGACTATCTATGAACGCATTTGCAAAGTTTTCTTTTTCTTGATATTTGGATGAGAAGCTAGCGAAAAGGACTGAGAATCGGTTGCAAAAGCATATCTTTTACATGCTATAATCAGTTCCTGAATGTCTAAAAGGATCAGGGAGAGAGTCTTAGTTAATGCAAAAACAATAAGAGGTTTTCCTCAAAATTCCTTCCCAGGGATGAATTAAATGCGGTATTTATCTGTCGTTGCTGGTCTGATATTTTTACAATTAGCAAATTCGAAGTTAGCAGCAATCAAAAGTCCAAAGTGTGGACATTTTGACTCATCATCAGATTCCGGCTGTCTGAATTCTCTGGAATCTGCATTTGATGACCAATGATGTGCAGCATAAGTTCTCTCATTTTGCTCCTTATCAGTTATGTGAGATAATAACTGAGTACGTGAAACATTGGCTGCATATTCTTGTCATCTCTTAGCTAGGATATATGACCGACTTGTGGTATATTATGCCTCACCATAGAGAGATTGGCCCTATAAAGGGCCTTGTTCTTGGAGGAGTTGTTGCTTCTATCGAACTGTCAAAAGAAATGAGTTCATTTTGATTTGGTCAAAATATATATTCCGCCTATCATTCTCACTTTGTCATATCATGTTATAATCAACATGGATAGGAATACATCATGATTTTGGCCACTTTTGTGTAGGCATTGATCTGTGGCCAGGGAAGCAAATGCACTGCCACAACTATCGTACACCCGAGCCATTTCAGGACCTAGTACGTTTCAGGTGTCTTCTTCACCTAGTCTTGCAGTGTAGCCTGTCCTTTGTTTACTATCTTAATATTTCTTTGTATTGCTGTCACACCCATATATTACAGTCGCTTCTGTCTATAATAGTTTCGAATATGCTCTTGAATTTGATGTACTTATTATTTGATCAGTTAATGTCGAATAGGGGTGCATAAAGACTGAAGGGGCTAAGATTTTTTTGAATCATTCATGGGTCATGGTGGGGTGAACTGGGACTGCTCCAAATAAGTAACTTTCATAATGTTAACTGCTCCGCTATTGAGTGAACTGCTCTATTCAAGAGTTGGTATAATCTGACCTTTCCTTTTTGTCTGATATTTAGAAAGCTAGATGAGTTTAATTCTTGCCTTCCCAATTTTTTTCAGTATTTTTTTTTACCTGATCAAGATTGTCAAATTGCGTGCTTGTAAACAGAATGATATTTTTGGCTTCTTTACAGGTTGTTGTTTTGATAAAGAGTGCTGCAAGTGCAGTGGACATATCTCAAGACATTGCCCAAGTCGCCAAAGAAGTTCATATGGCATCCAGACCATACAAAATTGAAACTCTCGGAATGCAATCCGGCTACGATAATTTGTGGCCTCATCCCATGGTAATAGATAGGTCCATTGTCTTTCATCACGGTATTCTTTTGAAACTCGGTCCCTCAAGTCTGTTCAATACATTAATGAAGCGGAACAAGTGCAGATAAAAATGGTCCATGAAGATGGTAAAGTCACTTTCCTCAAAGGGAGTTCTGTCGGCGCCGGTATCATTCTTCATTGTACTGGGTATTTTTTCGCCAATCCTTGCCTAAGTTTCAATGCAAAGGAAAACTGATGCCATTGAATATGGTGGAAAACAGAGCGATTCATGCTGGTTTCACTTCTTGTTTTAGGTACAAATGTCATTTCCCTTTTCTTGAAATCAATGGAATTGTGACCATGGATGACAGTCATGTTGGACCATTGTACAAGCACGTATTCCCACCATAGCTGGCGCCTTGTCTGTCATTTGTAGGATTGCCATGAAAGGTTTGTACCAAGCACCGATCATCCTTGATTCCTATAGATTTCTTGGACTCTTTTTGTTAATCTTTGTAAATTATTCTCTTGACATGAATTTGCAGGTCGTTCCATTTCCCCAGTTTGAATATCAAGCAAGTGGATAGCCGGTGCTCTGTCCGGTAGAGTCGCCCTTCCATCAGAGGAGGAGATGATGGAAGATGTAAAAGATTTCTACTCCCAACTCAAAGCTTCTGGTGTACCAAAACGATATACTCATAACTTAGATAACTCCCAGGTAAGCATTGCAGAAATGCATGGAGAAATTTTCCAATTTCAATAGCTAGGACGATTGTTGAAGAATCGTGTTTGGACATAAATAATTCATTCTATTTTGACTAAGTTTGCACCTTCTTCTCCCTCTTCTTCTATAGTTTGAGTACAACAATTGGCTCGCAACACAAAGTGGATCTCGAACCGTCCGAAGAAAGGAGGAAGAAAATATGCTTGGAAAGTTCAAGGAAGAGGCACACCGACCCGACGCATATCACGACGAGACATTGGTTTCACAAGTGCACGAGGACTTTGCCAAACACCCTTCACATCGATGATTTTGTAGTTATTTTCCCTAATAAATAAGGTTGCAAACAACATCCTTAACGCTTGTGCAATCAGGTAGAAAAGTTTAAAAAAAAATCAGGTGAAAAAAGAAGCTCAGGGTATGCGAGGTATACGACCCTTTGATGGATCTGTTAGCGTGATGGAATCAACGACCACGATCGCAAGTCGTCACAGCTCCTCCGTAAGTTGGGGATGCACCAGCCGGGAATCGAACACCGATTCCGTACCGATGACAGGATACTACTCTTACACTAGACCATTGGTGCCATGTTACTTCTCTTCCATCCTTTCCTTTCTTATTGCTAATGCAGGACGAAGCACCGCTTCCCCTCAGGATTTTGAGACGTCGACATCCCAAATATACGAAAAATAAATTACGAATGACCCATCTCTACCGTTATTTATGAAGTACGGAGTGTCTATGAACAAAAGCAAAACCTACACGATTAAATAAATAAAAAATCGCCCCCATAATGGAAAATAAAGTACCAGAAAGCATCCTCTACATTAGATTTAGAGTCCGCTCGTTTCATTAAAAATGTGACATTTCTTAAATATATTTACCGGGATGTCATTTTTCAAGAAAATGATAATTTTTTTTAGTGTTTGGTCAAGACTTGAAAATGAACTGAAAGATATTTTCTGCGTTTGGTAAGGAAAATCTTGTTTTTCATTGTTTGACGAGGTGGAGCCTTGCTTGAGGTTAGCAAGGTCGGCCTTGCCCGAGAGGCCCTCTTCTGTGGCTAGTTGTCGCCTATTACCAAGGCTCAGCGATCGGCAGAGGAAGAAAGAAAAAGAAGAAAAGAAGGAAAAAAATAAGATTATTATTAAAAAAATTCAATTTTTTTTAAAAATGTCCACGTCAACATTGGTGTACCTATGCTCATATGCAGAGTTTCTAGTTCAAACTCTGATATCTAGTCATATTTTGGAAAATAATTTCCAATTTCTTAAGGAGGAAATAATTTTCCCTATTTTAAGCTTTGGCGGGAAAACCCTTTCCATTGATTAGGAAAATATTTTCCCTATTTTAAGCTTTGGCGGAAAACCCAACTCGAAGCTTCTGGCGCATCGAAACGATATACTCATAACTTAGCCGACTCCCAGGTAAGCATTGCGGAAACACATGGAGAAATTTTCTACTTTCAATAGTTGGGACCATTGTTGAAGAACCATGTTTGGACATTAATGAGTTCATTCTATTTTTACTGGAGTTTGCACCTTCTTCTCCCTCTTCTTCTACAGTTTAGTACAATGATTGTTTTGCGGCACAGAGCGGATCTCGACCGTCCGAAGAGTGGAGGAAGGAAATGTACTCGGAGAGTTTGAGGAAGAGGCATGCCAGACTTGAGGCGTACCATGATGAGGGAGGGGACGAGATATTGGTTTCACAAGCGCACGAGGACTTCACCAAGCACCCTTCGCATCGATGATTTTGTAGTTGTGTTTCCTAATAAAATAAGGGTGCCTAGAGGAGAGACCGTCCATCGTATATCTCAACATTCATCTCTTCCTTAAAAGAATATTGGATTGGTGATGACGGCAAAAGCCAACAATAAAAAAAACACCTTTAACTCTTGCGCAATCAGGTAGAAAAAAAAAAAAAAAAAAGAAGAAGGAAAAATCAGGTAAAAGAAGAAGCTCAGGGAATGCGAGGTATATGACCCTTAGATGGATCTGTTAGCGTGATGGAATCAACGATCACGATCGCAAGTCGTCATAGCACTTCTTGAGATGCACCAGCCGGGAATCGAACCCGGGTCTGTACCGTGGCAGGGTACTATTCTACCACTAGACCACTGGTGCCATGTTGGTGTTCTTGCATCGTTTCTAATAACTTTATTCTAATGTAGTAGTTAGCACTGATTCATCTAAAATATTTGAGACCTCGACATCCCGACTTATGAAAAATAAATTACGAATGGCCCATCTCTACCATTATTTATGAAGTACGGAGTGCATATGAACAAACCAAAACCAACACAATTATAAAAGAAAAAAAAATCACCCCCATATTTGCTATTGTTCGCTAAAGAAAATATTATTTTTCAATGTTTGACGAGTTGAAGCCTCACTCGAGACCAGCAAGGTCAACCTCACCTAGAGGCCTCTCCTATGGCCAATCGCCGATCCCTAGAGGAAGAAAGAAAAAGAAAAAAGAAGAAGAAAAATATAAGATAATTATTTAAAAAGCAATTTTTTTAAAAAATGTTTATGTCAGCATTGTTTCTTTTATCTACATGTAGAGTTTTCAGTTCAAATGGCAATATATAGTTATATTTTGGAAAATTATTTTCCTTTTTTCAAAGGATTTCCCAAAAAATAAATGCAACTGGAAGCCTAATAAAAGGTCCAAACTTATTTTATTTGTATCATTTCAATCATAAACATTTTAATTGTATCAATTTTGTCTTAAATCTTTTGACGGTGTATCAATGTAGGCCATCCGACTAAAATTGGGTGAAAATCACTAAGAGAAACACTAACCGTCATATGTGAATAATTGGTGTTGACATGGATAATTTTTTTTAATTTTTATTACTTTTTTTCCTTTCTCTATTTCCCCAACAATGGGTTGGCAAGGTTGTTGGTTGATCTTCTTGACCATAGGTGAGATCTCGATGAGGGCCTCCACCCTTCCTCGACCACGGATGAGGATCTCTATGCCCTAGCCTAGATTCAGGAGAGGGCCGCAAGCCTCGCCTATTGGCCAATAATGTGACCCTTGCTTGGTCTGGGCTAGGGCTACAATGCCCTCTCTTGTGCCCAGCTAGGGTGTCATGCCCTCACCTAAACCAGGCTTGGGTGGTCAACCTTTGGATGGCCCAAAGTTGTAAAAAAAAAAATCCAAAGAAAGAGAAGAGGAGAGGAGAAAAGAAAGAGATGACAACAACAAAAAAGATCAGGAAATATATCAAAAAATTATAAAATTTGTTCATATCAATACTGGTCATACCATATGAAATTGCTAATGTCTAGGTTAACGATTTTCAATCAAAATTGTTTGAATTGACTATATTGGCAAAAACATCAAAACGTTTATATTTCAATTGGTACAATTAAGATTATGACTAAATTAACATAAATGCAATAAGTTCATAATTTTTTTGGTACTTTCCTCGCTAATATGGTGTTAAGTGGAAGAAAATGGAAACAAGGGCAAAACCACTAAAAACCTCAAATTATATCCACTATTATACATTTAGCCTAAAATATTTTTTATAATACTAGAAATTCCTAATACGTACTTGCGTAACACATTTATTCTTCATCAAAGTCCCATCAAAGAGGATTGTTAAAACTTTTGCTTACATTAACACCTAAAAGAAAATGTTATTGTTCGGCAAAATAAAAATGATATTATTTTAACTAAAAAATATGATGGAACCTTAATAAAAGATAAATGGGTCTTATAAATATAAGTTTTGAGTTTTTTTGGTCACGGAAAAAAACTTATGACAAATGTATCAAGGATCTTTTGTGGCCTTTTTTCTTCTTCAAACAGAAGGAAGCCAAGAAGGTCACGAAACACATCTCTTCTTCTTCCCGGGGAATTCAAGTCGATCTTTTCTTACAAACATCATTAGTTTTCTCAGAACATCATCGCGATTCGCGACCCCATTCATTCATCTCATGGATTAAAATAATAATAATAATAATAATTCTTGTCCAATTATTACTGCGCCCCGAAGAGATTGCCGGGCCGCCGAAAAACTCTCTCGCCACCATCGATTCATCGCCACTCGTCTGTCAATTTTGTCGCGCACCAGAAAGTTTTGGCCTCCATAATTCCCTCCACTCGCCGTGATTGCGGTCGTCGACAACACCCCCATGGCCGCCTCAATGATTTCCCGCCACGTGGCAGTCATCGGTGCCGGAGCCGCCGGCCTCGTCACTGCCCGCGAGCTCCGCCGCGAGGGCCACCGGGTCGTCGTCTTCGAGCGGGAGCCCCGCGTCGGTGGCACCTGGGTCTACACGCCCGGCACCGAGCGGGACCCGCTCGGGATCGACCCGTCCAGGCCCGTGGTCCACTCGAGCCTCTACAAGTCCTTGCGCACGAACCTGCCCCGCGAGGTGATGGGGTTCGGGGACTACCCGTTCCTGCCGAGGGCGGACGGGTCGGGCGACCCGAGGAGGTACCCGGCTCACGAGGAGGTGTTGGCGTACGTGGAGGATTTCGCGAGGGAATTTGGGCTTGAAGAAATGGTGAGGTTCGAGGAGGAGATTATGGGGGTAGGGAATGGCGGAGGAGGGTGGGAAGTGGAAGGTGACGTGGAGGATGAGAAATGGCGGCGGCGGCGGCAGAGAAGAGGAGGTTTTTGATGCGGTGGTCGTCTGTAATGGGCATTACACGGAGCCCGAATCGCCGAAATCCCCGGTAATTTTCTATTCAATCGGAGTAGCGAATTTAATTCGCGCTCAATGTAAATTTCAATGTGTCCAATTGGATTCAGCAGGCTATAGAAAGATTAGATTTTTGGTGGTGCTATTCTTGTTTTTGCTGGTGTGTCCTTATTGTGGTGTTGGTCATGCTTTGCACATAGCATGCTTGATTCGAGTTGCCGTGGATTATGATCAGCAACGGAAATGGAATGGTTGATCGGATTTGTCGCGCTTTAGGAGGTCTGCTAGCGCCGGCTAGCTTTGGTTCTTTACTTGACCAATCAAATGGAACAGAGTCTTCGATTTGCTCTGCTTTATTGAGCCGCGTCTTTCGGACGAGGAGGGTCTCAGACTCTCACTTAAACTATTTGCAAAATTCTTCTTCAATGAAGATTCTTGAACTCTATCTATCTCGGAAATTGCTGTGACTAGCTATGAACGCATTTGCAAAGTTTTCGTTTTCTTGATATTTGGATGAGAAGCTAGCAGAAAGGACCAAGAATCGGTTGGGAAAAGCATATCTTTTTACATACTATAACCGGTTCCTGAATGTCTAAAATGATCAGGGCCAGAGTCTTAGTTCATACAAAAACAATAAGAGGTTTTCCTCAAAATTTCTGTCCCATGGATGAATTAAATGTAGTATTTATCTGTTGTTGCTGGTTTGATGTTTTTACAATTAGCAAATTCGAAGTTAGCGGCAATCAAAAGTCCAAAGTGTGGACATTTTGACTCATCATCAGATTTCAGCTGTCTGAATTTTCTGGAATCTGCATCTGATCACCTTGTATATAGAGACCAATGAAGTTACAGCATATTAAAGAAAGTTCTCTCATTTTGCTCTTTATCATTTATGTGAGATAATAACTGAGTATGCAAAACATTGGCTGCATATTCTTGTCATATCTTAGCAAGGATATATGATCGACTTGCGGTATATTATGCCTAACCATAGAGAGATTGGCCCTATAAAGGGCCTTGTTCTTGGAGGAGTCGTCATTGCTTCTGTCAAACTGTCAAAAGAAATGAGTTCATTTTGATTTGGTCAAAATATATATCACGCCTATCATTCTTACTTTGTCATATCATGTTATAATCAACACGGATAAGCATACATCATGATTTTGGCCACTTTTGTGTAGGCATTGATCTGTGGCCAGGGAAGCAAATGCACAGCCACAACTATCGTACACCTGAGCCATTTCAGGACCTAGTACGTTTCTGGTGTCTTCTTCACCTAGTCTTGCGGTGTAGCTTGTCCTTTGTTAACTGTCTTAATATTTCTTTGTATTGCTATCACGCCCATATATTACAGTCACTTCTGTCTATAATAGTTTCGAACATGCTCTTGAATCTGATGTACTTATTATTTAAGCGGTTAATGTCGAATAGGGGTGCATAAAGACTGAAAGGGCTAAGATTTTGGGTCATTCATGGTTCATGATGGGGTGAACTGGGACTGCTCTGAATGACTGTTTCATAAGGTTAAATGCTCCCCTACTGAGTGAACTGCTCTATTCAGGAGTTGAAACAATCTGGCATTTCTTTTGTGTATGATGTTCAGAAAGCTAGATGAGTTTAATTCTTCCCTCCCCATTTCTTTTCAGTACGTTTTTTTTACCCCTGATCAAGATTGTCAAATTGCGTGCTTGTAAACAGAATTATATTTTTGGCTTCTCTACAGGTTGTTGTTTTGATAGGGAGTGCTGCAAGTGCCGTGGACATATCTCGGGACATTGCCCAGGTCGCCAAAGAAGTTCATGTGGCATCTAGATCATATGAAGTCGAAACTCTTGGGATGCAATCTGGCTACGATAATTTGAGGCTTCATCCCATGGTAATAGATAGGTCCACTGTCTTTCATCACAGTATTCTTTTGAAACTCGGTCCCTCAAGCAGTCTGTTCGATACGTTAATGAAGCCGAAGTAATTACAGATTGAAAAGGCCCATGAAGATGGTAAAGTCACTTTCCTCGACGGGAGTTCTGTAGACGCCGATATCATTCTCCATTGTACCGGGTATTCTTTCGCCAATCTTGCCTAAGTTTCAACGAAAAGGCGAACTGATGCCATTGAAAATGATGGAAAACAGAGCAATTGATGCTGGTTTCACTTCTTGTTTTAGGTACAAATATCATTTCCCTTTTCTTGAAATCAATGGGATTGTGACCGTAGATGACAATCGTGTCGGACCATTATACAAGCACGTATTCCCACCACATCTAGCGCCTTGGCTATCATTTGTAGGATTGCCATGGAAGGTTTGTACCAAGCACCGATCATCTTCGATTCCTGTAGTTGATTTCTTGGACTCTTTTTCTTGATCTTTGTAAATTATTCTCTTGACATGAATTTCCAGGTTGTTCCATTTCCCCAGTTTGAATATCAGAGCAAGTGGATAGCCGGTGCTCTGTCCGGTAGAGTCGCCCTTCCATCAGAGGAGGAGATGATGGAAGATGTAAAAGATTTCTACTCCCAACTCGAAGCTTCGGGCGTACCAAAGCGATATACTCATAACTTAGCCAATTCTCAGGTAAGCATTGTAGAAACACATGGTGAAATTTTCTACTTTCAACAGCTGAGACGATTGTTGAAGAATCATGTTTCGACATTATTGATAAGTTCATTCTATTTTGACTGGAGTTTGCACCTTCTTCTCCCTCTTCTTCTACAGTTTGAGTACAATGATTGGCTCGCGGCGCAGAGTGGATCTCGACCGACCGAAGAGTGGAGGAAGGAAATGTACTCGGAGAGTTCGAGGAAGAGGCGTGCCCGACCTGAGGCATACCGCGATGAGAAGGCAGATGAGACATTGGTTTCACAAGCGCACGAGGACTTCACCAAGCACCCTTCGCATCGATGATTTTGTAGTTGTGTTTCCTAATAAATAAGGGTGCCTAAAGGAGACCGATTGGTTGGTGATACGGCGAAAGCCAACAAAAAAGAAAATAAAAACATCTTGATTATCTTGTGCAATCAGGTAGAAAAAAAGAAAAAAAAAAAAAAGCAAAATCTCTCGTAAAAGAAGAAGCTCAGGGAATGCGAGGTATATGACCCTTAGATGGATCCGTTAACGTGATGGAATCAACGATCACGATCGCAAGTCGTCATGGCTCTTCCATGGTTGCACCAGCCGGGAATCGAACCCGGGTCTGTACCGTGGCAGGGTACTATTCTACCACTAGACCACTGGTGCTCCGTTGCGTTACTCCTACCTGCTTTTTTTATAATTATCATTTACATGCCTGCTCGCGTTCGTTTTCCCAAGCACCTCTCTTGAAATATGGGTTCTATCAACAAAATATATTTTAACTGTGCACGAAAATATTTTGTATTGACTCATAATTTCATGTGATGCAAACAATCATGTTTAAGAAGATTTTTTCAGATCGCTCATTTTTTTCCCCATGAGCTGCAACCTTGACCGGAATTCATTTAAGAAAAATAAGAAATTGGGAAAAATCTACGGATGCCCCCCTGAAATTAAGTCGGGAGAAGCTTTCTTTGGCGCACATGATTATTCCCACGTTGGCCTTAATTAAGAAAAAAGAAAAAAAAAGCTTAGAACTCACCATCAAAGGGCCGTACGGAGCAACCCCGGTTCACCTAGATTCCGACAAACCCCAAAAGCAATGTCGTCCAGGGAGACATCCTCGACACCCCCAGCGTGACAAAACCCGGCACGGTTAAAGCATGAAATCACCCCCCATAAAGGGAAAATAAAAGTACCGAGAAATTGAATTTCCGGCACCCGGTGGAGGGCCACGCATTTTAAAGGTTCCTGTAATTTTTCCTGGCTCTGCCAAGAACCAGTTGGCCTAAGAGGAGCCGGTAAAAATTGAATGCCCTCTGAGGTGCTCCCCCCCACCCCTGTCATCATGTTGTCCTCGCGTCGGGGCGGCAGGCCGCGAAGGCGAAGAGAGGAGGACGCGCCGCCGTGCCGGGCGGTCATCCCGAGGCCAGTCTGCATGATGTGGCGTACCACGTGACCGTAACAGGGCCGGACAGACAGGTCCTTAAGTAAGTCAGTAGCATTCAAGCAACCGATAACAATTCACCACGTTGCTCGCCCTGCCGGCCTCACGTGTCGATTTCAGGGAAGCCAATCTTAATAGGGATTTAGGGGAAAGAAACGTGAGAGCGAGAGTCGTCTATTTTCTAGGTTCGGTAGGGTCCTGGGGTCCCAAATTCATCAGTCCAATTTGAGGTCCCTAGGATTCCAGATTCGGGCATTCTTGGTCACAACCCCAACAGCCTTCACAGGAAACAGGACACTCCCAGCTGTTGTTCCTCGAGTGCTTTGACTCCAAATCTTCAGTTTCACAAAGCCATTTAATGTCGACCTCTCTCTCTCGCTCCAAATATTGTATTTCTCAATTATTTGAAGTTTCGATTGAAAGGAAATTTGCCAAACATGCCCAATTACTTGGAGATTTATGAGTTATTATAACATAATATAATATATGTTGCCAATGTTAGATATATTTTAGGAAAATATAGTCTTTGATCTTGAATTAATGAAATGATTATATTGAATATTTCCATACAGTTTAGGGATCGTATTAAACACGTACAAAAAATTTATGGGCTATTTTGAATAAATTAAAAGTTAATGAATCAAATTGCACGTGGAAGCCAAAATTCATAGACTGTTTGTGTCATTATTCCTGTATTTTACACAAGTGGCGCTATACATTGTCCATTTAGGAGACCAAAATAGTTGTGAGCTAGGCTATTTGCATCAAAAAGAAATTTTCCACTCACCATGTAGGCGCTATTTTTTTTCACGAATGTAATAAGCTAAGTTAAGATGTGTTAAGATGTAGATCTCAGAATTACATAGAGTTTTAGCTTAACCATCCACATGGGAACAAGCATACTTTCTTCATGAAACTCTATCCTAGCTTTAAACCAAGCCGGTTTTGATAACAACTACTAATTAAAGCATACACAACAATCGAGATATAAGATAAACTCGACAATCGAACATGAAAAGGGGGCACAACATAACAAGCTCAGTATGCAATCAAAGTCTCCACTAACTTTAGATTACACTATCGGTCCTTGTTTATCACATTATTTGGTATGTGAATTTGATTTCAAATCTTATACACAACCTCCCCTCTCGAGAGTCTCCACTAACTTTAGATTACACTATCAATTTCTATTCATCGTATCATCTTGTACATGAATTTGATTTCAAATCTTAGGCGCAACCCTTCCCCCACCCTAGGAGTCTCAACTAACTTTAGATTGCACTATTGATCCCTATTCATCGGATCATTTGGTATGCAAATTCGATTTCAAATCTTAGACGCGACCCAACCCTCCTTCTGCTGCACAAAAAAGAACTTCGGGAGCCGCCCCCCCTTGAATTATACGACTACCATTATTATCAGCAAATAATCTACACGCTTCGGAAGAAAGAAAAGTGGATTTGATTCCGGGTGAAATTATTGGCAAAGCACATTATTTTCTCCACCCCATTCCCAAAATTCTACCTTTTACACGCGCAGTGCGGCGAAGGGCCAATCCCCACGAATCAGCGAGCGAGCAGCAGGCCATCGAATCGCATTCAGCGCGTCTTGCTGCTTTTTCGAAAACCGTTACACAGACAGAATCCAACGGATCGAGCGATGCAGATCCGATTCAGCAGACACGAGAGACCGCACGAAATGCTGTCTTAGCTAATTTTGGTAAAAACTGGCAGGGTTTAATTAGCGACATATGTATATAATTGACAGCGGCAGATGCAACCATGCATGCACGCATGCATGCATGTTTCATTACAATGATGGTGATCGCTTTACAAAGGGGGAGCAGGAAACGAAGAGAGAAACCGGTGTGTTTCTTGTCAAAGCGCCAAAAATCCGGTCACCAGGTGTCTCCCTGGCCGTGTCCCCGGCCACGTCGTGGTCAGTACAGGGGCGACCGGTGAGGGACGCCCTTCCGCCGGCTCATGAAGCCGGCCACGTCCGTCGCCGGCAGGCACAAGAGTCGACCCGTCGTACCCAGGGTCTTCGGGGCCAGGCGGTCGCGCTTCCTCCTGACGAACTCAGCGCCCGGGGACAGGGGCGGCGAGATGTGTGAATCGAGGACCGAGTCGGGGGTGACGTGTCCGTCATCTTCCAGCTCTGGGAAGCCCTCGTCGTTGGATAGTCTGTTCAGTGATGGAAGGGGCCTGCGGCTGTGATCTTGGGGCCGTTTCTTGAGGCCAGTTCTTTTGGTCGTTTGGTCGTGGACCTGCATTTTCCAGACGAAAGATGAAACTCAACCAAAAAAAAGAAGAAAGAGAGCTAGTTGCTCGAGCTTAATTCGTTCACCGCTCGAACCAAACTCGTTTCTTCTCGAGTTCCGAGTAGCTCGACCATAATCGGGTCGAGCTCGAGTAATTGAATTCCGACTATAGTATAACGGGATCGGACCTTGCATGAGAGAGAGCAGAAGAGGAAGCCTTCTTGGAGGCTTCGGTCACAGGTGATGCAGAAGTTGCCTGAGCCTCTAAAAGGGCGAGACAATGGCCTCTGGTTCAAGAACACCACTTTCGCACTGTTCGTCGTGTATGGCTGTTTATCAAAACGATAAGTTCAATTGAGAAAAACACGGAGAACGATAGCCTATTTAGGTGCACGACTATGCGCAGAGATTCTGGTCTTACTTGGACGAGGGAACAGTCGAGTAGTTTCTGCGCATCGCCCACGCGAATGACATCGTGGTACACATACCTCCTTATCTGAGAAAAATCACAAAGAAACGATGAATTCAAGCAAAATTCAAGGCACGCCGTTTTTGGATTTAGAGGGGAGAAGTTTGTGTTGCGAAGCGAACCTGCAGGAGACGGTGATTGCGATGAGGAGGCAAGCAGTGAGGGCAAATGCTGGCGCAGCAATCCAAGCAAAACGTGTTCTTCTCGTTCTTCTTGGCACAGTCGTGAACCCCGCACGGATTGAAGAACTTCTCTCCGAGGAGAATTCGGAGCCACCGGGGAATATTTGAACCCCCACCACCATCATCACCAACCTGACCCCAAAAGAAGAAAAGAACAGGGCACGGCACCCACATGGAAAAGTCATTGACCCATCTCACAAGATCCTACAAAAAGTCGAAAAAACTTAAAATCTTGAAAATCTAGAAACAAAGTCACCATCTTTTCTCAGCAGAAATTTTTCTTCTCTGTTTCTGAAGACAAAGACAAGGCCGAGAGACTCGAGAACAGAACAGAGACAAGCTTCGGCTTTTGTCAGGCTTTATGCCAAGAGTTCCATGAGAGAGAGAGAGAGAGAGAGTGCGACGGGATTGGAGAAGAGTGCAAGCAAAAGAGAGTGGAGACGGCGCGGCGGTGGGGAAGTAATTTACTCCGCTTCTGTGATTACCAATGAAGAGCGGAAACAGGGGAAGTTGGAGGTTCATTTAAAGACGAGAAGCTCTGTTTTCTTTTTCTCCTTTTTTTATTTTTTGGCTTTAAACTTATTTCGCGCACTGATCGTGATGATCTGATTTGAACTTTCAAGAGAAGTCCAAAGCAAAAAATCTTTGCTTGCGCCGCTTTCACCCCCTAAAAGCTACAAACCCTAATCTACCATTCCATCTTCCCCGCCTATCATATCTTTTGCCCCATTTCTACCACTCCCGAGAGGATGTTGTTACTCCCATCATCACTTCTAGTCTAAAGTCTAATTTAGAAAACTCTCCGAAATTCATTAGATCAATTCGATCACGGGCTCAATTGCAAATTTAACCCTCCAATCTGTAATCGTGAGGGCGGAGACGAAATTCCAAAATCTTTCTTTCGAAACGGTGAAGCGAATGGCTATCGAAATTTCAATTTTCATAGGCCGGATTGGCGATTAGTTAAGGGGGGGCCTCCTGCTGCTGCTGCTCTCTGCTGCTCTCTGCTGCACCGTGCATTTCGTTGGGCCGGGGAACCGTGGAGTCAAAGTCTGTCTTTTTCCTCTCTCTGGAATGGAATGAATGACAGCAACGAGGAGACCGCAAAGACCAAACCAGTCCTCTTCCTTCTCCCTTTCTTCGGAGAAAACATTGAATAAAGTGTCGGAAGAAATGCTTTACTACTACTACTTCTACTGCTAGTGCTAATAATAATAATAATAACAATAATAATAATAAAAGAGACCGGTTTTCGAGACGACCACGGCATTTGTACATTGGCCAATGACCTCGGTACAGTAACGAGTGACAATTTGCAAGCTGTGGCCTATATTGCTTTAGGTTAGGGATTGACTCCTCTGCCTAAATCAGGGAAATAGTTCCGCTATGCAGAGGAAAAGCAGAATGAACGATTGAGGTTCTAGCCCTAGTTGTGGAATGTTGGGCTTTGATTCAATCTCGAAGTATTCGATTTATCGGGGATGAAGAATTGATTAAGAAAGTTACCGCGGTCGGAACACCCGATACGCCTTAACAAGGGCCCAAAAGGCCCTGTCTTAATGTAAATGAGCAAGTATATTCACAGAATCGAGCACATCAAATTAGATTACCGTGTTGTTAGAAATATTATTTCACTCGTCACTTGCTTTGAAAGGGAAACTTATAAAGCGTTCATATTTTGGGGCATCTCTTAAAAAGAGGTCGAAGTGAAGGGAAGGAGCTGTTGCAAATCTCGAATTTAATGGCTTTGGAGCATCACTTAAATATTTTCACTTTTGGGTTGTCCATGCCAGTATAAATCGATCCAGCATTTATGTCTTGAAAGGGACTTGAAGTTTCATTTTTTTCCAACCTCTAGAGAATGCATATAAAGTAGGGGTGATCAGTTCCTGGTTTGGTCCGGTTCCAAAATGGAACCGGGAACTAGACCGGGAGGACCGGTTTCCATTTTTTGGGACCATGGACCGGTTCCCATTTTCTAGGACCGTGGACCGGACCGAACGGTCCTAAGACCGGGAACCGAACCGAACCAATCCAGTCTAGTCCAATAGGACCGATCACTTAGCCAAAAAAAATTATTAGAAATATTATTATTTTAGGGTTTATTGCATTTTTTAAGAAATTTTAAAAATATATTTTAAATAGAAAATTGTCGGTCCAATCCGATTTCCCCCCGAACCGAGAACTGGACTGAAAATCACCGGTTCCATTTTTATGGAATTAGGAACCGGATCGATACTCCCGAGAGCCGAACCACACCGACCGGTCTAGTCCAGTCCGGGCGGTTGTCGATTCGAGCGGTCCAACGAGATTGGCCATGCCATATTGTTTGAATAATTCAACGAAGGAGAACTCGTGGGCATAGTTTCTCCGCACCATCAAACGATATGCAAACTTATGGTTGAAGCACTTGTTCATATTCATATGTCAAATAGGAGAAAATTGTCCAAAAAAAAAGTCACGCTCTTATCATATAGTGGCCAATTCAATCTAAGCTTTTTAATTTTGTTAATTTAGTTCCAAACTTTTTTTATGATTTGTCAATATAATCATTTCCGTCCAATTTTGATTAAAAAATACCAATGTGAACATTGACCATCCCAAGTAACACAAGCGTTATATCAACGATTTTCGATCAAAATTAATCAAAATAATTATATCAGTTAATCGTCAAATAATTTATAACTAAAATGACAAATTGCAATAGATTTGAGACTAAATTGAGTAAAATTTAAAGATTTTCTGGTCAATTATTCCATCAAATCATATTCATGGTATTTGAGGATGAAAAGAGAGTAATCAACTAATGAGTGATCGCGAGCTACGCAAGAAATCTTGGGGATAGTTCCTAGACGGTGCCCTGGTGGGATCGCGGAATTTATATCGCGCGTGACGAGCTCCCCACCGGTACGAAAACAGGACACGCCTCGAGCCGATGCACGGAAAGGGACTGTCCTCTTCTCGTGAAATCTGACCGCTTTGGACCATTTTGGGAGGGGTCGCTCCTCCTCCTCCTCGGGCGTGTCGAACCATTTTGGAAAAAGCACCCGGCTCGTGTTGGAGGACCACCAAGAATTTTTGCCTTCGTCCCTTCCCCGACTTGTCCAGTGTCCTTGGCATTGTCCCCCTACCACTCGGGCATTCGTCCCCCTTGGGAGACAGGAATAACAAGTACTTTTGAATTAATATCACAAAAAAAAAATCATCAATTAATATATCTGTGATAACAAAAAAACCCTAAATCAGTATATTTGAGATAGATTTAACCCCCGTTAATTTATGTTAAATTAAATTAATTGTGATAGATAGAGGGCTGTCGCATGTCATTTAACTTGGCAATTTGACAGTTTAAAAATAATCGACATTAACAAAATGTAAATTTGACCATGGGTAAGGTAAATTTATCACAGATTTATCAATTTTAGGTTTTTCGTGCTATTAATTAGACTGTTATTATGTATCTCCCCAGTGAATTGAGCACAAACGATAATCGAACCAACCATAATTCCATGTGCAATGAGAGCCGAACATAATTCCACGTGTCCATAGCTAGATTACAAATCAAGGGACATTGTCTAATCAATTTTGAACACATAGAACGGATAATAATTTAGTGCTAAACTTTTTCATCTTGTCGATTTAGTCTTAAACTTTTATGTGAAATCTTGATGTAGTTATTCAAGTCGATATTCGTCAGAAATAACTAACGTAATGGCATGTCACATAAAATAGTCAGCGATGATTTGAATGATGAGCATTGTATGGAACATGTATATATGGAGATTTTGTTACTAAAACGAGGATTTGAATGACGAGCTATTTGGGTTTTTACATTTGGCTAATTAAGCCAACTAATTGACAATATAAGAGCACATTTATTTCGGGAAAAATGAATGATTTGTAAAGTATTTTTTTTAAATTGATTGCTTGTATCACTTACAAACTCTTATTATATATCTCCCCAGTGAATTGAGCACAAATGATAATTGAACCAACCATAATTCTATGTGCAATGAGAGCCGAACATAATTCCATGTGTCCATAGCTAGATTACAAATTGGGGGACATTGTCTAATCAATTTTGAATACATAGAATGGATAATAATTCAGCGTTAAATTTTTTAATCTTGTAAATTTAGTTTTAAACTTTTGTGCGAAAGCTTAAAAGGTAATGGACATTTTCAAAGAGTATCTAACTCTAATTAAGTTTGACGTTAGTGTAATGGTTTTAATGAGCGGGGTGGCGATAACCGACGCTCTGCCAATTGTCGTCCTCCTATTGGTGGTGACGGATGAGTCCGGATCAAGTGCGAGAGAATCTTGGAATATCTCTTCATATGGGCCTGAGTTTATGTCCTTGGCGGTGACGGACTAGTCCGAATCAAGTGCGAGAGAATCTCGAGATATCTCTTCATGTGGGCCTGAGTGTATGTCGTTGAGATGGGGCCCATTTTATGGCCCAATTTAAAACAAAAAGGTCCATATTCAAAGAGACAATTTATCTCTTCTCAGGGCAAATTGAAAATGATGGCGTCTTTTTCGCAGAAAGTGAATGACTTAAATAATATTTTCATAAAAATAATAATTTATATTGGCTTAATTAGTCAATAGAAAATCATTTTCAATGTCAACAACATTTCATGTCTAAATAGTATCCTGGACAATGGAAATACATTAGTTTATTCGTTTTCAGTAAGCAATGCAAACAATTGGTTCTGGGAAAATATATTCAAAAAAATCATTCTTTTTTCACGAAACAAATTGACCCTTTTTTCAATTTTATCCATTGATTCCCATATTTTGCTTCATGTATTAATACTCGTATACGTGTAATTTAAACAATTGCTAGAAGGTGAGAGAGGTCCATCTCTCTTCTATAGTGTGTAGTGTACTGCTAGAGCAAAGGCCCTTGTCATGAGATATTGTATTGATCGCAACTCACCAGGCCTCACCTAATTCTCGATTGCTAACGCTTTGCTACAATTGTTATTTATGATGGTTGGTAGCTTTGCCTTTCAATGGCCCGATTGAGCTTTCATCACTATCAATTATAGAGATTGCGAAATGCGATTCTCCAAATTTTTCTTTATGATAACTGTCCTTCGTGTCGGTATAATAAATTGGCCCTTCAACTTTGGGTGCGTTTGTTTCGCTCAATACTTCACGATAAAAAAGGAAAATATTGTCCATGGAAATCATTTTCTAGAAAAAATTGTCGGTTTTCTTTTGTTTGGTGATTTAGGAAAAATAATTTTCTTCTTGCCAAAGGAGAATTTGTTTTATCCTATCTAAGCTTCTAGGTTTTCATGTTATGTATCCGAATGCCCAAAAATTAGAAAATAATTTCTTAAAAATAGTTTTCTTCAAATATTTGGATCCTTATTTTGATTTCATTGCACGCAAAAGAGTTATATGTGCAAATGACTTATCCACGTGATCAGTAAAATTTCGTATAAAACTGACCAATAACATATCTAAGTTAGGTGAGTATTATTGATAAACGATCCTTAATTCTCACTAATAAAATTTTAATATCAACATATTCAGAACTAATTTCAATACGAATATTGTAGCTTTCCCCGCAACAGCCGACTCTATGCAAGCAATGTGGTCAAGGAGCTCCATTGACTTGCTATCTTGACTTATCAAGTTCACATAGACATAACAATAATAAAAAAAAATTAGTTGGCAAGTGCAAAATAAAGATCAAACATTAGTAAAATAGCAAGACAAACTTTGGTACATAGACATTGAACCATCTTCCATAACCTACTAACCCACTGAATATTCTATGAGATATGGCATCGAACGGCATTGTCACCATGATTTGCGTATCTATGATTAACTATTGAAAAAGTGATTAATATGCATATCTTTTTTTAATGGGAAAATAATAGGAATGGTTCTCAAACTTTGGTTCAATGTATAATATCATTCATGAACTTTTTAAATTCGTTTAATGTGATTTTTGAACTTTGATTCACTATGCAATATGATTACTTAACTTTTAAACATTTTCATCTAGTTTATGAACTACATTGAACATTGAAAAATTAAAAATTTAGGGACGACATTATACATCGGACAAAAGTTCAAGATCCATTTGTGTTATTATCCCTTTTTAAAATCATTTCATGTGAAAGTTCGAGTCCCTACATTCTAAGGTAAAAAAGACAATCCAAATAGTTTAAAACTATTGAAGCACGGCACCATAAATGTCATATCGGACAAAATACGCAAATGTTGTAGAGAGATTTAGAAGATTTTTGGTGTAAGATTAGAAAAGATCGGGCGGGACAAGCAGCTCCATCGACTAGCTGTTCATATAAGGCGGAGCAAACACAACTAGACAGATTTAAGAAAGACAACTTAATATGAATAGAGCAAGTTTTTGGTTCAAAGTTAGATTCCTTTGAGCTATATAAAAGGAAGAATTAGGTTTGAAGTTGGAGGATCATTTGCAACATTTTTCCTAATTCTCTTTCCAATTGTGCGTATTCGTGCTCTAATTCCAAAGAGATTTCGGCGAAATTTCGATTTTCGTTTGGATCCAACGGCCACTTCTCTGTCTTCTTTCGTGATTATAAAGGCGAGGGTAGCATCTAAATCTTATTGGGTGAATTACATCAGTGTCGATAGCTTCCGTATTTGATCTGTAGCAGCAATCTTCTGGACAAAGAGCAGGACCATTCGCGTATTGATCCTCATAGACGATAACAAAAAGTCATGAGTTCCCAACCCCAACTACTAAAATGACCTTAACTTGAGCACCACTAAACTCGGTGCAGTCTTCAAACGTAACTTCAAGGTTAGGAGTTAGGGATGAATCGGTTTAAAACCAGTTCGGCTCCTGATTCTACCCTAAAATCGTCCTCCTAGGGTAGAACTGGCTGTTTTAGGGTATAGAAATGGGGAGCCAAATTGGTCAAGGTCGGTTCTCGATTTTTCGAATTGATCCTCATGTGAAGTGGTCTTGAACCTACCAGCTAAGGCTGGTTTCTAGGTTGAATTGACCCAAATGATCATCCATACAAACAATGACAAGACTTGCTTCATATCAATGCAATGCATGTGCAATATTCGCCATATCCGATCATCATCCTAGTCCATGCCTAGACAAGTTGAAACAACTATTCGACGGTTTCTCGTTAAAATTTTTTTATGATGCATATTGAGATGAGGAAAAAGAAAGACACAAGGCTTGGTCAAAAACACGATCATACTAATATAACTCATCCACCTAACAATTCGCAGAATGGATAACTTACCAGGTGGGGGACAGGCCTTTCTAGCTCCTATAATTCTCATCTACCAACCTAACCAAGCCAACTTCCAATTAATAAACAAAAACCTACCCGAAGCTGACTTTCATTCTCAACTAATTTCTAACCTTGGAAACAATCGACCCAAATTGCAATCCCCAGTTGACATTAAGACGTTCTTTTCTTTATCGTGCAAGCAATACATGGTTCGGCCGATGGATTTGAGATCACGACGAACGCACATAATTTCCTTTTCTTTTCTTTTTCCTTTCTAATTACCGCCTTGGTTCTCTTTGAAAAATTCACTGCCATTTCTCAGAATACGGTCGCATTACGTGATGGGACCCCCGGATTAAACAACTGAAGGGAACAGTAACTAGGTGGATCCTGAAAAAATTTCGGAGAAAACAAGGAAAAAGGGAAAAAGGGACAAAGGACAGCAGCCCCAGTTCTCCAATGCTTGAATCTCCAGCTCTAAGAAAATATCGCTCCTTCGTTTGGTCACTTCACATGTTGGCGCCATTCATTTATGAGTAAATTAATAGGTGGGAAGGGTCGGTAACACCCTTTTGCACAGGTCTCACACTTTCCTATGGAATAGCTTGTCGCTATTCACGATCCAAAGGTTTGAGTAGACCGATCAAATATGTCATAAATTTATCTATTTAATCTAAAAAAATTCATATACGATGAATTGAATTGTTATATAAATTAATTATATTGAGCAAATGAGTTTAAACGTAATATCAATATTAAATATATTTATAACTTATTTAGACTTGATTCATTTTTATAATTATCTCTTATCCTCGATTGATTTAATGTTAACTCACTCCACACTATTATTTCGATTGTGGTATAAGTTTTTCTAAATTCAGTTAATTATAGAAATGTTTTAGCACATGAGTTGGGCATGAATCATTAAATTTGCATTGATAAAGATGGATCAAGAAATGTTAAATGGATTAATTTGGACCGGACAAATTTTGACCCAACTTGATAGGCAAATCCATTCCCATGATCCCATCCTAATACTAAAAGCAAAAGAGTACTTGATGTCGTTATAATCTTTTAGAAACTTGTTTGTGATGTGAATTGCACTTGTGATCTTGCTCAAGACATGTGGCCTCTTCGTCCCTAATCCTGTTTACCTAGATCGTGTGATGCTCGGCTTAATTGTGCTTCGAACAAGACACGGAGGGGGGGCATGAGGAGACAATCAAGTTGACATTTTTATGGTTTAAGATAATGAAAGATAAACAACGCGCTGATGCAAAACACAACATGGATGGAGGATCCGAGTGCCTAATTCTATGCTGTATCGAATAGGGTGACTCCACACGTCCCTTCGACTTGCGATGGTGAATCGTGGGGAGACGTAGCCGCTTCAAAATGCTGAAAGCCTATCAAGCATTCGGCTGAATACTAAATTATCCTTACTAGTTCTTATATTTTTGATTTTGTCCTTGGTTATTTTTATTTATTGAGAAAGGAGGCAGCGCGGTCCGGCGAAGGGTTTAGTCTAATTTTATATATACTCCTTAAAGTCTATTGCGAAAGTTTTTTTTTACTAAATGCACATTTAACTTAAAGTCAATTTGTAAAGAAATTTTACCAAACATAATTATATTTTCCCAAATAACTTTGAATTTTCAACATTTGTATTGGATCGAAAGCCCATTTGCAAAGCTAAATCAAATTGGCCCTTTCTCCTTCGTCGGATAGATTCGTCAAAAATCGTTCCTTTTTACGCCTTTTTGCTGCTGAAAATCGATTTTACCAGAGATCACTCGTCCTTGGGAACTCAGGGAGCATTGCACGACTCATCCCTGCACGCGCGCACGGACGCTCTTAAGAACTTCTCGTGGGGGAGAGAGAAGGGGGAGGGAGAGGGAGAGGGGAGCGCATTGGAGTTTGCTCAGACTTGGGTTGGCATAATCGCCCCCCACCCTTTTATTATATTTATATAGTTGTTTTCTCGTATTCATCCTCTTCGGACCCTCCAATGATTTCAGCTATAAGACCCAAATCGCTGTCTCCCCATCGCTTCTCCATCCCTCGATCTCTCTCTGTAATGGGTTGTTCGAGCATGCCTGTTCTCTCGCAATAAGCCGAAAGGGGTGAAAGAAAAAATCCGGACTTTGTCTCGCCACAGCACGCAGCGCTCCGGTGTATGCGCATTGAAGACGTTGCAGACATTGTGTTTGTTTGTTGTTCCGAGAGAGAGTGAGAGAGAGAGGGAGAGAGGGGCTCCAAGTGATTTTTTAAATGGCCAATGCGTCTGGGCTGTTTTCTCCTTCCATACCCACCCCGAGAATCAAGATTCAGCCTGCGATAGGAGTTTCGCGATCTGGGTCTTGCTCGAATAAGGTCGTGCTGGGGCGGATACTGTGCGGCAGCACCAACGAGAAGCATGCTTCGGGCGTTGTGTCTTCTGAATCTCGGGTGCCTAAGTGAGTACTGATTGGGTCTGTCTGCGTTGACAATGCTTCTTGATGCAATTGCAGTAGCGAGGAGTTGTATCAGCTTAATTGAATTATGTTTTTTTATGATGTTGCAGTAGAGTTGATTGGTGAAAAGGGGGAAATATGTTTAGCTGTATCTGTTGTTATTTTGGTCTCCTTGTTTCATCAAGCTTTTCTTCTTAATCTTTTAATTTCTGTCAAAGCCTGGTAGAATTGGAAAAAGAGCGATGGTGTTGGCTAGATTAGCTCATGGGTATGGTCTAAAGGGTTCCCTTTGCTTTTTGATTTGTTTGTGGCTGATGCATGTCTATCAGGAGAAGAGGTGGGAACATTTGAGCAAGTAGAATAGATACTAAATTCGTTTATGGGATCGAGTGGTCTTGCATCACGACAATGGCGACTGAAGTGTACTGTTCAATGACTATGTTGAGCTAGTTTTGGCGGTTGCATGGCATTTCAGTCTATTTGAATTTGTTCAAAATGCTATGAGAAGAGCTTAGATGATTGTTGAGACGAATAAGTCCTCGAAACAGCTTGATCTTTTCTATGATTTGTGAGGGTTTTCTTTCTATAGATTGTACAGTACACACCAAGAGAAAGTTAGGTTCTGAAAGCAGTTTGGTGGAATACATGTATTTCAGTTCTTCTTTTCAAGCAATCTGAATGCAGCTCCTTTACAAATGGAGATTAATGATAAGCCTTTGTTTCAATTGTTTGAATTCCTGTTGTTTACTATTAAGTTGATAACAGACAGTGGATTTTATCTTGTATTATAGATGAGCAAAGAAGAGAAACTTCAATCCATACAGCTGATACAAGAGCTTGTTGTGCTGTTAAGTTTCCTGATTAAGCATCTCGAATCATTTGACCAACATTTTGTATGATTGCTCCATGGAAGTAGGCTTTTATGCTTTACATACCTCTATGCTAAAGGACAAGGCCTGCACTTAAAACCCAATCAACCCTGAAATGTTGAGTCCTGCCTTGATCACATGCCATCTGTAGATGGACACAGACCTGGAATGGCATATGCCATAAACTGGCCTTGTCAATTTTCATTAGCTGTCAAATTCAGTTGAAGGTAAATGGAGAATTTATTGTGTCTAAGTGGCTGATTATGCATCCACATTGAGGGCAGTTTTATCAAGTAGCGCAAAGTTGGAATTTGTAGCTTAAATTTTGAGGAAGTGGTTCTTTATTTTGTTAACTTATATGTGTAAACTAAAATTTTGAAGGGTCATTGGTAAAGGCTGCAAGCTAATTGGATGCGGCTCAGCCATTCCAACTCTTCAGGTTTCAAATGATGATCTTGCAAAAATTGTCGACACCAATGATGAATGGATATCAGTTCGCACTGGGATCCGCAATCGACATGTTCTGTCAGGTTGGTTCTTGCAGATGATGCTGCCGGTATTTGCTGCTTTAGTTCTAAGCTAAAGAAGAAAAGTTGATCTCCTTACAGATTTTGGATGAACTGGTCTAATCTTGCTTTCTCCACATACCTTATCAAGAAAGATTGGATTGTTGGTTTTATTTATTTTCGTCGTTTTGATTCATACAATCAGATGCAGACGTGATTTTACAAAATTGTGAATGAAGATCCAGCTATCATCTGCAAATTTATCTGCTTATGTCACCTCTGTTTCCTTTATTACTATTGACTTTGGATTTAAGTAAACACATTCACCGTTTTGTTCCAAGGGTCTGGATCTTACTATCTTATGCATGTGGTGGCTCTAAGGTTGATAGCTGCAGTCTTACAATTTTGTCAATGCAGGCAAAGATAGCTTGACAGGTTTGGCTGTGGAGGCAGCGAGGAAAGCTCTAGAGATGGCACAGGTTGATCCTGAGGATCTGGACCTAGTCTTACTGTGCACATCTACGCCAGAGGATCTTTTTGGCAGCGCTCCTCAGGTACATCCATTCTCGTTGCGTGCACTTTGTCCTTTCACATTTGCGTCTGTCTCGGTTGAGTATGATTCCTTCATCTCACCTCTGCTAAGTCATAGAGAGGATTATAAATTCAATTGGGGGGGACCATTATGTCTTGGTGTAACCATAGAAAGGTCGCAGTTAGCACAAGCCTTGATAGTTCTTGGTTATTCCTTTAATGAGCTGCCTTCTTTAAGAAGTCTTTTCCACCTCAAGTGTTTACCTGAACAATCTCATAAGACAGTCTTGTGCACTATGTCTATTTCAGATTCAAAAAGCACTTGGTTGCAAGAATAATCCTTTGGCTTACGACATAACAGCTGCATGCAGTGGATTTGTGCTAGGTCTGGTCTCAGCTGCTTGTCACATCAGGGGTAATGTAAAATGCATTTGCGTTTTTAGAATTGTCTACAGTATGATTAACATCTTTTTTGGCTAGTTACCATCACCAATAATCTTCTTGATTAAAATGTATTTGAAACTGCAGGAGGCGGGTTTAACAATGTCCTAATTGTTGGCGCGGATTCTCTTTCGCGTTATGTTGATTGGACTGATCGAGGGACATGCATTTTATTTGGTGACGCTGCAGGTGCTGTAGTGATGCAGGTGATTTCTGTATTGGGCTGCATGAGGAATATCCATGCAAAGCTTGTGCAGCTCTTTAAATATTCTTTCTTCTGGCATTGAAATAATGTACTTTCACTTTATAAAGGTTCATTAATGCTGCTGTTGTCATCATCCTCATTGTATGTTATTTTAATACTTACATTTGACATATGATTTAGGTCTATTGCCTGTCTCCACAAGGATGTGGTAATTTGTTTGATCTTATGATGCTTCATTTCCCTGTAGCTTGTATGTATGATCGAAGAGAAATAATCCAGGTTCCTCAAATCTTGCTTCTTGAGTGTTTTTTGTCCAAAAAGCTTAAAGGACTGACAATTTGAGGAGAATGATAATGGATGTTGTTTAATTAATGGAATATATTCTTATGCACTGCACGAAGTCAACTTGAGTATAATGTCTTTGTTTGTCTTTGTAGCTTTCTGGTGCAAGCCTGCATTATTGTATGCATTGTAGAACACGCTAATGGCATATATCTTAGCAGCTGAACTCCTTTTACCTTATTTAGACTGCTTGTCAGTCTGCTGTTCTGTTGTATGAGGGATTTTTGTACAAAATCTAATTCAGCTTAACCTTGTTCATGCCTCTAGCCAATTAAACATCAGGAGCAACTAAAATTATCTCATACTTTACTTCTCTGCAGGCCTGTGAAGCTGAGGAGGATGGTTTATTCGCTTTTGACTTGCATAGTGATGGAGATGGTCAAAGGTACTTCTTTTCCACAATCTTCCTTTCATCACTTTCTGCTAGGAATACAAGTTTTTAGAACCTTAAATTCCATTTTGCAGGCACCTAAATGCTTCTTTCAAGGAAAACGAGACTGACCATGCCTTGGGTACTAACGGTTCGGTAAGAGATTTCCCTCCGAGGCAATCCTCTTATTCCCACATCCAGATGAACGGCAAAGAGGTTTTCCGTTTTGCTGTGCGCTATGTGCCACAGTCAATCGAATCTTCCCTTGAGAAGGCCGGCCTTACTGGATCTAGCATCGACTGGCTGTTGCTTCACCAGGTATTCTTCAAATTCCTGACTTAGCCATAGAAGATTGGGATTTCATGTGAAAATTTTGCACTCTAGTTATGTCATCCTTCTCTTTCTTTGATCATATACGTGACTGAATGTGTCGTTATTGCATTCTCTTGAAATGAAACTATAGCAATGGCTTACTTTGAATTCTGAGTACGTAGATACATAAACATGTGAAAAACAATGTAGTCAGATTCTATGGATTACTTATCCAAACGAGAATGGGAGAACTGTGGAAACTGACAGAGATGATGCAGGCAAACCAGAGGATCATTGACGCTGTAGCAACACGTTTGGAAATCCCTCAGGAGCGTGTCCTATCTAATCTGGCAAATTATGGTAACACAAGCGCTGCATCGATCCCCTTGGCCTTGGATGAAGCTGTTCGTAGTGGAAAGGTGAAGTCAGGCCACATGATCGCGACTGCCGGTTTCGGAGCTGGCCTAACTTGGGGTTCTGCCATTATTAGATGGGGATAAAGCTTTACACCTTCCAGTAATCTATCAATGACTGAGCTTAAGAGTCCAGATATTGCGCAAGGCAATCGCCAGATTCTTGCTTCCAAATTACGCAAATTCTCTTAGGAAGGTAGCAATTTTGTTCCTTTGAACTCCGACGATTCAAAATAAAATTGTATTTTTGTCCTTCAACTCTTGTGAAACTCTTGTATGCATTTCCTGTTGTTGGTCTTCCAACACAGCAAAGCTAGTGACAATCTAAATTATGCAGTTAAAGAAAAGCTCTTTCATTTTGCACTCCCAGCGTTAGTTCTCTATTTCCCCAGTTATTATCGTGAGCCTATCAACGTTTGAGCAAAAGAAGGGCGCATTGCACAAATGGTAATTCTGCAAGAAAGGATATATGTTTGAATCTTTATTGCTAGTCAGATACACATATAATGTAGCTCTTTATGCAATTTCGCAGTCAATAAATAAGTGCGGACAAAAAATTGAGGGACAACAACAAACGAACAAGAAAATTACAAATAAGCACAAGAACGTAGTAACTCTACTCCCAAGTTAGTGAAAGCTCAAACTGAAACCTCTTCAAGTCTTGCTTTGATCCTCTTCAGAGTACCCTCAACTGCAATGTCGAATGCATCCATCTTAGACCTGAAACCAGGTGAGCCTCCATGTTTTCTGTACATAATTCTCGGTATCATTTCCACGACTTTCTCTCTCATCTTCTTCACTTTCTCTATCGGTATCCCCATCAGCACATCGACTATCCTCAACCCTTTGAACACCACCTCCTCCTTCGGTATCGACACCGAGAACTCATCGAATTCTTCCTCCGGCATATGCCACCGGTACTGCGACCTTGCTGATTGGTCCTCAAAGAACACCGGGATGCACCCCGCAAGGAGCGCATCGAAGGTCGACCTCCGCGTCGGTGTGTCCCCAGGAGGTTGCAAGCAGAATGTGGCCTTCAGCATCGGCCGCATGTACCGGATGGGGTTGTGCTCGCAAATGCCATTCGAGCAATCCACGAAATCACAGGTCTTCGCATAGTACCCATTGTCTGACCCGGGAGCTTCTGTCCCATTTTCGCACTCGAGCCTGATGCTCCTCCTGATGTTGGGGGTCGCCGAGATGCCGCCACCGCCGGCAAACAGCATCAGCGCAGTGCGGCGAGACCGGCGGACCCTGGCCACCCACGACTCGAGGAAGGGGGAGTCCGGCGGGTGGAACGAGCTCGGGTAAGGAATGGCTTGCTCCTGCCAGGGCCAAGCTCTGGCCTCGAACGTCAATGCGGTGACGTTGAAGAACTCGGGCAATTCAAGAAACGAAGTGCCCCAAATGGGAGGGTCGTTGGACAGCGGCTGCGAGAAGTCCCAGGCGGGTCGGGCCATGACCAGGAAGTGGTCGTGACCCGAACGCCTCTCCCAGATGCCCGGCTCGTTCGCCCTCAAGAAGCGGTACAGATCGAGGCCGTGCTCGGCGCTGGAGTTGACGTCGCGGCCGTAGAGGTAGCGGAGGGCGTCGAGGCCAGCGTAGTAGGGGAGGAAGATGGCGTCGGCGAGATCCGGGTCGGAGGTCAGGCAGGGGAGCTCGAGGACGCGGCGGTGGAATACGAGCTCGAGCATGAGGGGGTCGGTGCGGAACCAGCTGCGGGAGCGGTTGTGGGTGGGCTGGCCGAGGCCGTGGTTGGCCAGGTACGGGCAGAGGTTGTCGAGGAGCGGGTAGTCGGCGCAGGTGGCGAGGAGGTCTAGGTTGAACCGCGGCGGCAGGCGGCGGACGTGGATCCGGCGCCCCGAGCAGCCGTCGGGGACGGCGGCGGCGGTGGGGTCCGAACGGGCCAGACCGAGGACAGAAACGAAGAGGGCGAGGAAGAAGGACACGGCGGTGGCGGTGGCCATCGAAGGGAAGAGAGCAGAGTCGATCCGGCCGGATCTTCCCACCGCCGCCCAGCCACTTTCCCAATCGTGGGTCAGTTCGATCGAACTCAAAGTTCCTACCTTTATCTGTTTCTCTCTCCTCTCTTTCTCTCTCTACTGTGGCTTCCTTTCTTCTTTTAACTGTCGGTGGAGGAAACGATGGAGGACGAAGACGACTCTGTAAAAACTGCCTGAAAACGCGGCGGCCTTTTCTTGCTTCTTCGTGAAGGACCAGGGAGGAGTTAAAACTGCAAAATTTTCCAGCACAGACAAAAGTCGTATGTGACTTTAATGAGGTGGATCTTGAGCTTGACGATGATTAAGGTGGCCATGATTAGCTGTTGGACTGTCGTTAATTGAAGGAAACATCAAGATGATTAAGAGTGGTAATGATTGATGAGGCTTTAACTCGTCATGAAAAGGAGCTTATGATAGATGTAATAGGTAGATCCAATGGATGAATTGGAATCGATTTGAGTTGAATCGAAAATAGTCTAATTTAAATAAATTCATTTAACCTAATTTTGACCTATTTTCCCTAATGACCAATACCATATTGTTAAAACATTTTATATTTAACAATTTTCGAAAAATCTAAGTCACGCGTGAGAGATTAAGGGTCAGAAAAATTAGAAAGAGAGTGATAAAAATTTGTTATGTTCAAATAAGTTATAAATTCATTTATGATCCATTTAATACACATATTATGTTTAATTCATTTATAATCCATTTACGACCCATTTAATACTCATATAGGTTAAGAAATTAATTAGCGATCCATTTTGACTGGTCTAATCATAGGTCAGGGGTGCATTCGCAGATTAAATGAATTTGATCCTCTACTTTGCTAAGGAGCAGCTTCTTGCTCGAAGAAACTCATACCCGAATCGGGAAAAACCCTTCTCAAGCCGTGTGAACTGCCCTGTCTTGGTGTATCGAGTTAGGGCCGGAGCCAGAATTCGGGGCACGACGAATTGGTTCTAAACAGGTAATGATCAATTACAGAGGTCCAGAATGTCCGAGCTCATTGCGAAGGGCCACTAAAGATTTGGGCTCATTTCTAATTCGATTCAAGCCCTCCCGCCCGAATGCAGTCTTGTTCGTAAAGGAGGGGGAAACCCGCCCACCCCCAAGCCCAATCTTCATGCAAATGGTCGCTAATTATCAGGCTAAACATGCTTCACGTGATCACTTGGCGTGTTCCTGTTCATGTATTACAAAACCAAGGAGAACAGTGAGGACCCATTATTCTACTGATCTGCTCGCTCGGTTTTCGGGATTTTGAGGATACTGATCGATCGCTCCTCTAGGGTTCAACAACGTGAGAGATCAGGTGGGAATCTTGGACTATAATTTAGCTCTCCAGGATCTCTCATTAGGACCCCAATGACGACAAGATTAGGTCCACTAATTATATGTTCGGCCATGTGGTTTCTGAACTATCTTATTAAACCTGAGCAGCTCTCCTCCTGAACCAGTCGCAAGACACAATTGAGGGGCATCATCTGCTGATCTTTATCTGCGTGGAACTCGTGCAAGATTTTTGTAATCTGGTCTCTTTGACATGGATGGGAGGTTTTCGTTTTTGGTTCTTCTTATCCGCAAAGGGATGATTTTTAAATGTAGAATGGCAGATGTATTAGAAAAGAAATTTTATTCCGTCCATTGGTAATAAAAATACGAGAAATGCTTAAATGATTGTTCTTAATATGACGTGAGAATAACAATTTGTTTTTGGCTTAAAAAAAAAAAAAATAAAAATGTTATGAGATCCACTATTTAAATAATTCATGTCTCAAAATAAGTCGTCACATCCACGGTAGCCTAAACACTATCTTGCTAGCAAAATCCTAAAAGAATCATTTCATGAGTAATGTTAGGCGACAGATTTTACCTTGAGTGACAATTCAAAGTCTCATCATAAGAAATTTAGGGTTTGTGAAGAGCGTTAAGTTGATACTATTGAGTTGAGAAAAAACCTAACCAACCCAATTTAGAAATTCAATGAAAATCCATAGGTTGTGTTTGGTGGACCGGATATAACTCCGGATAGGACAATTTTTTATCATATTTGGTGTTTGGGAGAACACTGGATTTGGATAAAATAATTCCATTTAGGGGTATATGATAAAATCGGATAGGATATCTAATATGGAAAAACTGAGGAAAAAAAGAGAGGAGAAAAACCCAGTGGACTCGCGTCACCGTTCGACGTGGTTGCCACTAGGTTTGCACATCTCAATCGATCTCTCCTTTTGCCGTCGGCTCACCACCGCCGCCGTCAACCTCAAATGCCATCGCCTAAGATCGCTACTTCTAGCTCCGTCACGTGCAGCCATCCAAAGTGTTGACTTCCTCCAACATGTTTTAGTTTTCTTTTTTCCTTGACGGAAGGCCCCATTCTATCTGTGAAAATTTACGACGCTAGTCATCAAGAGTTTCTATGAACATTGCTCTTATTTTCAACCATTCTATGCTTTTGCTTCGATCTAAATAAAAATAGGCGATGGTTAAATTGATGGGCTCACCAAGAAGAATTCATGTTTACCACCCATTTAATTTGGCAATGATGGGTCATTGATGGATCATCGAAATGGGATTGTTTATTGAAATCTAATTTTGTTTCTTGGGACATTTGGATCTACATCTTGTCTCTATTTAGTACTCTATTCTGCATTCTCAACAAGTTCCTTGGGTAACAAAGTTGGCGGTTTTATATCTTTCCTTTGATTTTCAATTTTGGGTGATAGTTTGTTTAACTCTATCTAGAAGAAAAATTTTACAAAGAAAACAAAGGATTTGAGTTAAGCTATAGATGACTCAAGTATCGGTTTCAGAGTATTAACCCAAAAAGCGACCAACGAAGAAGGAAGGTTGAGCAACCAAAATGAGAGAACAAAGAACTGCAACAGTACACACCACATGTGGAATCATTGATCTCCCATCATTTCCGGAGGATGAAGATGATGATCTATGTTGTCTCATCTTCCATCGTCACCGACTGTCCATTTATTTCAAACTTTGATTTGGGCTTTATTTATATTAATCCATGTTATATCCAGACATTAACAAACATTGCATTGGATACTTCATATTTTATCCAACATTATCATATCTGGTAGAAATGTCCTAGTGATCAAACGCAGCCGTAAATTTTCCCCACCTTTGTCCCCGATTCACGGCAACTCGATGCCTTAAAAAGAGCAAAACACACATATTATACACAAACAGCAGACATGCAATGACAAATGGGGCATCGTGAATCTCAAGTCCCCTGACCTATCCTTCCCTCTTTCCAAGTCTATATGGCTACATGCCAGATTTCTTTGTTGACTGAAACGAGGAAACTGCTGTGTTTGTGTCATTATTATCTAATATCCCAATTGCTGTCTGGCTCAATTGATATATTTAGCATGCATAATGCCAATGAGGAGGCCGATGACCACGTTTTACACCAGTGATGATTCCCTAACTATGCTCCTCCAATAATGCACCAATGTGGTAGTTGACGGAATCAAGATTTTTATTAAGCTCAATGCAACACGAGCTTCTAGACAAAAGGAGAAACCACGAGTTCTCTCCATGACTGAAAGTCTATGATGAAAACCCTTGCCAGGTTTCCTTGTTTCAGCAAACGTCCAATCCCAGACGAAGAAGGAGCCCGACAGGAAAACGCTCGCATAATTGAATCGAGTTTGTCGTACCCAAGCTCGTTAACTTGTCATATGCTCCCGAAGGAATATGCATGCATATTCCCCATGGACTGAGAAATTTGATGCGATTCGCGTCTTTGTAGGCCCAAGGGGGACTCACTTGCCATAATGTTTGTGGCGAGTTGTACAATTTTGTACATGCATGGAGCCTTGGACGTTTGGGGGACAAAAGACAACCGACATTTAATTCATTTTGGTTATTCGCGTGAGGGACAACAAACATTAAATTGGCTTCATTATTCACTTTGGATGTATATATATGTAGCACCCTGTAGATGAAATGTCCACACAAGCTTCAAAACGTCCGTTTTTGCGAGAATTATTGAAGGATTTCCATTATTGTCTTCGCTGATTGTTGTTTGGGAGAGGTATTTTCCTAATCTTTTTCCCAGGATCTGTGTTCTTTTGTTGACCGAAAGAGGGTCAAGTGTGAGGTACAAGAAAAATCGAACTACTTGAATTATAAAAATGTGCATGTTGACTTCGTGCATGATTTCGCCATTGCATCTTGATTTCGACACTTACTGTTGCTCCCCAATGTCAAACGATTTGGTCGTTCAGACGAAAAACAAAGCGTTCACGGTTGTGATATTGACAATATCTATTGTGCCAAGAAACTTGGAGACGTTGCGTGCTTTCTTAAGCATGGTATGAAAGGCATTTGAAGGCAGTAATATGCGAGCCCTAGTTCTACCTCTGCATGGGACAACACTAGAATAATTTTAATTAACTTGTTGCAGAAAGCGAAGTTATTCCCTTTGATGTCACTGATGATGCTCTGCAAGAAATCGATGGTCTTCTCCAGAGATCGGAACTTGAAACCCTAATTTGCTGCTTGTTCTATCTTTTGTATGCAAGCATCGAGATCAGAAGATTGATCAGAGAAGCAAACATGTACGTTTTGAGAGTTTAATACGACCCCATGTCAGTCCCAAATGTATGATTTTGTCTGAACGAAAGATGTTTGATTCTTCTAAGTAAGAAACCACGTAGAGATTCATAGATAGTATCGATGATTACGTAGAGATTCATAGATAGTATCGAACAACGACTTAACCATTTTTCAATCACATGTTAATAATAAACTTTACTTCGTATCCTGTGGACAGAGATCTGGGGAGATCTTCATCTGAGCAAAATGCAGGTCGAGCGTAGATAGTGCTGGATTTCATTTCATAAATTATAAAGTTAGGTGATATCTATTTTGTTTTTTTCTTTCCCCGGTCCATTTAGTTATTTAATATTCATTTGAACGACCAAATTAGGGTTTTTAGGAATACAAAAATGCGTCCACCAAAGTAGTGAAATTCGGAGGATGATATCATTGATCATGTAGCGTCATTATCATCTCAGATTCTAAAGTGGGGAAAGTCATAGATTTAACGTTAATGTAAGGTACAAATGTTTGACCGTGGAGCATAGAATATGGGGTGTACTTCACTTTCATTATGGTCAATGACGCGGTAAAGGCGGGTGGAAGCGAGTTTCAATTTGCAAACTTACGCCCGAAGAGTGCAAACAAAGAGCGCACAAAGAAATCTCTCGATATAAGTTCCGATTCAAAGAGGTAATCTTAATTATGTGTGAGTATAAAACACATAATTATGTGCCTAACTCTAGAAATTTTAGTACTCAATAAAGTAACCGAAAAAGAAATAACCAGAAAATATAATACTTTAAGAAACCTAAAGGAGGATGGCGCAACCGTAACGGTTGCCATTACCTAGAATTTCTGAGGTAGAATTTTGACCACAAGTTTCAATTTGTAAGGGATGGGCAATAGGAAGTGATATCTTTCTAGTCTATTCAAAGCAACAAAGAAAAAATGATAATGATCGAGCAATAAATAACTCATGAGAAATTGAAGTGCAATTTTTTAATGCACGATGGATATTGCTCAATCAAATAAGTAGTATTTTATAATTGCAAGTTATTTTAAGATTTTGAAGTCCATTAAATATAAAATGTGAAATGCTTTTTCCGGATCTAGAGATAAAAATATAGGTGAGCCCCTAGCGTTGAAGCAAGAAAGATTCATCGATCGATCTCTTGATTTTAATTGGGAGAAAGTGATGTTATTTGACATTAGTTTCAACTATTCACTGCTCAGATATCATTTTTTAGAAATACAATAGTTGATCCTCTTCTTTTTTTTTCAAATTCATTTTAGATGGTTACGGTTCATGCTAAAGGTAAAGCAAGTGATGAAGATAATGCCAACGGCGAAAATGAGATTGGTAATATGCACTGTAGAAAGAATCATGACATCAGAAGGAATGGTGAAAAAGAGGTTAGTCAAGTCAAAGCGGTTATCAAGGAACGATAAGAATTTCTCTACCTAAGTATTTCAAAATAACAGTAACCCATTTCAAACCAGTTTAAGTTGAACACAAAGGATAAGGTGTCATGTAAAGTACAAATAATATTTTCATTATTTCCAAAAACAACATTGCTAATATTTTTTCAACCTTGGAAATTTAGCGGATATTTCCAATAACATTAATAATCTATTTTTAGCGATACTATCTTCATATTTGTTCTTTTATTTTGGTAGTTAATTTTTCAGATTAACTTTTTCTTGCTTTCTTCTTTTTCTTGTTCTTTCCATACATGATAAACTCCACTAATGCAAATCCCAATTGAGATGTTCTATTCCTGAATTTCCAAAGAAATTGAGTAAACTAATGTTTTCATTAGTGGTGTAGATGGCATGTTATTCTTGAAAGAGTAGTGGTGCTGTCAGTTCATCATTTTACCTTAAAGAAATTTAAATTGGAATTTAAAATCTAAATAAAGAGATAACCTGTGAAATCCAAACAAGAAAAAAATGATCTTTTTGCCACTTGTGGGCATGCCCGATTTGTGAAATGTAATTGATCTTGTCTTCTCTTTCCAAGAGTTGTGATGTGGTGAGCTATGCTCCTGCATTCTTGGTTTTTGTTTATGTAATGAGGAAAGTAGTATTGAAAATTTACTAGGTGTTATTATTAAGATAATTAAATTTTCATAAATTTTAGGTTACCAAAAAGTATCAATCAATAGAAATTAAGGTAGTGCATGGCAATGTTTCTATTTCTCAATTTTTATATTCTTTTGTTCCCCGAAATAAAAAAAGAACAAAAATCCATTTGGTAACATCAATTGATTTTTCTATTCCTCAAAATAAAAAATTGTTCTCGAAAATATATTTGGAATATAAATGAGAAATAGAAAAAAATAATTTCTTATTCTTGTGAACAATTTCTAACAACTTATTTCTTGGGGACGACTCGCTACTCATAGAACACCGCCACCCGCCCCCACTTGCTTGCTGCTGCCCTTCACCTGGCGGCCGGTGACCTAGCGCGATAGGCGGTGGCGGTCAGCGGTTGGCGATCAGCAATCGGCGACCGATCACCGCCTGTTGCTCGCAGGTCACCACTTTCATCGGGAAAAAAAGAAATGATTTTTTTTTTGGTAGCAAATGCATTTTTATTTTTTTTCTATTCCGAGAATAAGAAATTTTTGTAGTTTCCAAATATCTTGTTTTATTAAGAAATTATTTTAGGGAGCAGAAATAGAAAAAAACTATTTTTCAAAAGAAATTGTTTTAAGAGTAGAAATGTTATCAAACGCATCCTAAAACCTCGATTCTTGCGAGTCTATTCACACCAAATTTCACAGCATGTGAATTTCTAATAGGGCATTTGATTTGGCAATATATACGAACCCAATACATATAAATTTAGATAATTTAAAGATCATTATGAATAAAGTGAATTTTAGCCATCGATCATGTGGAGATCTCACTTCGATGATGTCACGTCATTAAACGATGTTGAGATTGCTGGATTCGACCAGTAGTGGATTGGATGGCATGATGTTGCCTAGTCAGGAAGGGACGGTGATTAGGAGGTGGGACCAAGTTTCATTGGTCATAAGCACTGAAGACATCATGTTACCTTGTGGATCCGAGGTGCCTTCACCAAACCTTTTCTGTTTTTTAGAAGGTCAATTTCTACGGACCAACAATAAAATAAAAGGTCAACTTCTCTTGTAGTTTCATTTCCTGGATGTTTTAGGTAAGCTAATTCGAATCTTGATCAACTCACCTTCCTAAGATTAAACGGTCCACATTCGGCCGCCCCTTCAATGTTGTACTTTTTTAAACCAATAACAACTCGAAAATCATATTAAGATAAACAATTCACCTTCCATCATACCCAAATTAAGAGATGGTGAGCAATCCACTAATTTCATGAGAATTTGAGAAATCCCATGATCATTGTCCAATCCAAGATTTAAACTCATGTATGTGTTCATACCTATTTCTGGAGTCATTTTAAGAGGAAATTCGCTCATGAGAGTGGGATTTTGACCTAAGAAAAATACAATTTGGGGGCAATGCATGTGCGTGTCTATTAGTACGTACTTTTGCACATGTTTTCCCCAAAGGGCTTTAAAGCTCGTCCATTTTTAGGACGTGTTGACTTTGCAAGGTGGAGTAGTGAGAAGGAATTAATGCTTGAAGAGAAAGAACGGCATTAATACACGCATGTATGTAATCTTTTAATAAAATTTTTTGTCTTTTACATATGTGCCGAATTTAAGGACCGACTACTTGATCTTTTAGAGTAGACATGCTAAACACGTATAAAACACATTCCGTATGGGACTCGTCTAAAAGCATTTCATTAGTAGGTCAATTAGGATATAAATATAAATGATGATACCTTGTCACATTCACATAAATAGATATACATATTCTTTTAACAAAATAACAAAATTTAATTACCATATGTGATACATTTATAAAAATGTTCCAATCAAAAGAAGCGGATGATCATATGTAAGTTTTACTTATTTGTAATATATTTAGGGTCCGTTTGTTTGAAGAAAAACTGCTTTTTCGAAATTATTTTCTCATTTTTGGATATTTGGATAACCAAAAAAAAATCAATTTACGAACAACGTTTATATTGAGGAAAAACAGCTTGTTATTCTAGTAAAAAGGAAAACACTTTTCTGAATCACCAAACCAGTAAAAACTGACTGTTTTTAAAAAAAAAAAAAATTCATGAAAAATATTTCTTTTTATCATGGAGTTGATAACGAGACAAATGCAGCGGGATGTAAACTCATGATAACAACAAATTAAACACAGTGAACTCGAACAAATATCACATACACTTTATAGAAACCACAGTATATATCCGTTCATATCTCGTACCGTCTAATTTCTTTTTCCTTGTATTACTAAGAGAGGGGACGACCTCATTAAAAACAAACAAACAAATAAACAGTTGACATGAACAGACGAAAAGATGAAAACCAAGATGAGCTCGAACAACGACGAGGGGTTGACAAGTTTGATGTGCAGTTGAAGTAACCTCGGACAGCATCGTGGCAAACTGTCATGGATCAAAGCGGTAAACTGGAGAGTTTCAAGCAAAGTGAGACAGACAAGGGTTTGCAACTTCTCTTGAAGAACATGCAAGAGGCCGGATGCATCAGACTCCAGTATAATTCATTTTATCTTGGAACTTGGGTTGGTAGATTTCTCACTCTACTCGAATCCCATTCGCGCGCTTTGTGCTCGAGTGAGGCATTACGGAATGATCTCGACGACCGCTCTCCAATAGTCTAAAAGTCCAAATACTCTTGATGCGACCGCTGCTCGATATCGATCCTTGCTAACACTATTATTAAATTGGGGAATTGGCCGGCATATTCGGATACTTCTGTTTGGCCAAATTTGTCAGATAGTTCGAAGAAAGTTGTTTCTCTCTCTGTATTAGCCAACGTGCATTAGATGTAGAAAGGAAGTCCAATGTTCTTATTGTTGAAAAAGTCAAATATCATTTGTCTAAAGAATAGCAAATTCATCTAATAGTTTTTATTATTTTGATAGGGTGGGAGTGTACGTAAGTCAATTTAGAAATGGTTTAGAAATGGTAAGAGCATAAACACATCAATTAAGGAGTATGATACTAGAAGAAGTCAAAACTTTGTGAAATTCTGATCAAGAGGGAAGATAATCTTTCTACTATCCAAATTCATCTTAATCATACATTTTCTTCTAATAAACAACAGTCTGCTTAATTCTACATATATAAGAATGCATTAAGTACAATGTAAAATCAGAAAAAAGAAAATAAAAACCATTAAAAAAAACCCCTCAGCCTTATTACTTTTGCATTTTAAAGTCCACTTATGTTGGTGAAAAAAAGTAAAATTTGGCATTGAGAAAAGAAAATCATTGGAAATTCCCCAAGAAACCAATTTACTATTCACACCTCTTTCATCTCAACATATATAGTATTCAGATGTCGTTCTCGTAGTCATATCACTTGACAACAAATAATATGTTTTTTATATTCATATGGTATTCATTTACTTAATAGCTTAAGCTTTCAAATTGAATTTGCTAACATGGTAATAGAGATAATGCTATACATTTTGCATGTGTGTGTCCACCCCAACAAGACAATTGCTTGACCATGGATTTTTAACAATTGTCTTGGTATTATGTGCTTGTTTTCTCTATCTAGATCAATCAATTGGTATTAAGCTAGTGTACTACTATGTAGAAAATATTGTCAAAGTATATTTGGGCTCCGTTTATTTTGCGAAAAATAAATGATTTGTAAAATATTTTCTCAAAACGATCATATGTCTCATTTAAAAAAACGAATGAACGTTGTATTTTATCGTCGGCAATGAAGACTTTTTCATTAATTAATTATTCAAATGATCGAAAAATAAAATGATTTGTAAAAATATTTTCTCAAATTTTGCGAAAAATAAATGATTTGTAAAATATTTTCTCAAAACGATCGTCTCATCATATGTCTCATTTAAAAAAATGATCGTTTAATGAATGAAATCGACTACCAATGTATACATAAATTATAAATGATTTGTAAAATATTTTCTCAAAACGATCATATGTCTCATTTAAAAAAACGAATGAACGACTACCAATGTATACATAAATTATCGTCGGCAATGAAGACTTTTTCATTAATTAATTATTCAAATGATGCAAGCCATTGTTTTTTGAAAAGTATTTTGGAAATCATTTATTCTAAGTTGGACGTAATCTCGGATTCTTGCTTACTTTATAAACCTTCTGACATATATGATGATTGTTTCCAAATGTCTCCTCATGCATCACCTCACCAAAAACGAATACCACCATCCGGATCTGGCATTTGCAAACAAGTCCCCATCAAAGAAAATTGGCAATCGTAGCTTGGAGCCAATTCAATGGAACCTAACTTTTTGCAATGTGTACAGGAGGAATTGGGCATGTTGGGTGCTTTCACTAGAATGAATTTGGGTTGGCCAGAAATGCCGACCTTTACCTAACTATAATGTACTACTTTATATAATTGTTATGAAGTGAATTTTTGAGAATCACCAATGAAAAGGACGCAAAATGAAACTCTTTTAGAGAAATAAAAATTATCTATTGCCTTCATTTGAGGCCACTCATTAGAAGAAAAGAAGGGCAGATCTTATGCGTATCCTATGGTCCAAAAACTAAAAATTTGTGTACCTAAGCTTGGGAAATTGAATTTTTCCTTCCAAAAATATAAAAATTACACATTCGAAATGGAGAGACAGTGTTTGCTCGATTGATTCCGAAGGGTTTTGATGCAAAGATGCAATTTTAGGTGTCGCGTTAACATGACTTCACTCTGATACTAAAAAAAAAGTGTGCAAATCAAGTAAACTTAGATATTTTCTTAGATAAAAAGCTCAAGGTGAGGCCTTGCCACCACCATTTTTATCTCATTGGTGTCTTTATTTATAATCCATTTAGTCATTGAATAGTGCTTTTTACTTCATTTTTTTGTATGGAGACCTGAGATTATTGATTTTTCTTGAAGTTCTATTTCACGTCGTCTAATATGAGAATTTATAGTTTTTGTGTGCATGGGCTTGTGACCCGATGGATTGCTTAAATTTTTTTATTGGAATTTATGATAGATAGTGTGAATGTGTTTCTTTAAAGATGTCATCAACCATAACCGATTGCCCTGAGTATGAACTCAATATGCTTCGTCTGAGGTCATGTGAGGATCTCAACATCCCTTAGACATTAGATAACGAGAGGATGGAGCTGAGTACATGACTCGAAAAAGATATTTGTGCAAATGAGGGAGAATAAGGCCTGCGAATATCGGCACGTTAATATAAAAATACATAGTCTGGCAGCCCATTGCATAAGCAAACAAGTGTAGACAAGTCCCTGTTATTTGGAAACGACCCCTGGCTTGTTAAGGAAACCTTATAACCAAGCCAAGAACTCAAGTCGGCCCCCTCATTAAGCAACAAGAACTCGACATAATTTATTGAAGTACTTGAAACAACATGAGAAATTACAATGAACATCAAAAGAAACCCTAACAAGTATAGGAGCGCATGTTCCGATCATCCTTGCCGGTAAATTAATTATTGTTCGTGCTTTTTACCTATAGTATTATCATAAGTCAATGAAGTTCTAAAACTTCGATGCGAATGAATTGCACACGTGTCCTAAAGACAAAATGGTAACATCCCATCAACACTGCATTGATGGGACATTGTCGCCAACAAGGACCGTGGGGGCGAGGTGACGTGCTTGCAAGACTTGTGCCGCCGATGCCAGCGACCGTAAAACCAAGAGAAGAAACCAAAGTGGTCTCGAACCAGGCTCCGATGGCCGGACGTGGACCCTTAATGTTCTCCTCCTCGCAGAGCATAATAAGGCATTTGCAACTTCAATATCGTCATTTACCTTCGACCAAAGCAAATAAATTCGACATTTCTTTCATTTCGCCGACACCCGCCAAGAAACAGACCTCTCTTCTAGCGGTCGGGCGGTATCCCGAGCTGGTCCAGAAGCTTAAACCCGGGCCGGAAACTGCTACAATAAGCCGGTGCCCTCTTCCCATCGACACGTATCAACAAAAGACAATCCATCTCTACACGAATCAGTGCCGAAACCGGATTCAACTCTCCTCGACCCGCTCCACAGAGCTCGCGCACCTAAGCCTGAGGTTCGCATTACGTTGCCCAAACGCTTTCCTCCCTTCCCAAAGAAGTATAAGAAGCCCACTGATTCTAGCTGGTTGACTTTGGTGTTTGGCCTTGCCGATTACGTAAAGCTGAAAACCACGCTCGATTTTCAGTAAATGCGATTTCATCACGGGTGACATGAGCGGGGCTCGGCATCCCACCCCCCCTGCCATCTTTTTTTGGCCAAAAGGGGAGATGGCAAGCGAGCATGCCAAAAGGCAGGATCGACCGAGGTGATGGTGATGTAGGCTCTGTTTTCCTACGTGATCAATAAGGGAGATGATACTAAACTAATGTCTGAAACCGAGACGTGCGCGACCCCGCTTCCTGTTCCCGTGCGTTCTTGTAGTTTAGGGTAATTAATTTCGCTCGTCACGTATAAAATCAACACGTATTTGTAGTTCCTGTGCTGTGATGGGAAGGAAAATTTAATAAATAAAAAAAAAAAGAAGGGAAAAAGGAAAAATAAATGGAAAAGGAAAGGGAAAGACAAGAAGGAAAAGAAAAAAAAGGGAGGAGCTGTCTCGAAAACCCGCTCGTATAAAATGCCCAGACCACCTCGCCGTTTCTTCTCTTCTGCCCCTGTGTTTCGTCTCTCTCTCTCGCTGTCTATATAAAGGTGCAAAGGTTCGACCTTTTTGGCATTGGGTGACAGAGACGGTCTTCTTCTTCTTCTTCGAAGCTCCTCCTTCCTTGGTCCGTCAATTCAATTCGATCAAATTCCGTCCTCGTTCGGCCACGGCCGACCTGCTCCCTCCTGGAAAACTGCATTATTTCCGAAGTTCGCTCGAGGGAGAAAAAAGGTAAGAGCTGCTTTTTTGACCGCGGGTGATTCGTTTGTTGCGTCATGCACGTCTCTCGACGACCGTGTCGACGGAAAGAGAGAGATTCTTTCTCTAAACTCGCGTTCCGGTGCGGAACAGAGCTCGCGGCCGGGATTTCGTTCGATAAACGTTCTTGATACGGGAAAAAAATCGAATCTTTTAGAATCTATTACGGTTTATGATGACGATACATGCATGGAAGTCTTTCTATTTCGACTCGCAGTGAGTTTCCGCGACAGTTTCTTCGGCTTTCGATTTCAAGTTTTTTTTTTTCAATTTTTCGACCTGCTCGGTTCGTCTAGGAACATATGATACCGGGCCCATATTTTTTGACGCCGTATGGTTTTTGACGACGCGATTCTTTCTCGATTATTTTAGAGGACTAAACAGCTTCCCTGCTCGTTGCAACTTTGAAAGAGCTGTACTTGCTGAACATGGTGACTTTGAGGACCCCATTTGTTTATTTTGTTCATAAATCATAGGTTAATAATTAAAGCTAATTGTTTGTCGGTTGCTGTAATCCTGGTGGTTGATGCTGATGCCTGGAAACGTGGATCAATCACTTTCTTTCTATTACGAAACCATGAAACGTGTCTTAATCACTTTCTTTCGATGTGAACTCTTAAATAAAAGTTCTGATGTGCTTCTAGCTTTCCTTATTTTTTGTTTCTAAATTGGCCCAGAAACTTCTGTCAGTAGTTTACAATCTTGAATTGTTTCAGCCTATATAGTTTGAACTGAAAGCGGGCAGGATCACATGTCTCATGTGTGAACTATGAAGGCTGATGTTGTGTTCATTTTCTTGTTTATTTTCCCCCATTTTTTGTGCCTGGGGGTATCTCGGGGTCGTTCTTTGTAGTTGCAGTGTCCTTTTCGCAGTTGCAAAATAAACCATGTCAATTTCCTGATGGGTCATCTATTATGCATCTTGGAAAGTGATATATGAGATCTATACACGGGTATTGCATGCCTTTTTTAATTTTCAATCTAGGCCCCTACAGGTCTATGTAGTACTACATGATGCTTGCATAGGAGACGATGTAAAAATGATTCCTTTATTTTTTTACTTTTGCGCAATTTCTTTTTTCCATGTATGATATCTAAGAAGTTTGGCCTGCGTTCCATGTGCATTGTCTCAGTTGGAATTGGTGACTGCACCATGATTGTCCCTTAGAGTCTTTTCAATAACAATTGTGACAAACGGAGTCCTTGAGATGACACAAAGGAAAAGTTATTTGAGAATTTTAAAATCTTGAATCATCTGGCTGACGATTACACGAACTGTCAATTACTTTCTAGAGAGCATGAAGTCTGTATAAAGTAAATTTGTGATGGAATCATGGAGATTTTGTCTGTGGTTGTTTTTCACTTACTGCGACATGGTACAAAGACTGCATGCCATGTATTCTCTCTCTGCATTTTTGTCTTTTCAATTCGTCATATGAAAGTGCCATGTAAAATTTTGGACTGATTGTTCCATTTGAGTATGGAAATCCAGCACCAAGGTCATCCGTGTTTGCATATTCTGTTGCCTTTTTCCCATGTTTACATATGCGAAGTCGGCTCTTTACCTCCTGCTGCTGAGAAAGTTTTCAGGGCTAAAATAGATCAAAAGGCCCAAACTTCAGGTGCTAAATTAGTGATTTTCGTTTGCAGTGACCTTCAGGGAGGTATTGAGTGCACGTGATCTGGAAGATAGTCGCTTTTCTCAAACATTCCAATGAATCTCCTGCTTTAAATGCAACGCTTCAGAAATGAGAAGGTATTTCTGGTGTTAACGCAATCTGTCTCGTTTCATGTTAATAATAGTTCTCTTGCTGAATATTCGTGATTTATATTCATGACCAGATCTCAGGAACTCAGCACTTAATGGACTGCACTCCCATTAGCAGTGATAAGAAAACTCTGAAGAGGTGGTTTTTCATTGACAAGAGGGTCGGATAAAAGATATTCGGTTATAGCTCTCAATTTCCGGAAACTGGCAGCACAATTGATACAATCTGTTGTTCTATAGTGCTTGTATTCTTGATTCGATGGAACTTAAGTCTAATCATTCATCTCCTGTTCTTGCTGATCCTGCACCCATTAACAAGACAAGACTAGGCATTCATACCCCCATGTCCTCTAGTAAATGCATACCGATGCTGAGGAGAAAGCAGGGAAAGCTTGATGAGGCACTCTCTAATGGTTGGCTAGATGCGATGAGAGCCTCATCTCCTCCTCGTAAAAAGCTTATAAAAGGTTATTGTGTCAACATTGCTTTAGATGATGCCGAGATTGCCTATTGTTCTTGGAAGGTACTCTATTCTATAGTTTCTAGATTTTAATGATGTGCTAAGCACCATACCATGCTATTTGCACCATACTAGATTTTAATTCATGTTGTTTAATTGCAATTTCTCTGAATTGCACAGATTAAGCATCCGTCAGCACTTAATTCATTTGATCAGATCACGAAGCAGGCTAAGAAGAAGAAGATAGCCATTTTTTTGGATTATGATGGGACTCTTTCACCAATTGTAGACAACCCTGATGATGCACTGATGTCTAGTGAAGTAAGAATAGTATTTTGTAAGCATAGAAGCCCTTCGTTTCTCGGTATTCCATAGTTATTAGTTTTATTTTCAGATGCGTTTGGCTGTGAAAAACGTTGCAGAGTTCTTCCCAACTACCATTATTAGCGGGAGGAGTCGCTACAAGGTATTGGGAGGACTCCACTTTAGAGGCTGTTTGGGACATCTCAAGCCTTTAATCCACCTTTCAACTTTCACTTCTCAATTGATACTCTGAAGATGTTATGCCTGAATTACATCAATTTATTATTGTTTTAGGTACATGAATTGGTCGGACTGACTGAACTTTATTACGCTGGAAGCCATGGGATGGATATTATGGGTCCTGTGGATGTTACCACGTCCGTTGACCATCATGGTTGTGTCAAATTAACTGACAGACAGGTATTTGAAGATCTACTTGAGAATGTTTGAATTGATTCTCCCGGCAGAATAATTATCATGTTGATGGTATAACTTTTCAGTGATATCTGTCCTTATTAATATAGGGTGAGGAATCAAAGCAGTTTCAGCCCGCTGCAGAATTCCTACCAATGATTGATGAGGTGCATGACTGCTCTGCATCCAATTTCCTTTTTATGTTACAGCATCTATATATGATAAGTGGCAATTAGAAGATTGATTCTTGACCTGGTCATGCAGGTTTTTAGAATCCTCATTGAGAAGACAAAGGGAATCAAAGGCACAATAGTTGAGAACAACAAGTTCTGTGCCTCAGTACATTACCGAAATGTAGATGAAAAGGTTACTGACGGCTGCAGTGATTTTCAATCAGCTTTACTTCCAAGTCTTGTTTTAATTGCTTGCTCTATGATTTCAGAAATGGTGCACTATTGCTCAATTAGTCCACAACCTATTAAAAGACTACCCACGTTTGCAAATAACTCACGGACGGAAGGTGCAATTCTTGTCTTGATTCCAGCGTGTCCATCTATGCATCGTGACTTCTTTTGTTAAGTGGGTCTTAGTAATTTGTTGCACATACTTCTTTTTGGTTATCCAGGTTTTAGAAATCCGTCCTGCAGTGGACTGGAATAAGGGGAAAGCGGTGGAGTTTCTGCTTGATTCTCTCGGTATCCTTTTCTATCGGCCGTTAACTCTCTTTTTTGGCACTTAAGTGGACACGTGCTATGCTACAACAAGTTGACTTTGCTTTCGCATTGACACAGGTTTCACTAATCAAGCTGACGTGCTTCCGATCTATATTGGAGATGACAGAACTGATGAAGATGCATTTATGGTACTACGCACATGCAATTTCAGTTGTTTTGTTTCTTTTTCTACCTGAAGCAAGCACACAAATGAGTTGGCCATTTTGATGATCTACATCAGATGCTGGGTGAAAAGAAATGTGGCATTGGGATTTTGGTATCTTCAACCCCCAAAGAAACAAAGGCAGTTTACTCTCTAAGGGACCCATCGGAGGTGCAAATCCTTGTTCATTTTTCGTACTTTTCACCCCAAAACTTTCAGTTGCGTTTTCAGAAGCATTTGCTAATATACGACAGATGTGTTGGAATTGCATGTAGGTGATGGAATTTCTGAAGTCTCTTGTCGCATGGAAGAAGATGGAAGATGCATGAAGGATGTGAAATTGCAGTACTAGTGTCATAAGGCTAGGGATTCAATGGGACACTGTTTATGCTTCTAATAGATCACAGTCAGGCGGTCGGAATCTGAGTGAATTTTCTTTTGCTTTTGCATCTCGGCCATCAGTCTGTATTTTTTAATGTTTATATGCTGTGTGAAGGGGTACATGTGTTGTTCAGCAAGCTGATGAGATTCTGTAATTATGTTGGGACTCTTTATCTGCTAAGTGATCGTGAATAGCCACACAAGTTATGACCACAGTTAAAGAAAGGGACGCTTGTGATTCATTAGCATTTCAGGTGATGTGATCTTGTAAATACTCTAGGAATCATTATCTCTGCTTAACAAGGAAGTATTCTACTCACATTGCTGACGCGATATGCATGGAGACTAACTTCTGTGTTTGAATTTGGGGACTTTCTCCAAATCCGACCGTTTTCTTCGCTTGTCATCTGCACCTGATGTTTTTATCTTCGCTTGTCCTCAGATTATTTCGAGGGTTTTTCTTCTCTTTTGAATGTCATGAAGTTTATTTTCATCCACCGGTTTATCCTTCGGTTACATGTTCATGTCGTCAAAAGAAGAGGAGGAGAAATGCAATGTTGAATCCAAAATTTCAAGGTGGGGCTTCTGGTGGATGAGGTTGAAGAGGCTTGGTTTGAACTTCTCTGGCACAAAACCAGGTCCTGGGCCTGGACTCAGCATGGTGTTAAGTCCCAAAGTCGTATGAATCTCTCTTATTTTCCACGGAGCGGGACTATGTTATTGCTTCGTGCTCCTATTTTTTATGAGATTCGGTGACATTCATAGTCCGGCAACGCCTTGTGAGTTGCAGTAAGGGAGGCTATACAGGAAGGATTGTTCGGTAATCCCGGCTGAGTTTTAGGACCATGAAGGCGACAACATTAGGGATGGTAATAAGCCACGGGAAGTCCCGAGCCTAATGAAATTTTCCCCAGTTTCCACTCCTTCCCCTATCCCTACATACGAAAAATACCGAGGGAGTGTCGTTTGTTACGTATCACTTTGGCATTACATGCGATGAACCTTTTCTTTTCTTTTTATAAAAGGTTTGTGACAACTAATTACGGATTATGAAATCCCTATTCAGGCAATTAGAAAAACTAATGTCCAAAGCTAAAATGGAAAAAAAACTAGGCCAAGAGATCATCATTTCAAGCGGCGTTATCTTGGTTTTTTCATATCACGTTAATTAATAGGTGGTGAGTCATGGATAACCATGTCGAGTTTGAATCCGAACCAAATGTTATAAAAAAAGGATCTCTTTCTTGATATTTGAAAATCCTTCACCAATAACTTGTTATTGTAAAATTCTTCACTTTTTATTTTATCATTTTTTTTACCAGATAATTCAGAATTCCCTAATTGCCCCGAAGATAAAAGGAAATCCTACTTTATTACAAGGCCGTCCTAATATTATCGTCACCGTCCAACTTCACCGAATTGATGAGCCTGCTAAAAAGAAGTAAAAAAGAAATGCCAAAGTTCATGAGCAATTATAAAAATTACTTTGTGCAGATGACATTCAACTACCCATCGTCCTTGGAAAAACGTACATGAATGTCTTCTATCAATTGACTTACCCTGTTCTCTTTCGATATTCGATAGATCTTCATTATTTTTTTTGAAATTTCGAATCGTTCCAACTAGCTCTAATTGGTATGTTGATTAGGTGCAATTCTATAAGATGTATACAGTAACTATATATTACAAGGAGCATAACTAAATGTCATGGAGATCGGGACTTGAGATTGCAAATTCGCATCATAATACCCTTAATTCATGAACGATTGTGTAATCCATTATTTATAAGTAACAAACATTTAGTCATTTATTATTTTACTTCTTTACATATCAACATCTAGTCATCTCGTAAGTTTGAGCGTGGCACTAAAAATACAGTGAATTTAAGCAATTTTTGAACCCCTTGTCCTTTTCTTTTTGTTTAAAAAAAAGTTTTTCCACCACTTAAATGTTAATGATGTAACTGGACTGCTTAAATCGAGGGTTACAAATCCTTGCCCTAAACTCTCTCTCTTCTTCTTTTTCTTTGTTTTGTTAACCCAACTTTTTGTAGCTAGGGTTTTCTTGAGGAGGAGGAAAAGGGAACTAAACTTAATGATTATAGCTTCCGCAAGTTAAGAACACGCTGGAGACATAATTGAATAAAAGTCATATCTAACCAGATTAATTATATTCCTGGCTTTTCCTTGGAAGCAAGATCATCTCATCATGTAGATGCACTCTAAGAAAAAAAAAAGTGAAATAAAGAACAAAAAAATTCAAGAACTTGAAATGGACAAATCTCTAATTGCATAGGAAGGCTAAGCCAACACCACGAAGTTAGGACATTGATGAAAGATGTCTAGGATTGATAATTTTTCATTCATTATCATCAAGATTTTTCAAAAGGTGCAATTAATGTGATTGGGATGGTTAGTTGAAACTAGGTAAGTTGGAGATCCCATGTGATTTGAGATGATTCTAATCCGTTCGCGGCTTTCTCTTTTTCTTTTCTCTTGCCCATTAGTTTTAGGAAGGATAAACGTGATTTCTTTCTCCACCTACCCTTGACATTTCCAATTGGATTTGCTCTAAAGGGTCTAACGGAATAGTGATCGATGCTCTCTGCCCCTCAAACTCGAGCTCATATGGTATTTGGGTCTCGAGTGTTGTGACGATACTTTTGGATTCGAACTTATAAGATTTGATTTATTTCTGTGTAATACTATTTTCATCTTCTTCTTTTTGGGGTCAAAGCTGGGATAGTAGTAGTAGGCTTGGGGCTGTGTTAGAGTAGCGATACTTCTCGAGTGTTGTGACGATACATGTACATTTCGGCGGCTTGAATTGTCTGATAAAAGCCAAGATCTGCGCGTACCTATTCAGACAACATTATTAATGGAAAAATTAAATTATCATCTTAATTAATTATTTGTTCTTTGCCCCCTGTGTTTACTATTATTGATAATTGGCCCACTCCTGGGAAACCCATAATTACCAATTTTGGCCTACAATGTTTGCCGCCAAGCAAAAGCAAAAACCACTTAATTGACAAAGCTAGTTTTTAGGCGTCAGGTATGGTGGTTGATTGACAGCCTATTGCCTCTTGACCCTATTCGAGTTACATCAGTGGTCCCAAATGTATAATGTTTTACTTTATCTTAATTTTTCCAAAAGAAAAAAAAATAGTAGGAATTATAGCTACATATAACTCAATCAATCAATAACTTGTGATCATTCCATAACTATTGACTAGCTGTTCGACTTGTTCAACTTTTTTTTTTCTTTATCCTAAAAATTGTACTTCCCAATATTTTTGTTTACCTCTCCTTTTCAAGCAATTGGTATCGACGCGTTAACCATATTATCTTCCAAATTACAAACAAAAGCAACGGGCAATGAGCACGGCACTTGTTGCCTTTGCTCAACCAAGTGCCCTATCCTTGCTCTACTTAAGATGAACTCTTTTCTTTTCCTCTATCGAGCATGGGAATGCTTTGTGTCCCATCTCCCTAAAGGGTCGTGAATATCCCCATTAATGGTTGAGAGTGTCCAAATAAATGGTAAATCTATCAAAAGGGTCAAATACTTATTTTTTAACCTATATTTGATGGACTCTACTATTAAATGAATTAATTATATTAACTAAATGGATCATAATCTACTTAAACCTATCCCACCTTAATGACTCTTTCTTCACTCTCTCTTGCCCTTACTTGATTTTACGCTCGCTCACTCCATGCTCTTACCCTAAAATTGGATATGAATTTTTCTAGATTATATTATGAACCAAGCCAAATCATGAGTCATTAGATTTGTATTGTAGAGAAATATATTTTCGTAGGACCAATTTTGACTCGACCTACTCGTTTGATAATAATAAATGGAGAGATGATGCGGGTCGATTATTTCTCTCGATTGCCAAAACAAACCTGCCGGAAGCGATCCTCGCCCGTGATCGGACGATGAATGGCAGGCATGTTTGCTTCCCAACTCTCACTTTTTCCACGACAGCAATCATCTCTTGCCTTGCTGGATATGGTCCATGCACGGCATGTTTGCTTGCCATCTCCGGCGAAGGGGAGAGAAAGAGGCGGCCACTCTCTCGGGGTGGGGCCGAGGTCTGCAATTCTCTCTTTTGATGTTCATCATATGCATGATATCTTAAATTTCACGAAAGCGAAGTAATAATTGAGGGAAGGGGAATGCGAAATAATGAACATGAATGTGTTTTTCTCATTGTTCAATCTCCGAATTTTATAAAAAAAATGAAATAAAAGACTTTTCGGGTCAAAAATTTATGAATCACAACAAAATAAAAGTACAAAAAAATTGGAGGGAAAAAAAGAAAAGAAGAGAAAACAACTCATGCCCTTAAAAATGTCATCTTGGAAAGTGGCAATTCCCTTTTTATTTTTTTCTCTTTGAAAAATTCTGGTGGAGCAATTTCCGCTTTCGGCTCGCAATTTTCTCTGCCTCGGACCCCACTCCCCCACAAAAATTGGCCGAAATGTCGTCACTCCCGTTTTCCATTCCCATTCAAATCAAAGAAAAATGAAACAAATAAATCCATCTACTCAATTAATAATATCATTCTTAAAATTTTAACTTATTCAACGATGTTTTTGAACTTTAATATAATAAATAATAATATTATTGAACTATTAATTTGATTGATGGTCCTAAAATTCTTTTATGCATGTTCAGTCTAGTACTTCTTATGCGTTTAATTATCTGTTTTGAACTTTGAGGAGTCTCTTCTTCTTCTTCTTCTTCTTCTTCTGCTTTTTTTAAAGTCTGTCTTCTCGGGGTCAGATTTAAGCTTTAATTAAAAGAGCAGGTAACCCGAAAATTTACAAATCGAATAAGGATTAAAGGAGAAGGGGGTCTCTGTCTGTCGCTCCCGACAGTCAAAAAAACAAAAATAAAAGAAAAAACTGAAAAGCAGAAGGACCGAATCAAACGGTTAGCAGGTGTAGTTATCTAACCAACGACGCTGCTAATCGCCAATTTTTTTTTTTTTTGAATTCCTGTTTATTTTCCCAAAAAAAGGAAAAACAAAACAAAAAAAGGACAAAAAAAAGAAAAACGGGGGGCTCTATTAATTAATTGCACTCGGGTGGTGGTGGTGGGGGCCCACGCGTGGGAATGGCGATGGGCTGGCAATCATGTGGCGCTTTCGGAGGAGAAGATCTGGAGGTCGGAAATAAATTAAAAATTGTTCCTTTATACTGAATTTTCCTCTGTTCCCTTTTCCGTTTTCTGGGTTTTCTTACTCTATTCTCGTTCTGTATTGTTTACCTCGGAGACCAGACGACAGTGGTCAAACGTTGATCCACCGCACGCGCGTGCATGTGCTCTTTTCCGCTTCGTCGTGGCTGCGGTGGAGCAGCTGTCTCCGCAGCTGTCTCCGCTTCTGCTGCTGCTGCTTTTTCCTTCAGCTCCAGCAGAAGTCGTCGCTCGGTGTGATAGGTGTTCGGTTTGGTTAATTTAAGAAGGTAAATCGGCAAAAAGATTAAGACTTGCGTGCTCTAGTGGCTAATACTTGTCATTCGCGAATAGAGGAAATAAACCAGGTGTCCCTTTTTTATTGACGAGCTGGCTCGACCGGTTTCCTTGATTTCGTCTCCTTTTGAACTGGCGATAAGCTGTCACACATCACACCTCTCTCTCTCTCTCTCTCTCTCTCTCTCCATATGCACGGTCATACTCAGCAACGCATGAAGGACGAGTGGTGAGCGACAAATAAAAACAGAGCTTGGGGATCAGAATCCGATCCTCAGCCCGACCACAATCGCTCGGACGAATTTTCCTCATTGTTTTTTATGACTACCCTTTAAACTAAGAACTTGCACCATCTAAAAAGGTCCCGAACAAACAATTCTTGATAATCCTCGCTCCCAATCCAAACTGTCTTTGACCCACCAGCCCTCAAAAGGACTGAAAAGTGGGTTCTCGTCGAGGTAATCTTGCGAAAAGGAAAATGTTAACATGGACTTGCGTATTTCGCGATCTTTCCTTTTTTTTTTTTTTTCTTGGGCAAAAATATACGAAAAGATTTCGAGGGTGCGTTGGTCTCCGTAATCGTTTCTTTCTTTTTCCTTTTTTTTTTTGGGAGGGTTTTCAGACTGTCCCCGGCGCTAATGAGCTTATAAGCCCGCAAGAGCAGATAAAGCGAAAAAGAGCCGTTTCCTCACAGACACAGACTCTCTCTCTCTCACACACACACCCACGCAGACACACGGAGGCTACTCGGTATTCCCTATTTTTGCTTTTCCCCCCCTACCATATAATGCAAAGCCCATAAAAGCTTGGGAGAAATCGCCCCTGATTTTCGACGCTGAGAGGAAAGAAAAGAGAGAGCTTTCTAGAATGGCTTTGAATGGCCTCACCACCGCGGTTTTGCTGCTACTCGTCCACATTGGACTGCTCTCCAGCTCCTGCTATGCTGACGATCCATTCGTCTTCTACGATTTCAAAGTCTCCTACATCACTGCCTCTCCGCTCGGCGTTCCTCAACAGGTCTGTGCTCAGATCTCTTGCTCTGTTTTTCCTGAATCCGTCTCCTTCGTGTTACATCTTTCAGTGTTGAGCTTCGGCATTTTGCCTGCTTATGGTTGATGGGTTTGTGCTAATTCCTCGAAAGATTCCATTTTAGGTACGGATCTGTGTGAAATGAGCTTTCTTTAGTTGCTCTGAGCTGATACGTTTTGGTTAGAGGTCGAAACGGACAATGCAGTGTCGACAGAGTGAATGTTCCACAGGGCTTATCGTTTGGGTTTCGATTTTGCTTTGCAGGTTATTGCTGTAAATGACAAGTTTCCAGGACCTACTATCAATGTCACTACTAACAACAATGTCGTCGTCAATGTTCGCAACAAGCTGGACGAGAGTCTTCTTATGCACTGGTATGATTTGCTTGACATTATTTTGAGACAATAAGGGGCAAAAAGAAAGATTTGATTTTGCTGCTCTTTTGATCATGTGGAGTGTGTGATATGTTGGTTCTGAGTAGGTCCGGGATACAGCAGCGGCGCAGTTCGTGGCAAGACGGTGTTCTGGGGACCAATTGCCCCATTCCTCCAAAGTGGAACTGGACTTACCAGTTTCAAGTCAAGGATCAAATTGGGAGCTTCTTTTACTTCCCCTCCACTAATTTCCAGAGAGCATCGGGCGGATTTGGTGGCTTCATTATAAACAACCGGCCTATAATCCCTATTCCCTTCGCGACTCCTGATGGTGATATTGTCATTCTGATTGGTGATTGGTATACCAGGAATCATACGGTCGGTGATTGTTAGATGATTTGGGATTGTGGCATATGGTCGAAAGCTTATATTTAAGATAGATTTTGTTTTTCGTTGTAGGCCTTGAGGAAGTCCCTCAATGGTGGAAAAGATCTTGGGATGCCTGATGGTGTTCTTATCAATGGGAAAGGACCTTACCAATATAATACAACGCTGGTCCCAGGTGGAATTGATTATGAAACCATTACAGTCCACCCAGGTAATATTAATTAAGGTTCTACTATTAAACAAATTAGCTGCAATTTTTTTAAACAGACCAGATAAGTTCTGCTTCCAATTGATAATGTTGTGCTGGGGTTTCACTTGTCATTGTGGAGTTTTCCCAAGACTCTAAGTTGTGCGCTAGAAAAAGGATTTGGCTGATCAAGATAAGTGCCAGAATTATCTGGTCACTTTTGCACTATGAGTATGATTTTGGCTTTGCAGCCATGTAATAAGAATATCTGCATCACCATGGCGACATTAAGGGTGCTTCTTATGTTTTCATGCTCTTTTCTGTTATTCTCTTCTTGTGTAAGCAGCATCATGGTTCTTGATTTTTGCTTCACCATCTGCAACATTTTGCCTCGTCAGGGAACATTTATTGTCAATGACATTAACAATCTCACGTACTGTACTTATTTGATTGTTTCATAATGCTTCTTGGTCTTATGAAAAGGAGCACATACGAGAATTTATCCTGTAACTAGTTCACGGGTTGTGGTGGATGTGGCTCAAGCAACACACCAAGTATAAAAAATTCTCTGCGTCATTTGGATGAATAATATGAAAGCTGATCTTGTTTCCTAAAGTTGGATCATTCTGTTTTCCCTCTTTCTTCTTCTTCTTCTTCTTCTTTTTTTTTTTTTTTTTTGGGGGGGGAAGGTTTAGGAAGTCCTTTTGAGTACTGATTTCTGATTTGTTTGAAGGTGGGGTAAATCATCAATATAGCTTGTAGGATTATGAACACTGAGACTTACTGATGCCAATATGATTAACAGGGAAAACATATCGCATCCGTGTGCACAATGTGGGAATATCAACAAGCTTGAATTTCAGGATTCAAAACCATAACCTCCTTTTGGCTGAGACTGAGGGATCATACACGGTGCAGCAGAATTATACTAGTTTGGACATCCACGTCGGTCAATCATTTTCATTCTTGGTGACGATGGATCAGAATGCTAGCTCTGATTATTACATTGTAGCAAGTGCCCGAATGGTGAATGAATCTCTTTGGAAAAGAGTAACTGGTGTTGCCATATTGCATTACACAAATTCAAAAGGGAAGGCGGCGGGCCCTCTTCCAGATGGACCAAACGATGAATTTGACAAAACCTATTCTATGAACCAAGCTAGATCAATCAGGTATGCTTCCAGGAATTTTTTGCTTAGAAACTTATATTTCTTTTCCTGATTATGGCAAGAGTATGTTAAGTCAGCATCACCTTGGATTCAACTTCTGGACCTCTTTATCATATGGAAAAACTGTCACTGCAATGCAAAGATAGAATGTCTTGAATTTACATTCTAAGAGTGTTGGTCCATGTTAGTTTCGAAAGTCGATGAGAAGATCAATGCATCAAATGTTTGAAAATAAATCATACGTGGCGTCAAAAGTGCCTCCCTTATTTGTTGTAACTTGATCTTTTAATCACTGACACCACATTTACGTTTACTTTGTTAACTGAGACAATAGATAATTGAATCTCAATCTCTGATCTGACACTGGGATGCAGATGGAATGTGAGTGCCAGCGGGGCTCGTCCCAATCCACAGGGGTCTTTCCGCTATGGCTCAATCAACGTGACTGATGTGTACTTATTGAGAAATGCTCCTCCAGTGACAATTGATGGAAAACGGCGCACAACACTTAGTGGAATCTCGTTTGTGAATCCTTCCACCCCAATCAGGCTCGCTGACCAGTACAAAGTGAAAGGAGCATATAAGCTTGACTTCCCCAAAAAGCCACTGACCGGACCACCAAAGATGGAAACATCCGTGATTAATGGAACTTATAGGGGATTTATGGAAGTAATATTGCAAAACAATGACACCAAGGTGCAGTCGTATCACATGAGTGGATATGCATTCTTTGTAGTGGGGTAACTTCTTCTGCATTCCCATGCCTAGTTGCAACTTTCCATGGTTATACCAGTGCTATTTGGCTGTCAGTTGGAGTCATAGGAGTTCCCTTTCCTTTTAATCAAAAAGTGGTGACAAACATCTTCTGTGTATAGGATGGATTATGGCGAGTGGACAGAAAACAGCAGAGGGACGTATAATAAGTGGGATGGCATTGCCCGCTCCACAGTCCAGGTGCGTTTTCACAAGTTAACAAACTTTTCTCAGATAAAATTCTAACTATCCTTATCTTCACCCTTTGACTTTCTTGCAATGGTTGGTCTCATTTTCTGCATTCATTGAGGAAGACTGAGCATTTCATTGGTTGTTGTATGCCTTTCATAGTGCTTTATAATTGAGTGTGAAAGATGCTTGTTGTGAACAATCCTGCAGTGGTGATGCTCTAAGGCATCTCCTGTTATACAAAAAGATAACGCTTGACAACTTATTTTAGTTCAGAAGAAGCTGAAGTCCTCATGTTTATTGTTTCCTTTAGTCCACGCTAGATTTTCTCCCAAGTAAATGGGAGACAGATGAAAGATTGCTTATACTGATTACTCTCTCTAGGTCTATCCTGGAGCATGGACAGTGATCCTCATATCCCTTGACAATGTCGGAGTTTGGAACTTGAGAACAGAAAACCTTGACTCATGGTACCTCGGCCAAGAAACTTACGTGAGGATCTTCAATCCAGAAGAGAATAATAAGACTGAGCTGCCCATACCTGATAATGCTCTGTATTGCGGTGCACTTAACCATTTGCAGAAGTAAGTAATCCAATTCTGCCCCTAAATACTTTCCTTCAATAGATAGAACTAACGTCTGCCAATTAGGCAGCCTGTCCCTTTTTGAAATCACACCTTTGACCCTGACAAAAGGCGTCTACTGCTCATTTTTTTGGTTCTTTTATTATGTTCAATGAAATGTATTTAATCTAAAATCCAAAGCATAAAGAAACAAGGATAGTGACCTATCTTATTGTTTTGGGGAAAGCTTTCCAGCCAAACTAAAATTCAACGCCTTCAATTGCAGGCCCGAAGACATCTCTTCCGCAGTCACAATCACTGCCAGTATATCAACCGTGGTGGTTACTCTGCTAACGATACTCTGTGGTCTCATATCCATCTCCCGCTAGGCGTCATCGGCACCATCTCTTTCTAGTGTTTCCTTTATGTCACTTTGCCGGATTGTAGCTTCTTAGTGAGGTTGGTTTGTGAGTGTTTAGGGTGTGCCATTCTAGCCTGTCCATAATTCAGTGATTTTGACATGTATTCTTTTGATCCACAGTAGTCTAAGTGTTCCGCTCGGCATCCTTTCGTCTAATTTATTGTGATCTTACATTCTTTTAAATACCCTACAATTGTATGAATGACTTTTGAACAGCTTTCAGAAGCAAACCCAATTTTCTGCACTCCGGTTTGGCTCTTTTAATCGCTCATTAGCCATGTCCTGTCTTTAGAAGGGACTACTAGCCCAGATTACATATTGGCTTTAGAAAGTTCGAGTCTTTGTTGCCTAGCTTGTGTCGTTTGCTATGGAATTGTAAAAGAGTTGGTTTCGACGACAAGACCTTGTTCAGTTAATCATTTCAGTACAACAATTTATCATCGTATTCTTTTTCCAGGTTTCTCAAAGGCCATCTATATTTGCAAACAAGAATCAGAATCCAATGTAAGCGTTTTGGCATACTCTAAGCAATGCCTCGGGTGCCGAAATGCCTTGGATACTGATAGTGACGCAGCTCGGCATCAAAAACTTGAAATTTCCGACTGTTGTTACACATCCAAAACCAGTTGAAAGAGGATTTGCCAGTGGCAATGATCTTAACTCGTGTGCTTGCGACCAAAATAAATAAACAGCCAAAAGTCGTCACAATATAAATCCCATGCTGTCATGTCTTATGCTTCTTATGCTTCATAAGCCCTCTTCCCTGAGGAATTCTCAGTTCTCAGCAGCTAAGGAATGAGAAGAGGTTCTGGCTTCAGGCTAGGAAGAAAGGTAGTGAAGATCTTCAAATTGATTACTCAGAACTGAAGTCTCCTTTCTAAGAAAGAAACTCGTAACCCCATGAACAAAATCTACGGTTTGGCTCGGTGTGAGATATGCAGAGCAAGAAGGTTCACGCCTTGCACTTCAGTTGAAAATTACATTTGGTTGGGTCTGAGTGATGGACTGAACCAAAAGGAGAGGGAGTCGCAAAGGGACACTTTGCGGTCTTGGGGGTAAGCCAGGAGCTGCCACAAGGAGTCGTGGTGCCCGTGAAGTATTTCAATCGCCCGCTGTTCGGCGAGAAGCTATAGGAAGTTCAGAGGATTTGTGGGTATGATCATTCGGGTCGTATCGACATACCATGCAGTATTTAGGTGTTTGAGAAGCGTGAAGATGAGGATTGCCACCAGAGATCAGCGTCGGCAACAACTAAGGCTAGGCTGTTGGCGGCATTTACTAATGTCACTGAAATAAAAAACGATTAATCTATTATAAATTTACAGATGATAGAATAAGTGACTGAAGGCCATGGTGATTTTAAGTCCGGTGGTGATCGAGATTTATGACTGGTGTTCCACAAGCTGCAGATCCTCTGCTCTTCAGTTTCTTAATTCTTATCGATCTGGTTATTTGATGCAAACCGCAAATTAATTTTCAAAAGTTCTGCAAATTACAGAACTCATCCCTTATTTTTTCCTGTCATGGGTGACGCCGATCGTCTCCATAGTATGCAAATAAAGAACCACACAAGATTGCGCTTATTGAAAGTAATTAAAATCACATCATCAAAGCTTTCCCGGCCTAAAATCAAGGAGTGATTCTCCTTCAAAGGATGAGGATTGCAAAAACGAAAATATATAGTAAGAAGCTGCACTACTCTCCGTCTCAGATTATTATAAGCCCAACAAAAGTACATGAGGAAGACATGCAATAAGGAAGTCTCTAACTGTGTCCACAGCCGAGCCATGTAAGAATTCTGCTCATCCCCAAGCTCGCTAAACAACCGATGCTACTTCAGGATCAAGAAATTCATCACTGCCCCTCCTTAAAATGCAAAAAAGCACAACAGTCGTAGTCCAGCTCATTCGAGCATGGTGAAATTAAAGTGAGAAGATGCTATTCGCGGGGAAAAAAACCCTCGCACATGACCAGAAATTCAAACTTTTATCTGCTGGTTGTTGAGTCAGTTTCTTTGTATTATTCAACTCACTACGAATGACTACTCTCTAGTATCTACCCCTCCAGGAACTCCATTTGAGTTTCAGTTGGTACCAGAAAGGAGAGATGCCTAGAATTCCTCGTGCTAGCCTTGGATCAAACACATCGAATTGTACCTGACTGAGGGTATCTAGTAGTACCTGCGTAGGCACAGCCGGAAGCAGCACTGGGATCGCCTCAGCAGGCACTGTTCCAGCTAATTCACGAGCCTTCTGCAAATGGATATTAGCCACAGATGCGATCTCGAATACTGCATCACAAAGCTTCTCCCGAGAGTCTAATCGAACTTCTGACTGACCTCCTATTTCGACCAGCAATCCATGCTTGGCCGCCACCTTTCTAGGTATATATAAAGAGTGGCGGCTCTTGCTAGCATGATATGGCAGCGACTTAAGCAGCAAAAGAAGGCCACTGGCCTTTCCAATATGAGATGCCGCATGATCAGCTGCAGTGGACCTGATTCCACCAGATTGAAGTGTCGTGTACAGAATGGTCGATGCTGTGTCCTCGGCATATTTTTCCAATTCATCGATGGTTTCCGGCATTTGAGTCACCTCTCTGCTAGCGTCATTGATACGAGCTTCAACAGATCGTTTCAACCATGCCTTACTAAATTTGAACTCAGAGACAACGGCAGATAAGGCCCGTGCAGTTGGGTGCTCGATTAGTTTATTGGCAAAAATTTTGTCTATAGCTTCCTGCCACCAGACAAGGCGCATGAGGCCAATTCTTGGATCAGAAGCAATGTCCATGGCTCTGGATGTTTCAACATTGAATGCGCGGAGGGCAAATGCAGCCTTACGCATGTTGGGTGGAAGTTCAAGAAGGCAAAGGTAGTGATGGTAATCATAACTCCGAACCTGCTGCACGCAATGGGAAAAAGCAGCACGTAAGTTAGTAGATGCACCGGAGCTGCTCATCAGTTCAACGTCAGAAAAACCACCCTGCAGATACACAGAACTCGAATGAGAACAGGAAATCTCTCGAAAAGAAAGGAAGAAATTTCAGTGTCACTCAAGTTTCTGGGTGTTCTGTCAACCGAAAATTTTGGCTTTGTTGACGAAAACCTCTATCTATGCAAATTGATAGCCCTGACATCTTGCTATAAACATAAGGCCAGGTCATTAAGGAGATGGATAAGGAATGTCATGCTAACCTTTGCACATTACTAAAACTTCTTTGATAGTCCTTACTCAAAGTTAAGCTACAAAGATCGCTCTTTTCTGGTAGAGTTGCAATTTTCCTGCCCCACCACGCATCACATGGCCCAAAGAGATACAGGGGCACAGGCGCATACACAAATCGGCCCCAATTGTTGCAGCCATTTAAGCACACAAGTATTGATCATTGCACGCTGCTATCTGTTCTACCAGATTATTTTCACCAATGCCAGTCCATTTTAGTAAGTGTAAATTCACAAGGGGACAGAACACCAACTGTTCGGACAAATATAGTTGCTAACGAAGCGAACACCATTTGGCAAAGTCTACGAGGATTAACAAGTTCCCCACTTTAGCAGATGGAAACGCACCGGCATGAAAAGCATCGAGTCAGACAACAGACATGAATATAATCTCGCTCAAGCACGCGCTCACAGAGGCATTTCATCAAACAGGTGACCCCCCAACGCAATTTCCAACGGTCGAATCCAAAATAAACCGACGCAAACACGACATTTCGGGATCTTACCGGTTCGTCACAAGCGATGGCTGGCGTTGAACCCGGGGGAATGCGGCTCGGGGCAGCGAGCTCGAAGTGGGTATGGCGTCGTAGGGAGCGGCCGAGCTCTTCCGCACGTGGGGATCTCCGGCGGGGGAGGGGGCGCGAGCGAGGAGGGCGGCGGAGGGAGGGGAGGGGGAGGAGGAGAAACGCCGTGGTTGCGGGCGGAGTTACAGGAGCGGCATAGATCTGCTGGAGTTCGGTCGGTCTCGACTCGGACAGAGGTTGTCTTTTGTTGGCTGGGGGGAGGGGAAGACACCATTGAATCTGTAAAAACCAGAAATTATAATCAAGCCTGGTAATTTGCATTAGCAGTAGCACCAGCACATTATAATGTGTTTATAATTCCTGAATTTTTGTTTTCGTATGACCATCGTATTTTCCTTTTCAAAGCGTAATAATTTTTGTAGTCAGAGAGAAAATTTTCATTTCAGAGAAATACGTAATTTCAAAATAAAGACGCAAATCCCAAAAAAAAAAAAATCTGAATGGGAAATCGACTTGGCTGTAGTCTTTAGAGACTCACAAAGCGTAACGATTGAATTGCAACAAAATATGTGTTAACATACTTGCTAAACATAAAACTTTTAGATATAAAAACAAAAGTCAAAAAAAGTAAAAATAAAATTGAGATCATTTTCCCTAGAGAAGAAAATGTAAATTAATCTCTCTCTTTTTTACCTCGTAAAGAAGTCGCCCTTCTTTGTTGTGAAAGAATCTTAGGTGAAAAGCATTCATTTTGGACAAGTACAAAAAATTTCTTAAATCTATTGTATCAATACTAATTCAATTCTAAACATTTTAATTAGTGTAATTCAATCATAAAATCAATTTTAATCGAAATTGTTGATGTAAACATCGATAATTTTATATAACAAGATCGACACTAACATTAACTTTTTAAATAATTTTTTAATGGTTTTTTCTTTCTTTTTTCCTTCACTTCTTTTTCTTTGGGGGGGTGGGGGCATTGAGGGCAATCGAGGGCAGCTATAGAGAGGGCCTGCGAGCCCTCGCCTACATAAAGCAAGGGCTTGGATGCCCTCTGGACATTATGCCCTTTGCCCTAAGTACTAATAATACTTGTCAGCCCTAGCCCTAAAAAAGTGAAGAAAGGAAAAGAAAAATCATGAAAATTTTAAAAAAATATCAAAATATTATTTAAAAAGTCTACTTTAGGAATAATGATGTCATGTAAGATGATCGGTATTCATATCAAGACTTAATTTACTTAAATACAAAAATTTTAAAATTGAATAAATACTAATTCAATAGGTTTAGATTTTTTTTTGGGTACTTTTCCCCATTTATTTAGTTATATTACGTTAAAGAAACTCATAAAGTAGCAGCTTCTTATTCCCAGTAATATTTGATTTTTCTCAATAAAAAAAGGTTAAAAAATGAGAACAACAAAATTGGAGAAGAAAATTAGAAAACCAAATTCCGACAAAAAAAAAAAATTTTTTGTTCCCCTCGGAATAGGTTTGGAACACGTTAAATTCTCTTTTCAGAAAAGGAAAAAAAAAAGAGCGGTGGGGCTGGGGACAGCCCAGAGTGTTGCCACGGCGGAGACCGATCCTGCTTGCCTCGACCACCGGCATGATATGAGTTCATTCAGCTCGATCGTAGGACGAAAATAAAAGTCCAGCATTTAAAATTTGGACGTGATTTTGCAGATCCGAGTTCATAACTGAAAAATGTGAGCATGGGCTTTTTATTAGTCCAAGAATTGCGCAACTTCCGACACCGGATGGAGAAATTAGAGGCGTTTGAATTTCTTAATTAATTGAAAATCTAATTGGGATGAAACTATCATATGTCACCATTGAAGGTGGAGTTTTTTTCATCGACTAATTATTTTAAACAATACAAGCCATCGTTTTAAAAAAAATATTTTTCGAATAATTCATTTTCTATAAAATAAAGAGAACTTTTTTTTGGTTGGTTAAAACGGAACTTATTTGATTGGCCATTGAAATGGGATGGCCGAAATATACCAGGGCGGATTAATCAGGCTTAAATTTTATTTTATCATATGCTAATCAAATTAAGTAGATGGGCCTAGGCCCAATACCCGCCTAAGTTTGTTGTTAGAGCTTAGTGGGCCTGACCGGGTCCCACACGTTAGCCGAGCTGGGCCTAGGGTTTCGCGGGAGTCTTCTTCTTCCTCGAGGAGAGAAACACAGAGTGCGTGGAATGAGAGCAAACATCGCCTTTTCTTCTTGCATTCACATATTTGACAGAACATCTGACATTGGAAAGCTTAACATGTGACAGCAGAACTTCTTACGTTCCTAATACATGTCATACATCTTCTAACCACTTCTCTTTCTCTTCGCCATTTACACAGCTTTCTCAGAACTATCGTTCGTCTCTTTCAGTCTCGACCCGGATCTACGGCTGCCCTTTGGACCCGCGGTGCCTCGAGCCATACCTGTCCACGAGGGCCAGCGCGTTGCTCACCACTTGCGCCAGCTCCACCACCCGTCCCCTCACCGAGTTCTTCACGCCCCCGTCCAGGCCCGGCCTCGCGAACCCGTCGAGGCACGTGTTCTCGTCGGTCAGGGCCCCGCTCACCCACGTCTGCAAGTTGCTCATGTGCCAATCGAACGCCTCCCCCGCGGCCGCCGCCCCCTGGCCTCCCATCTGGCCGAGCTCGTCGACCGACTGGCTCAGCCGGCTCACGCTGTGGCCGACGTTCTGCACGCAGTCCCGCACGGCCTGGGACTCCCGGGGCGTGATGCTCTGGAGCCGGGACAGCCGCGCGACGTAGGAGCTGGCGGCGCGGGCCCGGGCGAGGCTGACCTGGAGCGCCGCCCGGGCGAGATGGCGGGGGTCTTGCTGGACGGAGGCGGCGTAGCCAGAGAGGCACTGGACGCAGAGCGCCGGGTAGCGGGTGGACCTGCAGGAGGACTTAATGAAGTCTGTCTTGGGAGCTGTTGCGGGCTGCGAGTTCGATGGTTCGAGGAGGGTCGCAAAGAAGAGGACGTGGAAGAGGAAGAGGATAGCCAGAGTTGGTTTTGCTTTGGCCATGTTTACGAGCTGGTTTAAGACTGTGTGCATGTGAAGGTGAAAGGCATCGTGGTGTGCATGGTTTATATAAGGAAGTTAAGAGAGGGAGAGGAGCTTCCTTGGAAGCTGCCCTCAAAGTCAATGCTCATCTATGTCGTATTATATGGTGGTATAAATGAGGGGAATCACAAAGAGATGCAGCCGCGTGAATGCTTGCCGCCCCTTTTGAGCTCCCTTCATTTAGGGTTTGCATTTGTTTTACGTTCTTTTAAGTCGGTACCATTTTATTGACCCGTTTCTGACTTCATTTCTCTCTATGATATCATCATGCTTTAGATTACTTCAGCCAGAACAGAAATTGGGAGCTATATTTTGTCCCGGTACACAAATGAGAAGTGCTTGACTAATACTTGATCAAGCAATATCGGGCACGGCTACTAGGCTTATCAAGTGACCGAATGGATAAGTTCTTGCGTATGCTAAGTTCTGTAAACTAGGCCAAATCACACAACGAGAAATTACGAGACCCACATTTGTCCTAGTAAGGAAAACAGGTTCCCCCACGACCTCTAGGCTCCAAGCGAATCATTTGAACACATCTGTCGTATAGAATGAGTTTGCTCGATATCGGGCAAGGCTACTAGGGTTATCAAGCGACAAAAGATAGAACCTGCGTATGCTTAGTTAAATAAACTAAGCCGATCACATAACGAGAAATTACAAGACCCACTTTTGTCCTAACAAGAAACACAGGTTCACACGCACGCACATTTTGAAGAGCTCCTTTCACTGGACGTCCACAGAGTTGTTGGATAAGCGGTTGTTGTCCTAACTTTGTTTGTGGGATCAAATTTTGCGACATCTACATATGAAGCTAACTTGTGAAGGTTGATTGCATAAAAAGCGAAGCATAACAAGTTGATAAACTGGTGTAATATTTTCAACCAAAAGAAAAAAAACTGATGTAATATTATTAAAGGCTAGCTAAACGGGCATCATTTTTGTTTTGTAACGCCCCAAAATCCGCCATAGGGCGATTTACTTCTGACAGAACCCTAATGAACTTCAAAAACAAATCATGCAACAGTCTAATGTCGGTGGAGAAATTAATGTCCTAAACGTGAAAAAGGATTTGACTATTCATCTCAGCAAGGACATACCTCCAAGGTTCAATTCAAATTCATACCAAAAGAGAGCCCCAAAAAAAAGGGTTATAGAGACGAATGCCAAAAAAGTAGCATGGTTTCTCGAATTTTAGTTTGATCATGACCTCGAGCATAGAGATTATAGAGAGTTAGATATTTGAAACAATACTGATTAAGTTTTTTAAACATTAATGTATTGTTATTGATAGAGAAAACACCTTTTCGGTCACTAATTTTTTCAATTAATACCAACAATCAGTCGAAATAAATGTTTGATATCCATCCTCCAAGAAACAAACGACTCCCAAGTGGAACAAGAACAAATTACAAGTCCTGTTTTAGGACAGTTTGGATACAGGAGGGCCGACACTGGAGGAACAACTCTTGAATGATAACTTTACATTAATCCTATGAATGAACTGGCGGCACCGACCAGCTGAGTACAAGCCAGCCGAGATGGTTCTCCTCCTTTCTGGATGCTTCTTCCTTGTCACTCAAATCTCATGCAACTACCGTCATGGATTATATGCGATTCCTGTACAAACACAGCATTAGAAAATTACGAAGTCCACGTTTCTTGCCTCTAAAGAGCCGCTGACCACACGGCCAGTTGTCGCACAATGTCAACCATCGCTCTCGATTGAAACTCGTGTCATGTGTCAGGAAGTCACCCAGCACTTGCCTCAGAGTCAGAGCAATATAATAAAAATCAGCCACTGCCAGTTGTTAGAAGCTGTTCCTTCTGGTCTAGGGTTTCCCTTTCCTTGTGTCCTCGTGGGTCTGCTGCGCATTAAAAGATCCTGTCTCAGAAATTGCTTGACCAGCAATGCCGGTGCTGATTCTCGTCTCTTCCTTGTTTCTGTAACGAAAGAAATTGGGCTACCCATCTTGAGCCATGGCGTGGCGCATTATCCAACCCTTGTTCAAGCCTCTGAACTTTGCTTGAATTCTAAGTCTGTCTAAGGTTGTCCAAAACCGCCTACTTTCGTGCGTGTACACGTATGAAGATGACTGTGGAGATGGATTCGTACACACGGGTAGTAAATTTATATGATCGAGGATGAACTTAGCTTCTCATCCATATAACGTGTACCTAAGACTGTTAGACAAACCGCTCTTCTCAAAAAAAAAATTGAGTCTTTTCCCATGTAAGTCGATTCATATACATATGAAAGACGTGTGGATTGTACGACGAGATATCTAAAGCACTGAAAAATAAATCAGACGAAAAATGATCAGGCATGATAAGGATAGATGGAAGAGAGTGTTAGGGTTCAAGCTGATGGTATCATGTTAGATAAATCACTTTTTCTTCAACATATTTGAAGTGTTCAGAAACAGGGTAATAATGTCCATATAGCATGTTTCTCACCGATCACCAAAGAACAAGGATGTTTAAAATTAAATTTCAAGAATCGACAGCCATTTTAGATGACGACGAGGACTGTGTAATGAATCCTAATGGTACATTGTCATTGCTATATATTTTGATTTTATAATTGAAACTGGGGCTACGTCTTCTTAGGTACACGCAATCGGTCCATTGACTAAACATGACATCTTTGATGATTTTTGTTGGATCGATTGCCATTAAATGGGGAGACAATGTTGCTGCCTTACTAGTTGACTCCATTTTATTAGAATTTATAAAAATAAAACAAAAGAAATCAAAACACAATATATAAAAAAAGAAAAAATCCACCATTAGCGATCGCATCTCCCACGTAAGCCTAGTCAAACTTCTAGATGCGCCTATAAAAATCTCATGTTGTGCATTAGGCTGGCCAAAAAAAAAAAAAAAAATCATCTCTTCATTCACGTGTTGATCTTTCTTAACCTTTTCCATATTTGCAAGATAATCATCACCCATGTTCTAACAATGATTTAGGCATGCGTTTATTAAGATTTGTTTCATTGATTTGATTTTTCTTTGGACATAGGTTAATGTTTTTGTTATTTGAGTGTGACGTGGTTCTCATCTAATAAATTTAAGAAAATTTCGAACTTCGACTTCTTCTAAATGAAAATCATGGTGGAAGTGAAGGATTAAGGTCGAGGTCTCGGCAATCATGATTATATCGACCATACATCTAGAGGAGAGGGACGTTAAAGTCTAAAGGCAAAGGCTCGACCCAAATTGATGGGAACTCCGGTTCCTCCTTGACTAATTTACGTAGATCAAAGGCTAAATTATGTAGTGATAAAGCCAGAAATTTGGCTTAGGAGGGGCAAGATTTCTAGCACATCTCACTTTAATTTTCAATCCCAAATTTCGGTAAGCATCAAGTAATACCAACTTAATTAGGATATAGCTAGCAAAGATCACTTAGAAAGGGTGAACATATGATTTTAAAGATTCTCGACAAACTTAAGTGGAATAGAATGAGTCAAGATTAAGGTGTGAATATAAGTTAGATTCTAGAATGCGATCAAACTTTAGAAATAACTTCCGAGTATGCATTAGACTATAGCAGTAAATAACAAGAGTTTAGAGATGAGAGAAAATTGCACACAAGGTTTATAGGGGTTTGGTTTAGATCAAACCTACGTCTGCTCTCCGACGTTGGTAATTTACTAGCTGGATTTCACTATATGATCAACAAGAAATTACAACTTTAAGCATAACTACTCAGTGGTATATTACACTATCTCACTTAATCACTCTTTATGTACTTCTTTCACGATTAGAAACTTTTAAGTTCACAAAAGACAAGTGCACAATTGAAGTTTACTCAGACTTTGGAATTATAGATCAATGCTTTGTCTCTATTTTACTCCTCGAAGCCTTGGTCTCCCTGAATACTCTTCCATTTTCACACAAGCCGTTGGACAATCTTTGGAGTTCCAATCTACTAGTTGGACAAAATTGCATCAAAGAGATTAAATTAACGTTGAATGACTTAAGCTAAATCCCTGTTTGATTCTCATCACCTATACAATCAAAATCTAGGCATCCATCAATAGCGCTTCTTCATTTAGAAAGAACTTGTCTCTAGAATTTTTTTGTCAGTCCTATTCTACTCCTATTCTAATGCTTAGCTTTTGTCTTGTCTCCTTACAAGGCGTGAGAAATCCACTCTTGAAACCCACTCCAAATTACCACCGAACCTATTTTGATTCTAGGCCAGCTATTTTCTAAACCTCATTAGGATGGGAGGAGAATTTATTCTCAATCTTCTTCTCCAAAGGTAATCTTGATATATTTCTAAGTGTGTAGATCTGAACATGTAAGTCTGAAAGCATCCAGGATAGTACAAACTTTGCTAATAATCTCTTTAAGCTTGAATTCGTTCTCTTGCAATTGCATACGTGATTCAATAAGCTTCAAGACAATTATTAGGGTTAAAGAATTACTAGAAAGTTTTGTCAGCTTCAAAATCTTATTGGAGTTTTCTCAACAAATTAATAACAACACCTAACTATTCACAAAAATGCAACTTTCAGTCGAAATTTGATTAAATAGTATGACCACATATATGTGAAAATATAGAAGTATTTGAAATTTACCTCTTATGTTATTTGTATTTATGAAGGAAGGAAATCAATTTTAAAAACTGAGTTACAACGTTGAGTCGATATAGTCTTTTATATCGGGTTCATAAAAATTTGTGTTTTAAAGTAAATGAAAAACTAAATATATGTTGGCATTGCATCAACATAGAAACTCAAACTTGTTGGAGATTTAATGTATCGTTCCTGCTAATTATGGTATATATTTGGGTAATTATAGTCACATTTCTTTGCGAGGGGAGTGTTCTTCCTTAGAGAGAAGCGCACGTGAGAGCAGACATCACTTTTCTTGCAATTCACATATTTCACAAAACTTCTTACATTCATATAACAGGTGACAGCAACAGCAGAACACACTTTCCTACGTACGTTATACGTCTAAACACTTTTCTTTCTCATCACCATTTACACCAGTTTAAGAACCTTCATTCCGACCGTGCCTTCCCATCATAATTCCCCGATCTACGGCTGTCCTTTGGACCCGCGGTGCCTCAACCTGTACCTGTCTACGAGGGCCAGCGCGTTGCTCACCACCTGCGCCAGCTCCACCACCTGGCCCCTCACCGAGTTCTTCACGCTCCCATCCATGTTTGGCCTCGTGAACCCGTCGAGGCACATGTTCTGGTCTGTAAGGGCTCCGCTCACCCAAGTCTGTACGTTGCTCATGTGCCAATCGAACGCCCCTGCAGCCCCCTGGCCTCCCATCTGGCTGAGCTCATCGATCGACTGGCTCAACTGGCTCGCACTGTGGCCAACGTTCTGCACGCAGTCCTGCACGGCCTGGGACTCCCGGGGCTTGATGCCCTGGAACCGGGACAGCTGGGCCACATAGGAGCTGGCAGCGCGGGCCCGGTCGAGGCTGACCTGGAGCGCGGCCCGGGCGAGCTGGCGGGGGTCCTGCTGGACGGAGGATGCGTAGCCAGAGAGACACTGGATGCAGAGCGCCGGGTAGCGGGTGGACCTGCAGGAGGACTTGATGAAGTCCGAGTTCGGAGATGTGGCGGGCTGTGAGTTCGATGGTTTGAGGAGGGTCGTGAAGAAGAGGACGTGGAAGAGGAAGAGGAAGGAGAGAGATGGCTTTGCTTTGGCCATGTTTATGTTTGTGTTTGAGGTTTAGAGAAGGTGCGTGTGCGTTTGAGGTCAGATTGAGTACGTGTGAATGTGCGGAGGTGATAAAGCATCGTGGAGTGCATGGTTTATATAGGAAGTTTACAAGGAGAGAGAGAGAGAGAGAGAGAGAGAGAGAGAGAGAGGTGCTTACTAGGAAGCTCCACTGAAGTCAATGTTTATCTTTGTCGTACTTTCAAATTTTAATTTATTCATTAGGCGGCAAAAATGTCGGAAATTAAAAAATGTAGCCACGTGAGTGTCTGCTTGCCCCTTTTGACCTCCCCGTTGTGGTCGCATTAGTTAGACCAGTCAAATAGATGAGTCGGATTGAATTGGATTTGGATTCAAATAAACTAATTTAATTTGTTTTAACTTACTTTTACACAATGCAAACCTAGTGACATATATCATACCCAGCTTATATTGCTAAAACAGTGAAGTGAGAGAGCGTGAGATTGAGTGAAGAGAAAGTCATAGAAATGGGTTGGATTTAAGTAAGTTGTAAACTCATTTATGATCAATTACTTCCTCACTCACATGTCACCTATATGTTATGCACAAGAAAATTAGCAACAAAGTGCTAAACCTATTGTAATTATAGCAATTTGGTCATAAATTATTTTTGATCCATTCAGTCCTAAACTTTTTGCATCGAGCCAATGCAGTCTATCTAACCAATTTTGGCCCAACAGCACTAACGTAGCATTTTAAAAATGACTTTTAAATTTTTTAAATATTTTTTTACAAACTTTTTCTTTATTTTTTCTTTTATTTTCCCCCTTCCCTCAAGGCAATCAAAACAGCTCTCGTTGGTTATGGGCAAGTGAGGTAATTCATGGTCTAGGGGCGAGGGCTGTGATGCCCTCACTCAGGCCAACGAGGGCTATGGTTTGGGGTTGAGTGTGTCATAGTCCTTGCTTGAGCCAGCAAGGGCTAGGACTCCTTCACCCAAGGCCGATGAGGGTCATGATGCCCTCACCCAGGCCGATGAGGGCGTCCTAGCCCTTGCCTGTGGTCGGTGAGGGTCATCCAACAACCCTCGCCAACCCTAAGGGAAGGAGAAAAAAATTAAAGAAAAGAAAAGAAGAAAGAAAAGGATATTAAAATATTATATTAAAAATGCCACGTTAGTGCCAACCGACCAAAATTAGTCGAATGGGACTAAAATGATCCAAATGCAAGAGGTTTATAACTTAATTGACTAAAAAAAAGGTTTATGGTTGAATTAGCGCGGTTTAAGATTTTTTTGGTAATTCTCTCTGTTATGCCCAAGTTGTGAAACCTTGCTTCCTCACTTGCATCCTCACCCTAACCCCAAGAAATGGGAAATCGAACTCTCTACTTCCCTCCCCCCTAATGGAAAGGGTGACCATTGAAATAATCTCAAGTGGTTACACCCATATGAGTTAAGAAATGAATTTATAACTCATTTTAACATATCTACTCTAAAGTGGGTACTATCATACTTGACTCATTTAGACTTCATTTTAGAATCGAGGACAAAAATTGTGAGTTTGATTTGTCCTAAGAAGTAAATGAGAGTGCTTGTCTAATTCTTGATTAAGTGGTATCGAATGATGCTAATCAGCTTATCAAGTGACGGGAGTTAGAGATTTATTGTGTTAGTAAACTAAACCAACCACATAACAAGAAACAACAACACTCAAAGGAGGGCCAATAATTTGATAGATATTTTTCAAGTCGTACATTTTTAATGAAATAAACTGATTCCGCGTAAAACATAAACTTATTATAAGGCATGCCTTGGGACAGCTGGACACAGGAGGGCCGACAGTCGAGGAACAGCTCTACAACGATAAAATTACAATAATCCTATAAAAACGAACTGAGGACGCCAACATCCAGCTGAGTAAATGCCTCCCGAGATGGGTTTTCTTCCTTTCCGGGTGCTTCTTTCGAGTTGCCCGATTTCATGCAACTACCGCAATAGATTACACATGATTCGTGTGCAACCGCAGCATTAAACAATCAAAGTCCATGTTTCTCGTATCTCGAGAATCGCAGACGATGGCCAATTTGCATAATCTCTACCTGTCATTTCGATCCCCTTTCGTGCGTCTGTAAGTAACCTACCACTTGCCTCGAAGCAATTATGATAACGGGTTGCAATTGAAAATATAAACCAGCCAGAGCTAGTTATAAGATGCTGCTCGTTAGGTCTAGGGTTTCCATTTCTTTATGTCCTTCTAGGGTTGGTCCGTGCATTGAAGATTTCTCTCTCGGAATAGCTTGACCGGCAATGCCGTGTGCAGCTGGACATAGATTTCTGACTAATCTTTTGAGGGGAAAAAAAAAGAAGAGAGAAAAAGAAGAAATTGGATTACCCAACTTGAGCTAAGCCGTGGTCACATCTTTCGGTCCTCGTTCAAACCAAAACTTGCTGGAACGTGGAGTTTATCTACGTTTATCCGCAGCTACCTATGTGCACGAAGTTTGACTGTCGAGATGAATTCGTATGCTAGACAAACGGATCTTCTTCTATAAGTTTAAAAGGTCTTTTTAACACTTTTCTTGCATGTAAGCCGATTCATATACATATGAAAGATGTGCAAATGTGTGATGAGATATCCAAAGAATGGAAAGATAAGTAGAAAATAAGAAATAACGGGCGTTATAAAGACCGATGGAAGATAAGGTTGGGGTTCAAGTAGATGACATTGAGTTGGATAAATTGCGAGTCTCGATAACTATTTTAGATGAGAATCTCGATGATAATGTTGTCATGGCTATCTATTTTGATCTTATAAGCTCATGCTAGCTAACTCAAAATTTGAAAAGATAGCTAGGGATCCATATTAAAATTGGGGCTACGTCTTCTTAGGTTCACGCTATCGGTCCATTGACTAAACATGACATCGTTGATGATTGTTGTTGGGTCGATTGCGTTAATGAGGAGACAATGTTGCCGGCTGACTTCATTTTATCAGAATTTATAAAAAGACAACAAAAGAAATCAAAACACAACAGATAAATAAATAAAAAAAATCCACCATTTGCGACAGCATCTCCCACATAAGATTAGTCAAACTTCCAGCTGCACCTTTAAAGGTGCATTTGGTAATATTTCTATTCTTGAAATAATTTTTTTTTAGAAATAGTTCTTTTTTATTTCTACTTCTGGGAACAATTTCCGAGTGAAACAAGGGGTTTGGTAATTACAAAAATTTCTGATCTTCGGAATAAAAAAAGAATATGAATGCATTTAGTATCAACAAATTTTTTTATTTCTTTTCTCCTCAATGGTGGTGGCAACCGGTGGCTGGTGACCAGCATCCGGCTACTGGACATCGGCTACACGGTTGCCAGATGCCGGGCCCCCGGTCGGTGGTCTTCGGCAACCAACGGTCGGCAATCGATGGCGGTTGGTGGCCGGCAAGCGAAGGTCAACGGGCGATGGTCGGCGGACGGTGGTCTTCTACTTTTATTTCTACTCCAAATCTATTCTCAAGAATAAATTTTTATTCCGGGGAAAAGTTAATTGGTGTTACCAAACGGATTTCTGTTTTTTTTTTCTATTATGAGGAACAAAAGAATAAATAGACGAACGGGACGTTATCAAATGATGCCTAAAAGTCTCAAGTCATTCATTGGGCGGGCGAAGAAAATTATATTTTCAGCTCACGTGTTGATTATTCTTTCCTTTTTCCATATTTACAAAACAATCATCACCCATGTTCTAACAATGATTTAGGCATGCGTATATCAAGACTTGCTACATTGACCAGATTTCGCTTTGGACAAAGGTTAATGTTTTTGTTAATTCGACTTTGCGTGTACCACGGCTCTCATCTAATAAATTTAAGAAAATCTCAAACTTCAAGTTCTCCTAGATGAAGATCATGGTGGAAGTGAAGGATTAAGGTCGAGGTCTTGGCAATCAGGATTGTATCGATCATAGATCTAGAGGAGAGGGACGTCGAAGTCGAAAGGCAAAGGCTCGATCCTAATTGACAGGAACTCCGGTTCCTTCTTGACATATGAACATAGATCATAGGGTGAATTATGCAGTGACAGGGCCAGAAATTTGGCTTAGGAGCAGTGAAATTTCTAGCACAACTCACTTTAATTTTCAATCCCAAATTTCGGTGATTATTAAGTAATACCAACTTAATGAATTTACGATAATGCAACAAAACCTAATTATTCATGAAAATGCAACATTAAGTGGAAATGTGATTAAATAGTACGACTACAAGAATGAGTTTATATCTTACTTGCATCACATTCATGAAGGAAGGAAATCAATTTTAAAAGCCAAGTTACAACATTCAGTCGATATAGTCTTTTGGATTTATTTTATAATGTGTTTTTAAGTACTTAAAAAACTAAATATGTGTTGGAAATTTAAGAGTTTTGCTAGCATAACAGTTTTTAGATTACTGTAAGAATAACAGTTTGTTGTAAGTCATAAATTCTTGAATAAATGGGTCTCGCAATAATTTATAATTATTTGTTTTTTATTTTTTATGATCCGGAATAAACTATTATTCTTATAGTAAAAACTATCACATAATCATTTCTAGAGATTTAATGTATCATTCCTACTAGATTTAATGCATCTTTCCTGCTAATTATGGCCTATATTTGGGTAATGTTAGTCACATTACTTTGTGACGATAGTGTTTTTCCTTAGACAGAAACGCACGTGAGAGTAAACATCACTTTTCTTGCAATTCACATATTTCACAAAACTTCTTACACTCATATAACCCGAACAGGTGACAGCAACAGCAGAACACATTTTCCTACGCACGTCATATGTCTAAACACTTCTCTTTCTCATCACCATTTACACCAGTCTCATAACTATCATTCTGACCATGCCTTCCCACCATGATTCCCAGATCTACGGCTGTCCTTTGGCCCCGCGGTGCCTCGATCCGTAGCTGTCCACGAGGGCCAGCCCGTTGCTCACCACCTGCGCCAGCTCCACCACCTGCCCCCTCACCGAGTTCTTCACGCTCCCATCCATGTCCGACCTCGAGAAACCGTCGAGGCACATGTTCTCGTCTGTAAGGGCCCCGCTCACCCATGTCTGCACGTTGCTCATGTGCCAACCGAACGCCTCCCCTGCTGCCCCCTGGCCTCCCATCTGGCCGAGCTCATCGATCGACTGGCTCAACTGGCTCGCACTGTGGCCGACGTTCTGCACGCAGTCCTGCACGGCCTGGGACTCCCGGGGCGTGATGCCCTGGAACCGGGACAGCTGGGCCACGTAGGAGCTGGCAGCGCGGGCCCGGTCGAGGCTGACCTGGAGCGCGGCCCGGGCGAGCTGGCGGGAGTCCTGCTGGATGGAGGCAGCGTAGCCAGAAAGGCACTGGACGCAGAGCGCCGGGTAGTGGGTGGAACTGCAGGAGGACTTGATGAAGTCGGTGTTCGGATCTGTGGCGGGCTGTGAGTTCGACGGTTCGAGGAGGGTCGTGAAGAAGAGGACGTGGAGGAGGAGGAGGAAGGAGAGAGACGGTTTTGCTTTGGCCATGTTCGTGTTCGTGTTTGTATTTTAGAGAGGGTGCGTGTGCGTTTGAGGTGAGATAGAGTACGTGTGTATGTGTGGAGGTGAAAAGGCATCGTGGAGTTCATGGTTTATATAGCAAGGAAGTTTACAGAGAGAGAGAAGAGAAGGGCGCTTACTTGCGAGGAAGCTCCACTCAAGTCAATGTTTATCTTCGTCGTACTTTCAAATTTTAATTTATTCATTTGACGGCAAAAATGTCGGAAATTAAAAAGTGCAGTCATGTGAATGCCTGCCAGCCCCTTTGACCTGCCTCATTTGTGGTTGCATTTGTTAAACGGGTGAGTAACGGATTATATTTGGATTAGATTATAAATAATCTAATTCAAATGCTCATTTAACTTGTTTTAACTTATCTTCACGCAATCCATTTATTAAAATACTTTCATATTTAATCCAATTTACGAAAACCCATTACCAAAACCGAGGTAAGAGTTTGGAGTGAGCAAGCAAGCAAGGGCAAGATGGAGGGAAGAGAGAGTTATAGAAATGGGTTTGGTATAAACAAGTTGGAAACTCATGTATGACCCATTGTGTTTAAACCCATTTATAAACCATTTACTCGATATAACTAACTTATTTATAACTCATTTAATACCCATATAACCACTGGCCACCTTTCCTGCATTGAAAGAGGGGAGGTGGGGAACTTATTTAAAGATGTTGGATTTAGGATATAACATTTAATAACTCATTTATAACCACCACTGGCCACCTTTCCTGCATTGAAAGAGGGGAGGTGGGGAGTTTGATTCCCCACATTCAAAGATGTTGGATTTAGGGTATTTAGTTTTAGGTGTGGAGTTTGACTCCCACATTCTACAAAAAAGGAGGGCAAAAATCCGATAGTGCATTGAGAGTTAAAGTAAAACAAACTAATAAAAAGAAAACACCCATATGATTTTTTTTTGTCTAGTCCTATCTTATATGTTTTACAAATCACTATGTGTGCTTTGAGTTGTGTCTCACTTCATGTCCACTAAGTGTCGTGCATAGGTTACGAAATCTTACTTCCTCACTCACGCATTATCACCCCAGCTCTTGAAAAGGTTGGAAATTGAACTACCTACATTTCCCCTTCCTAGGTTAGAAGGATGGCTACTTTTTTTTTTCAGAACACTTATATGGATTAAGAAATGAGTTTATGCCTTATTTTGACAAGTCTACTCTAAAGTTGATAACATTATACTCGACCTTTTTAGACTTCATTTTAGATGGTGTTGTGCTTAGATTACTTAAGCAAGAATAGAAAATGCGAGTTCGATCTGTCCTAATACAAAAACGAGAGTGCTTGTCTAATGCTTGACTAAGCAATATCGAACAGTGATATTGAACTTATCAAGTGACGGGAGGGAGAGGGGTTTATTATGTCAATAAACTAAATCAACCACATAACAAGAAATAAAACACACGAAGGGGGTCAACATTTTGGTAAATATTTTCCAAATCATTCATTTCCAACAAAACAAACCAATCCCACATGAAAAAAAAAAAACTAATTATTTTTTGTGCTTAATACTAGTCTACTCATACTTTAACCTTTATTATTAGATTTTGGTCCTAATTCCATACGGAGAGTGGGACTCAAACCCACATTTAAAAATAAATCGTTTCCACCCTAACTTTTCTTGAGAATATGAAGATTCGAACCCCGCACTTCTCCCTTCTCATGTAGAAAATGTGACAATTAGGATAAACCTTATTGGTTAAATAAAAACTAATTATAAATCATGTTTTGGGACAGTTGGACACAGGGGGGCCAGGACAACTCCACTATGATTTTTTACAATAATCCTATAAAAATGAACTGAGGACGCATCCAGCTTGAGTACGTGCGCCCCAAGATGGGTTCTCTCCCTTTCTGGATGCTTCTTTCGAGTCGCTAAATTTCATGCAACCATCACAATAGATTACGCATAATTCGTGTGCAAGCGCAACATACATTAAACAATCGAAGTCCCCGTTTCTCGCATCTCGAGAATCGCAGAAGATGGCCAATTTGCACAATATCAACCCGTCATTTCCATCTCCTTTCACGTGTCTGGAAGTCACCTAGCACTTGCCTCGAAGCAATTATGATAACGAGTTGCAATTGAATATATAAACCAGCCAGAGCCAGTTATAAGATGCTGCTCTTTAGGTCTAGGGTTTCCATTTCATTTTGTCCTTTTAGCGTCAGTCTGAGCATTGAAGATTTCTCTTGGAAATAGCTTGACTGGCGATGCCGCTGCCGATTTTCTTCTCTCCCTCATCTCTGTTTGCAGCTGGACATAGATTTCTCACTTTCTTTCGAGGAGAAAAGAAAAGGAGATTAAACAAAAAAGAACAAATTGGATCACCCAACTTGAGCTAAGGCGTGGTCGCATGTTTCGGTCCTGGTTCAAACCAAAACTTGCTGGAACGTTGAGTTTGTCTATGTTTATCCGTAGCTGCCTACGTGCATGAAGTTGACTGTCGAGATGAACTCGTATGGTAGACAAACAGTTCTTCTTCCATAAGGTTTAACAGTCTTTTTAACAGATGTGTGAATAAACGACAAGAGATCTGAAGAATGGGCATGATAAAGACCAATGGAAGATAAGATTAGGTTCAATCAGATGACATCGAATTGGATAGATTAAGAGTCTCGACGACTATTTTAGATAGGAATCTCAATAATAATGTTGTCATATCTGTTTTGATTTTATAAGCTCATACTAACTTGCTCATATTTTGAAAAATTAGTTAGCGATCTATAATCGGGCTACATCTTCCTAGGCACAAGCTAATCGGGCCATTGACTAAACACGATACTGTTGGTGATTTTTATTTGGTCGACCGCATTAATGGGGAGACAGCGTTGCTGGTGGACTCCATTTTATTAAGAATTATAAAAGAAAACCAAACATAATTAGAGAAAACCTCCTCCATTATCAATCGCATCTCCCATAAAAGCCTGGTCAAACCAAAGCCTGGTCAAACCTTTAGCTATGCCTCTGTACGTCTGTAGTCGTGCACTGCGTGGGGAGAAAAATTATCTTTTTAGCTCACATGTTTGATTTTTATTTTTCCTATCAATATTCACTAGAACAATTTTGAAATAAAAAAATCTCGGGTTTGCTTTAACATCACCCATGTTCTACCAATGATTTTAAGCATGCGTCTATTGTGACTTGTTAAATTGATTTTGCTTTTGATTTTGGACAAACATGAACATTTTTTATTTTGAGTTTGAGTGTATAGTGATTCACATATGATAAATTTAAGAAAATCTCGAATTTCAAATACTTCTAGATGGATATTATGGTGGAAGAGGAAGGCAAAGGGTAGAGTCGAGATCCAGACGGTTGGGACTTTACCCATCATAGACTTACAGGATGGATTGTCAAATGCAAATGCTCAATCTAAATTCACACCAACTTTGGCCCCTCCTTGATATAAATAGAAAGATTTAGAGGCTGAATTATGCAATGATGGAACCAATAATTCTTGGGGGAGAACGAGATTTCTAGCACTGATTGACTTTAATTTTCAATCCCAAATTTTTATAATATAATACCAACTTAATTTAATTAATAAATAGTGCAACAAAACCTAACTATTCATAAAAGTGTAATATCTAATCAGAATTTGGTTAAATAGTAGAATCATGTCTATGTGAAAAAGAACAATAATTAAACATTATAATCTCCAAATTTTACTTTATATTTATTCATGAAAAATGAAATCGAATCTAAAATTTAAGTGACTCGAAATTTATTTTTAAATTTATGTAGATGTAAATATATGTTGGTGTTGTATTAAGATAGAAATTCAAGTTTAATTCAATATTTCCATCAACTATGAAGAATTAAAAATTACATCCATCTTATTGAATACTCATATAGAAAAAACAATATTTAGAATCGCTTCGAATAACGTGATATTGATAAATAAAAAGAATCTTTATTGCTAAAAAAACGTGACTTGATATTGAAGTATTGGACAATTTAAATGTTGAACTCAAATGCGCAGCTCTGATACTGTATCGATTATTAAACTCAAAGCTCTGGCTCTAATATCAATTGTTGAATAAAACACTCCAACATTAAATATTGAATAAGACACAAAAGACTTGCTTATGCAATCTTTTATAATATCAATTGGGAGAACTTGTTTGACAGGCACTCTTTGACAGGAGCACTTGCCAATTTATAGGAATAAGAAGGTGGTTCTACCTTTGAAAATATCTAGATATTTCTAGATGAATATTTCAGAAGTCTCCTAGATGGTTCTAGTTAGAGGAACATCCTAGATATTTCTAGAGAGACATCTCTCAACCTCTCTATAGATATTTCAAAGAATTAAATCTCTTGATATTTTTACACTTTTCTTAAGATGCCTTTCAATAAAATATTTAGATGTTTAGGCAACATAGAAATATCAGAATTCTTGAGAGAAAAGAGGAGGTGCAATTCTTCAATATCAAATGCCCCTCATTGGCTCCATGGCCAAAATTACGTATGTTGAATTATCACTAAGGTATTTGAGACAATATGTTGATAAGACATCTCTAAATAAAATTCCCAATCACTAGAAAATTTCTTCAAATTATCCACGATTAGTCTCGTCACAAATGAAAGTATTTCAACTAGAGGGAATCCAATGTAACAATGCATGGCCACACTTGCCTCATTAGTTTCCTTATCTGGAGAAAATGACTACCTAGGACCACCATCCATCACGGTTGGGCAAATCTTTGTGGTCGATATTATGCCAGTTGAAATTCACTCAATCCATATCGAGACGTGTCCAAATTAAGTGTTAAGTACATCATATGATTGCATACCTACATGTAAAAGCCACTAAACATACTCGTGTATCCATACACATTCAAACATGGGATTTGAAGATATTCGAGATGCATTTGTTTCACCAAAAATTTCATGATAAAGAAAAAACATTTTTTTTATGAAAATCACTTTTAAGGAAAATGGTTAATTTTTTATTTGTTCAGTAGTCTAAAAAAATGATTTTATTCTTGTCAAATAGGGAAGTTGTTTTCTCCCATTTCTAAACTTGTTATTTTTAGTCAATGAAAAATATTTTTGGCAAATCAATTAATTTTCCATCATTCATATACCCAAAAGTCAGAAAATAAATTCTCATAAGCAATCCTTCGAACCAAACTAAACCTTGATTTTACTGTGCGCCTACGTATAAACTACTAATCACACGAGTTCGCATAAATCGAGGTGGAAGCTAAAGACACCGAAGGTTGGGACACCTGGTCTTTTCGCATCTCCTCATGTTCGAGATTTGCTTTTTCCGGAAAAGGAAGAAAAGTAGAACAACAGAGTCGGGCCGGCCCCGGCCCATCGGCGGAGCTAAACATCATGTGCACCCAAGACCCGATTGAGGCTGTCTGGCCTGGTCCTTGAGACCCTATCTTGGGCTTTCCAGTTCTGCCCAACATACAATGCCTCGATCCAATTCGATGGGCCGAAGTTTTCTCCGAGCTCGTCTCTCTCGAAAGGAAGCATTTCTTGATTATCGCCACGCCGCTTATCGTCGACAGAGCGAGCAAGTCTCTTGAACTTGTATATGCCTTGGCGACCGATCTTTTTGCTCTCCCAGTGAACATTTAATTGAAATGTGACCAACTTCTTTTATGTTAGATTTGGTAGAACCACTATCAACGACTTTAAAAACTTAAATTATTAAATGAATGCGCGATTTATTATTTAAATATTATTATACTCCCATTCATGTCCTATTAAGCAGTAGTGGTGAGCACAATTGAAAGGAGGAGCTTTCCTAGATAGCGGGCGGGACTTTTTATTGTATACTACCTAGACGACTAACTAAGGAGGAAATAATTGCCAACCCATAGCAAAGCCAGAGAGGGAAGGACAAGAATAAGTTTTGAATGTTGGTGATGCACATGAAATGTATGCGCTCTTTGAAATACCCATCACTAAAGTATGGAAATATTTAATTAGGGAGGCCAATAAGGGTATAAAAGATTCGAAATGATGATCTCCTAGTTCTAATATTATGCGAAATTTGATGGAATTCTGTCAACTATTCAAAAAGCTCAAATTATTGGATGAAAGGATGATTTGTTTCCTACGCTTTAATCGGGCGATTTCAGCCAGATTGCTTGTGAGTTCGGGATGCGATTGGACAAAAACTTAGTTTTGCCTACACTCCTTAGATTAGTCATGGGTTACGGACCGGGTCCTCGCCGTTGAGGTAGGAAAGGAGGACATTTCAGGACCGCCGCGAATGACGGAATTTTGTCTTTTTGGGTCACCGCGTGAAGATGTCGCAAACGAGGGCTTTTGGTTTTCCATCCGCGTGGGCTGTCGCGTGATTTTCACCTACGAATTATTTACTTTTTAGTCTCTTTTTTTATCTGGTAATATTCAAGAATAATTACTCTCTTATTATTATTATTATTGTTCTCGGGGCCCCTTTTCTCTCTGGAGTCCAACGGGGAAGTCCAAAATCTCCTGTCGGCTTTAAGAAGGCTCCACGTACTCTCGCAGTCAATGATAATCACCGTTTCAACAAATCAAAATTATTTACGAGAGTAAAAAATTATTTAGTGTGCTTTCGTTGACCACAAACACTTCAATTCCACACGCAAACGCCCGTGTTCTCACGAGACTTTTCTTTTTTCTTTCCTTACTCCCTCCTCATTTGTTTAGTAGCAGCATAGCCGCCTTGGATGGGCGTGATTGATTTCTAACTACATCTAAGCCCAACCATAGTCCGATATATATAATTTTTTTTTTTTTTCGAGATTTGTCGATTATGAAATGTGCGTTGTTTGGTGGGATCCGAGAAGTATACAAGACGTCCCCATTGAATTTTACTACCAAATAGTGAGTTCAATGAATGGATGATGGAGGAGATGTGCGTGGGATTATATGGATATGATTTTCAAAAAGGATAAATGTATTGAAAATTTTAAAATTTGTCAACAAAGTGTAATGTAATCCTAAAACTTTAAAAAATATAATCAAATGTTAAAATTTGTTACAAAAGTACGATTGAATTTTAAAATTTTCATAAAGTGCAATTTAAATCCTAAAATTTGTCAAATTAGTTAATCAAATCCTTCTTTTGACAACAGTTTTTTAAAATTTCAAGATTTGATTATACTTTCTTGATAATTTATAGGACTCGATTGCACTTTGTTGACAAATTTAAGACTTAATTGTACTTTTTAAAATTTTTATGACTTAAGTAAATTTTCATGATAAATTTTAAAACTCCTAATGCACTTTATCTCTTTTCTGAAAATAGAAGTGTATCAAATGTACTTTTCACACGAAGGGTGTTGAATTCACTAGGAGTTTGGGGAAATCCCTCCTCATCGAACGAGAAAGGTAATCAAGAAGAAGAAAATTTTGGGTTTGGTGGGGGCCAAGATATGTAATTCACCGGTGGATGCCTCTTAATTCAATAATCAGCCAACTAAATTAAAAAATAAATAAAAGAGCAAGATATTTGCAAAAATATTAAAAAAATCAAAACCCGAAGTCTTTGGTGGGTCGAACCTTTGAAAGATTATTATTCTTTTCCGACAAAATTATTTGCGGGGTCGCTTTGGAATTTGGACAGCTAATTCCTCCCCGAAGACAACATACAAAATCCAAATGGAGGGCCATCGCATTTTATAAAAAAATTTCAATCTTGACCCGATGTCGACGTCGCCACCAGTCGAGAGACTCAAGGGGGCCAATAAGACCCGACCTTAGGGTTTGAATTGTTCAAAATTTTCGACCTAATTCGTAACTTTTCCATGTCGCACGCATGATGTTCAGAATGTAATTTGTTTATCCATCTTTGAAAGACAACATGACCGTTTCAAGGACAAAGACATCGGCATAGTCAAAATGGTTATGCAGTCCCCAAATAATATACGTAGCTCTATATCCTTGTTGATAGCGATTAGGGTCGTATTCCGATTTTTAGGTGTTTTCTTTTTTCTGGTTGCACTCTTGTGTTTTCAGATTTATCTTATAATAGCCTATGTAATTAACCGAAGTTTTCTTGTTTCGAAGCACCGTTGTATGTTTTTGGGCAATTTTTAGCATTATTGTTTGCCCTTTTTTATTTCTCAGTTATTTCTTCAACTTTTTTTTTTTACTGTTATTCAGTATATAATTTATGAATTATTTGGTAAATTCCCAGATCAAAGGTCGTGATAACATTTATTTGTCATGTTCTATTGAAACACTCAATCGCATTGTATTAGAAATACAAAAAGCTGAGAGTCTCTCTTCTCCATGCAAAGCGCATGCGTTGGCGAGTTTGCAACTCTGCGCCTTATCGTTTTCACTCCATAAAACACTTTTCAATCTCACGCGGTATCTCACAATAGAAGCCTCGTGTCTTCACATTGGGTGACCATCGAGAGGAAGCTTAATTTCGAAGTTGTCGACATATCTGGTTAGTAGAGGTGTAAACGGTTCGATTTGAATTTTCAAGAAAATCGAACTGAATTGGTAAAGTTGTACACGGTTCTGTTCGTTTCGAATTTTTAGGAAAATTGAATCGAATCGAATCGAAAACCTGATTCAGTTCGATTCAGTCTTTCGATTTTTTGATTTTTGCCTTATTTGTTGGAACTAAAGTGAATAAGATATGAGAAAAAAGAGAGATTTTAAGATGATTGTTCAATTTTTGTTGAGAATTTTGATTCAGATAGATTGACTGGATCGAGCCGAAAATCGAACTAAAGCGAAAAAGTTGATGGTTATTTTTTGGTTATTTGAATTGAAATCAAACCGGACCAAAAATGCATGAAATTTCAATTTAGTTTCGATTTCGATTTGGTTCCAACACACTTACCCATTAGGATTCACCTTCACTCGATATATAAAGCCGATGAGTTATATAGAGTTAACTAGGATATTAATAACTACGTCTTCCACCAAATCTCTCGCAAAGGACTTCTTTTACAGAACACCCTCGCACATGCATGCACCTTGAAAATACTCGTGCAAATAGGAGCTCGATTAGACAAATAAAAAATCCATGGGGCTCGATTGAACGAAGGATCGAAAAGTGGAGGACCAAAAGGGGGATTTCATGAAAAATAAAATGAGTGATTAATATTACAAAAAATTCTAAACTAATATATTTATTGTAAATTTACTCAAAATTAATTTTTTAATCATGAAAATCCCCAAACTTGTATACCTTTAACAAATTTATCTCAAATAACCATAAAAAATTCCAAACTGGTGAAGTTATGATAAATTTTCTCCAAAAACCTTAAATATATATGACAAATATACCGTCATTTAAATTGAATTAATACCACACAAAATCACATAATTAGTACAACTGTGACGTACACTAGTCAACTTACGTGTTATCCAATTTAATAATTTGACAGTAAAATTTAACATATATTAACAAAATGTAAATTTGTCATAAATGTACAAGTTTGAAGTAAATCTATAAAAGGTATACTTATGGAGTTTTTCATAGTTAAAAAATTAATTTAAGATAAATTGATTATGGATGTATCAATTTGGATTTTTTGAGGTATTATTAACCAAAAATGGAGTGGCGAAAAAAACTGCCAAGGAGCGCGTGAAGGGTACGCGAGCAGCTGGCGCGTGGAGGCGCCGCGCTCCCGAGGCGTTTTCAAAAGTTCACACTTTCACACAGCAACAACCCCCACCTGAGCGTCGACACCTCAGAAAAGAAGAGGTGGGAGGAGGAGGAAGAAGAAGAAGGAGAAACGCAACCCGGTCGTCACGCACTCACCCCGAGTCGCCACCACCATATAAACCAAGTCGATTCCATCACAACACATCACCGCCCACCTACACTCCTTCGCACAGAGAGAGAGGGAGAAGCGTCTAGAGAGAGAAACATCATGACCTCCACTTCTCGCCGGACGCCTGTTCTCCTGGTGGTGGCCGCGCTGCTGGTCGCCGGGGCTGCCATCGTCGCGGAGGCGCAGACTCCGGCGACGCAGACGTGCGCGTCGAAGCTCGTGCAGTGCGCGCCCTACTTGAACTTGACGACGAGCCCGCCGGACACGTGCTGCAACCCCATCCGGGAGACGGTGAAGAACGACCTGGCCTGCCTCTGCAACCTCTACACGACCCCGGGCCTGCTCGCCTCCCTGGGGATCAACGTCACTCGGGCCCTTGCGCTCACCAAGGAGTGCGACGTCTCCACCGACACCAGCCTCTGCAAAGGTACGACCGTCTACTCCCTCGTCCCGTCCCACGGTTTTTTTTTGGGGGGGAATCTTCGAAGATCGGAGAGGGAGGGACGAATTAGGTTTGGGAAAAGAGCTCGATCCGCGAGAATCTCGAGTCATTTCCAACATTCGAACTGGATCGAACTTCGCTCATGCGACAATTCTTTCTCTTTTGAGTTTCGGTATGAATAGTTGATGTCGGGAAAAAAGGGTTTTCTGACACGAAATCTCTTTCATTGACAGCGGGCGCCACGCCTCCAACGGCGTCGACGACACCACCAGGTAAGAAATCCGCTTCCCATTCTGCAGTTTCGTTGTTTTTTCGAAATCTAGTTCCAAAATTCAGGGGCCTGAACTGCCGTGCCCTTGTGAATTAAATGTCGATCGGCCATTGTCGGACCTCCGGAAGAGTAATTTCCGTAGCTGGTTTAGGGGGAAACCAAATCCAAGTGAGAAGATAGTCTGTCTCGAACCCGACGAGGGCGAAATTTCCGCCAAAATTGCCGGGTTGGCGCCTCCGATGTTGACTCATTGATTGTGCAAACTCTTACTTAGGGAGAGGGCAACTAATTGCAGTCACGGACTTTTTCCCCGGGAAATTATTGTGGCCCATGTCTGTCTCATTTCATAACTTTTCCTGGCATAGCTGTCCCACGTGAATGAGAATCTTGTGGGTGAGCAAGCATGTAATGGCAGATTCATGACAGATAGAAAAAATCAAATAGGGCTGTTCATGGTTTACTTTCAGTAGTCTGCATTATATAGGTAATTCAAATTTTGGGTTCTCTCTGGGATTTGATGTTGTGCTACTTCTATGCATAGATAGTTTATCGTATCCTGAGTTTGTTTTAGGTCAAGAGAGAAAAATGTGAAATTAGGACAGAAACTGTGAATACTGTGAGTTTGTTCAATATACATCTGTGGAATATCCATCGATGCTGACAGTGTTACTTGCTAGCTCGAACTTGCTAACCTTCGAGCGGCATCTTCTGCTGCAATGACAAGTGAACTGTTGAGTATACCGTGTGACTCTTTGCATTCGAGAGAAAAACCTTGGGGGTTATGTGTCGTTGATGTTGTGGACTCGAGCAATAAGATAGGCTTGCATTGTGCATTCTCTTTTGTGAGACTCGTGTTTGCTTTTGATTGAGACATCTTAGTTGTTATAAGTGTTCTGTTTCTAATAGCAGAATGGTGAATGAATGTTACAGCGACACCCGGAGGCGACAGCGATGCCGGCAGGATAACTTGGAGTGGGATCTCCAGCTTATTCCTGATTCTTGCCTCGACAATGTTTTATTGAGGTCCACAGGGTCACATTGCATACATCTGATTGACGAGGAATTACTTCACACAGATTGTTATGATTTATCAGAGAGGTGAATCCTGGCATTTGGAGATTTTGGTCGTTTCAGTTTCTTTCGGCTTTCTCGATGTGTGCATGGTAATATTTGATTTCATTGCGTTGGCGGCTCTAGCTAGCTGTTTTACTATAATTATACCGTGATTATTGTGTACTTAATTTATCCGGATCTCGACTTGGGGGCACTTGATGGAGGTCATTTCTCAGGTACATCATAATAAAATTTGTTTTAACACTTCTCCTTCATGAGTCGCTCACACGATATATGTTTCGTCTTTGGAGCTTGATTCATGCCTTCTTCTTTGCTCAAGGTGCTTGATTAGTTCTTAGAGCTGAGCTTCAGCTGGCTATGCCTGCTCTGGAAAGCAAAGTTGGTTGTCTGTCCCCTCTAATCGTCCTCTTCCAAAGGCTAAAATGACAATAATTTGGATTGGTGCCTCTTGTTTTGGCCTCGCCAAAACAGATGGATGGAAAACTCATGTATGTATATCTTATGTATTAGAAATTTACGAAAAAATGTTTACGTTATTAGACTTGTCGATATATGGGTATTTTGAAAGGGTTTGGACACTCCCCATTAGACGAAAGTGTTAGATTATGAGACTCTTAAGATTTAGAACCAAAAAGAAATTGAAAATCCTGCATGCTCAAGACTTTTGTTAGTGAAATACTCGTACGTAAAATATTTGTACGTACTTGATTTTCGATAAAACTTCCATCTCCCCATTTTTTATTGAACTTAGGGAAAAACACTCATTTTTTAAAGTAAAATGTATAATACACATCGAAAATACCCGCCATATTCGTAAGATAGGTATGGACTCTTTTTCTAAAAAAATTGTCATTTGGTAGCACAAGATAATGACAAAATTCAATTATCCGACACGACATTCCATGAGAAATTGCAATAGAAATAGGTATATTATTAACAGAGCCCAAGGCTCGAGGCCTCGGCCCATTTTCTATTGGCCCGCCAGTGGGAGTAGGCAGGGCCCTTCTTCGGGCGTTCTCACGTTAGGCCCGTGTCTCTGGTAGCGAGAATACGATTTCAACGATATGAATTTACTGACGGAATTCAAATCCGTCCCATCTCGACTTAACTTAAAACCAACATGAATGGACATGTTGTCACACATTTTTAATGAAAATACTGGATAGTCACGTCTGAACTATTTTGTCACGACACAAAACGGCATAATGACGTGTTGGCATCAAGTGAATTATTACCCACAACATTGTACTTAGGGCTTATTTGGTAACGTGCCAAACAATATCCGATTCTATTCTTTTGTTCCACAGCACAAAAAAGAATGAAAATTCGTTTGATAACTTTTTTTATTCTCGGAATAAATTTGTAACGTGATCAAAAAATAGAAAAAAATTGCCTATTTATTCTTTGAAATAACTTTAAAATCTAGCGAAACCATATTCTTCTTTTTCCTCTTTTCTTTTCTTCTTGTCCTTTTCTTTCCTTTTTTCTTCTTCTTTCTCTAGCCAGCCATTGGCCATGGTAATGGCCAGCGGCTGGCCAACGGCTGGCTAGATGAGGTTCTAGAGCCTCACTAGATCTAGGCAAGCCTTGCCTTGGCAGGGCGAGGTCGCCAAACCTCGTCTAGGCGTGGTCGTTGATTGGCTAGAGGAAGAAAAAGATGAGAATGAAAAAGAAAAAAAGAAATATAAAAAAAAGTATTATAAAATTAAAAGAATTCATAGTCACCAAAAAAATTTAAGGATTGTATCAAACACATTTCTATTCCGAGAATATAAATTTTTGGGCCATTACTATACACCTTTAAATACTCAAAAATTTCGTCCAAGGAACAAAATAAAAAAAAATTATTTTTAAATAGAAATTTTTATCAAGAACATAATCATTATCAAAAGTACCCTTATTAGCTAAAGTTTCTTTTTTTTTTTGTGAGTTGAAGTTGCATTAGGATAATGCAACACATACTAAGATATGTCTATAAAATTAGTATATTAAGTGATATGAAAAATATATGTGTGTGTGGTCCAATAGTTTAAAGGTGGGAAAATTGTCCAAAAAATTTGAAACATATTGCATTTTTGTCAATTTAGTCATAATCTTTTCACTTTTTGTCAATTTAGTCCGTTTGGTCAATTTTGATTGAAAATTGCTTATGTAGGTGCAATAGTGTCATGTAAGATGATCGGTGTTGATATGAATAATATTCAATAATATTTTAAATATTTAATTTTTCAAATATTTTCTCTCTTTTTTTCCTTCTTTCTTCTCCCTTTTGCTAGTGGTTCGCCACTAGCCATGACCGGGTCAGCTGGTCTTGCTTGCCACAAGCAAGGCGAGCCATTACCCTAGCCAGGGCACAAGGTTTCCTTGGCTTGGGTAAGACCGACTAGTGAGGCACCCTTAGCTTAGGTGATGGTTGGCCTTGCCTGGCTTGAGCAAGGCCAACCCTCATTGGGCCTTGCTAGGGCTTACTCTTGCTCGATCGAGCCTCGCTAATGGTTGGCCACTGGCAAAAGGAAAATGAAGAAAAAGAGAAATAAAAGAACGAAAAAAAAAAAAATATAAAATATAAAAAATATATAAATTCGAAATATATTATTAAAAATTTTCCAAGTCAATGTCAACGTTGCCACGTAGCACCATCGGCGTCTGCATCAACAATTTTCAATTAAAATTAGCCGAATTGACTCAATTGGTAAAAAATGAAAATATTTAGAATTCAATTGATAAAATTTAAAAATTTAAAACTGAATTGATAAAAATATAATATATTTAAGACTTTTTATATTTTTCCATTTAAAAGCCCATTATAATCTGTTAAGTTATATGGCAATTTATTGGTATGGAATATTTGGGATTTGGTGGCTCTTAATTTTGCTTTATCATACGTCCTTCAAGAAATTTGTTTAATTATCGAAGTTTGAACCCATAGTACAATATTTCTGTCAATCTGGAGGAATCTTCCCTTAAAATTTTTGACATGAGTAATGTACGACGCCTATAGGATGACAACATATGATATTCATATAATAACCAACTAATTCTACAAAAAAAAGAGAAAAGGAATCCCTGCACTCGATTCATACTTTTTATTTATAAAATGATTACATAAATTTGGATCCTACCGATTACTCCTTTACACAGAGATGCAAGTTAGGTACCCTCGGAGTGGCAATAGCAATAAGTGGAGTGGCCTTCTCAAGAACTATCCCAAACTTCTCTTCGCAACTCCACTCGAACGAATGCAGGAACATAGCCAATACATACATTAGCATCCTCTCCCCTAGTTGGAGCCCCGCGCAAATCCCTCGACCTGACCGGAACGGTATGTAGTGCAAGTTCCATCCCGAGTATTCCAACTCAGAGGCCTCTCCCCCCATGAAAAACCTCTTAGGGTGGAACTCGGACGGGTCGGACTAGAACTGCGGGTCTCGATGCATGGCCCACACGTTCAAGAAGACTTTAGCGCCTTTGGGTATGGTGTATCCGCGTAACGTGCAGGTTTGGCTTGGACTGCGGGGCAACAGCAGAGGTGCTGCAGGGTGTAGTCTCAAAGTTTCCTTTACCGCCACTTGCAAGTATGGTAACTCGTGGACGTGGGACTCCTCGACAACGTTGTCGAGCTCTTTCTGGACTTTGAGAAGGACTTGCGGGTGTAGTAGCAGCTCAGTCATTGTCCATTCGACCATGGTCGACATTGTATCGGCACCTCCTATGATGATGTCCCAGTAAAAACGACATGGTAAGGCAAATTTAATACGCGCATCACCATTTTCTCTTGAACATCACTTTCCAAACCCAAAATCCTTAGATTCTCCTCATATATAGATGGAAATCTCCATGAACTGAGGAAATGGAGAGAAAATTACCATAAGCAAAGCCTTGGTTTGTCCCGGTTTCTTCATCTTTATACTCCAGAAGGAACTGCAAGAAATCACTCCTCTCACCTCCTTTGCCTCCTCCCACTCCTTCCAAACTAATGCGCTGACTGATGACAAAATCAAAGATCCTCCCAATCCAAGCCACCACCTCCTTCATCTCTCTCTCCACTCCTTGCACATCAAACCTAGCAATCACCGTAAAGAAATCCGACACATTGGGCTTCCCCAATAGAGTGGTGAGCCGTGCCACCGCCTCCAAGAACTCCGCTTTGACCCACACCGCCTCCTCCTCCCTGAGCGTCCCACCCCAGAACATGGATGTTATCGTGTTGATCACCATCCGGAACGCCACCTCCCCAACGTTAACTGGCAGTTCTTCCCTAATGCACAAATCTCTTGCGCTTGTCACGACTTCTCTCCTTCTATGAGAGTGAAAGGCATTGAGATTTGCCGTGCTTTGCATCTCGTGCACAAATAACCTATTACATTTTGGTATGTCCATGATAGGGTATATCTAAGAGATGCATGTTGCTTATGATAGAGTTTGTTTTAAAGAGTTACCCTTTAAAGGGGTATGAACAGTTAATTTTTCAAGAAAAGTACAAAATGATAACTTCTGAAAATAACTGCTAACGAACGCAATTAAGAGAAATAAAATTATCTCAATCAAAAGAAAAACACTCAAGGGCTCTATTATCTACTTTGAGAAACAATTGGCATTAATGCTGTGAAATGTGAATACTATCCTCATGATTGTATTTGGATTAATGTGAAGTCATATCGTCCATCGTTTGTTCGGGATTCAACATACGTTCCTGGGGTAATTTCTTTATTGCGCATCGAAGAGATAAGTCGTTTCTTCCGCCAACTTTTCTTCCAACACAACCGCTGCAACATCCACCATTGGGTCTGGTGAGGTGCGAAGGCGATGTCCTTCCCTCCATAGGAGAAGGCCAATGAGGCCTTGCTAGGATTACGGTTGGTGAACACGGCGCCAACCGGCGTCATGGTCGCGTACTATCCGTTTGACTAAGATTGGTGAGCTTACAACAACATAGAGTTTGGTGCCGATTGAGAGCCTATAAATCGGGCCATACTCTTGGGCAAATACCACGAAGAACTTGTGGAGGTTGTGCCCAAGAAATGGGAGGTAACCGACCACCGAGAGACCTCTCGGACCGGACGGCAGGCGGGGCTTGCCTTTCTGGGAAATTGTGAGTGATTTTTGAGCCAAAACAGGCATGATAAGATCAGCATCAAATAGAGGAAAACCGCTGGTCAATGTTCCTCTCTAAAGTTTGGCCGCAGCCTAGAGACATGATGAATCGTATCTAACATGTGTTAGATTAACAAGCTTAGACTTGGAGAGTACACCGATTATGCGTGTTAGAAAATGTAGAAGACTCGAAAGACCATTCAGAAGTATGTTGTCACGACCTCACCTCGGGTGCACCACATAGGGTTTGGCTAATGGATTACTAAGCCTAAACTTAGCTCGGGCTCTCCCAAGCCCATACCAATTCGCAACTTAGGGTTTAAGTTTTTAGCATGCAAATGATTTTTACTTGGAGTCGCCACTAATCTATTTTTGGTGGGTCGATTAGAAACCCAAATAAAGTAACGGGAGAATTACTTTATTCCTACGAACCAGAGACTATGGGATCGAGGACTTGATTACGTTAGATTTCTCTAACGCCCTTTCGGTACCTTTTCTCTTTTATTTAAAAAAATGATTTGCAGGCAGTTTGTGTAGATTTTAATTTACCACCTAACATGCAATGTGATCATGCGAGTGCGCAACCATTATTTAACACTCAATAAAGCAAAGCAATAAATAAATTGCAAGGAAAAAGAGGAAGTTACTTACCTTAAAGCTACAAAAGCATCTGCGATGTTAGCTTAAAAATTACATCAATGATCTTAGATATAATTTCTAATTAACATGCACTCATTTAAATATTTTTTAAGGTTTTCACTTATTTAATGAAGCCTAAAAATACATGCAATGCATGTAATGACATACAAAAGTGTCTAACTATAATAGCATGCAACGTGCAACCTAATATGCAAACTATATGTCACACGACATTAATTATTTAACTTAATCTAATGCTAGAAAATATTTAATGCAGCTACCTTAGCATGTCACGCATTCAAATGACCCTAAACATGCAATAACTAGATGACACACGGGAGATGACCTAATATGACATGAGCATGGCAATTTTTGTGTTTTCTTTTTTTAATCAAAATTCGAAATAAATAAAAAAAACCTATATGTAAACATGAAAACTATCCTAAAATATTCTGATAAGAAGCACACCTAACTCAACTATATTTTTTTTGGGTTTTCTTTAATAAGCCAAATCAATTCGAGCAAAGGCATATCAACACATAATGCAACCGAATCATATAAAGCATACAATTTTAGCCCCGACCCAAGATAGAAAATCAAAACAATCAAAAACTTGATCCGACGTCTCGCGGCTCAATATTTTTGATTATTGAGATTTTTTTAACACGACACGACGACCTCACTTAATTGGAATTCAATCAAGCATGCAATATTTTAAACAAGAAAACAAAATATTCAAGAATTAATTTAGATAGGAACTCTACCTACCTTGTCTCTTGGGAAGAGGCCTCCTTTTGTGAGCCGACCTTCAAGACCTGTAGCAAAAAGAGACGCTTTTTCTCCTCTCTCTATATTGCGCTGCCGCTCCTTTTCTCTCAATTGTGGCTGTATTTTTTGTGTGTGTCTTTTCAGTGTTTGTGGCCCCCTTTTTATAGGTGAGAGGACTATGTTATTTAAGGAAAGATGATAAATCTGCACGTTATCTATTTAGCTCTTGTATCCCACGTGCAATATTTTTCCAATATTTCATCTGACGCTTTCCTTGAATATTGAAAGAATAATGAGAATATTCTCGGGAACATTCTCATATTCCCGGGAATATTCTCATATTCCAACTCGTCACCCCTTAACGGGAATATTTCATCTGACACTTTCCTTGAATATTGAAAGAATAATGCGAATATTCTCGGGAACATTCTCATATTCCCGGGAATATTCTCATATTCCAACTCATCACCCCTTAACGGGCCTGGTTAAATTCTCTTTCACCGCGGGCTTAGTCCAATTTGTTAAATTAAAGCTTAGAACCATCAATTGAAGCACATTTGCCACATGTCCAATGCGAATGCAATAATAAATGCTCCTAAAACTATATGCTATGCAATTTAATCCTAATATTTTTTGTTTAGGGGTTAAAATTAATCCCTAAATTTTTGTGCATTAAATTATGAATGATCAATTGATGCAAGTGAGAGCAAAAGAATTTCTACCTATTTTTCTCGCCACGTGATGCTGACTTACCTCCAATTTGCCTCGATATGGGGTGGTTCTTGACGGGGGTAATTTGAAAGAAATCTCCACAAGTGTATGAGGCTCAAAGGGGTTAAGCAATGGATCTCTTGCAGTGTTTGGGATAGAGAAATGAATTGCCTCTCATCATTTCAGTCGGCGTACCTTTCGCGAGAAAACTCTTTGCCTTGTAAGCATGGAATCTTTCCGCTCAACTCACTAGTGATCGTGTATGGGAAAGTGTTTAGGACTAGGCTTGCCTTTCATCATTCCAATGTATCCCATTTGACACATTCAATTTATTTCGCCGAAAATGATAATGCAACATTTGCAAAAAAAAATGGAGAAACCGACTTGCGATTCATTCATTATGGAAAATAACAGGTTCAGGGGTAATACTTCTTGACAGAATCAGAATTAACTGGACTAGAAAACTCACGACCATCCATTTCTGCAAGGATTAAAGCGCCTCCAGGGAGTACCTTCTTTACCACATATGGGCCACTGTAATTCGGAGCGAATTTTCCCCCAGGATTAGGAAAAATTGGCAATAGCCTCCTCAAGACTAGATCATTTTCCTCGAAATGCCTCATACGTACCTTCCGGTTAAAGGACCTAGCTACTCTTTGTTGGTATGACTGACCATGGCAAAGAGCTTTCAGCCTTTTCTCATCAATTATGTTCAACTGCTCGTACCTTTGCTTCATCCATTCTGCCTCAGATAATTTCACCTGGGATAAGACTCTGAGAGAGGGGATCTCCATCTCCACAGGCAAGACTGCTTCCATGTCATATACTAGAGAGAATGGGGTTGCCCCGATAGAAGTACGAATTGACGTCCGATATGCCATTAGTGCGAAAGGCAACCTATCATGCCAATCTCGATAATTCTCGGCTGTTTTTGCCAAGATCTTCTTGATGTTTTTATTGACCGCCTCAATAGCTCCATTCATTTGCGGGTGGTAAGGGGATGAATTCAGATGCTTGATTTTAAACTCAGTAAAGAGCCCATTCACAAGCTTGTTATTCAAGTTTGTCCCATTGTCAGTGACAATTGCTTCAGGGACCCCGTAACAGGCAATTATATCACGCCTAATAAATTTCACAACGTTTCGAGCAGTGACATTAACATAAGATGCGGCTTCAATCCACTTAGAGAAATAATCTATCGCCACCATAATGAATCGATGCCCATTTGAAGCTTTAGGGTTTATCGGGCCAATCATATCGATGCCCCACATTGAGAAAGGCCATGGCTCAGATAACTGGTGCAGCTCAGTTGGGGGGACATTTATCTTATCTCCATGGATTTGGCAACGATGGCAACTTCGAACGTGTTTGATGCAGTCACTCTCTAATGTCAGCCAGTAGTATCCCAACCTCATAATTTTCTTGGCTAGCATGTGCCCATTCATATGCGGGCCACAAACTCCCTCATGCACTTCTTGCATAATTTGCATGGCTTCGGCTTCATCTATACATCGCAATAAGACTGAATCATAAGATCTCTTGTATAAATTGTTACCGCTGACAAAGAACTTGGATGCCATCTTCATTATGTATTTTCTATCACCTGGAGAACTTCCTTTAGGGAATTCCTGTTTCCGAATGTAATTCATGATATCGTAATACCATGGTTTCCCATCATGTTCTTTATTCACGACCATACAAAAAGCCGGCTTTGCCAAAACCTCTATTCTCAACGGTTCAACTTCTAATCCATCGGTAACTTGCAACATTGATGACAGCGTCGCGAGTGCATCAGCGAACTGATTGTGAGACCTTGACAAGTACTCAAAAGAAATTTCATCGAATTCTTTTACCAGCTCTTCTAGATACTCGTGATATGGGAGTAATTTAGAGTCCCTAGTCTTCCATTCACCTACCGTCTGTAGTATGATTAATGCGGAGTCTCCGAACACCTTCAATTTAGCCACTTCCATCTCAATTGCGGCTTGGAGCCCGAGAATACAAGCTTCATACTCGGCTATGTTGTTAGTGCATGGAAACATCAGCTTTGCAGCTACTGGATGGTGTTGTCCATCCGGGATATCAAAACGCCCCGGTGCGAAACCGAGATAAGTTTACAGCTCCATCAAAGAACATGGTCCATGAATCTTCACTTACATATAGGATGCGATCATCCAGGGAACAATCATCATTATTCAAGAGTCCGGGACTTTCGGCCAATATGTCAGCAATTACTCAACCTTTAACTGACTTTTGCGGCATAAACTGAACGTCAAATTCTGAAATCAGAATCTGCCATTTTGCTAACTTACCAGCTAAAGCCGGTTGATCAAGTAAGTACTTGATGGGATTGTTCTCAGTCACGAGAAATATCTGGTAATGCAATGTATATTGTCGTAGTCTATGCAGTACCCACACTAATGCAGTGCAAGTCTTCTCGATGTCAGAATATTTCAGCTCTGAGATAGTGAATTTTTGCTCGGGTAGTAAATGGCCCGTTCTTTTTATCGACGGGACTTTCTTGAGCCAACATTGCACCCAATGATTCACTATGAATGGTGAGGTAGAGAATCAAAGGATGCCCTGGTAATGGTGGGACAAGAACCGGCGGATTCATCAAGTATTGCTTCAGCTTCTCAAACGCTTCTTGACATTCATCACTCCAGTTGACTAGTACATTTTTTCTCAGAAGCTTAAAGAACGGTTTGGCAGTCTCAGAAAGTTGGGAAATGAATCGGGCAATGTAATTCAATCTCCCTAAAAGACTTTGAACCTCTTTGGTTGTTGACGGGGGTCGCAACTCGCATATGGCCTTAGCTTTAGATGGGTCGATCTCGATGCCTTTACTACTCACAATGAACTCGAGTAATTTACCAGACGTAGCCCCGAACACGCATTTGGCAGGATTTAAGCGGAGCTTGAATTCACGAAGCCGATCAAATAACTTCTTTAGAGTCTCAACATGACTTCTTCCAGGTTGAGTTTTTGCAATCATGTCATCGACATAAACTTCAATCTCTTTATGCATCATGTCATGGAATAGTGTCACCATGGCTCGTTGATAAGTAGCCCCTGCATTTTTGAGTCCAAAGGGCATAACCTTATAATGAAAGGTCCCCCACGGGGTGATAAATGCAGTCTTCTCCTTGTCTTCCTCCTTCATTTTTATTTGATTATACCCGGAAAATCCATCCATGAATGAGAACAGTTCAAATCTAGCAGTGCTATCCACGAGGACATCTATATGTGGTAACGGGAAATCATCCTTCGGGCTAGCCTTGTTCAAGTCTCGATAATCAACACAAATCCGAACTCGACCATCTTTCTTCATCACTGGCACTATATTAGCCACCCATTCGGGGTATTGTGAGACTTCGATGAATCCCACTTTCAGAAGTTTCATTACCTCTTCCTCTATCTTCTTCGAGAGTTCGGGCTTAGTTCTTCGCAGCTTTTGTTTCTTAGGGTGCATGCCCGGATTAGTAGGCAAGGAATGCTCCACAATGGATGGATCCAAACCTGGCATATCAGCATACGTCCAAGCAAAGATATCTTGATAATCCTTTAGTAGCCGAGTTAGGCGTTCGGCCTCCTTTTCAGGGAGATTTGCCCCTATCTTTACTTCCTTGGCTTCTCCGGCATCGCTCAAATTGATAGTGATGGTTTGGTCGAGGTAAGAGCTTTGATTTTTTCATGCTTTGCTCCCATTCACGTTGTACCTCGATGGAGTCCTCATTAAGATCGCCATTGTTTACTGCTGCAAGATTGTACCTGAAACACAAAGCGGCTAATTTAGAAAGACAAATAGGGCTAAATGACATTTTTTTTTACAAAAGCATCTTTTAGACTTCTTTTGCTAAAATATCTTTTTTTTTTTTTGAATTTTTTTGAGGAAGCATGATGAAGCCCAGCCTCGGAATTCTCCTTGGATTTTTTATCGTTGGATATCATCACCGGGCTGGTTTGGTGTACCCCATCATGCTCTAAAAACAAAACTTGTAATTTTATTGAAATTCATCAATCAATTACATCTTATTGAATGGAAAATGCGGTATTCAAGCCCTAAAAGAAAGCGAAAAAGAAGAAAAGAAAAATCCCTAAAATGCAGTAAAAATTCCCACGCAGGGGAATATGCGGAAATGATAAACGAGTTACTCTTGTGGGCTAGCGCCCGCTTCCTCCGAAGATTCTTCTTCAATGGCACCTATAAGGAAATCATCAAATAGGTTAATGATTCCTTCCAATGCATCATCAGGGTTCTCCTCTCCTGGAGGTATCGGATCATCCATTCCACCCCACCCATCCGGGACAATGTCACGGGGGTCAATGTAAAAACTAGGGGGAGCCGAGTACTTCACAAAATAGTCAAATTTGCCACTTGGCTGCCCCAGGGTATCGATCACCTCTCTACTATCCTGCATCATTCTAGTAAGATCAGGAGGTAGCGAGTTTTCCTTTTTTTGTCCATGTGAGTTTCGCCTTTGTTGCCTTTGCCCTCCAGAGCTTTCTCCACCTCTTCCATGGTACCCTAATCCAGCAAAACGGGGCTTTAATAGGGTTTCTAATACCTTGACCTCTCCTCCCAAGACCATGGCCAGCAATAAAGCCATTTCCAACCATCACTTTTCCTACCATAACAGCAGCATTTGAAACTTCAGGAGTGGGTAGCGAGGAACCTCGAGAAGCATGTATGGTGGATACCAACTCAAATGAGTGGTAACTCAATCCAAGTTCAGAATCTGGCTCAATATAAGGAATATCGGTTTCATGATAAATCCGGTGGTCTTCCTCACCATGGACAATGACTAGCTTCCCCTTGATCATGAATTTCACGCTTTGATGGAGACTTGATGGCACAGCCCCAGCAGTATGTATCCAAGGACGACCCAATAAAAAATTAAATGTGGTGGGGATATCCATTACTTGAAAGGGGATGTTAAAGATTACTGGCCCAATTTGCACATCAAGGTGGATCTCCCCAATCACTTCCTTCCTAGTTCCATCAAAAGCTCGCACGCAAGTCTTCGCAGCGTGTATCTGGGATAGATCTGTCTTGAGGCGGTGAAGAGTGGCCAACGGACATATATTCAGAGCAGATCCATTATCAATAAGCACGCGGGACACATGGGAAGTTTTGTGTTTGACTGATATATATAGTGGTTTATAGTGTCTTCTCCCTTCAACAGGGAATTCTTCGTCAGAGAAAGCGATCAAATCCTTAAGAAGGATTGACCCAACAAATTCTTCGAGCTGGCTAGGCTCAACTGTCTCTGGTACATGAATTTCACTCAACACCTTCATTAGAGACTTCTGATGTGTGGGAGATGTTTGCAAGAGCTCAAGCAAAGAGATTTGAGCAGGCATTTTCCGTAATTGATTGACCACATTATACTCACTTGCTTTGATTACAGCAAGAAATTCTTTAGCCTCTTCATCAGTAATAGGCTTTGCAGGTTGAGTATTGGCTTGAGCGTAAACTCGACCAGACCTTGTAACCAAGTCGACATCCAAGTCATAGGACCAAGGAACCGCCTTATTATCAGCATATTCATAGGGTTGAGGTATCTCAATCACTATCCCTTCGTTGTGCACCAGGACCTTAGTAGATGGTTCCGCATCGATTTCATCCTTACTAGCATTCAGCGCAGCCCATTCTTCCTCCCAATCAATAACGACTTGGGATATAGTGGAGACCATGCTAGTATGGTCAGCATACACAATCATACCGGCCTTTGCCATCATAGCAACCCTCTCTTTCATCAAGGATAGGGGAACCGCCTCATGACTCGGGTAGTATCCAGCCTTTACTAGCCCATTATAGACATCTCGCAACATGCACTCTCAAATTCTTGACTTGACCAGCATCAAATCCAAATATGGCATTTACCTTGTCTTCGTGCTCGGGCAGTGGGTTCCTCTTGACATTCGGTTGGCTGGTGCGGAATGAGAATGCATTAGTGTCCAATAAATTTTGAACTTTGTGCTTCAAGGTCATGCATTCATCGCTTGAATGTCCCACTTCTCCTATATGATACTCGCATTTCTTGGAGGGGTCGTAGTTAGAGAATTTCTCCGCATTGGGCCGCTTCGGTTCATGGGAGAGCAGCCCATTCTTTTGCAAGATCGGCAAGACTTGAGATAGAGGACCGGGAAGTGGAGAGAACTGCGCTCTTAGTGAATGGTCGTGACGTGGAAGGGCGGCCTCCACCTTGCTGATTCCTAGGGACATGAACGATCGGAGGCTTATTAGAGGTCGGTTGTGCAAATGCAACATTTACTTCAGTGGTTGGCTCTTTTTCTTTCTTTGCAGTAAACCTCCTATTTGGAAATGTCGGTTCATTAAACCACCCCTCCTTCAACCCCATCTCAATTTGTTCGCCCACTGGAATGAGTTGATTAAAGTTCTCAACATATGTGCCAACCATCCGATTGCGGAACTCAAAAGGGAGGGTCTTGACAAATAGCTTCATCAATTCTTTGTCAGTGGGCTCGGGAGTGATTTGGGCGGCCAAATTTCGCCATCTTATGGCATACTCCTTAAACGACTCACTCTTCTTCTTTTCCATCCGCTCGAGGTCTTCTCGGGAAGGTGCAATGTCCATGTTGAACTTGTACTGCTTAAGAAATGCATCGACCACCTCACTCCAAGTGTCGAGGAGGTTTATGTTCTTCATGATATACCAAGTGAGCGCGGGCCCTCCCAAACTCATTTGGAACCACTGGATCATAAGGGGTTCATTCTTGATATGTTGGGCCATCCTCACATGGTACATCTGCAGGTGAGCTTTCGGGCAAGAAGTGCCATTATACTTCTCGAATTCTGGCATCTTAAATTTGTTTGGCGTGTTGACCTTCTCATAAACAGACAAATCAATCGGGAGTGAACTTTGCAAACCCTGCAATTGTTTCACTTTCTCTTCAAGCTTTGCAAAGCGTTCATCCTGCTCTGTTTTAAAGACCTTATGAGTTTTGGTCTTTCCTTCCACAACAATGACATCATCTTCTAAGGGGGGCATATCATCATCAAACTCATTGGATTGGCCATGATCAACTTTCTGCTTAAGTGCTGTAGTTCCAGGAGGTGTGACTTCTAGGCTCGAACTTGCTCGAAGCTCCTTAAACTCAATGGTCATTTGTTGTATTGCAGCGAAGCATTGATTCATTTGATATTCCATTTTATCAATACGTTCGCGCAACTCAGTCTGCTCAGCCATTCGTGCTTTCAATCTCGTAATGATGGGTGAACGAGATGGCTCCGTTATCACCTGATTCAGAAGAAAGGAAAACACATAAGCATCGCATATGGAACATGCTGGTCCATGACAAAGATCTAGCCGCTTATATTAAGTGAAATTGAATTCCAAAGACATTAATCTAAGAAATGAAAGTGACTCCCTAGGGAATTAAATTCCTAAAACATCAGTTTAAGAAATTGAAATAACACTCTAAAATTGAAATTGAACTCCTAGACATGAACATAAAAACAATCTAGTGACTCTTCTCTATATACAATTGACCTTTTGTCATGGACCCAAAAAAATGACAAAATAAATAGATTGCATAGTGTAAGGTAAGAATACTTACTTCATGAAGGAAAAATGGCAATCACATAGACATACACATGAGACGTGAGGTTTGACACATAAACTATAGGGCTTAGCAAATTAGAGCTAAAAGGAATGATCCGACTAGTCGCAGTCTCGCGTACAAAGGTCGGGTCCTCTTAGCTCCGGCTTAGTCAAAGAAAATCCTATAGTCATGCGGTTTCGCAGACAAGGATAAACATTTTGACACCGAGAAAGAAATTTCGGGGTTGAGAAAGGCAACCTCTACATCGCAGTCTCGCGTTCAAGGTTGGATCATTTCTCAACACCATCCTAACATCCTTAATTGCGGTCCAGGTCCGACGGCAGGTTGTGTGTGCAAGAGTGTAGTGCAAATGCATAGGCATGCACAACAGTTTATATTCACAACAACCTTTCAAAAATTCAAAACATTCATTCACAACTCCAACCTGCAAGACAAGGGGTTAACAATCACTCCACCCCTTATAACTCCCGTCTGCAAAAACATTTAACACCTCATATGGTTAGGGACATACCTGGTATCCTCGCTGCCAAACAAATTTTTTTTTAAAAAAGAGAAAATTGGCCTAAGTCCACTAAGAGTTTAAACTCTAAGTCCCCAGTGGAGTCGCCAAGCTGTCACGACCTCACCTCGGGTGCACCACCTAGGGTTTGGCTAATGGATTACTAAGCCTAAACTTAGCTCGGGCTCTCCCAAGCCCATACTAATTCGCAACTTAGGGTTTAAGTTTTTAGCATGCAAATGATTTTTACTTGGAGTCGCCACTAATCTATTTTTTGGTGGGTCGATTAGAAACCCAAATAAAGTAACGGGAGAATTACTTTATTCCTACGAACCAGAGACTATGGGATCGGGGACTTGATTACGTTAGATTTCTCTAACGCCCTTTCGGTACCTTTTTTCTTTTATTTAAAAAAATGATTTGCAGGCAGTTTGTGTAGATTTTAATTTACCACCTAACATGCAATGTGATCATGCGAGTGCGCAACCATTATTTAACACTCAATAAAGCAAAGCAATAAATAAATTGCAAGGAAAAAGAGGAAGTTACTTACCTTAAAGCTACAAAAGCATCTGCGATGTTAGCTTAAAAATTACATCAATGATCTTAGATATAATTTCTAATTAACATGCACTCATTTAAATATTTTTTAAGGTTTTCACTTATTTAATGAAGCCTAAAAATACATGCAATGCATGTAATGACATACAAAAGTGTCTAACTATAATAGCATGCAACGTGCAACCTAATATGCAAACTATATGTCACACGACATTAATTATTTAACTTAATCTAATGCTAGAAAATATTTAATGCAGCTACCTTAGCATGTCACGCATTCAAATGACCCTAAACATGCAATGACTAGATGACACACGGGAGATGACCTAATATGACATGAGCATGGCAATTTTTGTGTTTTCTTTTTTTTTAATCAAAATTCGAAATAAATAAAAAAACCTATATGTAAACATGAAAACTATCCTAAAATATTCTGATAAGAAGCACACCTAACTCAACTATATTTTTTTTGGGTTTTCTTTGATAAGCCAAATCAATTCGAGCAAAGGCATATCAACACATAATGCAACTGAATCATATAAAGCATACAATTTTAGCCCCGACCCAAGATAGAAAATCAAAACAATCAAAAACTTGATCCGACGTCTCGCGGCTCAATATTTTTGATTATTGAGATTTTTTTAACACGACACGACGACCTCACTTAATTGGAATTCAATCAAGCATGCAATACTTTAAACAAGAAAACAAAATATTCAAGAATTAATTTAGATAGGAACTCTACCTACCTTGTCTCTTGGGAAGAGGCCTCCTTTTGTGAGCCGACCTTCAAGACCTGTAGCAAAAAGAGACGCTTTTTCTCCTCTCTCTCTATATTGCGCTGCCTCTCCTTTTCTCTCAATTGTGGCTGTATTTTTTTTTTTTTGTGTCTTTTCAGTGTTTGTGGCCCCCCTTTTTATAGGTGAGAGGACTATGTTATTTAAGGAAAGATGATAAATCTGCACGTTGTCTATTTAGCTCTTGTATCCCACGTGCAATATTTTTCCAATATTTCATCTCGACGCTTTCCTTGAATATTGAAAGAATAATGAGAATATTCTCGAACATTCTCATATTCCCTAATATTCTCATATTCCAACTCGTCACCCCTTAACGGGAATATTTCATCCGACACTTTCCTTGAATATTGAAAGAATAATGCGAATATTCTCGGGAACATTCTCATATTCCCGAATATTCTCATATTCCAACTCATCACCCCTTAACGGGCCCCTGGTCAAATTCTCTTTCACCGCGGGCTTAGTCCAATTTGTTAAATTAAAGCTTAGAACCATCAATTGAAGCCCATTTGCCACATGTCCAATGCGAATGCAATAATAAATGCTCCTAAAACTATATGCTATGCAATTTAATCCTAATATTTTTTGTTTAGGGGTTAAAATTAATCCCTAAATTTTTGTGCATTAAATTATGAATGATCAATCAAAATTTAGGTGTCAACACATGTTATCCAAAGAGTGCTAGTTGTCTTATATAGAACCTAAGTGAAAAGCATTATGCATGGTAAACATGGAGGCGTATAAAAAAATGTGTCTGAAAGGAGTTTTCTGCTCTAGTTATCTTATGTAGTACCTGAGTTCTTATAATGTTCGTCACGTGAAACTTGTGACCGTCCCATGCATTAGGCGGAGTTGATTGTTTTTCGATGCATAGATGATTGAGGTTGCTTATTCTCTGTTTACAAGAATCTTCCATAAGAGTAGCTGATTTCCAGGTCGAAAGAGTTGGTATTATCAGCTGTCCTAAAGAGAGAAATATATACAGAACGCTTTTAATGAAAATGTTGTCTCAAGCTGAAATGGCATTATGCAATCTAAACATAGAGCTGTATAAAAAAAAGCCTCTGAAAGAGTTGGCATTCATCTGCCATCTTAAGGAAAAAAAGTGTTGGTTGTCTTATATAGTACCTTAGTGGATGTATGCTGGTCAAATGAAACTTGATGATGGAGGTTGCTGTCTGCCTATTTACAAGAATCTTTTATAAGATCAGTTGATTCGTAGCCTCCAACATCTTAGTGAGAGTTGGAGGCTGCTAATTCTGTAAGAGTGGCTAATAAAGTTCGCAATTTTCCGATACGTAGATGTTGGAGGTTGCTATTTATCTACTTACAAAAATGTCTTGTAACCGACATCAATTATAACTAAATGCAACCCCATATCTTTTCATCACAAGGCTGCTAGTTCCATACTTCCTTTTTTTTTTTGGTAAGGTAATTTTTGTATAGATTTTCAACCGACCAAACTTTACAGCTGTAAAGACACTTGGTACCAACTTGCACTCAGCACAACACAAATGAGTGAAAGGGTACCAAGCTCAAAACCAAAAGAAACATAAGCTATAATACAACAACTAACACAACGGACCAAGAGGAGGTCAGCCCCTATCTTCAACAAAAATAGCCGGATTCAGTCCTCAACAACATTGTATTCTCCTATTCATAATAGTATCTAGAACCGCTTTAATGAACACCGCCTTGTCCTTGACTGCCTTAATGATATGGAACTTCAAGAATGGAATGCACAAGGCACTTCCACGGAAAATGATATTATTTCGGGTCTTCTAGATAACATAGCAAAAGGTACCAAAGGAGAACCGAGCAATCTCCTTATAGAATTCCTTGCCAGAAAGGGATTCCCTGGTCCACTGAATTGTGTCCCTCCATGTGCTATCCTGCCACAGGAGGTTGCATTTGTCTATGATGTATTCAATAATTGAGATCTAGTATATTTGCATATGACCACATCGTTTGTAACTAAGTAGGACCATATATCTTTTGTCGAAATCATAGAGATACAGTCTTCCGCTTGTCCAATTTCATTTTGTTGCTGATGAGTATGGCAATTTGCCAGTTGGACGAGTACTTTACGGGTTGGCGATTGCCCATGTGCTTCAACTCTGGGGAGAAATTATTTTGACATTGACAATACACGAAATATCTTGATGGGATATTATCACAATAGAAAAAATGCTAGCCCTTCGAATATCAATTATAGAATTTGTTTATAAAAGTGATGTGTCAAATTGTTATTGGTTTTTGAATATGAGCCATTTGTAAGAACTACTCGAGATTTAACATTTCACCTTGTTAATCAATTTTGTGCACCAGCCTATATGCATCATTATTAATTTGTCCAACTTATGTCATCTTCTTAATAAAACAAGATATGATTAAAATGAGCATTGTATTAGAATAAGAATATCTTCATCATATATGTTTGGCCAGGTATTCCGTTAACATATCATTGTCTGTCTATAACTATACGAGGGAATTACACAAATCTCACCCAAACTTTGGAGGTAATAAACTTTTGCCCTAAAATTTCACTTTTTGTCACAACCGCTAATTATCTGTTATACTTTCCGTTAGGATGTGCAATGCATATGACTTTTAAGATGTAAAAGTGTATTTTTGTTTCATTTTTTGAAGGAAAGTCTGGGGTTATTATATAATAGTTGAAAGTTCCAGGATAAATGTGCACTGCCTCAAAACTTAGGGAGGTTTTGTGTAACTTCTCCTATAATTATGTCAGCTTATGCAAGAATTAACTCTTTGTTGAGAGCATTTCAAGAGTTATATCATGAATACACCGATGTCAGGTCTCCTTTCCTTTCCTTCCTTCTAACTATTATATCAATTTGCTTATCTATATTCACAACAGGCTTACTATTCCAAAGCCACTTTTGAATTATTTAATTAATATAATCAACTCATATAATAATTCAACTCATCAAATATAGGTTAAGAAATAGATTTATAACCCGTTTTGACAGATCTAGGCTTTACCTAGCAAAACCTCTCTCTAGATTTGCAAATGTTATCGCTCTTTGCATGCAGGTAATATATCTTACTGATGAAAGGAAGAGCACTTGGATGTAGAAGCGTACACAATGCAGATAATTTATCACCTCTCCAAAGATATGATGATGGAGATACTTATGAGAACACTTCCTAGAAGACTAGTTGGATCCATTCGACGATTATGTGGATGTCTATGAGAACATGGTTTCCATTGTTGTGGCGTCCACTGGTGTCGATGGTGGTGCTGATTTTCATAAGCAGCAAATAATCGCTTGTTATTCGAGTTTTGTTAAGTTCTTTTCTTTCTTATCCAATCCAATTTCTTATTTGACTTTTATTCTGACCTATCCAATTTATCTAATTTGCACGACGTCCCCAAATACCAAATAGAATAATTTTCTTAACCAATTCGGTTTGCCTTTTCATATTCTCTTAATTAAACTTATGCTTTTTACTTTCTTTTGGCAATTTTTGTTTGGGAAAATAGTGCCGCATATCCTTAACCAACATGACAAATATCCATTTCACTCGCAAAACTGTCAGAGCCTAAGAATTAGCTACTATCACAGATGACTCTTGTAAATAGATAGACATCAACCTCCATCATCTACTTGTTCACAAATAGTGAACTCTATCCAGCGCACGAGGCTGTCATTGTTTGAGAAAATATTAGATAGGTTAAATAATCCACGTCTTTGGTGCAGCTCACCATTCAAAATCGGACACGTGGCGGTGGGCCCATGTGGGGCCAAACTCCTCTCTCTCCTCTGTCTCTCGTACCTGCGATGTCCTCTCTCTCCTCTCTCTCTCCTTTGCAGAGGAGAGAGAGCAACCTGACTCTGCTCCGGACTCGGGGGGAACACGACGGCGGAGGCAGAGGCGGTGTCGGCGTCGGCGTCAAAGAGCGAAGGCGGAGGGGCAGACCCGCTGAGGGAAGAGGAGGTTGAAGGGCCCGCGAAGGGAGAGCGGTAGCGCATGGGGCAGGGGATGGCGGAGCGTGACGTCGGAGACGGAGCCAAAGGCGTTCAGGACGGCGAGGCCCATGCGCCGCCTAAGCGTGAAGACAAGAGGGCGTTGACAATGTCGGAGCCGGCGGAGATCTTGAGGATGATGGGTCTCATGGCAGAGGAGGAGGAGTCAGAGCTGGAGGAGTCTTGGGCGGTGGTGATGACGACGGGTGGTTTGGGACCCAGACGCCGACGCCGCCTCTACCTCTGCCATCGTGTTCCCCCCCGGCCCGGAGCAGAGTGCGTCGACGACGTCGGAGATCTCGAGAACGACGGGTCTCATGGTGGAGGAGGAGGAGTCAAAGCCGGAGGAGTCTTGGGCGGTGGCGACGACGACGGGTGGTTTGGGACCCAAACGTCGGCGTCGGCGTCTGCCTCCACCATCGTGTTCCCCCCGGCTTGGAGCAGAGTCGGGCTGCTCTGTCTCTCCTCTGCAAAGGAGGGAGAGAGAGAGGAGAGAGAGGATAATAGGTACGGCAGACAGAGGAGACGGAGGAGAGAGGAGAGAGGAGTTCGCCCCGCGCGGGCTCACTGCCGACGTGGATGCTACGTGTTCGATTTTGAATGGTGAGCTGCACCAATGATGTTGATTATTTAACCTACCTAATATTTTCTCGTCACTGTTTTCACTGGACCACCATAAATGAACTTTAAGGTACGACGTCAGACAACTAGCACTCTTTGTATGTTCTCTCTCCTTGTTGTAGCGGATAAGCACCAACCCTTTGAGAGACTTTCTTTATACACCTCTATTTTTAAGTAAGTGCGGCAAAAAAAGGAAAAAGTGCCCAAAAAAATCTTTAATATATTACATTGACATCAATTTAGTTCTAAAATTTTCAATTGGACAAATTGAATTCTATTGGTACTAATTTAGTCAATTTGACAAATTTAAGTCAGAAATTGCTGACGCAAACGCCAGTTAGCCAATGTGACACAGCTAGTGCCGGCTGACTAGGCGAGGCCCCCCTCGCCAAACCTAGCGTATAATATGTGCAAAATCTCTCAGCTCTCTTCGCGGGTCTCTCTCTTTATTTTTAAGAAAAGTTCGAGATTTTTTGTGGGGGTGGGTGGATCTTGTTCTTGATCGACGGTGGTGGAGTTCCGATGATGGCATGGAATCTTTGAGACCTGATCGTCTTGTGACTTGATGACAATTACAAGCATTCTTTGCTGAGGATCCCTTTGCCACGCCAACTTCTTGGAAATCTCTTTCTTGGGACGATTTTGCAACGTGATCTTTTCGTCTGGGGTTTTTGTGGGGATTCGAATGATGCAATGTGCACTGGGCTCTTAGGCAGTTGCTAAACTTGCCGATCTTGATGGACAATCGCAGCCTAGAAAGCTCTGTCTAATGATTCCTCCTCTCCTTGAACTGTTGTTGTATTGCCGGGCTTTAATGGCCTGCGGTTGTTTCTGCCTATGGCCACTGGAAAGAGAAGAAGAGAAAGGGGAATGGGAAAAAAAATTTCAAAAATTATTTAAAAATTCAATAAATACAAAAAGTATTAAAATATTATTAAAAATATATATGTTAGCGCCGGCCATACCATAATGGCTGATCTATTTTCGGCTTAAATTGGTTAGATGGACTGAATTGGTACTAATGTGAAAATGTTTATAACTTACTTGGTTTAATACAAAAATTTAGGATTAAATTGATATTAATATAATAGATTTATAACTTTTTTTATATTTTTCTGGAAAAAGGAGAAGACAAAAAAAAATAAACGCAAGAGATGCCTTAATTTTTCTACAATTACGGCAAAAAATTGACACGTAAGTCTTTGTGAACGTGACTTGATTAACGAACACTTGGGTACTATATAAGACAACTAGCCCTCCTTGCATGAACACACTTTATTGTTTCAAGGCTTCTACATATTATACACACTGTCGGTGTCCTCTCCAAGTCTAAGCTTGTCAATCTAACACACGTCGAATGCGACTCATCATGCCTTTGGTTTACCATGTCTCTAGGCTATTGCCAAACCCTAGAGAGGAACATTTACCATCAATGTTCCTCTATTCTATACTAACCCTATCATGCCTATTTTGGCTCCAAAAATTACTCACAATTTGCCGAAAAGACAAGTCCCGCCTGCCCCCTGGTCCGAGAGGTCTCCCAGTGGTTGGTTACCTCCCATTTCTAGGGCACAACCTCCACGAGTTCTTCATGGAACTTGCTCAAGAGTACGGCCCGATATATAAGCTCTCGATAGGTACCAAATACTATGTTATTGTAAGCTCTCCAATCTTAGTGAAAGAGATAGTACGTGACCACGATGTTGTGTTTGCCAACCGCAATCCCAGCAAGGCCTCGTTGGCCTTCTCCTATGGAGGGAAGGACATCGCCTTCGCACCTCACAGGACCCAGTGGCGTATGCTGCGGCGGTTGTTTGTGCGCGAGATGCAAAGTGCAGCGAATCTCGACGCCTTTCGCTCTCACAGAAAGAGAGAAGTCATGGCAAGCAAGAGAGATTTGTGCACTAGGGCAGGACTGCCGGTTAAAGTCGGGGACATGGCGTTCCGCACAGTGATCAACATGATAACATCCATGTTCTGGGGCGGGACGCTCAGGGAGGAGGAGGCGGCGTGCATCGGGGCGGAGTTCATGGAGGCGGTGGCCCGGCTCACCACTCTACTGGGGAAGCCTAATGTGTCAGATTTCTTTCCGGTGATTGCTAGGTTTGATGTGCAAGGAGTGGAGAGGGAGATGAAGGAGGTGGTGGCTTGGATTGGGAGGATCTTCGATTTTGTCATCAGTCAACGCATGAGTACGGAAGAAGTAGGAGGAGGAGGCAAAGGAGGTGAGAGGAGTGACTTCTTGCAGTTTCTTTTAGAGTATAAAGATGAAGAAACCGGAAGATCTATTTCCCCGGAACAAATCAAGGCTTTGCTTATGGTAATTTTCTCTCCATCTCCTCAGTTTCCACATTCTTTCTTGAGTAAAATCCATGTGAATACGTAAAGCATCTTTACTATTGGTACGATATATGGACCTAAAATATTCAAACTTATGGAGGCAAAGTTTAGTTTGGTTTTTTAGTTTCATTCAGAGGGAAATTGCTAAAATTCGAAATGCATTAATTTAAGCTTTTTGTTGAACAATCTAGGAGAGTAGCTAGCCAACCTCTGAAAGTTCCCTTGGAAGTGCAAACGTACGATTGCCATTGAGAAAAAGAAAAGAGTTACATTACTGATCATTGTACTAGAGTTATCCATGTATGAGAACCTAATGATATTGGGTCTGGAAAGTGCCGTCTCCAGAGAAAGGGGTGATGCACGTGTTGAATTTGCTTGACAATGTGTCCTCTCTATCCATGTATTCTGAGACCCAGGAAATAGCTCTCATGCTAATTTCTTTTACCATGTCGTTTTTGCTAGGACATCGTCATAGGAGGTGCCGATACCACGTCGACCATGGTCGGATGGACAATGACCGAGTTGCTACTACACCCACAAGTCCTTCTCAAAGTCCAGAAAGAGCTCGACGACGTCGTCGGGCAGAACAACCTGGTTGACGAGTCCCACGCCAACAAGTTACCATATTTGCATGCGGTGGTGAAGGAAACTCTGAGACTACACCCCGCAGCACCTCTGCTGTTGCCCCGCAGCCCGAGCCAAACCTGCACGGTAGGCGGATTCACCATACCCGAAGGCACTAAAGTCTTCTTGAACGTGTGGGCCATGCATCGAGACCCGCAATTCTGGTCCGGTCCGTCCGAGTTCCGGCCGGAGAGATTCTCCAAGGGGGGAGAGGCCTCTGAGTTGGAGTACTCGGGAGGGAATCTGCACTACATACCGTTCGGGTCAGGTCGCAGGTTGTGTGCAGGGCTCCAACTGGGAGAAAGGATGCTAATGTATGTATTGGCTACGTTCCTGCATTCGTTTGAGTGGAAATTGCCACCGGGTATGGAGTTGGATTGCAAAGAGAAGTTTGGGGTAGTTCTTGAGAAGGCCACTCCACTTACAGCTATTGCCACTCCGAGGGTACCTAACTTGCATCTCCACGTACAGGAATAGTTGTTGGTAGGATCCAAGTTTATTTTATAATTTATAAATAAAACTTAGAATCATGTCGGCTGATGTCTTTTCTGTAAAATTAGTTGGTTAATATATGATTATCATATGTTGTCTTCTTATATAGGGTCGTACATTGTGCATGTGACATTGCGGGGAAAACGTGGAAATAAATTACTTCAAATTGACATAAAAATTGTGTTGTCGGGTGGCATTTCTAATAAATTAATTCAGACATAATCTATATTTTAGTAAGTTCTTAGTACGCTAGAATTTTTTAACAAGATTTGTTGTAATGTAGAATAAGGAGAGTAGTTATGAAAAAGTGTATGGATTAAGGAGAAACACATTTACATAGAGTGATGGGGCATTCATGCGTACATGGAGAAAAGCGAAGAACAGTCCTTTTTCTTTCACATAGGACAACATTTAAGATTCCAAAATGTTCCATGTTGTTGTGATATTCAATGGCTAGTCAACATGTCATCCCAAACCGACCAAAAAAACAAATGTCATCCCAAAGCATGATCAAGTTGGTATTTAAAAATTCCAATGATGCGCATGATGATTCAACAGTTGATGCATACCCAATGCACCATATTCAGGCATTATCTTAAGTGGTTCCACGAAAAAAAAAAATGAAGTTAATCCCCTTTTAAACTTCTATAATTACTTCTTCATAAGCTGGATACCCAATGCATGATGTTCACATGCATCTTAAATGATTTTTTAATCTGACACGACATGCATCATGTCTTCAATACTTAATCCAAATGTGATTTCCTTTTTTTAACATTGCATATGCTACAGTTCCGTGGACGAACAACTTTTTCCCCTTACTTAACAAAGAAATTTCAATAATCTTAGGGATAATGTACCAAAACCGGACCTCTATAGATGATTTGGCCAGCAAAAGGAAAACAACTCGGCATAAGCATAAGCAAGTACCCACGTCAAGGCTGTGTTTGATAGTCTAGACTTTTTCATTATGTCCCCTTTTATCGCACTGTCGGCTAGCATCTCTGTCCCATCTCAATCCTTGACATCGCGACCCTAGCAGCCCTGTGATCGCCACCAATGGCGTTTTTGAACCTCTTGTTGCAGTCTAGGATCTCCACCAACTCGTTCAAGCATTACCGCGAGTCAGCATAGTTGCCGGTGAAGAACAAGTCGAGGGAAACCGCAGAATAGCAAATCGCGTCGAGCAACTAGGACTCGATCTTGGCCTCCACTTTGTCATTGTCCTGGAAATAGTAGATCCCTAGGGCACCGAAGAGGTTGACCGCAACCGCAAGGGTCGCCTTCCTTATGTCCTCACTTCTAAAGCTCACGGACATGCTGTACTTCCATCGATGAATCGAAGCAAAAGACGGAATGCGTCGCTCAGATTTCTTCGATTCTCATTAGGACATTGCACAACCGAGTAAGAAACTACGAAAAATGTTGAAACTTCTCTTCAGAGGTGACTACAACCACAGGTTGTTCAAAACCAATGATGATTGGCTATTGTGGTGGCGGTACTCACGTGGTAGCTAGCTATTTTATAGCTTTCATACTGTGAACATGTAAAATCTTATTCTTCTTTATTACACCTCTATTGAGATTTTCTTAATAAGAGTCGTATTCTTCATTTGTCTGGTCTTATCTCTGTCTTGGACAGCAATTAAACATCAAATATAATAAAATTTATCATATCCCAATTTTTATCCTGATCGATCACCGAATGTAGAACAAGAGAGCAACATATTACTTACAACTCTATCTCGGAATTTCTTAAACCGAAAGAAAAGTCTCAATCTTGCATCCGCTCCAAATAAAAACAAAATAAAATAAAAAAAGGAATTTTAACAGTGAGAGAATATCAAGAAAGAAGAGTTATGAAGCGGCTTCAGACCTCAAGTGGCCCAAACAAACATAGTGTAAATGGACTCGTTCAAAAGCAAAGCTTTGTACATTTGGAGATTTTTGCAGAGCCCAATCATGGGCCTTCTTGAGCCTAAAGATGAAATTGGACATATGTAGGCAAAATCATATTGGGCCAAAAGATTATTTTTGGGCCAGCAACTTCCCCATCAATGTAATCCCATGACCATGTGAATCCTATGAATAGACCAACTTGGGAACTTGATGGATTCAACCTGAATGGCAAAGTCATTGGGGTTGAGTGATGCGATTGATTTGGAGCACACGGGCTAAATAAACACTTTCTACGTACTTACCACTTATTAACTTTTTAACTCCTCTTTAGATCTCACTTTCATTTGTACCTGTGTTCATTAATTTGACCTAAATTTGGCTGAGTACATGAGGATCCATAATTATATCAAACTGTTTTGTTTTCAACTTTTGTGATGTATGAATAAAGAGAACAAATTCGAGGTTGGCATAATTGATTGGGGGCACTTGAGGATTTCCAACTAGGTCATATATTCAAATCCCACAAATTACATGCAATACATCTTTAGGTTAAAGGTCGCATGCAAAGGCCAAGAACCCAAACATATTTATAGTTCACGGGCCTTCAGAGGTGATATATCAAGTCTCTAGGCAATTGGGTCTATGAGCTCATGTCCCCGGATACATCGAAACACCGCGATCGAAAATAATGCCCTTTACTGAGCACTATCAATGAAGGGCAAAGTGAGGAAACGCCTTTTGAATGCACTCATTGGGAATGGGAACCCAAGAACATGCTACTTAGGCCATATAGAATTGTGCACACATTACTTCAGCTCTAATTCTCATGATGACTTTTTGGTGAATGGTTAATTGGTGCGGCTTGGTTCGGTGGATGCTAATTTAAAGTCAACGTGAACGTTCCTTTTTTCCGCTCGGCGAGCTTTTTTAGCTCTTTAATATATTCTTTGCCTTCGTCACAAGTCTCTCTTTTCACACAGCTCTTGCCACCATCACAAGTTTCTCTTCCACAGCTCAACTCTTTCTTTGCTTCCGTCTCTAGAAAGACTTGGTTCTCCATCACTTCTTTGCTTACGTGGTGCGTACGAATTGAAAATGCCTTAATTTTATTGGTTGAAGTCGAACGTTACGGTACATGATTTTACTTTCAACACATATTTTGAAATTACTAACGAATAGCATTGCTCATGTAAAATATGTTATCAACATGTCATCTTTTTCGCGTACACGACAGTGTTTGCATATATGCTGCACATAAGTAATATGTTACGGAATCTCACCCGTAAAAATGTATCGATCCTATATTGAAAAAATCGCGCCTATCAAAGATCATGTTTGCCACCTGTCTTTATTTCCGGGACCACGTCGAATTCTGTAGCTCTTGATCAGCAAGAAGGTGAATTTTCATTACAAGGTCAAAGCTTTACAAAGGGTGGAGCATGATATTCCGCGCACAAGAAAGTTCATAGAAAAAAGGGAAATTGTAATTATTAAGCATGAGCTGTTGCTAGTTGGATGCGACTGCAAAGAATAGGAGTACATATAGGATCATTTAAAGCTTAAATTGGGTTTTTTAATTTATTTTATTTATCAGATTGGTTATTTATTATTTGACCCAATATTCAGCAAACTCCAATGCCCCCAATTGAATGCACCGGATCTTTTATGAATACTAATGCCTGTCTAACTAGGGTGGCAAGAATGGATAGATAAAAGCAGAGTAAGTAAAATAGCGGCCGCCCTTCGTATTTTTATAATCAGGAAAATAATTAAAACAAAGAATTTTGTTAACAACTGTCCGTTGATAAATTTGGATAAATAATTCTATCTAATAAAATATATTTTGTTAATGGATTCTGGATTCTCTGTTACTTAATTTTTTAAAAGATGGCACGAAATAAAATTTGGGATCTCGGAAAAGGAAACTCATTAAAAACGAGATCAACCCGAAATCTACTTCTGCGGTGTAAAACACCAAATCAGAAATTTCCCAGAGGCCTGCAGAAATTGCTCAAAATCTCCCTCTATCTTTCTCTCTCTACTGTAGTTTTCTTTGTTAGTCCTTTTTCCCACGGTGTTTCTTAGTATTCTATCTCTCTCTCTCTCTCTCTCTCTCCCCAAGATTTGTTTTTTTTTTTTTTTTTTTTTGGGTCAGACTTTCCTCTTTCTCATCAAATCCCCCCCTGATCTTTCTTGATCGGAGACCCACCATATAAACCGTAGGAATTCCTCCGAGCGACGACCCAGGTGTGATCAAGAGACCTTCTCCTTCACACCCATTTGCCTGGAATTGCCGGAGCAGCCGGAAAAATCCAAGCTTTTTACCGGCGGTGGGGTTCCTTCTTCGCCCATCAAGACCGGTCCAGTCCCCGCTTCGAACCCTAACCCTAGATTTGTTGATCGGGTTTTTGTTTTGGGTTGATTGTGATTTTCTTCTGAGGGGAAGTCGTCCGATCGATCGATGTCACAGCTGAAGACGATCTCGCTCTCCCACCTGGACAATGTACCATCCTCGCCGGGTAAGTTCAAGTCCGACAAGTCGTTGACCTACATCCACCGCCTGCGGCTGCACTCCTCCGTGTCGAAGCTCACCCTCTGGTTGGCCCTCTTCCTGGGCCTCCTCGTGTTCTTCTTCTTCCTCTCCCCTCCTTCAGCGTCCCCGCCGCCACGGCGGTCCCTCGGATCGTGGGGCGGGTCGCGATGGGAGAAGCGGATCCGGACGTCGGCCCGGGTCAGATCGCGGTCCAGTTTTACGGTCTTGGTCACAGGGGCGGCCGGGTTCGTCGGCACCCACGTCTCGATCGCCCTCAAGCGCCGGGGGGACGGCGTCATCGGGCTCGATAATTTCAATGCGTACTATGACACCAAACTCAAGAGGGCCAGGCAAGAGATGCTGGATCAAGCTGGGGTTTTCGTCGTCGAAGGAGATATCAATGACAAGGGGCTTCTGAATAAGTTATTCGACGTGGTGCCGTTCACTCATGTGATGCATCTGGCCGCGCAGGCCGGTGTGCGCTATGCGATGCAGAACCCGGCATCTTATGTCCATAGCAACATTGCGGGGTTTGTGAACCTTCTAGAGGTGTGCAAGTCTGCGAATCCACAGCCAGCAATCGTGTGGGCTTCTTCAAGTTCGGTCTACGGGCTCAATTCCAAGGTGCCCTTCTCGGAGAAGGACCGGACAGATCAACCTGCGAGTCTGTACGCTGCCACGAAGAAGGCTGGTGAGGAAATTGCGCACACCTATAATCATATATATGGGTTATCTATCACTGGATTGCGGTTTTTCACGGTGTATGGACCGTGGGGTAGACCGGACATGGCATATTTCTTTTTCACCCAGGATATCTTGAAGGGGAAGGAGATTACAATATACGAAGGTGCTGATCATAGTTCTGTTGCTAGGGATTTTACCTACATTGATGATATTGTGAAGGGTTGTGTGTCTGCACTAGATACTGCCAAGAAAAGTACTGGGAGCGGTGGGAAGAAGAAGGGGTCGGCGCAGTTCCGAATATTCAATTTGGGGAATACATCCCCGGTGCCCGTAACCAAGCTCGTTAACATATTGGAAAAGCTTTTGAAGGTTAAGGCTAAGAAGAAGTTCTTGCCTTTGCCGAGGAACGGAGATGTGAAATTTACACATGCAAACATAAGTTTGGCTCACCGTGAGCTTGGATATGAGCCTAGCACTGATTTGGAGACAGGGTTGAAGAAATTTGTGAAGTGGTACATGAGTTACTATAAAGGGTCGAAAAGGAGTTCCTGGTGAATGCTATATGCCAATGCCAATTTACAAGAATGATAATTGTTCTCGACATTGACTTGGTGTCCCTGTGATCCTTAAATTCAATTCTATCTGCGATCATATGATTTGATTGGTATCATCATAGAAAAGGAACTGAGTCCTGTACCGTCCAGAATTCTGCAGGATGGAGCATTCCTTTGCAAGGCATTCTGAACTGTATGTGCTGGTAATTGGGAGCATTGGATCAATTTTTCCCAAATATAGGTTCCTTTCTGCACTCTTATCATTATTTTAGATCTGAAATATTGTACAGTCCATGACTGTAGAGATTACAATCATATGTTGATTGTTGGACCTTTTTTCTTTTTGGATGGATGGGAATAAGATTTCAATTTGCTGCAATGATTTTTTGTTTGTTTGTCTTGATTCCTGGAGTGTTTAATGAGGTTGCCTCTGTCACATCGTTGTCTTATTCCACAATATCACTTGTTTCTGTCTAAAGTAGTTCCAGTTCTTCCAGCTGAAGTTGATATTGTTGTGTGTTTGTTTGTCTTTGCTCATTTTTTCCTGTGCTCTTTTGAGGATTGTCAATCACCTTTTGTTACCATTAATTAATTTTATTGTTTAGAGATTCTCAGGTAATTGTTGTCGTTCAATGGGCATGACTTAAAGGTTCATTATGCAGCAGCGAATCTGATCAAGCTCAGAAGCTTTTATTTAGATTTCACAGTTTGTTAACAGACGATGCCTTGTACAATGGGCATTGTTGACAATTTTCACATTATTTACAAACGTTTACAATTGCCCTCTAATTTTCAGAAATACATGGACATTGTGATTTGGGATGATTATATATCCATCCTAAGGTCTTCTTTGATTGTATTAATGTTCTGCTGGGTATACAAAATGAAAATTTGTTTTAGGGTTATGCTCTGGAGTTGGGACAAGAATGTGGCTGTTTTGTGCCATTATAATCTAGTTTCTTAGTCTTGGGGTGCTGATTACTCATACATTGATGAGTTGACGAGATTTTGTGGATACCAGGTAATTAGTTAGTCTTTTTGTGGTGATTAGGCTTGAACTGGCGATTGAATGGCCAGGCAGAGGAGCATAAAGGTGGCCTTCATTTTTTTTTTCCCCAATGATGAGAATTGATAACAGGTGATATTGAAAGTTTCTTTAAATCATGTGGTCGCCTTTAAATTAAAGCCTTCTCTAGAAGTAAGTAGGCGCAAGTCAATTTTTCATGGATGACAGATTACCAATGCTATAAAACCTTCGCACTCGGCCTAAGTCCAAGATGGTTCTTAAACAAATTATCGAATTGAAGAAATATAGAAACCAATGATCAGGCAAGTAGATTTTATTCCAGATGGTTGCATCCATTTAGACAAACGGTCTGTACTCGAGAATGTTTAGTTTGAGGGAACTTGAACACTTTTTTGACACAAACGCCAGAACCATTTCGAGGGAACATGAACATCCTTTTTACACAAATGTCAGTACCATTGTTAAAAATATTGGCAAAACTCGCCAGAGTATTTCGAAAGAATCTGCATTGCCTGAAGCATGGCATTACAGGATGCAGGGCTACTACATTTGGACAGAAAAGTAGCACTTAATAACAAATTCAGATTCTTGTGTTAAGCTTTTTGATCATGGAGCAGTTCACATTCTGACCACCACGTGGAAGAAGCCTGATGACAATCTGCAAAGTGATGCTGAACTGGAAGATTTGGGCTTTCTTTCCCTGCAAACTCCTGACCCTGTCAGATTATAACTTCCGTCATCTGATCCTACATAAAGCAATCGTTACATGATCCAATCCAAACCATTTGGTTCGATCAACTTCATAAGAGTCCAGACTCCCAATGGGCAGCATTTTAGTTTTTGTCTTGTTTGTTACACAGTAGAAGGAGGGTCCTCCTCTGTTTAGTCAGAGTATCAAATGGATCCTGAAAACAACATCATTTACCAGGAAGCCTAATTCTAATTGAATTTTGGTTTTGGTCTTTTACTGTGAAGCATCTGGTCTGATCCTCATCCTGCATACTGATAAAACTGGTTCCCAATTCTATAGTGGGACACAAATATGGGATGGATAGTCTCAACTAATATCATCAAATCGAGGTGTCCACGTCTTCCAAATGGATAGCTGAATTTCTGTTTCATAATATTCACATCCACGCCAATTTCAACAAGATAATTATATCCTAAGCAATCATAAGTCCAGTGAAATGTAATGTTTAATATTCCCTTTCTATTTAACCGGTAAAATCAATATTATAAAAACTCACATATCAAGGTATATAGAAACAGAGCTCAAAATCCCCAAAAAAAAGCTTCAGCAGAGAGAATGTGGAATGCCTTAACATTCACAATTCTCAGGATTCACATTCAATAAAAACAATTGAATCTTAATTTTGAGCATCCTAAGGCTGTTGAAGTAACCATGACAGATCATGCAAGAGGATAATCCATTGATAGTTCAACCCAAACTTACTGCTCATTTTCCGCCACATGAAAATAGTATTGGATCAGGAACAAGGAGCAACTGTTATCAGAATCAGGTTTTAAAGCTCACGATGACAATTGAACCCTGACCTCAAAAGCCTTCAACTAATTCAGCAAACAACAATGTCATTTTATTAAAAGGATCAGTTGACTGTGCTAAATAAGAACAGCTTAGAGGTGGAAGTCCTCAATAGTCACTACTCATCACTTTCAAGTGCAGAGAACAAACCAAGCACATTATAACATTGAGAACTAGGATTGAAAAGCAGAAGTAGCTGTTGTGCAACAAACCAATTTCAAGAGTCATGTCAAAAGCATCACTGAGACTGAGGATGACACAGATTTTTAACTTAAAAAAATTTCATTTTTGAACATGACCAATATACTTGGAAAAAGCTATAACTAGTATGTCAAATAATGCTCTACCTGCTTAGGCAGGCGTTCAACTCAACTTAAGCCTTCAAGCTTGATTGCATTCCCGCATCATTATCCCCAATTAACTAGCAAGCCCACAGAACTGAGGAATAGAAAGTTCTGCCTCAAGGATGCAGTGTCAAAAATTGATGACTTAACTGATTCTGCATCGACAGATACATGTGCCAAATAAATTGCATTCATCAACGACCATGAAGATCAGTGAGATGCCTTAGAAGAAGTAACTTCATCATCTGATTCCAGATCCCACCAAGCTCTTGCATTATCTTTTTCTATAAATTCACCATCTACCCCGCTATCACTGTCTTCAAAATCCTGGCCTTCACTCTCATCAAAATAATCAGACATTTTCCTATCCACCTCTGGGTTGTAAGTCCAGTCCAGCCTCTTCAAAATGTCACGGTCTTTCCAACGGCCCACAACCGATACAGCTTCTTTCTTAGCCTTTCCCATCAGAATATCACTCCACGAGAACCCAACATCTGCTGTTCTCTTCAAAGGTCCATCGTTTATATCTCCCACGACAATGGTCCTAAGACACCTCATTTTTGCTTCCTTTAAAACATCCACAAAATCCGAATCATCCGATACCAGGACCAAACAATCAGCCTTCCTCTTATCCATCATGTCAACCATGTTATTCCTCAATGCAACATCTGCCGCTTGAGGCTTATCAGAGACCATATTCACAAAAAAACCTGCTCGTTTCAACTCATCCGCTAAACCATACCCGACTTTGGGGTCAAAACATCCCTCGCGGCATTCTTGTACTTCTCCATTTTCATTGAGTACTTAGCAACCAAGTTCACCCTCCTCTTCCCCCTCGCTGACTCTATTTGACTCACCCTCTTTATATGTTCACGCTCATGGATTTGCTTGAAATGATTAACAAATTTTTCGTTCGTATAGAATTTCCTCCCACAGACACGACACAAGTACGGCTCCACCGGCCTGATCACACCCTTATTTTCCAACTTGTTCAACACCTTCCTCTCTTTCCTCTGCTCTCTAACAACTGGAGGGACATAGCTGAACGCGTGATGATTAGCATAAGCCACCATGTACTGGACCACACCAAATGAAGAAGCTGAAGCTTTTAGCTTGATAGCAGCATCAAATGGAGAACACGAATTAGGGGGCTTGTTGTCTAAATCCCAAAAGATGGCCACACTATTCTTGTTACTTGATGTACGTGATGGTTCTAAATAAGTAGAAGTGACACCGAGTGGTTCAGAGTGACAGTATCTAGCAAAGGCAGTGTACGTGTACTTGAGGGCATCAAGTTTTCCGAAATGAGCAAAACAGCAAATGCTTCGAATCTTCATATGAACAGCCATGACAACTAACAAACTAAAAGCCACCAACTTATGTTTTAGAAATGAAAATCTCCAATATGGACAAAACCGAATCTTTGAAGCTTAATCGCACACAACCCTGTACATATGGATTCGTACCTTCACGATCCCTGAAGCAGAGCCTGGGACGTTGTTTGGTTCAAGGACGGGGATTCTATAAACGGATTCCTATTCGATTGATTGGTAACCTTAGTTTTGCGTGAACCATGAATACATCACTTCCACATAACCATCTCCTGCACCATCCTCCAATCAACAGTAACAACGATATTGCCACCTCCTATGTTCCACTGAAGCATTTCATCAAACAGGTGTTGATCAATCTTGAAATCACTCAAGTGAGGCATGACATGCTAGCCAACTGACGACTTGATGAATATGGAACCACAGTACATGTGATCCCGTCACCTTTGCTTCCGAAAGAATAAGCGTAGCGGTGGATGATGTCAACGTCGGGTTCATTGAGAAGAAAAGAAGACTTCTTTCGCCCTTTTTGCCTCCTATACTACCGACCAGACACGCATATAGCTATCTGGCTCTCTTTCTTGCCGAACGACAGAACGCTCGTTCGAGGTTTGCTTTCTGGGTTCTCTTCAAACGAGCCTTCCGCTGCATTATCACGATCGACAGCTATCTTCTTTGTGCGTACATATGCGTCTCTTGGTTTTTTTTTTGGCGGGGGTTGGTTATGAAGCTGTTTTCATGGCGATCGAGAGTCCAGACCGTTTCAAAGTCCATCTGACAAGTTCTCAACAGGCTCAGTGCATCCTGACTGGGCCCAACGGAGGGTCCATAATAACGAGAATCCATCCTAAAAATCTGTCTTTTATTTTTTGGGATAATTACACAAGTGATGAAGCTGTTTTCATGGCGCTAAACTTTGACCTCACCCTGATTGGGCAACGTAATCCCTAAAATTTTAATTATTCTATGTGATTCCCGAATTTTGATCCAATGTATAATGTCATTCACGAAATTTTAATCTGTTTAATGTAATTTTGACTCACTGCAATGTGATTCATAAATTCTTTTACTTTTGTAAATATTCTATTTAGTCATCGAAATAAATATTATATTTAGTCACTGGAATAAATGATAATGTTCAAAATTATCTTCCTACTAATTCAAGTTTGGAGACAATATTGAACATTTTCATTTAATCTAAGAATTAGATTGAATATGTACCAAAAGTTCATGAATTACATTTAACAAATTAAAAATTCAAGGACAACGTTACAGACTGGGCTAAAGTTTATGGATTATTTGTTTCATTTTCACTTATTTTTAAGTGTTCTTAACATAGAAAAATCATCCATGGGTATTTTAGCTAATTGGTTCTCCAAAATTAACTTTTCTTCCATTTTTCATTTTTTTATGAAAATTATAAGTGATACTATGTGGGATAACAATTTCTTTATCAAAATCCCAAATTTCACTCCATGTCAAATTGGACTTCCGAGTTTCCATACGTCCTGATGTACCTAACTAAGATAGACTTTTTTTCCATCTTAAAACAAGAAATCATTGCGAAAGACATTTTGGTCTAACTCCCTCTCTTTTCAACTAAACCATCATAAATTTTTAGATCATTGAAAAACAAGTGAAAACAAAAGCTTCGAAATGGACACACGAGGTGTCCTTTTATGTTTTGCTTTTCCTATAACGAGTTTTTGGGACCTAGTACTTTTATATGAGTGACTAACGATGTCATTAATTGTGTAAAAGAATTTTTCTAGAACTTGTGTGTTGCAGTTTCAGTTTAATTAAAAAAAGAAGAAGATGTTTGATGGGCATTTTATAACCATACCATCTTCAAAGAGCAGGAGCTTATTACAGCTTTTGCGAAATAAACTTATTTAATTTTAAGGCGCTACAGTTTTGAAACGTGAAATATCAAAAAATGCACAACTAGAGTACAATAAGAGAACGATTAGCCACAACTATCCCAAACGAGCTTGCTCAATTTAAAAGGAAATCAATTATACCGTAACTCTTATGAGAGATCCCATCATATAAAATGAAGGGATTTGCAGATTGATAGAAGATGATGGAAATTGGCCACCTATACTAAACTTTACAAGCGAAAACAAGCGGCATGTTGTTTCTTCATTTTTCTGACACTTTCATGAATAAAGACAAACAAGCAAAAAAAAAAAAAAAAAAAAAAAACCACAAGAAACGTAATCAAATTTGAAAATTCAAAGCGGCAAAATCCAATTCAAATTGAACAATAACCAATTAAACATTTAAACTAGCAGAATTCTGACCAATAAAAAAACTAACAAAATACAAATTGCATGTCAATGTCCCGAGATGAGAAGATTTTCATTTAAATAAAGCACTCAATGAAGCAAAAAACTAAAATTGGCTAAAACGAAGACTTTGCACGTATTACAAAATAACATGTAGTTGAGGGCCAAACGGAACATACAAAATGAGACAAAGGTCACTTTTGACTTAAGCACATAGATATAGATAAAGTAATAGCTCTTAATTGTATTACGATTATAAGGACCAAAAAGGGATCAACAGTCGAATTGAACTTGAGGTGATCCAAGTAAGACGTCAAAACATAGAAAAGAAAATCTTATTGATTTAGCAAATGGGCCACCCTGACAGAGCAAAACGCGATTTGAATGAAGCATCAGGAAAGTGATGAAAAAGATCATCATGACATTAAAGAATTCTAATTAAAATAGACTTTTGGAAGATAAAGGTTTTGATTTTTCCTTTTTAACTTTGCTCAAGCAGACACAATCGTGTGAAAGTTAAACCAACATATTCTCTAGATCCAACTTTTCTCCTTCCTTTTTGACCATTGCTAATCTGAATATGTACTTCTCATAAGTGAAATGTCGTAAATTCAACTGATTAACTAGTTTAACGCATTGATACGAAATTTCATGAGTTTAATTAAAGAGACCTTTTCTCTTTATTAAAAAAAACTCGATATGCGTTCATATTCACCGTCTCATGCTCTCTATACTTTCCTCTATTTTTGGTCGGTCTTCCATGCTCTCTCCATACGGCTTTAATGCATTTTGAAATATCGATAGTGGCAAGTGCCAACTTTTCCATCTCAACTCCCTTTCGCCTTTGAAAAGTACCCGCATGACTTCCTCTCTTTTTTCCATCTCAATCATGACGAGAATGGTGGAGAGATTACGCATCACATCACCCCGATAATGTGTCAATCAAAATCAAAATTACATCATTTCCCGTCACGGTGACGACAATTTTCCCCCTCTCTTTTCCTTTCGCCATTATTTTGCTCTTCCTTGTACTTTCATAAGAATACATGAATAAAACATACTATATGCTACGTTTCTAGGGAGTTAGAGGATGGCTAGTTTGGCAATCGACACCCTTTTTCTTTGTGCATTGAAAAGGATGGCCTCGTTAATAGGGTCCATGGACCACCCCCATATGCTCTATGCGCTCCAAAAATTTAAAAGTTGGCAAACCTACTACTTTTCCTTGTGCCTATTCAGTGGAGGAATCCAACTTCTAAGATCCACTTTATTGGTGGAAATCATTATGCTAGGAAACCTTCCCGACAAAATAATTTATCCAATTCAGATGATGAAAATTAATATGGAACTTCGTATAGTTCGCAAACCAATGATGATTAATAAGATTGATTCGACGTAAAACCTGATAATTCCACAAATGTCTTGTGATACCGGTGTGTTCAACATTAATCAAATCTTGATTTTAAGAAAAACATCAAAGCTTCCTTCTAGCAAATAATTACATGACTAGACATTTGGGATTCTCTATCCTAAAGCTTGGGGACAAGATAGACAAGAAGGGAGAAATGCCCCACACTAGTTTGTGGTATTTCTTTCATTTCCTAGATTAATCAGTCGCTTTGGCCACCATTATGCACGGCGTATGGAACTTCCGCGTGGAATCTCAAGGAACGAAAATATTATAGATCAAAACAGAACGAAGAGAAAACGATGAAAGACCATTTTAACGTTTGCCACCATGTTTCAGATGTAATGCATTCTTAAATGGGGTGATTTAACTCTATCTGAATTTCCCCTTCAATTATTATTGTTCGACGTGATTAAGAAAAACGAGGCTGCTCCATTTGAATTTCATCCTCGAGCCATTTGTCAAAGCACAAAACATTACATAAGTAGCAAGCTGTGTCGTGGCAGGACAATAGTTGGAGCCACCCAAGAACGAGTACCACCAACCCCACTTTTCAATCGGCGTAAAAGACTGATGTCTCCCTTCAAATTCAATACTATATGATTATCATATTAGTAGTTTTCTAAACGCGACAGTTAAGGGAAAGAGAATCCAAGGCTGCTGAAGAATCGCAAGTTTGTCCACGTTCGCGAGTTAGGAAACTAGACGATAAACGCAAAGGCGCCTTCCCGTCAAAGGTCGCGTACGTGAAGTCGGCTTTCGGACAGTTTTGTCTTTGCTGTCTGAGGAAGAACATGAGGGACGGAGGGATGCGTCCGACTGCGGGATAGCGTTCAAAGTTGTCGTATTACAAGTCCGTTCTATGTCGGGAGCAGAATCGGGGCGGTGACGCGGGGGGGGACCGGTTGAGTTATGCATTCTCAAAAACCCTAATCCCCTTCAATACGTAACTGAGGGTAGATGGCTGATGAAGCATTTATGTCTAAGTTCTATTCCCTCGCTCGCACGGCAAAAGTTCATGACTTGGACTGGCTTCTTGGCCGTGAGCGCAGGCTGCGCTATGCATAAAAAGTGAAAAAATCACAGCTCATTTCACCTCTGAGTTGGGGTGGCCCCACCTGCCTGCTAACCTAGGTGGGTTTGATAACACTACATTCTATATTTTAATGTGCTAATGCCCACATGCCCAACTCCTCCCTAATTCCTCTATGAATATTTGTCTTCCCTAAGAGGAGGGTCCAAGAGGAGGGAATACCTCTTGGTGTTTTACATCCAAAAGTTGTCGAGATTCGTCATTACTCCGGATGTGTACCTAACTTGCTAGAAAAGACTAATGTATGAACTTCATTTGTTTTTTTTTTTTTTTTTTTGTTAAAGAAACATTTCATTCATTTTCACAGTTATACAATAGAAAAGCATTGTCTCACTACAAATCAAGATAAATCCCATATAGATCCAAAACAAAACATGTTCCAAACAAGAAGATGGATCATCAAAGCAAGATGATGGGTCACACGCTTAAAAAGCGGATCTATGACTTTTTCAAATAAAAATCGACAGCCTATCACCAAATTCGTTTTCAGTAATGAACATAGACCAAGATTTATATTTGTTGTTATAACTTTACCTTTCGGTGGTGCACGCTTAGGTTAGGCCTCTCCAACATTATCCTTGTTCGTTTCTATATCGGATGGTGTCTTGAATTTGAAATTTTAGGTCAGCATAAGTCCTCCGAGGATCTCCCTATAATTGGTACATATAAAATGGACTGTAGTCAAAACAAGCCATGTGGGGTTGCCACACTACTCCCCATCGAGACCGCCAAAGTTAGGTCTTCCCACCAATCAAACCTCTCTTGACTTTTCCACCAGAGAAAGATAAAAAGAAGGGCAAGCATTAGGGATCTTGTCGAAGAGTCAAGATTGCAGGAAGGATAGAACCAGTAATTATATCAAAAGTAACCTTCTCCCCGTGAACCGTTGGCGCAAAATACTATTAAAAAGGATGGAGACGATTGTGGAGAGTTTCCCACCTAATTTGAAAACGCAACCCCGCCTCAGTCCTTTATTTTTCATGCCACTGCGCCGAAAGTGAATAAAAACCCTCATAAATAACGATATAACACTCGATCGGATTCAATCAATTGATGTTTGGTACACTTATAAGTGGAAGGGGAACTCTTAATTAAGCCCTTCGAGAAGGCGTATGTCTTAAAAGAAAACTTGATTGAATGAGCAGACCAACTAGGTCGGGGGTGATTCGGTTTAACTTGGTTACTCAAGCTCATCCATAAACAAATGAGAGAAATTCTTGGAGTTGGTATAGAGCCAAACAATTTGGTCAAATTCGTTAGAAGGGTCAATTCCCCTAGTCCACCTATCGGCCATTCAAGCCGATCATACAGGATATTTCAAATATGATGTCACGTATTCATTTCGACGGTTTATTTTGAATTATTGATAGAAATCCTATAAAGTTCTACATGATTAAAGCTACTGCAGAGACACGGGGGGGCCTTAAGGCCTATTAATACATATTGAGTAGCCTTATTATCCCGCCCCCCCCAAAAAAAAAAAAAAGGAGAGTGGAATCACCTTTTGCATAAAAAGAAGTGACTTATCAATTTTTATCTCTTTTTATTCCTACGATTATTTTTTGTAAGGATGTTATCTTTTTACAAAAGAAAAGTTGTGATCAAAAGTAAATTTTTGCATTAGATAGTGTTGTAGCAACTAATTTAAATGTCTTCAAAAGAACAAGAAACTTTAGAAAGTAAGATTCAAAAGAATTTCCAATGACTAGCTTTTAACCATGCCTTTTCATCTCCTTGTGATTTTGTTCTTCACTTCTACAAATTACGCTCCTCAATTATTCAACCCTCATAAATGAATTAAGGTGTGTTGAGTACTATTTTTTGCATACTATACTCTAGATGATTTTTTTTTTAATCTATTTTGAGCAATATGTGTACGCTTTTTGCAATCTTTTTCTTTATAAATTTGTCATCTTTCAGAGGAAGATTTTTTTATATCAAGAAACTTGATGTTTAATTGATTATGGGACAAAGTAAGACTACAAAAATCCTTCTTCAAGAAATCGGACTCTCAAAGTTTAGAAGCTAATAAATCAATTCAAATTCCTTTTAGTGAATTTTTTCAAAATATTAATGCATGTTTTCCTAATTTTGTTGAGTCGATTTCATTTGACATATCCTTTAGTAACGAAAATAAAAATATAAAAAAATAGCTGCAACGTTGTTAAATTTTTGCCCCCTCGCTCACAATCATGGCTCCGTCACTGAATATCCTATCATAATATATCTTTAGTTTCGATAGCACAATAATTAATTCACAAATTCTAATAATTTCAATGCCTTCTTATAAAAAAGATCATGAGACTAGAGGTTTAAGAGCTTAATCTATATTCATTGATGCCGGAAAATCGAATATTTAGCAAGTGATAATTTGGTTTTTTTTTAATATGATGGGTATCCGAATCTTTCGACTCGACTAATCCTCATAAATATACCCAAATGGTCTGCTTCACATACGTTGAGTAAGGCTCCAACCATAGGGTGACGAATGTGGTCCCCAAGGTTAATATAAGTTGGTGACACTATAATTTTTACACAATATCTTTTTTTTTAATACTAATCAAGTGCTTAATTACTCAATCAACCACTTTAGGTTAAAGTTAAGTTGCATATATCGAGATTCAAACCCCAATCTTTAACGTGAGAGGCATGACACAGCCACTTCGCTTGATACGATAATCATTACCAAATAGAAATTACAATAGTTTTCAATATCTTCCTCGGTTTTCCATTTGTAGGAGTTTCGCTCATGGCATGAAAAAAAAAATCACATTACCTAAGTATGAATTGGGGTCGCTTTAAACTATACTTGCCTCAAGTGTAGAGAAATTATGCTTCGTTTACTACCTTTGGACTCATAATTGAGATATTAACGTGTGATTAACAGAATTTTCGACAATGCATAAATTCATAACTCTGCATAAGATTTCTCTTAGGCTATTTCAAAAATAATTTCCAAGACCAATTAATATCATTTTCAGAAATTAAATTCTACCGCGGCAAACTAATTAATTAAAGAGCACGCATGCATCGAAAATAATTTTCTCCACAGTATTAAATTTTCGCTTTTCATCTTTTGGCCATAAATAAATAATTCTTTCATTTTAAGGGGAGGGGAGGCAAAAAAGGAAAAAGATCAGTCTTTGCGTGAGAGCGGGCCAATTACTGCAAAAAAAAATCTGACGACTTCTTTTCCCGAAAAGACCTCTTTTTTCAATCTTCAAAAAGATAGCAAATTTAGGACCACCATATCCTATCATCCATTCCTAGAAACTTAAATCCCATCAAGCGAAATCCAACGTTGCTGTAATAACTAAAAATTCTCCCTGGAATCTAATCCCGAGTCCCAGGTGTGAATCGTGTCAGAAAGGGTGAAAAGAAAAGCAGCCATTCAATGCCCCCATCTCCCTCCTCTTGAAGTCACTACAACGTATCCTCTTTCTCTCTCTCTCTCTCTCTCTCTCTCTTCTTTCTGCTCTCCTACCCTCGCCTTCGCTGGATCCCAGAAGAAACCGACGAAAAGACCCAAGACCCAGACAAGGGAAAGCGGTTCCAGACTCTCGGTTCATTTATTCCACACACCCAGATAGCAAGATGCGGCCTTTTCCAGTTCCCTGCTCCTCCTCCTGTCTGAAAACGAGGCGCGTTTGAGCGGAAACCCGGATCCTTCTTGCGGTTCCTGGAGGGACGTGGGAGTGTGTAAATGGAGTTCTTCGCTCGTTTGCTCCTGGTTGGCTTCGTTCTGCTCGCGTTCGGTTCGAGAGGTTTCGTCCGTGGGAATGCGGAGCTGGAGGCGCTCATGGAGATCAAGACCGCCTTGGACCCGGAGAACAAGGTCCTCACTTCGTGGACCAGTAATGGCGACCCCTGCGGCGGCTCGTTCGAGGGGGTGGCTTGCAACGAGCACCAGAAAGTGGCTAACATCTCGCTGCAAGGGAAGGGCCTCTCGGGCAAGGTCTCTCCCGCAGTGGCTCAGCTCCAGTGCTTGTCGGGCTTGTACTTGCACTACAATTCCCTGACTGGGGAGATTCCTAGAGAAATCTCTAATCTGACCGAGCTGACGGATCTTTACCTCAACGTGAATAGTTTGACTGGGAGTATACCTTCTGAGATTGGAAATATGGCTAGCCTTCAAGGTGAGTTTTGGTTTGCTTGTAGTTTGTTTTGAACGCGGGCGCTTTGTTTTTTAGCTGATGAGATGGTTGAGACACTTTTCTTTGGCATCTGGTCTTTTAATAATCTGGCTTTTGATTTCTTGTTCTTTTCCTTTTCAGTGCTACACCTATGTTGTAATCAGCTCAATGGTACTATTCCCCCGCAAATAGGATCGTTGAAGAAGCTGAGCTTTCTTGCCTTGCAGCATAACAAATTATCCGGTGATCTTCTTAGCTTGGTTAATCTGCAGACCTTAAAGAACCTTGACTTGGGCTTTAATCGGTTTACCGGTACGATCCCGGTGAAAATAGCTAACATCCCAGGACTGCAGGCTCTGGATGTACAAAACAATTCTCTTTCTGGACTTGTCCCTCCTGGTGAGTTCGGTTCCCCGGTCCCTGCTTTTCGTTCAGTGTTTTTTTTCCTCTTTCAAACAATTGCTCTACCCTTAATGATGGATTTTTCTCATTTAGCTTGTTTCCTTGAGTTAACTGAAGTTTGTTCATGTATGTTGAAGCTCTGAAGAAATTGGAGGAAAGGTTTCACTATCAGAAAAACCCAGGTCTGTGCGGATTCGGATTTCCTTCTCTTAGAAATTGCAACAATCTTGATCCTGATTTACAGCCCATCGGAGGGAACACAAACAAGACTGGTCCGATCCCACAGACAGCAAACGTGAATATACATTGCAACCAAAGCCATTGCTCTCAATCGAAACTCCCACAAGCAGCTCTTGTTGCTGGGATTGTCTCTGTCACAGTCACATTGGTCGGTGCAGGACTTTTAACATTCTATCGATATCGTAGAGGCAAACAAAAGATTGGTAGTACAGCTGATGCTTCTGATGGTAGGCTAAGTACCGATCAGTCAAAAGACTTGTACAGCAGAAGTGCATCTCCCCTCGTCTGCCTAGAGTATTCAAGCGGATGGGATCCTCTGGATGATGGCCGCTGTGGAAATGGACTATCATTGCAGGCACCTAGGTACACGTTGGAAGAAGTTGACTCAGCGACCCAATACTTTTCGGAGGTTAATTTGTTGGGAAGGAGCAATTTTTCATCTGTCTACAAAGGTGTACTAAGGGATGGGACTCTTGTGGCTATCAGGAGCATCAATGTGACGAGCTGCAAATCAGAGGAAGTCGACTTTGTGAATGGACTAAATTTGGTAACTTCACTAAGACATGAAAACCTCACTAGATTGAGAGGCGTTTGTTGCTCAAAGGGCAGGGGTGAATGCTTTCTTGTGTATGATTTCGCTCCCAAGGGTACTCTATCGCAATATCTAGATTTAGAAGATGGAAGCATTCAGGGTCTTGATTGGCCCACAAGGGTTTCTATCATCAAAGGAATTGCTGAGGGTGAGTCTCACTTTTCAGATTTTAAAGAGAGCTTTCTGGTTTTCCCTTACTTTCTGATTTAGTCGTTGGAACTCTTTTCTCTAGCTTAATGCTTCAGTCTTTAAATAAGAGGTACCAATTACCAAGTGCATTTACCCAGTTCATTAAGGGCGCTAAAGATTTGAACATTTGCTTCTGGCCTTCGAGCTTCATGGGTAGCTTAAGTTATTCTGAAGCCTAAAATTCTTGCACTTAAGTTTTTCATTCTACTGCAGGAAAAGTGCTTGAAACATCAGTGGGATGAAATGATTGGTCATTTCTGGGCAAAGACCTCTCTTCTTGAATTCGTTTCTTGCACTCATTTTCCATATGCTTGTGCTTTACAGTTCAACTTCCTTTGAGTTCATGCTGAATACAGATAGTTTCCTCCAGTTTCTTTTTCATAGAACTGGCTAGTTTTACTGGCACTTACACAGGACATTGCTCAAATATCATGGTTTTGTGCTTCTTGAGTGTACCCTTCCTCAGAAAGTAACTTGAATGCTACAAGAAGAATTCCCTTTTAGATTAATCCTGTCTTACTCTAATTAGTATTCTTTATTTTTTTATCCGAGCAGGTATTGGATACTTACACAACAGTGAAGCCAACAAGCCTGCAGTTGTTCACCAAAACATATCTGTTGAGAAGATTCTCATTGACCAGCAGCTCAACCCACTCATAATGGATTCCGGACTTCCAAAGCTTCTCGCCGATGATGTCATATACTCAGCTCTCAAGACTAGTGCTGCCATGGGTTACATGGCACCGGAGTACATTACAACAGGTCGTTTTACAGAGAAAAGTGATGTTTTTGCATTTGGAGTGATCATCTTCCAGATCCTCTCGGGTAAGCGACAACTTTCCAGCTCAATGCGGTCGGCGGCAGAGTCTTGCAGTTTCGAGAACTTTATCGATTGCAATCTTAGGGGAAATTTCACAGAACCTGAGGCAGCTATTCTCGGGAAGATGGCATTACGTTGCACCAGTGAATTGCCCGATAGTAGACCCACTATTTTCAGAGTGATTGAGGAACTAAATGATTGGTGCATCAAATGTCGATGATTGTACATAGCGAATTTTCTGAAGTTGCTACCATGGAGGAGCCAATTTAACTCAATGAGTTATCTCAGCGGTGACGGTGCAATGATGTATGATGATCCCTGAAGAATTAACAGAGTAATCTTGTCCTATTGTATAACAGATCAGCTTTAGCTCATTTGTGCTTTGTCTGTTCACTCGAGTCATTATCATTTTCGTTTTCCCTTTGCCATATAATGATATAATTTACTTTTTAAAGTCTTTACAATTTGAGTTGCTGTCCTGATATCGAACTTATTAGAGCAGAACCATCCATTCTCTGCGCTAACGATGCGCAGCAGATACAGTGCGGCTATCGAACTATAACTGCCGACACCAAAAGTTCCGTCACAGGCAGTATCCATATCGAAGAAGTTTCACATCCTAACTTTTTCTTGAAGCTATTTCAAGGAGTGTCTCCTATGGCACTGCAGAAGTCCAGCCCTGGAAAGTCACATCTGCGGACAGCGATTCAATCAGGTCCATGTAGTCCTCCCCGATTCACAGGTTTCACAGCCATCTTGGGCTGAAGTTGCAAATTCAAGTAAGTTGCAGATTCATGGTCATCAGAACGAAAGCATTCTCATATACTGCCATGTCGGCGATTCTTTACTCTCCTAAGCAAATGTGAGCTTCTGCTCTCGATTACGACGAATACTACTGCTGCTGCTAGCATCACATTTTGTTGATTCGCGAGTGAAACGCTGAAGTGAGCCAATGGACAATTGCTGTTGGTTCTGTTCTTTTCCCTGTTTCATGAAATTGGTTGAATGGGGCCATGGACTCGGGGGATTGGGCTGAGCTGGATGCAAGAGATCAGAGATTATATATGCTCATATGTTGTTCTTTAAACGTCCCTACGTTTATGATTTTCTTCAAATCCTAAATTCATTATCGAAACTTAATCTAATAATATTCCATTTACATGGTAACATATCAAGATCCTTATTAGTTCTCATCCAGAAACAAAAATTTTCCAAAATGCCTTGCATAGACACAATTTTTTATATTGTGATTGGTTTTATCTATTACAGCACTGATAAGCAGCATATTTGATTTAACTCTTTCATTAAAATAATCCTTATTCATCAACGATTGTTTTGAAACTTGGTTTCGATCTCGGGTAGTGTCCAAATTGCATATCATGTTCGATCCACAACACCAATCCAAAGGCAAGGCCCACTGCTAGGTGCTGCTTGCATTGTTTAGTAATTATATACACATGTATTTCTTTTATAAAATTTCATGTAAAATATTTCGATCTCATCCTCGAGATTAAGATCTAGCAATTCTTTTTTAATCATGCTCCCCTGATCGAACTTTCATTTTTCACTTGTTATGCTGCTTCATGAGCAAGGGTTGCTTACATCAAGGGACGAAATGTTAAAAGTAGGTTCCGATTTATATATATACTCTAGTCCTGACAATTCACTGCCCCACTTCCTTCGCTGTCTGTCATTTGCCAAGGACACTGACTGCGAGATTCAATGACCAAATTGACCGTCACCGAGTACGTGCATACGTACACGATACGTATGTGTACACACATTATTTTAATAAAATGCATGACGAACACAACGATTAAAAAAAGGGAAAGAAGCAGTCAATGTCGGCCAGTACAGAATAATGTATTCTAGGGAAAATAGAAAAAGATGCTCCCTTGTTTTTGACGCAAGGCAAGAAAGCAGAATGAAGCTTATGTCTGCGTTGTCACCACTTGTGGGATTGTTTATCATCTTCAGTTCAATGCCTCAATTTTTAATAAGCAGAGTCAAACCCTTCTCAAATAAATTAAGCAGCTAACTATGGTTTGCCTTAAAGAAGAATTTTATTAGCTCGTCAATATTAAAATTTTCCAAATTGTCGTACTCGGGTTAAGTTCACCGGATACGAACATACAATTTGGCCCGGAGAAATATGTGTATTTTTAGTTGTATTGATCGACACCTCTTTTATGTCTCTTGCTAAACTGCTAATGCATCGATCATTTTTTTCACCTTTTTAGTTTCATTATTGTGCAAGCATGTGAGATTTTTGTAATATAACGGGAACTAATCGGATCTTACAATTAAATTAACGTGAAATTATTAGGGAAACTAACAAAGAACATGAGATATAGATGGTTCAATCCGATTGTCGAAATCTACTTAATGAGGAGAGCCGACAATAAATAATTTATTAATTAATTGAAGGATCAAAGAGTTATAATTGCCCCCCACATGCTTGAGTGCTTTCCAAATCAAGATTAAACTCATAGTAAACCCACAAGTATTATCTTACAATCTCTCACAAAAAACTCACTCGCAAAATTCACCAAGGGAAAATCTTATACTTCTCGTGTTGGAGTCAAGTCAAAATGCATATTATCCATCTCAACTCTCCCAAGGCCCAACGGGTGCTTAACTATTACAGACATTTCCCAAGCAAAATTTGAACTTTCTCGAGAATGAATTTGGTCCACATGTTCGTGGGATTCTCTATATAAGAAACTTCTTTATAGCATATCCTCTTCTAACATACTATATCTAACTTGGAAATTTTGATCACCAATTAGCTTAATTCTCCAATGATATCTCTCACTCCAACCAAACATTACATCAACGGAATGTAAAACACCAATATCACTAACCAGATCATTAGACCACGATGCCTCTTCAACTCCTTTGATAGTCATCATGTCTCTTAACAACATCTTCCAAAACACGGGATAAAGGAAAGTAATAACTTCCAGTAATAAATCATCTTTCAGTTTCTCTATGTAACCCAAGTTCACAAATCCAATTACCACCATATACCAAAACAATATTCTTCGAAACATGCCCTGACGTTTGTTGTCCCCAACAAAGTCAAGAGGATCCACTTCACAACATCACCATGTATACATGGAGTAGTCATATACCTTTTCCTAATTGCATATGATAGATCAAGCTTAGTAATATCCATCGTATAATTCAGACAGCCAATAATACTAACATGTGAAACATTAGGCAAGTTCTCCACCTCCACCCAAGTACATAGTGACATACTAGAAAATGTATATTATGTAGTAAGCCGAGTACTTACAAAATATCTCACTTGCATGTTGAAGTACCTCAATGCTTTTTTGAAATAACTTTGAGTCACTTGTAACACTCCAGTAGTCTTCACTCTCTGCATCTCCAAACCTAAAGCTATCTCTATTATAACCAAATCATCTATTTTAATACATGCATACATTTGTTGCTCTATCTCATCCATCTTTGCTAACCACCTCGAAGCTTCATCAACTGTAAGCTTGGAAAAATTGTCAACTATTGTAGAGTCTAGTGACTTTGCAAACACTGTCACATCTATTGCACATTAAATATCTCTAAGCTCTCCTTGAAACTCTACTTGTTTTTGAACACCGTCCACATCTTTCTCCGCAAATGATCTCTCACTGTTCTTTTGAAAGCAAATTCATCATAGGTAACCTCTTTGTTGAACATAAAACTAGATGAATCTTCCTCAATGTACCACAACCCGTATGCCTTCACCCCACATGCATAGCCTAAGAATTTACATTTCCTTACCGCCAACTCTAATGTGTCGTCACTCACACGAGCATAAGTAAGGCTATTGGACATTTTCAGTCAATGTAATCAATAGAGTACCCTGATTACATTTCCTCAAAAAAATTTCAATCAATTGTTGGTAATGGTGATCCATCCATTAACCAACATGCAATATTTACCACTTCAACCTAATATAATCCTATTCATCCGTTAAGCAACTCCATTCAGCTTGTTGGTAATTATTGCCTGTCGGGCAAGTGATCTTTCTTCCTCTTTACTTTTTGATCATTGCCTTCTAAGACTTGAACCAACAAGGCACCTTGCTCTTGTGCTTAAGAAGACAATTGCAAACTTTTCTTGAAACGTCATCAAAGAAGGACAACACATACTTGGCACCACCCTTGGACAAAACTTAAGAAGTTCCCCATAAGTCTAAATTTATGTAGTCTACAATTATCAAGGTATGGTGAATTAGCATACGGCACTTCACTCTCTGCTGGCTACCCATGTCAAATGACCATAGAAGTCCAGGTTCTCAATTGGATAGCCTTCCAATAGACTCCTCTAACCCAAGTCTTATATGCCACAATTGCATGGTGTTTAGACCTGAAGTATCAGAGAATCTAGTAGACGAGTCAATCACCGTTGTTCTTTGGAGGAGATACAACCCGCAATCTATCTTCCCCCATGGCATAGTAAACACACCTCGAGAAACTTCATAGTCAGCGAAGATTCAATATCTGAACTTGTCAAGAGCACTCGACAAAATAAGGTTATTTTTCAACTCTAGTACATGTCTTATGTCAGTCGACATTCTCACTACCCCATTATACATCTTAATCTGATTGTTCAGATTCCTACTACTTCATAAGCAAAACCTTTCTTATAAGCACCTTACCACCTTCCGTACAATAATAAGTAGTAAACTAATGTTTATGAGAAGTCACATGATAAGAACATACAAAGTCAAGCACCCAATCGTCACCTGATATACTTGCGGTGACTATTAACACAACATCAACATCACTATAACTCTTATCTATTGTGATAACAATATTATCATTGTTTGTAGACTCCAATTTAACTCTTTTACCCTTGTACTTCGGAAAATCTCTCTTGTAATAACCTACCTCATCATAGTGATAGCATCAATGGTTCTGAACATTGGACCTCGATTTAGAACAGCTCTTCCGTACTATCTCTAGTCTCTATTCATTTGTCTCTAATTGGAATAACCAAACCTTTCGTAATATTTTGTGCTGAGTTATCTTCTTGTAACTTCTTTGGCTACTCCTTTGTAAATAATGCAGACTTTACCTCTTCCAAGGTAATCATAGTGCACCCCCATAGCAGTGAATCAATAATTTGCTAAAAAAATCCAATAAAGATGCCAACAACATCATACCTTGTTTCTCACCAGGCAATGCCTCATTGACATTCTTCACATCCATCATAAGTTTGTTAATCTCATCTAAGTGGGCTCTAATGGATGTGCCTTTAACCATCCAAAACCGAAACATCATTTTCAACAAATACAACTGCCTATGCAAATCCTTTATCGGATAAAGTGCCTCAAGTTTTGCCTACAATGTGGTAATATCCTTCTCTTTGACCCCTTCAATTAATACATCATCTGACAAATTCAATAAAATCATACATTTTGCGTTCTCCGTCAACTCAACCTTATTGGCCTTTTCCATCATTTATGACAATTTATTCTTGCCATCTAATGCCTTTACCAAACCTTGGGTTATTAATAAGGCATGCATCTTAATGCTCCATAACCCAAAGTTACTCCTCCCTTGAACTTCTAAATCTCAAATTTTGCTCGACATAATTGCAAAAACATAATTTCCAAACAATGATCATACAAAACCTCAAATCAACTCTAGAAACCCTAGCCTTAGCTTCAATACCAATTGTTGTACTATAACACGGAAGCTAACTAGATCTTGCAATTAAATTATTGTGAAATTACTAGAAAAATAAATGAAGAACAATGAAGAACAATAAAGAACATGCGAGACTTAAGTGATTTGGTCCAAGTGTCAAGACTTACTTTACAAGGAGAGCCAACAACAAATTATCCATTATTCAATTAGAGAATCACATAATTAAAATCGCTCACATGCTCGAGCGTTTCTCAAACCTAGATGAAGTCCAAAACAAACCCACGAGTGTTATTTTACAATCTCTTGGAGAGAACACATTCAAAAAGCTAACAAAGAGAAAATCCAATACTCCTCTTATTAATGAAAATTTGTTTTCTAGGAAACTTACTCAAACTAGAAATATATTCTCAATAGAAATCATCATCGATTAAACTGCAATATATACATTTATAGGAGTTTCAGAAGTTCTTGCAACTGATAGGCTCGAGCTTTCAATGAGAATCACCAAGCAAGAATGCAAAGTAAACCATAAAATGGATAAGACATCGAAGAGTGAACAAACCAGTAAGCTGAGGGAAACGTACACACTTGCACTTACATATATATAAAAAAGAAAGATGAACATCGGTAACGAATCAAATTGAACAAGTTGCCCTAGTTGTGAGGTAAAACATTGCCTCCATTCGAGGTATAAAAAGGAATACTTAGGGTTTCGTCTAGGTGAGTCTCCCCTCTGCAGTCTCAACAAGAAGCATGCGAAAACCTCACAAGTTGCTATAACTCAACCCTTATATTGTCCTTTTGTATCTATAAATAAAAGGAAAACCCCTTTAGGGTTTCAATTCTAATATTCATGTAAACATAATTATCATGTGATACCGCGTTTGCTATTGCGTACTGATCCATCCGTACCAGATATTTTTTCTGTTCTTTGTTCCCGGTGTAGTTGATTTTTCTTCTCATTCTCTAATAGTTAAGAGTCAGAAAAGGGCGGAAGAAAGATGGAATAGTATAAACCTGCATCGTCAGTGATTAGGTAGATGTGCTGTGGCAATCTTACCGGTCAACCGAAGTGGAGGCCAACTCTCAGTTGGACTAAAATACGATTGATAATAGAAAATTAAACGAAACAAAAACACCATCTTATTTTCGACAATTGCTTGTTTCGTACTGTGGTTGGGACTCCCAAATACGGACGCGACCACGTCATCGTCCATTTGAAAAAGTCTCTCTCTCTCTCTCTCTCTCCATTTGTTTGACCTCTTCGCCTTCTGACCTTTCGTGCCGTGTCGCTTCGGTTCTCCTTCATCTGCTTCGCTGAAATAGCCCTAGTTTCCTCTTGGAACCACGATGGCGCCACTCCTCATTGCGTAACAATAGTTTCCACGTAGTGATTATTAGCATCATCCATTTAAAATAATAGAAAAGATATGAACAATCAAAATCGATGGGCTTGATAAGGCAGGAAACCCAGCTTCTCAGCATGCATTGAACCCACAAAGATCTCGAAGATAAGTCAACATTTGGTGCTTCCGGCGGTGGCCGCACTTGCTTCACATTATGCTCGCTCTTTGGCGTAGAAAAGGGTGCTTAAAGATAAGAATTTCCTTTTAGCCCTGGAGACTTATAATGACCCTCAAGCCTCGATTTTGAAAGCGACTTTCCGGTATTTTTTGCGAATTTCATTTTCTTCATACAGGCAAAAGAGTAGACGCTTTATGTAAAAAAGGCATGGTAAGAACAAAACATGAGTTGTTGAAGATTTGGTCTATTTAGGAAGATGATTCAAAGGTTCATGAGATAAGAACGAGGTAGAGAGATTTAAGGAATCGCCATTCAATGAGTTAGAGATTCCGATCATTTTTTAATTGCGATTTTTGTCCATCTTTTATAATTATACTTATATTATTTACGATGGACTCTTATTGGAATTTAACGGGAAAAGTTAAGGTGGAAATTGTCCTTTGGGTTTGCTTTATTATGCATAGAGATAGAGATCATAAGAAAATATAAGATGAAATCCTCTGACTAGATTGTGTTTTGATGAAATGGTGGAAAATCGGGGTAGGGGAGGCGGCGAGGCCACTTTTTTAATATCTTATCGCAATTCCACTAAATAATCTTTAATCAAGAGATAGAAAACCATGGATAGTGGACACTTCATGACCCAAGTACCTTCGTACAAATTATTTAGTCCGCGTACCCATCATTTCGACACCTGACAACAATTGAATGAGGTCAACAAAAGCTTCGACCTTTTTTCATCAGCAATTATGTTGGTTACCCAACTTCTTTTACGGTTAAGTTGGCGTTTGTGGAAAAGGGCGAAGGTGCAGAGAAAGGACCAAACTGAGATTAGACACCATAGAATGCAAAGAGAAAGAATGGAAAATCTTACCACGATGAGCTCAATTATTCAATCTTTCAAGCAACACCCTTCAGTTTAGGGTTTGCTCATCACGAGAGCCTTCTTCTCTACAGCTACTGGCCCCTCAAGATCAAAGATTTTTACAAATTTTCGTTTTCTTGAAAGAAATGATGTTAGATTGTATTTGAGAATGTTTATTTTTCCAATAGGAATCTAGGGTTTGGTTAAAAAGGCTGGCAATAAGTGACGAGCAGTGTTTGCTTGTATGAACATCCAAAATATTAAATACTCTTGTTAGTGCCATAACAACAATGATAGGGATAACAAAGTTGTAAGGATCAGTGCACAGAATCTTGCAAGGACATCTACCCTTTATTTTCAAGCTCAAGACTGGCTTGTATTTTTCAATACCGAATTATACAGTCGAACCATATATTAAAAATTCGATGGGTACCCGATTGGTTACCGAGATAAATTAGGTCATGGATGTTGATGATTGGCAGGATGATGCAAACAACGCAATCGCAAAACCATTCAGTGGAATGCCATTGTAGTCATAATTTCGTTAGACGAGGGCATTTGGTTCGCGTAGATTTTGCCTGCCCTGGGTCCACAATTGCAGGGAAATTTTAATGTAGTGTTGAAAGCCAAGTTGTGCAGGGTAACCCTGCAAAAAAACAAAAACAAAACATTCAATAGCAATTAATGCAACAGTAATCGACACGTTGAAATTGGAGGGGCAATGTCAACGGTCCACCAAAAACCCTTTCCGGGACTCTTCCTGTCCGAAATATAAAGGCGAAACCGGCACTTCTTTTCCCATTTCGACTCGTTTTTCGCTTTGTCTTGAAGCAAACCACAAACTCAAAATTTATTCCAAGAAGAAGAAGAAGAGGAGGAGGAGATGAAGTTAATCTGGTCTCCGGAGACGGCATCGAAGGCCTACATCGATACCGTCGTTTCTGTTAGTATTTCTCTCTTGCAGCATATTGCAAAGAGTTAGTGTTCTCTTTGGTTGATTTGATTTCTGGTCTTGTGTTTTGACAGTGCCAAAAGCTGCACAAAGAATCTGGCGTCGCCGAGCTAGTTTCGGCCATGGCCGCGGGCTGGAATGCGCGTCTTATAGTAGAGACCTGGTCGAGCGGCGGAGCCACCGCCATGAGCATCGGCCTCGCAGTGGCAAGCCACCACACCGGAGGAAGGCATGTGTGCATAGTCCCCGATCAGAAATCAAAGTCTGAATACATGGAAGCCCTGGGAGAAACCGACGAGAACGTGGAAGTGGTGGTCGGAGAACCGGAGGAGGTGGTGGAGGTGTTAACAGGCATCGATTTCATGGTGGTAGACTGCAGGAGCAAGGATTTCGAGAAGATCCTGAGGTCGGCTAAGTTGGGTACTCGAGGGGCAGTTTTAGTGTGCAAGAACGCGAGCTCAAGGATGAGTTTGAACTTCCGATGGCGGAGCATTCTCGATGCTGGGTTGCGCCGCCTCGTGCGGTCGGCTTTTCTTCCCGTGGGCAGAGGGCTGGATATTGCCTATGTGGCGAGCATCGGTGGGAGCTCGAGCACTGGCAAGGGCAAGAGCCGGTGGATTAAGCATGTTGATCAGCACTCGGGGGAGGAGATCGTCATAAGGAAATGAATTTGATATCGGCAGTAACGTTGGTTTTTTCCCTAGGCTTTTTTGTGTTTGTACAGTCTGACTAATTATAGATTTTGCTGATACACTATATTGTTCAGAAGATTACTGAAACCTGTACAGAAATTTTCTCCATATATCAACAAATGAGAAGAGATGCTTTTTGCCCACCATCTAGCCAGAGCATCATACTGACAAAAAAGAAAGATCCGGACTGAATTATTCATTGATCACCTGAACAGAAGAAAAGTTTTAACATAAAGTCTTGAGTAATCTATGCCAACTCTGTATAGGAAGTAGCCCCCTCAAAATTTTTCACAAGCAACAACGAAGAAATATACATGTGTATGAGAAGTCGGACTTCTTCCAGTAGCTTTGATCATTGAGGGTGTAAGCACGACCTAGTTGAATGATCTGTAGCTCTGATTCTTTATCTTCATGAAGTTACCGCAAGTGGTACTTGCTAATCCATGCTACACGAAACATATTCACTGCCACTATTCTCAGATGGTCAATGAGAATGCTGACGAATCAAAGGGCGATTCTGTCCATCAATTTTAGACTAACGGCTACATCACAGGCTTGTTCTGTCAATCCCAGCTGTCTCTACTTCTGCGAAATGCCTTTTTATCTGAGAGCGCCTTCTTACTCTTCAAACGTTTCTGCTCTCCAATAGCAGCCCTATTATGCAGAACAACTTTATCAATTTGCAATAGAGTTGGGACATTCAAGTGAGAAACCATACTAGTGATAAGACTCACATCTTGGCAATCTTCTTCTTCTGCTCTTCTGAAGGAGGTGGTGGGACGTATGAAGCAGCATCAATAATTGCCTGATCACAAAATCCAAATATAAAACAAAGTCCAACCAAAAGGTGATCTAAGAATCCAACGACTGAATATATTTAAGCAGAAAAACAAACAACAGCTGACTGCACACCCAGACCCAGTGTTTTCACTCGTGAAAAATGCAGATTGGATGTCCCAATCAGAAGACAACGCCGAGTAGTATATCATCACTGCACAGGAATATGAAATTAGCCTCAATTTGTCATACCTGTAGCTTTCCTAGAGCATCGTCAATGTTCCCCCTGCACAGAAATAGAATTGTCAACCAGCTGCCGCACACTAAGTGCCAAAGCCATCAAAATGTAGACAACAGAGGGAAGAAAGTGACTTCTGAGTTCTAGTTTTCGTTGAAGAGATCACAATTTCACCATCCTTATTGATCCGATTTTTTTCCTGTTCAGCAGACAATATGCAGAAAGATGAAAGAACGGTTAGGAAGAATAGTTTTTAATTGAATATCAGAAAGAAATTACACATTTCCAAGTGTTCATCATTCTTTAGACTGAAAATGCAAAACGTAGTGATATTGTTATGTATATCCTGCACAAAATCACTGAACCAAAAACAAGAGCACCTATGCAATCACAGGAACAGACACCACAGAGACAACTCCTTACTCAATCAGATAAGACGAAAATCTATACGGATAAACATACTGCTCATGATATCCACTTAGCCCCTTTATCGGGACAGATTATAGTACACCATGCAAGATTCCTTAGAAAAATCTGTTAGATAAAGCTCGAGAGAATATTAAAGCAACAAACCATTTGCATTATCCTCTCCCTGATCCTTTCACTTAGCCAATATGCATTGTTCACATTGAAGCGCATGTCGACCTTAGTATTCACTGTAAATTGCATCAAGAAAACAGATGTTAGTAGAAGGTATCATCTCAGAGAAAGAGAGAGAGAGAGAGTGGTACAAGGAAATGACACATGACAGAGAAGGGAGGAAAGAAAAGGAAGGAAAAGACAAGACCTTTGTTCACATTTTGACCTCCTGGACCGCCACTTCTTGCAAAACTCACAGTGACATGGTCTGGCAAGAAATGAGAATGACACTAACAGCTTTAAGGTTCTTTGATCAATTAAGAAATCTAGCATCAGTTAATCACGAAAAATTTTCACCAGCAAAAACTTCATCAAGATACTACTCTCTACAACTTGAGCGAGCACTTATTCTTATATGTTTACTCTTTTGAAGCAGTACGTGAAAAGCAAACAGCACATGCAAGTGCAGTGTTCCATATGTATTTCTTCCTTCAGTGGCGGAGAAATGGCTTGATGGAAGCCTAAGAACAAGCACAAGCCCACTATGGAATCCAAGAAATCACAATCAGGCAAAGAAAAAATTAAAACTAGTTCCCAAGAAGGCTCCTTCATAAACTACATAAACTGCTGGATAAGGTGCTCCCCTTGTTAACCCTGACCAAGAAAACCTGCCCACTGGTCGAATGTTCAATGGGAGCTGAAAGCCCAAACCACTGTCTAAATTAAGAGTGTCATACAACTGTGTGAAAACAGCTAAGGCACTACTACTTCATTCATAAATAACACAGGGTATTGTATGAATGCTGTCCGTACGTACTCCATTTACAGCTGACCCAAGATAGAAGGCCAATGACGCAGCTTGAAAAGCATTTGCACACCCGTAACATTTGCATAAGACTTCTTGAGAAAGATGATAGATAAAAAGGGCTAGAAATCCATCATCAGTTCTTTCCCAAGCAAACAGGGAAAATCATAGATCAATTCCATAAGCCATATCAACTCCGGGTCTGCATCAAGGTAGGGAATATGCAAGAGATTCACTCATCTAGCTGTGATGCATCAATTTTAACGAGGCGACGCCAACTACAAACGACATACTTATACTCTATGCCTCCATGCGGCTAATATAGGCAGTAAGCTGAAAAACGAAGCAAAAGGCGACAGGCAATGTATCTTCTTATTATGAGCATTCAAAGAACACAAATTGAACTTAAGACAGCCAATTAGCTACCAGCCACACACGGGCATATAAACTCTTCGGCAGTCTTTGCCGATACAAAGAGATTAAGAGGCAAAGGAAAACACTCCATTCGGTGGTCATTCAGCAAACTTGACAAAGATGCAGAACCGCTGACATTGCCGCGTGGAACAAGAAAGAGAAACAGTCACCGAAGTTGGACAATCGCACGAACACAAAGAGAACACGCACAAAATCGAAGAACTCGTCGAGCTGCTCAGCCTGCCAATGCCTGCCTCAACGCTCCTAAGCTATTTATCACAGCAATCATAACCAAACGGGAGCTCAAACAAACCGGAAGGAGCAAGAGAAACGCAGCCACACACACCGAGAGTAATTTTCGGGGTCGGATCGCCGCCGGCGGAGAGAGCTCGCTCCTCGGCTTCCTGCAGGAGCTGCTGGACCTGCGCGAGCCGAGACGGGGCCTTCTTCTCCCCGGCGCCTCCCGACGCGGCGCAGCGTATCCGGGTGAAGCTGATCCCCCGCTGAGTGGCGCCGAGGCACGGCAACGGAGGGCGAATCCTTCGGACGGCGGGCAACGGAGAAGAGAGGGGCGGGGCGAACATTTCCCGGAGGACCATGGCTACCGTCGTCCTGATGGCCGCCATCTCCGGCTCCGACGAAGCTCCCCTATTCGGGCGATTCCCGAGTTTTTCGGTATTGCTCGGCGTGTTGGGAAATGGAGGGAAGAGAAGCGCCGCTCGGTGTGGCTGGGAGCGGCTCCGGTTCTTCGTGGCCAGGAAAAATTCGAACTTTTGAAAGGACTCCAACTATAAGGGCCGCAATATTGTAAGTCGCAGTTTGTCCACTTTGGCCCGTCTCGTTGTTAAGTAAGGCGACGCTCTTGTAAGATTAGATTGAGCTCATTTATCTGGTCCGAAAATCTACACTGGCTAACCCAATCCTAGTCGTACGAGGTATCGTGCACTTCTGCCGATGCGACACTGGGCAGTGTTTATATTGTTCGGAAAGCGCGTCTCGCGTGAGTCCAATTCACTTGTGTGCAACACACTTTTTTTTTGCTGTTCTCATCGATTCATTTTTCCTTCATCGGGAGCAAAGAACGAGCTCCGAAACCTCCCACCACGAAGATAAACTGATCTGAGATGTGTTGGATCAGTTCACATGTAGAGCCCATACCCTTAAAGATGATGAGGAGATCGGCCTGGAAATTAAGAAGCTATTTGTAGTGATGTTTAGTTGAAAAGAGGGGGGCGTTCGCAACAAATGCTGAAACAGATGAATTCATCTCCAGACGAATGAAGTTCGCATCACCCAAAATCAGACGTTACCACTTTTTCCTGACAACATCCCGAAGCGCCATATCTTCAGACACGGAGAGCCGTATATCCCTCGTCACAACAAATGATTTAATAGATTTATTGCTTCAATTGCAAACCCGTCAACGATGACTAGGCTGATGAACTGCAGGCAAACGTTAAACCACAAAAGCCTCCATCAATAAGCACCCGCACACACATAAGATGGGCCACGGCCCTGAGTCGGAACCAGAGACAAGACCAAAGCTGTTCTCTTATATTTCGTCCAACTACTATCTAATTAAATCCTAGTCCAAGAAAGTCATCCCCTTCCGCAGACAAACATCCAATCTTAATAGAAGGCAAGGTGATTGATTTAACTTTTAACATCCCAAAAAGAGCATCCACGACATTGGGTATTACAACCGTGCCTATCGGATCACAAATGTATTACGATTACGCATCATCAGAAAAAGGTAAACATATCCCTGTGTTATGCAAATCCACGTGGCAAGCGCACAGAAGGGCCTGCCAACGATTCAATCTCTTTATCCTCTCACGTTTCCATGGGAGAGGCCGGCCTCTTCGCAGGCATCTGCTTTCATTCTTCCAGCATTTTGCCTTTGAGAAGACTCTGCTCGTTCCCTCATATCAGATGTCACCCTCTGCGCGGGCAACGATTGCTGAGTTGATTGCTGAGTTGATGGAAGCGCCCATCCTCCCTGATTTGAGTGTCCAATCTGACCAACTCCTCCTAAAATACATTTGGTTTTACCATCATACAACTTAAAACCGTATTTGCAAGAAACGCTAGGTATGATTTAAGGATCAAGACATACAAAGTCACAAAGCATCATCAAGTGCCTAAGTACCATGAAAAATAACAGTAAAACCTATGGCAATCAAAAGCAACTGCACCATCATGCACGAAAATGAACATTAGTGACTTGAGTTTGCATTAAGACACTCAATTTCCAGTGCTTGTAGAACAAAGAGAACATACAAAGAAGCTTCCTAAAACAGCTTATTGTCATGTTCAGCTAGATAATTGATGCGTTTAGACAATGGGAACCCGTCTAATGCCCCATTAGCAATCAAGCAAACTCACCAACCAAAGAAAAAATGACAATAGGTAAAAATGATCATCTAACCTCAGTCCACCTCAAAAGTAGTAAGAAATTGAAACATTGAATCTCTGATTGTCATTAACACAAAAGATGCAGCTGAAAAGAAAATCTCGTAGTAATACTCACCTCGTCCAGCATGACTATCAAAATGCTCACTCCAACCAGGCAGATGCTTTCTAGCCTTTCCCTTCCAGGCTTGTTCAAATTGAGGCAGGTCACCTAGACAGTCATGACATTATATATATGAGCTATATGAATGAACTTTTTTTAAAGAATCCAGCATCCAACAAACAAGAAAATGTTCATATACCTTCATTTAGGTTGTGCAGAGCCTGCATGGTATCCACCTTACCATCAGAATTAAGCTTCCTCGTAACAGAATGGCCCTGAAGTCAAGTCATAATATTAAGACACAGTCAACTAAAATCATAACATAGGACATCTTAGCTTATGGCGCACAAGGTAAAGAGACCAACACTAAGGCATTCGGCAATACCTTATTATGGAGTCCCCTAGAAACTCTATGAGTGGCTTGCATATTAGCACTATCAGCTTCTTTCCTCTCCTCGAATGTTACCTGTTTTGTATCAAGGCAACCACTCGATTAGACCATTCCATAAGTTCAATTTGTCGCTATAACAGGCACTAATACATACCCCATCACTGCCCGCCCTTCTTGTCATTGATGATGTATAATATGGGCCATTTGCACCACCATAAGTGACTGTAGAGCTCTGAAAGGTGAAACTGTGATTCTGTGGTTGCATCTGTCTCTCAGATGGCCTCTCTAAGGAGCCATTCCAATAATGTAGTTGCTTGCTTCTCCTCTCTACCATAACAAACAGGGCAATCAGTTAGAGCCAAAATGAATTTCAAACACGCAATTTAGAGATGGACATACCTTCAACTTCATCATCAGGACCCTCAACATGAGGCATCTCACTTGACCTCCCATGCTTTCTTGGGTTGTCCTTCTTCTCGTTGTCCGCTTCTTCCTTCTCATCATCGGAGTTCAATTCTTCAATGACGGGTCCTCTCGACATTCTCGGTTCTGGAGGACGATGCTCTATCATGGTAGATGGATGCATATTCATGAAAGGATGCATATCCATGAAAGGACTTGCAGGTGGACGAAAGATGCTCGAGTCCAAGAGGCCCCCAAATGGTTGCGTAAAGAAAGGGTCATCAAATGGGTCTCTTCCTCCAAAGAAGCTAGAAACTAAACTTCTATTACCACCAAAGCTTCCAAAACCAGCAAAAGGGTCACCGAATCCAAAGAAAGGATTTCTACCACCTCCGTTACCCTGCATCTTGCAAGGTGCTAGAGCCCTGCAAAGAACAAGTAGAATCCAGAATTAGGCAAGCATTTCAAGTACAAAATCCTATAATGACAAAACATATACGCCACCTAATTTAAAAAAGCTTTTGCAAAATTGAAGAGAAGCAAAAGATAACAAAAGAAACAAACAAAACAGAACCACTCATTAGTCAGGACAAATTCCTCAATCAGACAATTTGATACTGCTTTATTGAAGTGTTATGATGAAGGAGAATAGCAAACAGCTTTAAAGTCTCTGCACAACTCAAAAAGGTGCAGTTACTCTTCCAAATACTACCCATGGGCACCGATAATAGGGTAAACGTATAACCACAAATACAGATTCCCCCACAGGAATGACGACATGACGGAAGAGCAACTATCGTATCAAAGGAAAAAGGAAGGTTAAGCCAATCAGGGGAAACATTCTGCAAGGAAATACCAAAAGAGGCCTTCTTAAATACACAAGACGCATATCAAAGCTTGAACACGACTAATAGCGATATGAACGCGTGTGGCTCTCTGGCATCTTGCCGAAAACCTCGCCAACTTGCCCAGGACGCATTTAAAGGCAAGTGAAGTATGGTGATCAGTGATCACTGGCGCCTAAAACCGTAATGGAAGTTACAGAACACGGCGCCGCCATGTTCAACCAGGCAGAATTAAAATCAACACAGCGATCAACAGAAAAGGAGCCGCAATAATCACAATAACAACATGATCTTAATATCAACAACATCAGAACGATCTCTAGCTCATGAAAGATACAGACAATCTCTCCCTCCTCCTCTCCCTGTTCCTCTCCCCTCTCCACTACAAGTAAGGCACAAACCATGGCTTGCAAACCAATGCTAATCCAAAACCGCCACGAGCGCACAGGCCGCACTTCGCAATCTAAAGCAACGCGCACACGCAGACACGAAATCGTCACAGCAAGAACACTTTGGCAATAAAGACTACAAACAAAAAGGATCGCCGACGAGACGGACGAACGCCGGCCGATAAGACCGCGCCGCTATCGGTCCGAGCGATCGCAATCTCGAAATTCCACAAAGCCGCTCGCGATCGTCGGCCGCCGGAGCTTCCGCCGGACGAAATTCGAAACCGGCGCAGCGGGGAGAGAGAGAGAGATTTTACCTTCACTGCCTCGGGGCGAGGAGTCGCGGAGCGGATTGGAAACCCTAGCGCCCTTCGGATGCGAGAGAGATTTCGCCGCGCTTGCAGATTGATCAGAAGCTGCTGCGTGGAATTACCGCTCCAACTTTTGAGAGAGAAGGGGAGGTCGACGGATCGTAGAAAGATCGAGATACTCGGCGAGGAGTTGTGGGACTCGTGGAGAGGCCAGGACACGTGTCGTGTCATCACAGGTCGGTGATTCGCTCCTCTCTCCTCTTCGGTGAAATTGCATTCTTCTCCTGTTGGATCTCTTTCTTGTGGTGTCGGTGCGATTACGTTTCGAAATTTCTAGATTTTCTTATTCTTCTTTTTTTTTTTGGTCAGAAGATTTTCTACTGTTTCAAGTTGTCCATTAGGTCCTTCAATTTGACGTGATTCCTTTTTTTCTTCTTCTTTCATAATTTAGATGAGTATAGAAATTCGACGGTTATTTGAAATCCTGCTTTGTCTTAACTTGGAGTAATTTACACGTAATTATTCGAATAATTGACCTCTAGATTTGGAACTTAAAATTCTCCAATCCTTCCTATACGTGACTAGTTAGATTGATGGGATGATTTATTTGGTAGTCATTTGTATTTAAAAAATGATTACTGACACCAGAAAAAACGAATGCGAGAAAATGGAGAGGTTTGTTTTCAATAAGTTAGTTATTTTATCGCTTATATCAGGGAATTATTAAGCAGTTCAAATGGTAGTTAGCTACTATATATTTCATTACTCGCTTGATATACAAAAATAGTTACCACCACGGTGAAGGAGCTATCTAGCCTAATTATTGATAATGTAGCGGCAATTACTTTTTTCACGTAATGGGACATTTGACCAAGTGTAAAAAGATAAGGAAAGTACTCAAAAAATCTTAAACCCATTACATTGATAATAATTCAATTCTTAACCTTTTTATTAGATTAATTCAATCATGCATCTTTTGTGTTTATGCCGATTAAGTACATCCGATCAATTTTGTCCGAAAACCACTAACATAGATATTGGTCGTCATTTTTTAAATTTTTTTTTTTTTTATGACCCAGGGAACCCCACACCCCGCCGACAATGATGATAGCAAACCCCGTGCCACACGTGCTTTACCCCACCACACACGCGAAACCAAGCAAGCTCACTCTATGATGGCGAGATTCGAACTCTCGACTTTTGCGAAGAAAGGAAGAGAAATACAATCAAAGTTTTAATTTTTCTTATTATTCTTTAAATTAAAAAAAATTTATTATTCTTTATTTTTTCTAATCTTTTCATTGTTGCCATTGAGGGTTGCGGCCTTTTCACCAAGCTCTTGTCCAAGCAAGGGGAGGGCCACTCTTACCTGCAACCATCTTGCCCCTTACTAGCGAGGGCCTAAAAGAAATAAAAAGAAAAGAAGAAATACCAAAAAAATTAAACCAAAATATTTAAAAATTGAAAATTTTGTTTACGTCAGCATCGGTCATGACACAAAAAATAATTAGTATTTATGTTAGCAATTTTCAATTAAAATTAATCGAATTGACTCAATTGACATAAATAAAGAAGATTTAGGACTTTTTGGGTACTTTCCCCTAAAAGGTCTTATGACTCAATTTACAGATCATCTACCAAAGGCAACGACCACCCACGGTGGGGTTTGAAACTTGACAATGTGTGTGGAGAGCTTGAACCTTACCAATTTAGCCACCTCACTTTAGCAATTATTGATATATTAACTTACATTAGTGAAAGTGACTGACCATTGACCATGCGGTGGATTGACGTCATTCTTAGTAAAAAGTTATACTTCAGTAACCTTTTCATACCAAATGTAACTCCCAAATCCCAATTTAATCATTTAGGGAAAAGAGTAGATGACCGTGCTTTTTTTAAAGTTACCAACATCCCTTTTTACGACGGAAAAAAAAAATCCGTTATGTTTTACATTCTTACCAACGTCTTAAATTTACCAACTTTGGTATTAAATTATCAACCTTTTGTGTGATTTCAAAAATTGTCAACTCTTATTTAAGTTGCTCACTAACATTTATTAGATTTTTTTAAAAATTTTGCAACTTTTCTATAGAGTTAATCCCTTTTATCATCACCTTTAACAAACTTTTTTTCTACTATTAAATTACTAACTAGTTTTTCATTTGAAACTCTTGTTGAATTTAGTTGCCTACATTATTCCCTCTTTTTTTTTAATTACCTTCTCTTATTTCTAACAAAAATAGATATCTCTTACCATCATCAACTTCTATTTAGTGCTCTTACCAGTACCCTTGATCGGTGGAAACCACCCCCCCCCTTTAGGCCTTGACGGTGAACTCATCGACTCCGAATTTCATTTTTTTCTTCCGAGCATCAGACTACTGATCGTTCAGCAGCAAACGTTTCCTCGGTTTCGTCCATCTCAACCTTACTTTCATTCAAAACACACTTCATTCAGCCTTTAATTCACGAACCCAGCAAGTCCATTTTCCTGAATCTGCAGCATTTCACGAACACTTACAGCATCTTATCAAACACTTTCCATCAAACATGTCCAGTATCCTCTAATTCTCGCCACGCATCATGTCATAAATGTTATCGTGATCTCATTTTCATCGCGGAAAAGTTAACCGCTCCCATATATTCCCAGCAGAAGATACGATTCTACGATCACGAGCATGCCGGTCCGTTTCAGTTCATTTCGCAAGAAAAATATGCTGCTATTCGACAATCATTAAATGCATCTTCAAGTATTGCTTTCAGCATCGATAGCGTTTTGAGGAATCTCAGCAAGATGATTACAAGAATATTGATTGGGAACGGCCCCATCTAGCAACATTCATGCCGTTTCTTCTTCACTTCACTTGACTACGCCCAGAGGAGGAGATCCGATCATCTTCGCACGACAGCCGCTCACTTATTCTCAGTGAACGGGTATCGCTCGTACCGAACTCTACAGCTCTGAATCTGGGTCTGAGCCCCGTAACTCATCGGGCACCTGTTCCCCAAGAAGTTGGCGGCGTACTGGACGCAGGCCGAGCATTCCGAATTCGCGATCCCGACGCGGCACGTCGCGTGGCCGTAACACACTTGATCGCCGGGGTTAGACGGCCTCGATTGGGCAGAGCAATCGTAACCTGAATCCGCCGTGGAATCGACCAAAGCCCTGATGACAGCAGACACCGCATCTCCGTACGAGTCCCCTACGCCGTACGCGTCGCTGCTGCATTGATAACTCAATACGGCGAAGCCGGCGTCGTCGGCTCCGACGGAAACAACGGCGAAGAGAGAGCACACGATGGAAAATATAAGCTTGGGAGCAATCGTCATCTTCAGATCTTTATAGCCTTCTCGCACGAACTCTGGCGACGTATGTAACGCGAAAGCTCTCTTATAAACTTATCGAGTCTCGGCTTTACGCGAGTTTGCCGGCACTGGAACGTTCAAGATGCTGCTGCGCGGAATACATTGTCGATGCTACGATGGAAAACTGATCGAGGTCCGGCCTGGATTAGAAGCTGCGACATGAACGAGATTAATAGAGAAGACGACAAGTACGATGATGAATGCGATGTTTCGATCGATAACCGCGTTTGAGCTCACCAATGACATAATCGAATGCTCTTTATAGGCGATTTTGATGTTCTATATGGATCGAAAGGGACATACATAGTTGGATACCTAAATCTATTATATTTGTATCAATCCGGTCATAAATATTTTAATTTAATCAATTTAATACTAAACATTTTGACGATTTATTAATATAATTCATCCAGTTAATTTTGATTGAAAATTGCTGATATGGATACTAACCATTTTACGTAAAATGATCGGAAATTAATGGCCTCGCCCAATGGCCATCCAAGGCCACAACCCTCGCCAATGATCGGTGAGGGTTTCGCAACCCTTGCCCAATGGCCAGCAAGATCTAGCTACCTTCCCACTCTAAAAGAAAAGGGAAAAGAGAAGAAAACAAAAAAAATAAAAAAAGTATTAAATATGAAAAGATTATCCATGTCGGTAATTTTCAGCCTAAAATTAGCCACTACATTGGCAAATATCAAAGGTTTTAGAATTAAATTGATCAAATTAAAATATTTAAAACCGAATTGATATAAATGTAATAAATTTATAACTTTTTTGTTAGAATTGTTCCTATATAATTGACCATCTAGTGTTCGTTTTCTATGAATAGTAGATATCTCAAGAATGACTCTAATATAGTGGTGGCAAAATTTTTGTTCTTATAATTTACTTCCCAGTTGAATCATCTAATTTGCGTGTGCATACACTTATACTAGTTCCCGTATACAAGCATAGCACGTTCCAGATTCAAGATAAATAGATGGATATGAATTTCAAAGGTTGGGATACATAGAACTTTAATTAAATGGGAGGATCTATTTATAGACTTCTCGGCTAGATTAATCTTTCGTTTTCCGACTTAATTTTATCTTTTATTGTGAATTCTGAATAATCTCTCTCTCCCTCTCATTAGAAAAAGTTACTTTTTCCAGTGAACTACATCATCCGTGAGCAGGCGATTACTCCAAAGGACGATTCTATGTTCTGTTACAGAAGACAACCTTTTTTATCCGTGCCGGTATATTTCTAAAAAATTAAAATTCTCCCCATCTTTCATTACCCGATTTTATTTTATTTTTGTCATTTACCAAAACAAATTACTTCAATGGTCCAACCCATTACCTTTACTTATTGCACTTGTGTGGAACTTACTACTGAGTTACTAACCATGAACTTTGCTGATTTATATAGGAGGGGGAAGCTCCTCTTTTGGGCTGAGAAGGCGATTCTTGCTGTGGCTCCGTTTGTCTTTGTGTATGCTTTTTACACGTACATGTCCACGCAAGTAATGAGCTAAGGTTAGCGTGCAGAACGAACAAAGAGAACGACAAGAACATGGCGATTCTTGAACTTTCTTGAGGCTGTTCTTGTCATTGAAGGTGTACATCTTGTCTGAGTTCTCTATGTGTCTTGTTACGGATGATTGTCTCCGATTTGCAGGATGTCCGGCGATTGGCTCAGCAACTAACATATCAGTGTTCCAGGACTAAGAAAAGAGGGCAAGATGAAGAGCTGCTGAGACTAGGAAGCTTCAGACTGTTAACCGCTGAACATTTTATAAGGAGATGCGGCAAATTCCACAGTACAGAATCAGACATGGGAACTGAATGGTTGTACAGATGGTCGTCAAGGCAAACGATATTTAGGAGCGTTCTAAGTTTCAGCGGCAAAGAGAGACTCCCAAAACAAACGTCGAAGCAACAGCATTCTACATGGACAATTACCACAACCTAATGCCATAACTCGAAACCTCTCCAGCCCCCATCTCCTAGCCTTCATCTATAATTTATCAGTACAGCTACAACACTCTTGAGCAGCGGCGATGTCAACTTAGAGTCAAAAGGCTCCCGAGAGCTGTCGCTAGTAATGCTACAACTATCTGGAGAAGTCCCTGTGCACAGTCACCGCTAATCACTCTTCACTTCGTTGCTAGAGCAATCAGATTTTCCCCCATTTAGCCCAGTGGCGATGCCTCCATTCATGCCTTTCAACTGAAGATTGAAAAAGACCAGATAGATAGATGTAAGAGCAAAGAAAGTGGGAAGATAAACATAAAAACTCTCAACTTGTCACAGAAAGGAACGGCAAAAGGTTGTGAAAAGATCGATACTACTCAAAACATGTATATGCCTTTATGGACTTCAAGAATGTCGTGTGGTCTTAGCTACAAAATTTGTTGATGCCTTAGATCTTCCTTTTGGTTTAAGTATCTAGAGCGCAATTGTACATACCGAGATGCTAAAACCTTACCTTGCCGAGAACCTTCTTGTGATACTGATAGCCCTGGTAAAAAGTGCAAAATCAGTTTGTGATATTTTCAAACAAACGGAATGTCAAAAGTTGTAAGAGCACTGATAAAAGGTGTGCTCACCTTGTCAGTTCCATAGATGAAGTCGCAATAAGTAAAGACAGATGCAAAGTTACTTTGGCTTTGTCCTCCAACATAATGATGGTAATCATGGTACTCTGCACCTCCATAGAATGGAATGTACTTGGTTGGACTCCATGGTAAGTCATACCTGCACGGAAAGGGCAAGTCATGCCACAAGGGTCACCCACTAAAACATTAATAAGAGGTTTGATCAAGGTTATGCATCTAGAAAGCATCACACTATTAAGAGATAATTTCACTTGGCGTCTGTTAGAAACAAGCAGAGCATCAGCATACAAGATAAAGATGGTAAATCTACACGCATGGCATATAAAGAGCATCCAAAATTGGTGACAGCTTTGCTGTACAACAAATTTGAATAATGTCATACAAGATGCTGCTGTCAGATCATTCCTGAGATTTGCAAGTGCACCGATGGGGCCAATTAAGGGGGCCAATTCTGGTCATCAGTGAAGTTGCTCGGCATGACCTTTCAGACATGATTGTATTCTATCCTCCAAGTACACAACAAAATGAAAAGCTGAAAATAAAGATTTAATCTTTTAGAGATGTGTCCTTATCTTGATGCAGATTTTGGCAGGTTTCATATCAATAGAGAAATTTGGACATCATCAGCAGACAAGAGTATCTGGAAGTGATGCACAGTTTCAGTCTGGCTGGGCTTCCAAAGTATATGGGGGAAAGAAGAGTACAGTCGCAAGAGTTGCAGGATTCTTAATGATATCTCCAAAAGAAACATTAAGGATCAACTTTGTAGTTGAAATCCCTACACTCCAGAACAGAACCACAAATATAAAGTGGCTTTTCATGCACTTGCTTCAGGGTTAATTGTCTAATGTTGGTTTTTGTGAATTCCAGCTGAAACATGAAGTCTGGAGATGATCACAAGGCAACGAGAACAATAAAAAAGTGGCTTTATGCACAGAATTGAAACATCTACTCTTCTTTCCAGGTGAGGCATGAGGCAGCAGATACTTCAAGAATCATATCTTAATAAGACATGCTTAAATTTTGAAACTTCAAAAAGCTGTCCTTACAATCTATCACAAAGGTTGCCATGCTTCGAAGCTCCTTCAAGTTAGTCATTATGTGAATCCAACTTCAGCATCCTCACTATTGCCCCCTTTCCCCAACTAATAATGGCCCTTTAGACTATATGTACATGTGCTAGATAAACTCCAAATGAATGAATAGCAACAAATACTCCTCAGAACCGAAAGAGTGTAAAGCCTGTCTTGGTTTTGCTTCTTGTTCTCTTTTACCAACAATTCATGCAATTTGTAGCCAAAATTTTAAAATAAGCAAGCCAGCAACATTTCTGAGAGATTTGTCTCTCAAGACAAGGTCATGAATGATATGATACATAATTCAGCAAATCATGGTTGGCAAGAATTTGAGAAGCTATGAAGTCAAAAGGGATGAACAATTTTCATGATTTTAAAAGGCAATAAACTAATGAAAACAGCAATACTCCGACACCAGCCTGAGGAACACTACTTGATTGTGAACACGTGTCGGGAATCTCCCCTTTAACAAAGAGAAACACATATGCATACCTATGCATGCACATATAGGTTAAATACTTGTACACAGGTTTCATAATATACTCACATAAAACCAAGGAAACCCGGTCTTTATGCTGGTTTGCATCCAGGAAAGGTGAGAAAAAGTATAATTAAGTGCAAGGTTCCTACAAAAATCTGTACTTTACATGTAATGGGTTCTGAGATCAGTCATAAATAAAAGTAAAATATGCAACCGCGATAGCATCATTTCGTCACTACCAACTTAAAAAAATAAAGAAAGTGCTCAGCCGAAACGGACGATTAGAATAGAAAAGCAAGCAACTAAAGGTGAAAAGCATGAAGATTAAAAGTAAGCATAGTAGATTATTGAGCATGCGTACCCGCTGTGAGTCTCAATGGCCTCTATCTGCCGTAAAGCTATCCACAGCCAAAAAGTGACCATGTGCCCGGGAGCCAAAGCCGGCCCGAGGAAAGACGGGATCCCCAGGATCAAAACCTCCGCCCAGTGAGCATAAGGCGCGGTGTAGCCAACCGGCGCCGTGAACTCGTGGTGGACGGAGTGGATCTTCTCGTAGCCCCACTTGCTGTGCAGGAACCTGTGGATCCAGTAGTTCGTGTAATCCTCCACGAGGAAATACACCACCAACTGGGACAGGACCTCCCATCTCGAGGGCAATGGCAATCCTGTCCGAATACCAATTATCTGTAAATTTAAGGATAAGAGCCCTTTAAATTGTTAACTCCAAGTTGGTTTGGGAAAGAAGATTCACGTCACCGAAAAAGCAAGACGTAACAGTGCAAAATCATCATTTTCATCACGAAAAGACTAATGCAACATCATTCAGACTCTCCCCCAAAACAAACTGAAGAAAAGAGATCATGAACGGCACCATCCATCCATGAATGGTACAGTCCAACCATATGCACACAAAAATGTGACAAATTGCTCGGAGAAACACAAGCATAACGCGATGGGGACGTAGGACACCGAGGAAATCCAGCACCTTTTGCCCTGTTTTGTCAAAGATTCCTGTAGCATCGCCTGGTATTCATCGTTCAAAGGAAAAAAAATGCTAAATCCGACACGACACGAATCGCCACTCGAATGATTTGAAACAGCGCCGAAACGCTAGGCGTCACACGAACCTACTCCTCGACAACAGCAGTAACGTCAAAGGAACCCACACAAAAAGTCTCTACCTTGACGGAAGGATAGGAGACGAGCTGCAAGGGGCCGACGACGAAGAAGAAGACGCGATTGACGTCCTTGTAGCACTTCCACATCTCGGCGAGCGAGAGCCGGACCTTGGGCTGGATCTTGTACTGGTCGAGGCCGAGGGAGTGAGTGAGCTCCGCGAAGGCCAGAGGGATCGGGACGAGGTTGAAGACGAGGAAGAGGAAGAGGACGTTGTGGCAGTAGAGGAAGTAGTCTGACTTCGTCGCCGAGTACCGGAACCACAGCGTCTCCGCCAGCGTCAGGCCCCGGCCGACGGCGGACTCCGCCTCCTCGATCGTCGCGTACGGCAGCATTGGTCGCCGGTGGCGGGCGGCGGAAGGCGGCGGCGGAAGGCGGAGCGGGGCTAAGCGGAGAGATAATGCGGAGTGAAATGAAAGTCGGAAAATGCAGAGGTGCTGACGAATCGAATAGGCAGAGAGAGGCTGACAGGCTCTCCCTGATTTTTATAGACTCTGGTTCGTCTTTCCCGCAATGGAATTGGAATATATTAATAAATTATTAACGGCATAATACCGAGAAAAAAAAATCTCAAATTATGTTCTTTTTCAAAAAAAAATTAGAAAAAATTCCAAAAAATAGCTCGAAGTATTCACATTTTTTCAAATAAGAGTTCGAAGTTGACTTTGTTTCAAATAAATTCTTAAAGTATCATTACTTTTTCAAATAAGAGCTTGAGATAAATATCATATCAAATAAAAGTCTAAAGTAATTATTTTTGTTTCAAATAAGGGTATAACTTTTCCGATGATTAATGGTATTTTCATCATCTACCATTTTCCTTTTTTCCTTTTTTCTTTTCTGTTCTTCTTCTTCCTCTTCATCGATGGCCGCCCACAGAAAGCAGAGAGAGGGTCACCCTCGCCCGATCTGGAGAGGGTCACCCTCGCCTAATCCGACAAGGGCCACCTTCGCTAACCATAGGCGAGGTCGCCCCTCATGGCTAATCGCCCTTGCTAGCCTCACGGTTGGTCGTGAGGGGCGGCCTTGCTTGGGGAGGCCGCCCCTCATAGGATCGGGTGAGGGCGGCCCTCACCCAGCCCTCTGTGGACGTCGCCGGTGGCTGGCCAACCACTAATGAAGAGGAAAAAGAAGAACTAGAAAAAAGAGAAGGAAAAAGGAAAGAAAAAAGATAAATAAATAAAAAAGAAGAGAAGATTCTGACAAAAATACTTTTGACCGGTTGGAAAATTTAGCTAATCGACAACGAGGACCGGCGATACCCTTATTTAAAACAATCATGGTCACTTTGGGCCCTTATTTAAGAAAATGTGGGCACTTTGGACCTTTTTTTAGAATTTTCCCTAAATGTGCATAGTTTTCATGACAAAACAAATTGTTATAAAACAAGAATATCAAAAAACAACACTAGATCCATAAAATATGGATGATCAATGGAGTACCAGCAAAATTAAGAACACATTCGTTTCATAAAAATGAATCTCTAATTATGTTCACTATGAGATAAATATCCCACAAACTTTTTTGCATCACCAAAAATCCCAACCTTACCTATTGTGATATAAATACTTTCAACTAAACTTATATACCATCTATTTCAATTTTATAAGCTCAGGATTTTTTATAACAGAAAAAAGTACGTGGTATTTGTATTACAATGATTAAGTTTAAAGTTTTTAGTTACACAAAAAGTAGTAAACATAGTTTGAAGATTTTTGTGATATTAATATAATTATTAATATCTTCACAAAATTTTTGAGTTTTCAAATATTATGAATCCTCATTACAAAAATCTCGATGAATTGTGGGACTTTTCTGGTACCCATTTTCCTATGACAGCGTTGACACCCAAAAATGTCCGAGTTCTCAACTCGAATTAGGAGATACTAAGCAAGACATGGCAGAAGTAAAATTCGCTAAATGTCGAGATCTCTTATTATTATTGTCTACAGCAAAACAAAGGGAAATTATTAAGTCCCGAGACATGAGTGCTGAGGAATGAATTTCGATTTGATCAGCAAGAGGGCCATAATTAAGACGAATCCCGACGAGAGATAATCGCCTAAGTAATTGGGTCTGATAATTTCGGAGGCAAATTCGCTCATGCAAACCGTTCAAGCCGTGGAGGAATGAGGCCAACATGATCGTGTTGTGGTGGACCCATTGATCATGGAGGCCACTGGCAATGAAGGTCGGAAAATATAAGCCGTCGTAATCGTCAAGAAGTGGGACCACAAACTGTAGAAGTAAATATCGACGATATGCACGAAAGAGCCAAGGAAGGAGTAATGGCTGTCGAAGTAGCAGGTTTGATTGGCAACTACTTGTATATACATTTTGCTGAATTTTAGAAGTCACATAGGATGGGATAATTTTTTATGTAATTACGGTAGCAGTATGAATGGTTTTTTTTTTTCTTTTTCGTGTAAGGAGTATAAGTAGTTGAATCGTAGTTTGTAGCAAGTGTTGCCAACAAATCAATAAATAAATAACAGTTTTCCATTTCATTTTCTTGTTGTTTTTACGCTTTAATATTCTTTTACGTGATTTTTTTGGTCATAATATTCTTTTGCACGATCTTTTTTTTTTTTTGGTCGAAACTGATTGCTATGAGATTCAACCTCGTACTTTTGAATTTTTTGTTGTTTTTGTTTTGTTTGTTATTTCGTGTTTCCTGTTCAAGAGTCAACTTAAAAAGAGAAATTGGAACTCTTATACAGCGTTTGATAAACACCTACACCGCTTCGTCAGTTTTGCAAAAAGCCATATCGCCCAAATTTAAGTGATGTGATTTAAATATATATTGCTGAAAATAAAAACCACAGCGATTCACATTACATTCGAATCATGGTAAACTACAATTTAAATGTAGCTATATTACGTAGGCTCTACAAATGATAACAAGGATATTATCAAAAAAGTCTTAAATCTATTACATTTATGCCAATTCAATTCTAAACTTTTTAGTTTAGCTAATTTAGTTATAAATATTTTTAACGATTTATAATGGCCAATAGAGGGAAAAAGAGAAAAAGGAAAAAGGAAAGGAAAAGGAAAAAAAAGAAGAAACTCATCAAATTAAAAAATGCAAAAATGGTCCATGACTAGAACGTTATGTCGGTTTCAATCAAAAAAGTCAGAAGGACTAAACTAGCAAATCATCATAAAAATTATGACTAAATTGATTATATTAAAATGTTTAAAATTGAATTGGCACAAATGAAATATGTTTTCCCAATGACAATGAGCTATGGTCCGGAATTGATCTCGAAGGACCATAAAAATGTCCCTGAACGATGGGTTCTGTGATAAATCCTAAGGTAACCCTTCTTCTGTTTAGAGATAGGTAGCTATAGAAGTATGAAATTGCTGTTCAATTTTTCAATAGATTAGCATCAATATGTTAATGAAAATATTTTTACTTGCTTGTGTTTTAAAGCACTTTGTATGAATTTTACTATGTAATGCAATCGATTACAACACACGATAGCGACAAACGAATCCCCTCAGGAGATCATAGAAGCCCTTGTCGACTCGTTAGCCCCACCCCGATGTGGAGAGACCTCCTAGCTAGTGCAACACTGAAGGTTCAAAGTCTATCTAACCGAACATCCCATGCAAAAAGAGAGAAATCTCTTGTAATAAAGCCTAGGGAGCATCGTTATGCCAATTAACTCTTTCATTTATTTTACTTGTCCAAAAAAATGTTCTGAATACAGAAGCAAAAGAATACTAAGAACAATGATAATATAGAGCACTTGTAAATTTTGTCAGAAAATTCAAATATTAAGCAATGCATTTATTTCAACAGTTTAAATTTTTATAACAATCGATAGTAGGTATAATTTTTTTTTCCATATTTTGAAGAATATTAGAATATTTAAACTGTTATATTAAGAATACAATTTTCAAAAAAAAAAGTGTACACTTTGTAAGGAACTCACATACTATACACAGAAAAATTAACAAATCCATAGAATATTTCATAAGGGTTAACAAATGTCGACAAGGCGCTCTTCAACCCCCTTTTTTTAATGTTGGGCATTTTCATTAAGATAATTTACACTTGGAAATATATTCAACGAGTTCTAATGAAGTGTCTAAGAAAATATTCTTTTCGGTTTTCCTTGTATATTCAAATGAAGTAACTTGTCACGGGGGATTAAAACACTGAAAATTTACATTAATCATAACATAATTCAATCAAGGTGCAAATGAAGTATCAAACGCAGCTTGAACCCAATGGACAGATAAAAACTTACAGGTAGGACAGGCAATTATATCCTCTCCACTGACTGAAATTTAGAGAAATTTCTAGTTGACTTTTTGGAGCCACTCTTTCTCTTTTGACCGCACTTTTTATCCCCCAAGAAAAAAAATGATTGTCCTTTGGATGATGAAAGCTGTAGGACAATCAATCCCATGTAAGACATGGCTGGGAGAGTGTTGTCCCTATCCGATTGATGCTTCTTCAGAATTTTTCTTCTTTTTTCTTTTTTCGTTCGTTGGCTGAAATAAGTCCGAGATCATTTTAGATAGCCCGAGTACTTAAGAAAATTGATTAACTCATTAAAAAAGAGCAATAAACATCAAGTAATCCATGAGAGAACTTTTCAGTGAATTAGGGATAAGTGGTTCTAAAGTAGGTAGATTTCATATCTAAATCCTAGAAACAACCATGTTGACCGATTTTTTATTTTTAGAACCTAAAACCTATCCTATAAATCATGCAACAATGTCAATCAAGTCCACTTTTAGGCAAATATTCAGTCACACAATGCAAAATGCCTTTGAAAAACCTTTGTATCTACCGGAATCAAAGAAATATAGCTCAAGTGTTTTCGATTCTTCTTGTACAACCAAGCAATTGATTTCCAGGAGGCTTGTTAGTTTCGAAGGTTGATTCACATCAAGGAAATTGAAGAAGTTAGAAAGTAGGGGAGGGGAAGAGAGAGAGATGCAGAGGCGGTAATAATAAAAATACGATATATAAGGTAAAATTAAAAGGAGAGAATTATTGTTTCTCAGCCAGGTTCTCCAACCTTGTCTGGTCCGACTTTGCATTCAAAATTGAGAACCAAACCAATAATAATCAATTTCAAGTTTTCAGAATTGAGAATTGAACTAAAGCTAGCCAAGTAAGATCGGTCTCATCTAGTTCCAAAGTCTACTTTGGACTAGTGCTCACACCTTCTAGAGACTATCTCTCTCAAGGAAATAAAAAAATCTTAATTTTGTTCAGTGTACAGACAACGAGTAAAAGCATAGCTTAAAGCATGCGATATCTAAAGGGAATAACTTATCGTTAAGAAGAGATTGTCGGTATATATAGGCCTTTGGTAAATATAGATATTAGACCGTCAAATCATACTCATGCGCGTTTAAAAATCTCTACTACTTTTTCACATATGATCTCGGATTTCCAATTTGGTCAAGGATTGGATGCTCGAGGTGGGGACTCTTGTGCCAAAAGCAATCACCGAGAGGGATTGGCATGTGGGCGATAGCTATTCCATATAGGATGCCATTATTCATCTCTCTCTTCTTCTTCTTTTGGGCCTTTGCAATTTTCCTTAACCTCAGAAAAATCAGTTTGTCAATTCATCTTTATCACTCCCATTTCGAGCCTATACTTAGGCTTTGAATGATTGATCAAACCTAGTTAAGGCCCACATTTAGCAAATTTGATTTTAAGGCCAAGTACGAGGACATGCTCCTTTCATTTATGTGTAAATGTCCGGATATAAGATCACGTTCGAGTGAAGTCGAAATGAGAATCACGCCAAATCAAATTATTTACGAGCATAGTGCGGTCCCAAAGCCGAGCAATCGAAAAACCCATCATGATTTTGGTCATCATGGCTCTTTCAAACATGACTATCGTCCACAAAGATGTCATTTTGCCCAATCCCACATCCACATGCTCTCTCTCTCTATCTATCCAATCGTCGCTCTGGTCATCGCGAAAATACATCATGCATCCTCTCATGACATCGACCGTTCATATTTTCCATACTAGCATTTACATCCGTCACGTCAATCATCACCATGATACACCGAGACAATAGAGCATCTAGACATTATGCGCATAAACTAAACCTCGAACCAATACATTCGACAATTCACTACGAGAGGGGAAGTTGTTTTTCCCCTAATCTCTCCTCGGAGGAAATCGGAGAGATTTTGGCAAAAATGGAAAAGACGGAGAGATTCGGTGGAGTGGGGGAGCCCCTTCCTTTCCATCGATCTTTCACTTAATCGGTTTTGACTAAGGAAAAGGCCAAAGGTGAAAGTAAAGTGGATTACGGATCGAGATCCAATCATGAGAATTGGGTCCGCATCCACCCCCGATTTCGCGACTCCGGGGTCGATGATTGGCCCCCACCTGCGATCTCATGATTTTGTGCGTGGACCGCGCCTCACCGAAAAGCTCTCTTTCTATCTACTACTTGCAATGGGGGGGGAGGAGTGTAGGAAGAAAGGACCGAATGCAAGCAGAGGCATGCTCTGGTCGAAGCCCACGACATGAAAGGTGCATCATTTCCTCGTCCCCTATGCTTTCTCTCCATCCTTGAGCTCACATCAGTTCGGACTTCCTTTGACATGATATCCAAGAGAGAGTCCGATACACGCCATCCTTCGACGTGATGATTGGCGACTGTTGCAATACCATCCGATGACGGCTCCTGGCCCCTCTTACGCCAGGCGATCGCAAACTTGTCATCCCTGTTGAGACCAAATTGGCAGCCGTCAGTGTCCTTCCAATTAGGGTTGTTGATCCTAGGGATAATGAAATGGCCTAGCACTAGCACTAGCCGGCACCATCGTCCTCCTCCTCATCATCATGCATGTCCTCGAGAGAGGACAAGATTGTTGTAAAATATGAGCGCCTCGCAAAGTCATTCATTCGCTATCAATATAGTGATGAAATCGCTGAGTTAAATGTGAAATTTAGTGCCTTGAGTCGGTGGACTTTGCGCCCATCTAGAGGGTAGAGAAAGAGCAGTAGAATTCGTTTGTAGGTAGGTAGCTTTACACCATGCAAGAATTACCTTGCATCAAGAAATCATTACTTGAAGTTTGGTGGAGCCTTAGTGAACAACATGCCAAAAGAAACCCCCTCTTTTTTCTTTCTCTCGAAAGGCGAGAGAGATTCGAACAAAAACCCGATTATCCTAATCCGTGAAAAGTATCAATCCAGTATTGAAGGACATACTAAGAAGTCGTCGTTGAGATTGAGGGAGTCGTTTTCTCATCGTTCCGCACATGAAACATCCTATCCATGAAACCCATTTTACTGTGCGAAGTCATCGACTCCCGCGCTCTCCTTTTTATGATTGCACTAGATGTCGGGTGGTGCATCATATTCTCGTTTTCTCATTCGGGGTCGCGTCATGTGCGTGCCAAAGGCGTCGAAATCTGTCCCCGCAATCGGATATAATCTCGATCCTAATCACAACTTTAATTCCATGCACTCCGAGAAGCCGTTTTGACTTTGACCATGATTCTGTCGGTGATCGCCTAGGTTTTGGCCACTGTGAAGAGTCATGCTTCATGAGGGTTTCAAGCTAGCAACGAGGAGGCTAATCATAATCCTGCTCTCTCCTATGTTTTATATTTACCTAAAAAGAAAACATCCCTCTTATCATAATCGACCTCAGTGCTGGTCATCCACCGCACAAGCACCTCAAATGGCCAGAGAACAAAAGGAGAGAGACTGCCAATGATTCACGAAATATCCCTAATCTTCTTTTCTTTTTTTGTCTATAGATATTAACATGTTAAAATAAGAAACACTAACCTGTTAGCTGCCAACGATATATTCATCGTACAGGCAGGGTGGCCCTCAATGGAGCTCTAAGACTCCTGTTCTATGGAGAGGAAAACCGTTAATTGCCAATGATCCATGGAGTATCCCCAGTTAGCCAAAAAACAAAAGGAGGGAGAGAGAGGAAATCAGAGCATGTAATTGGGTCAGTGAGTGCGATTTTGACAGATTCATGCACAAAAAGAGTGATTGATTTAATCCTTATCCCATGCTTCATTATGATTATAATCTCTTGCCCACTGGTGGCACCAGCTGATCTTCTCAAGGCATGCCAAGCGATGGGCCGCCCGCGCATCTAAGAAAAGGGGTGGGGGGAAAAAGTTGCCTAATGGAAGGAGACACTGTGGTTGGATTCTCTCCTTTGCTCGTCCCACATAATAATTGTACCAATTCATCATGTGGAAGGCCAACTACCCAAAAGTCATGGTGAATGTGAAAGGACAATTTCATACGCGAAGTTGGATGATAATGTCGACGTGATCATCTCGTCAGAGTAACGGCCTCGAGGATAGAATAGTCAACAAGCTGGATTTACACTGCTTCACCCCTATAGAAACATGAGGTCTTAATTCGATCCAGGACCCGACATTATTTGGTGTATTAATCGATTTTTTTTTAGCTTTTCATTTATGGTAAAAAGGGTGTCGGCAATGCATTATTTATGATCTTCATAGCAATTTGTGTCCTTTCAACCTTACCCCATACTTTCTAGAAGGCACTCAATGTGCAAACTCTAATTGGGCTGGAGAAACTCCTAGCTAGGCCCATGGGCCTAGCCAACCGGTGTCCGACCTCAAGTTCATATAGCATTGTTTAGATTTGCACGCTAGCAACATAACTATGAAAGCTACATAGGAGACATGAGACTTGATGCACTCAGTTTGATTAAATAGGGTTGGACGAGGCCACATGAGTGAGCCATTGCTCCAAGTTTGCCCAATCTATCTTCAAAAACTTATGCCCAAGCCCACCCAATGATTAGTGTCCTATTGATTGATAACTCAATCAACAAGTACTTTCATATCGTAGGTCACAATTCATTTCTAGAAGGCACTCAACACACAACCTCTAATTGGGCTAGAGAAACTCCTCGCTAGGCCCATGGGCCTAGCCAACTAGTGTCCAACCTCAAGTTTATATAGCATTGTTCATATATGCATGCTAGCAACATATCTATGAAAGCTACATAGGAGACACGAGACTAGATGTGCTCAAGTTTGGTCAAATAGGGTTGGATAAGACCTCAAGAGCGAGCCACTATTCTCGAGTTTGCCCAATCTGTCTTCAAAAAACTTTGCCCAAGATCACCCAATGATTTGTGTCCTATCAATCGATAACTCCATGAGCAAGTACTTTCACATCATAGGTCTTAATTTGTTTCTAGAAGGCACTTGACACACAACCTCTAATAGGGCTAGAGAAACTCGCAACTAGGCCCATGGGCTTAGCCAACCGATGTCCAATCTTGAGTTCATATAGCATTGTTTAGATATGCATGCTAGCAACATATCCGTGAAAGCTACATAGGAGACATGAGATTAGATGTGCTTGGGATTGGTCAGATAGGGTTGAACTAGGCCTCATGAACAACTACTTTTCCTGGGTTTGCCTAGCCTATCTTCATGAACCTTTGCCCAAGCCCAAACAATGATCGATGTCTTGTCGATTGTTATCGCCATGGACAAGTACTTTCACATCATAGGTCACAATTTGTTTCTTATGATCCATATTTTTGAAATTTGATTTCACTTTCATTTAAGTCGCCAAGTTCACGTTAGAATGAATGATACCTTGAATATATGACATGACTCATATCGTGATCCAATGTTGAAATGAGATGCAAAGTTAAGTGATGCTTGATGATAATTAATTTAACCTTTAGACTACATTTAATGGTCGAGATAAAATTTATCATATTCTACGTTTGGTGCATATTTAAGACCGGACAAAATTGGATAAAGAAGATATAGGTTGAATAAAATTATCTTATGGAAGAGATGAGATAAAGGTGGATAGGATTTTAAATTTTTATAATAGGAAAAATTTTCTCGAATAATAAATTTCTTAAATTAAAAAAATAAAAATTATATCTCAATATAAAAAAAAAATTTGAATTCTAATATAAGAAATTCAAAATAACAAAAAATAAAAATTTAGATTTTTTTAATTTAATCTTATTTTTATTTGTATATTTGAATTTACTTCTATCTTATAATATAAATTCAATATATAGATATAAATATAAATATTTATATTTATTATATTTTAGGTATATTAATACAGTTTACTATTTTTATTAGAGAATGATGGAAGGGGGAGAAAGAAATAAAAAATTAATTAATTAAAAAAAAAAGAAAAAAAGTAAGCAAATAAAAGTAAAGTAGGCAAGAATGTTGAGAAATATTTTTACTATCTCCATTTGTAAAAAATTTGGGTCATTTATACTGATATGACGTTTATAACAAACAATATACATGATATAATATAAATATATCCGACTTTGTTGCTGTAATCACCAAACAGTGAATAGAATATATCAAAATTCTTAGATTTTAAATCCTTCTTATATAATCTTATTCTGATTAGAAATCTAAATTAACAAACGTAGTGTTAGTGACTAAGAAAAGCATGCGAGCAAAGCCACCTTTCTGAAAGCAAAGTCTAGTCAATTGGGGGCCTTATAGCAATGGCTTTTAGCTTGGGCTTCAAGTTTCAAAATGGGCTTTTAGATGACTCCTTGAACCAAGCACTTGTTCGGCTCATGTCTAGTTGGGAGTCTTGAGTCCACCCCCATGGCCATCGACAATTCTTGAAGAAATGCCAGACCCGGTCATGCAAGATATCGCTTCAATATCGGTCGTAGGGGTAGGTAGTATAAAGTTCAAAAAACTTAACCTAGAAAAGGTTACATTCCTAATTTGGTTCTTGCCCGAAGAATTGGGAATCGAACCACACAATACCATTTTCACTTCTTTGGGAATTGATAACTACTTGAGATGGACTTAGTCTCTATGGTCGATCAACCTGCTTCTCGATCATGTTCTGAATTTCTACTCACCCCTAATCGATAACTATTACATCCGTTGAAGTTATCACTTTGGAAGTAATTGAAAGTGCTTTATTTTAAATTCCAAAAAGAACCACGCCTTCAAAGTAACAAAAAGAATTATTTGTATAGAAGTTATTGCTAAGCAGGTAAGATGGGGATTAGTCTACGAATTGCCACCTCCCAAAATCGCCTACAGATCAAAAATAACTCGAGACGCCCTAATTTAACATTTCTATGCGCACAACATCGACAGTGACCTTATCTGATGGACACATTGCGCATCCGAATTTGTCAAATTGCATTTAAGAAAAAGATAAGAACTTTGCATAATAGTTTCCTTTTCTTTTCTTTTTTTATTGTCGGCAGCTAATTATTTTAATAGTTCATCGAGCCTCTATCGCAACACTTCAATGGTCAGGCCGGCGGTGGTCACGTTCGATCAGATTAATTAACACAATTAATTGGGGGTGGCTGCATCATGCATTTGTCATTAATTTGGATACTGGATACTTTGCTTGTATTATTTTACCCTTTTCTTCGAGCTTTGTCCCATCGTTCAATGAAGGAGACCGAGTTTGATGTTTCTAGCTTTGCCCTAATCTATATATAAATAATGCATAGCATTGACGATGACCTTTTTGTTAGTGACTGCTTAAGAGTTGATAGACATTTATTAAACAATTAAGTAAGGAAATTATCGATTCTCTATAAATAAATAAATCTATTCGAGCATGCAAAATATAAGACAAAGCATGATCTTGGGAGGAGTTGGCTTTATTCATTTTTTTTTATTGTTAAAATAGATAATCAGCTCTCTTTTGGAGTTATCATACGGGTCTCATAAACATACGGTCTAAATCCTAACTACTCCGTTAGTGAACTGGATACCACAACTTACCGGGATGCTAGGCAAGTAGAAAGTCTTTTGATATGAAGATATGACGTAATTAGACAATACAATATAAATCGTTTTGACGTTCACTTGCGATGCATGACCTCGTGAAAGAAAAGCAACCTTCTTATCACTAGACTAAGCATCTTTGGTAGCAAGTTCATTCCATTCCTTCGTCCTCGTGATTTCACAATAGATTAACTAATAATCTAAATTCGAACTTTAAAACTATAAAAAAAAAAAAGCTTGAACCTATATTAAAGTCGGAGTTCAGCTTGCCATATATTACATTTTCTTAGGGTAATCTAAGAATGTCACTCATCGTGCTCTACTGATTATTCATGCGGCATAAGACAAGAGAGACGAGCGATCTCAAATAGGATTAATCAAATACTTAAAGATATCCCGACCCTTCTTTTTATTTTTCATTTGAAAGGAGAAATTCCATAAATTGGTAAAAAAAGAAAAAGAAAAAAGAGAAGAGTCGTGTAAGGACAACTTCCACTTACTTTTCCTCAAGAAGAAGTCTACGATTGGGGGAATGTAAGGAAGGAACTCCCGACGCTTCGACGTTTTCCCAAACGAACTTGCGAATTCAGACAAAGAACAGTTGATGTCCGCGCCACGCGCCTCGCGCCTGTTTAACTCCAGCACCGGCCAAAGAATTTCGCCTCCTGTCTGTCTTCCTCCTTCTCCCTTAATCTTCACTCCATCTCCTTCTTTTCAACCGCCAGAAAAAGCGCAGCGCACGCAACTGACGAGTGGAAAAGAACGGCTAAACTCCCCAAAGGACAGCGCTTTTCGTCTTTCCTTCGCATGTCGGGGAGGGATCACCGGCGACTGGCCGCGGCCTCCGGCGGCCGGAAGAAGAAGCCGCCGCAGCCCTCGCCCCGCCGGGCCCCCGCTGCTCGGCGGCCACCGTTCAAGCGCCCGGAGCCGGCGAGGAGGCTTGAGAGGTGCTCTTCCGCGCCCTTGTTATGGAACAGTGCGGAAGATCTGGTCGGGGACGGCGGCCCGGGCGATCTGAGGCAGAGCGTGAGTTCGAATGATGGAACTCTATTCAGCCCCCTGAGCTGCACGGATGTGCTTTCCTCCTCTCCTTCTTTGATGGGTAGTGCTTCTCCCGGTGGATTGGAGGTAAAAGTTGCGAACTTTTCTGTGCTGTTCTTGATTTTGAACTGCAGTGTTCAGATTTTTCAGAGATGGCTTTTGATGGGTTTGGTGAATGGTATTGGGTTGTGTTGTTTGATCTATTCGCTTAGACTTGTCGAGCTAATGGGGTTTGACTCTTTGGCTACTCAATTTCGATTTGTGTAACGATCTGTCAATTTCTGTTTTAGCTATCGAGGGGGATTAGTCGATTCCTTCAAGCAAAAGCAGGGTGCTAGAACAAAGGAACCCATCGTTATCCTTGATAATAGATGACATGCACCTAGACATAGTAGCTAAACCGACCATTTCCGTTCGCATGAACTAGCGATTCACCTATTTCTGGAATTTCCAGATGTGCTATCGGAACCACATAGATAGACATTGCTGTGTGTGTGATTCGCTTGTTGCATAGAGCGGCTCCAGTAGATTGATCGCAGGTAAATGCGCAAGATCGATTGCTGGCCCCAATCAAAAATTTGGGCAGCTATAATTGATTACCGAGAGACAAATCTGGAAGCTGTGGAGGAGGATCTTTGGTTTCTGCTTTCCTGACTTTTCTTAGTTGTGGATCTGAAGTTGCCAAATCTGTGTGTGCAGAATAAACGCTAAATTTTTTTGGAAATTTTGGGTGTGTGTAGGGATACAATAAGGAAGCCAAGGTGGTGGTCAATGTAACGGTGGAAGGGAGTCCAGGGCCCATCAGGATGATGGTCAAATTGGGTTCCAGTGTGGAGGACACGATCAAACTCGTTATGAACAAGTACAAGGAAGAAGGGCGAATGCCCAAGATCAAACGCGATCACTCGACCAGCTTCGAGCTGCATCATTCCTATTTCAGCCTTCAGAGTAAGTCGAGAATCTCATTGTTCGGTACTTCTTATGGTGGCATGTAGGAATGTTGGGAATCCAGTACCTTTATGATTATGTTGGTACTAGTTGTGCAATTTGTGAAATTTCTTGGATATTCAGTGATGGTATGCTTGATCCATGATGAGAACCAAGCCAACTAAATCAAAATACAGTCATGTTCCGACTTTTTGGAAAGTATTGAACAATCGGAATCTCAAATTAGGCACATAGCAAACCAGTTGCCTTTGAAAGGAAAGATAGAGAACATGCTTTCTTAGTCACTGCTTCTCTGGTTCTGCAGAATCTTTCAAAGTTCTTTTATTTCACCTGTATTCTGTAAAGAAACTGTATATATTTCATGAGAAAGTTGGACCACAATTGGTAAATCCACAGTGTGACACCATGGCAAATATCTTCCCTTTGTCAGGGTCTCTCCTCTGCAGCAAGAACATCTGGAATCTAATTTCGAATGTTGTGTGCTGTATAGGTCTGGATAAATCAGAGCTTCTCGGGGATGTGGGAAGCCGAAGCTTTTATCTGCGAAGAGCCGCTACTGGTCTCGATAACAATGGATTCTCTGCTTCTTTTGTATCTGATAAAGCAGTGTCGTCAAGGACCAGCTCTCCACCGAGTCCACCTCCTATCTTCTTGTTCACAAATTTCATAGCTCGAAAGCTAGCGAAGATCATGAGGAGGGCTTATAAGCTCTGGAAAATCATCATCTGCTCACAACAAGACTAAACCCTGATACCCATCCAGGGTCGGAGCTGCATAAATTTTTTTGTCATGCTACTCCGACAGCTACCGTTGTTCAATTCAACCTTTAGTGATTTGGCGTTTTTCACCGGCTCCTCAGATGGTGTCCTCTGGTTCAACCTGCGAATGATGCCGTTTGGTTCGAGCATTGATTCTGCGTATTGGGTATGTACATATTGGAGCTGTATGCATTCATTGCATCGTGCGGCTAAAGCGTTTGAGCGTCCACCCTATATTTGCTGTGATGGTGGACAGAAGTGAGATGGTGGGGCGGGTTTGGCAAGGACACTAGATGAACTTCCATGTATTGTATTGATGTATACAAGGTATTTTCACACGAGAAGTGAAAAGAAATATTGAAAAGGGAGGAAACTTTATATTATGCTCCTGAACCTCGGAATGTTTTTTGCTTACTTGCATTTTTTAACTTTGAGACAATCAAAAGATCATGAAATTCCACCAAAAATCAAAGAAATTCATAGTGATAAAGGATTAATATTACGAAAAACCTCAAATTAGTACGTTTGTGATAAATTTATCACGCACTAATTTTTTGACCACTAAGAATTTTGGACTAGTATATCATTAATAAGTAAATCAATCTCAATCCTTATCAAAGTCCGCCATATGGAGTCTCCAGTGGGTCGGTGGCCCATTCTCTCCATTGATTTGGTTATGTTGGTTATTGTAGGCGAGGACAACTTAGGTCGGTGCTCATATCGCCATTCTCCTAGTCATCTATCTTAGGCAAAATCTCAATTCGCATTCGACAAGATCCAACTAATTTTTTGCGTATATACATGTAAAGCCACGATGAAATTGATTTATAAAGTGACTGGACACATTGAATAATGTCCATTGGAGCCTCGATTTGAAACTCCATTGGAACTTATGGTGAAGTGATGGTTGTACCATCGATCCTGCGAGAAAGCGCCATCACGAGAGCGGGCCGCGTTTCACGCCAAACTTCCGCGAAGCTTCGCGCTGTCTCACCCATCCGCCATTAACGTCCAAGAGAAAAAAACTTCCCTCTCTCTCTCTCTCCCTCTGATCTCTTCTATGTCTCCATCGTCATCTCTCTCCCTGACGCAATCTCTCTCTCTCTCTCTCTTGAAAAATAATAATCATGAATCTCCGCTCCCGCCACCCGGGCGCCAGCCGACGCTCCGCCGCCGCCCTCGTCCGGGCGCCCTCGGACCGGTCCCTCCAGACCTTCTCCCCGGAGAGCCACACCGAGCTGGTCCGCCGCCGGGGCGGCCTCATCACCGTCCCCCGGAGGCTCGCACCGCGGCCACAGCCGTCGCCGCCGCATCCTCCGGCGGTGTTGTCGGCGGCGGCGGCGGCGGGGGGCCCGGAGAGGCTGCTGCTGAACGTGACGGTGGAGAGGAGCCTGGGGCCGGTGCAGGTGGTGATGGCGCGGGAGAAGAGCGTGGGGGACCTGATAAGGGCGAGCGTGGAGGCGTACGGGAAGGAGAAGAGGCGGCCGTTGCTGAGAGGGAGCGACCCTCGCTGCTTCGAGCTTCACTACTCCCCCTTCAGCTTGGAGTGTGAGTTGTTCTCCACCAGCTTTCTCGCCTGTCATTCTTAATATCCACGAAATTTTGCCTATGTCGTGCTGACTTGGAATTTCCTCGAACCAAAAGGAAAAAAAAAAAAAAATCTGTTGACCTAGTATTGACGAAGTTCTTGGCATGGACGGCTTAATTATTATTAAAAAAAGAGAGGAATTTTTAGTTTTATATACTTTTCTTCGTCCCGTTGTGTGTATATTTAAAGCTTAATAATTTAAACTTTTAGAAGAATGGCCGGTTTCGTTTTGATAAGAGATACGAACTTTGTCAACAAGTATAGAGATTTCGATCACCATAATTAGTTTAATTTGATGTGCAATGCATTAATGTTCTATGGGTAACTAAAAGTGATCAATTCCAGCTTTTTGGGTGAGTGGTTTGCAAATATGATTCATGAAATCTACTTGTTAAGACTGATTCTCAGTTTTTAAAACTTAAGACCTAACACATAGATCTTAGAACTAATTTTGTCAGTATTCATTTTTCTATTATTTTTTTTATAAACATCGCCATATTTATAAGAAGCAAAGGTGCCAACAATAAGAATATATGATGCAAAATAAAAACTAAATAGAATTATGATTTCTTAGTCTGTCTTTCCAACTCATTCAATTTTAGTCGGCTCCAAAAATTTGGAACTAGATTTGAATTAGAATCAGTCACAAGTCAGCTAGGGTCGGTCCTGTCCAGTTATAGAGTCTATCTTGGACTGATTGGTGCTCAATCCTCAAGTAACAAATCAAATTGAATTATCAAAATCCAATAAACAAAAACCGACACTTTGTTTTTTTTGTACATCTTGGCCTATGAATTTGAATATCTTGTGATGTGATATTTATGTCTATCTACCAAATCTGATGCTCTCTATTTCACTTTACTTTTGTGCCCTCGGAAACTTGGATAGGCACTGAAATTGCACAAGGAATTTGCACTTTGCATTTGCAATGCAGGTCTAAGGCCAGAGGAGAAGCTGATAAACTTGGGGTCGAGGAACTTCTTCCTCTGCAGCAAGCGCTCGCCTTCTTCCAATTCCTCCTGCTCCGGTGAAGCCACCATGGATGCAAACTCCCCACTCGCCCTGACCCATCTCATGGACTTCCTCCTATAGATCAGCCCTCGTCGGTTCAATAGATGTTTGAGAAATCATGTTAGTTAGCACGTGAGTCCGATATGCCTGGAATCGCGAATCACCCACGAGATGAACGGGGTCGAGGTCTCTAGATGCATTGATTGGCTCATGTGCATCAGGTTCGTGTTTGCAAATTCTCTTCTTGAAGCCATGATGTGTTTTTTTTCGGATGATTGATGATACCAGGCATGAAATTTAGAGTCTTATGCTATATTGTGTAAATTCATTTTGTTCATACTTCTTATGTTACTTGTCAGGAGTGTTAGAACCGAATTTAATCGAAAAATCGAAAATTGAACCGAATCAAATTTCATGCATTTTCAATTCGGTTTGATTTTCGGTTTAGATTATGGAAAAAATCATATTTCTCTTATCAATTTGGATTTTATCGATTTAGTTCAGTTAACCGAAACAAATAGATTATATATAAAATTACGCTTACAGAAAATACCCTCTCTTATCTTCTCCTGCTCGAGTCATAGAGTTGCATCTATCTCTTTGAAGCAACGCCAGCACGTCTCCTACCACCGGGGACGGCGCCGGCACCAGCGACGTGGTTTCGGACCCAAAATCACAAATCGAGCGACCATGAACAGCTGGTTCACGCCCAGCGTTTTCTTCGTGCTCCTGAACCTCGTGATTGGCACCATTTTCATCACCTCGAGCCTCAGCACCCACAAGCCCAAGGAAAGAAGAACAGAAGCCGCACCAAGACCCCAACACCTCACCAGATCTCCATCAATGCTGCAGAGGCTCAAACCCATTAGCTCGAACAGCTACAGATACCAAGAGCCCAACACCCATTTTGGCAAAACCCCTGAAGTAGAGACCCATTATGGGTTCTTACAGCAAAGTCCCGAGCTTGCGCAAGAACAAGAGGGGGAAAGCGAAAAGGAGACGCCTTTCTTGACCAGATCTCCTTTGATGCCGGACAGGCTCAAGTCCTTCAATCTCCACAAGTACGGGTCCCAAGAAGCCAGCTTTTCCCGACCCATCACATCTCTCGGCAAGAACAATAGGTGGCCAAGCTGAGGAGGAAGAACAGGTTGACCTAGCTGGAGATGAACAACCAGAAGAGCAAGAAGAGAGGACCAGTCCGACCCCAAACCATCATCAGGCGAGATTATGCCAAAGCTCCCGAGGAAGATTAGGAAATTTTTTTGAGCTTGTAGTCTGCTTTCGCGCATTTCGAAGAGGATGACATCGTGGAGGCATGTCGACCAGCGATCGTGAGGGAAGAATTTGATTTGATTTAGTTGCTAAAAAGTAAGGCAAAAAAAAAAAAGCAATGGTAAAAATCGAAAATCTGAACTGAATCCAATCGAACCACTTCTAAAATCAAGCCATTGATCTTAACTTCTCTTGTGTCAAAAACGTTTTATTTATCTCGATGATAATGATTAAACCTTTTATAATCATGTGCCCAGATAGATTTCCCAAGATGAGTTAGTTAAGTACTCCCAAACACATGGGTAACTAATTATGAAAAAATTCACTAGAACTCCAAGCCAAAAGACAAACTTTACCAAAGATACATGGACGGTAACTCTGCTATGGGACCTCTTGGTGAAAATGGAGAATTGAAAAGGAATTTGATGGCTAACATGCAATCCCTATTTAGAGACCGCAAGCTTGCCAAAAACCCGAATTGAGAATTAGATGCTCAAACAAAGACTCCTGCAACGATCCTTCGTGTGGAGATAAACAAAGACATTTTTGCAAAATGGCATTTCTTATTGTAGATAAATGCTAGATTTTTTAAACTTTCCAAAAGAATTGAAATTGCCATTTGCACATTCTCTTTTTGTATCCTTGCCAAAAACCTGATTAAGAATTAGACATTCAAAGAAAGACTCTTGTGATGATCCTTTGTGTGGGGATTGATGCAATTGCTGATTGGGTTGCCTAATAATCATAATGCTCCCAAGCGATAGGTCATACACCCTTATACTTGTGACTAGACCATAAGTTGAAAATAATTCATTCTTTGTAATTTTGAAAAGATAATCAAGAATTATAGACCGTAATATGTATTGATGTTTGGATATTAGAATGATTTTGTTCAAATGTTTCATGCTAAATAAAAATCAAAATTGCAAGCGCCAAAAAAAATTGAAAAATGTAAAAGTCAAAATAGAAATGCCCTGACAAACTCACTCAATTTGACTTTAATGCAAAACAAAAGGCCTAAATTTTTTTCATTCTAAAAATTTGTGTTTGTGCTCATCACTTTCTTTCTGCTTAGGACCAAAAAAAAAAAAAAAAAAAAAATTTAAACTAGACATGACTTACTAGACATGACTTGGATGGGCTGGAACTTATTTGACCCGCAGATGAATTTGTTCGGTTTAACGTGCTAATGAAGCACCATTATTGGGTGAGCCTGTCGCTATAATATGATTAGGTGTAAAGCGAAGATTCTAAGACATTACGCACGCTCAACCCTAACCTATCTTTCACGTACTGAAGAAACGGAGGAAATTACCAAAAAAAGCATGCTTGAATTTTCACCAAAATACCCAAACACATACGTATGTGTTTGACAGTAAGTTTTGCTACCTCAGTCCAACTAAAATTACTTAAGTACCCTTCCCTCGTATGAGATACTCAAAAACTCTTGCCTCACATTACTCAAATAACCCCATCTCTCAACAAACATTTTGCCACCGCCCTCCGTAATTGCCGACTGCTACCTATTCCATCTTGGGATCGCCTCGCCGTCGTCACTAACTAAAGTTTAGATACAAGTGAAGATGAGAATAAGAATAGGGGCCATTTTTGAAGAGAGCAATAGTGGTTGATCTTGCAAAATAAATGCATAAATATGTTGACTCGAAGTAAGAAATTTGTAGTTTCAAAAAGTAGAGATACGTAATATTTTTCTCTTTTGTGGTGCAGATGGAGATTGCTGATATATTCCCATAAATATTAAAAATGAGAAAATAAAAACTCCAATTTTCCTTTCTGTTTTTATCTTTTCGGCGTAGGGTTATTATCGGTAACAACTCCATTTCCTTCTACGTCTGGAGACAAAAAAGCCCTCCTTGGACTTGTCCCTCCAGATTGTCCGCTCTCCCCCACTCTCTCCGGCACCTCAAAAGTCAAAAGTCAACTTACCGAGCTCTCTCTCTCTCTCTCTCTCTCTCTCTCTTCGTGCGGCTCTGAGAATTTGAATTGAACTCGCGAGGAAGGGAAGAAGAGGTCGGCGGAGGGAGCTCGGAGGAGCAGGATCGTTCATGGAGGATCTCTTCGGGTGGCTGGTCTCCTTCTTCTCTGTCGTAGCCCTCGTCGTCGTCGTCATCTACCAGGTCAGGCCCCCCTCCTCCCCTCACCCAACCCATCAAAACCCTAGCTTCCCCCGGCTCGCTTCCCGGAGCTTTCCACCTTTCTTGAAATCGGGTTGCTGTCGAATCGCTAGCATGGCGATTGACCCTCTGAGCTCCCCTTATTGAATCGCCCTCTCCGCACTTTCCCCTCATCTTTGAGCCGAGCCATATATAGATGGAGATAAATTTGATATGGAGAGCATCTCGGAGTGGGAGACTCTGTCGTTTTGCTTCTGTTAGTTCTCCGCTGGTTTAGCTTTTTGGAGAGTGATCGAACGTTGGATTTAGATGATGGATTAGAAGCAGGCGACTTCGTGCTGCGTATCGCGTCTAAATCCCTTTTCGATTAAATGAAAAAGATCGTTTTTTTCGTTCTCTATGATTGCCAAAAAGCTTCTTCTTTCTTTCTTTTTTGACTTCATTATGGAAGGTTTTTGCCTCCCGAAGCTGGAGTTGTTAATCTTCGCTTGAGATGGGATCCTCCATAACTGCCGCGATCTAAGAACGATGCATTCCGGTCTGTGTCATGGGCAGGCATAGGAACTTTGCTTTTCTTGATGGAGCCTTTGAGTTTGCAGTTCAATGGGTTCGGTGTGGTTCCTTGAGCAACAGCTTCTGCGTTTCCTTTTTCAAGTGCTTAACCACTTAGTGGATTGTGATCAAATATAAACTGCGAACCGTGGCAGCCTTTTGCTGCTCTTATAATGAAATTCTGGTCTTTATGTGTTCTTCATTCGGCTGTTTATGTTTGCAAGTGATAGGGTCTAATTCTCATGGTTACTTGCAGCTCATGTGCTTGGCAGATCTGGAGTTCGATTACATAAACCCTTATGATTCTGCGTCACGGATTAATGCAGTGATCTTACCAGAGTTCATCGGACAGGGAGTCTTGTTGTTGTTTTATCTCTTGACAGGACATTGGGTTATGGCCCTGTTGTGTGTTCCGTACCTCTATTACAATGTGACACTGTGAGTTCAGCTTATTCCTCCTTTTATGGCGTTACATTTCATATTTGAAGCCAAATTCGCTGTACTTTCTGTGATTTGGATGATTCTCTCTTGCGAAATGCTGCCGCCTGTTTTGACGTCTGCTGAGGACCATATCTTCATGTATACTAGCCAGAGCTTTTTAATTTCATGAAGGTTTTTAACATGTTTAATGACCAAACAGATGCTTGAATTGATGGCTTGCATTAATTCATTGGGCCCAAGTTAATGGTGATCCCTGTGAATCTTGCCCTGCAGCTGAAACTCGATTATTCTGAGCATGATGATGCTCTTTAGCCGTTGTTGCAAATGTGAGCCCTTTTTGATGTCAAGACTTAAACAGACATGTCCTGGCCCTGACTTATCTGAAGGATAGTTATTATTTAGACAAGTGAACCTCTTCTATTTTCTATGTTTAGCTTTATTCAATGGCGAATACAACATGAGAGCTTTAAATTTGAGGCAACTTGGTTATCTGCTCAAACATCTAAATGTGAACTTGTGTGTAAATCATGAAATGAAAACGTCTTGTTGTCTGAGCTGATTGTTGATTATCTGTTTACCTTGCCAGTGAAGATATCTGCATCTATTAATCCTGGTGATGACTGACTCTGATCTGCGACTGTTGTTAGGTACACTAAGAAACAGCACTTGGTAGATGTTACTGAAATATACAACATGCTCAAGTGGGAAAAGAAGAAAAGGCTTTTTAAGCTGGGCTATCTAGTGTTGCTGCTCTTCCTCTCCTTATTTTGGTATGCCGAAAAGTGAAAGGCTGCTTGCTAACTATTTATGTTCTTTTGATTCCTTTGAAATCTTCAAGCTGGGGCCTGATGCTAAAATGTAAATGTTCCTCCCAGGTTGATCTATAGCGCACTGGACGATCATGAAGAATGAGGATATTCTCATGCGGAATTTTCACAATCACTTGATCTTCCAATAATGATCAGGTTACGGGGAGTCTGGTTTATATGCTTTGTTTTCATTATTTTGGCTGATTTGGTAGGAGGCAAGTTGCACCTTTTCAGTCACTCAGGTTTTCCTCGATCCTCTGTTTGGCTGTGCTGCTCTACGCTAAGGAATGTTCTGTTCCCCGTTCCATCTGTCTTTGTGATGTTCCAAGCTCGAGCAGGAGTTACTCATGGAAGTCCTTTCTGCCGAGGGTTGTAACTTAATTAGATTAAGCATTTGTGCATTAGTTATTCTGAGAACGAGCTTTGATTGTTGTTAGTTCTGGACCTGCAAATTCCGTGGGGAACAAGGACCTCAGTTCTCATAATCATTGCAAGTACAGGTACAATTTACGAGTGTACTAGACTCTCTAGTTGGGCAACTTAGATGTGTTTGCTTCCAGATGTGAGTTGGGAAACATCAAATAGGGTAACGTCGGAGAAATAAACTCATTTATGACTATCTTAGGCTCGGTAGTGTTTCTATTCCTTTATTTTTCTATTATTTTGTTCCCCTGAACAGAAAAAGAATAGAAATTCATTTGGTAATATCAATTAGTTTTCTACTCTCCGGAATAGATAAGTGGTCATTGGTCATGAAATAGATTTGGAACAAAAACAAAAAGTTAAAAAAAAATCTATTTCTTTGTTTTTAGGAATAAAAGAAGAAATAAGGTCATTTTAGAAAAACAAGCTCAATGTAATTTGATGCACGGTTTTACACAATTGATAGTAAGATTTGGTCTCTCAACCTAATCCGAGTCTCCATTTTCTAAAATAAAAAAATAAAAAATTCAGAAATTTACAAAACAATTTAAAATTAGTTTTTGAGTAATTTTACTAGATTCTAGTGTTAGCTCTAGTGTAGAATTAGTTTAGAAGGACAAAATGTGAATCTTTTGATGAAAATTGGATTCAATTATTAATAAGCTCTTAGGATTTTACTGGATGGATTTTTTAATGTTGTTTTTTGAAAAGACAATGTTAGGTTATGAAAGCTTGGCGATTCCAAGCAACATTTACTCTTCTTCTTATAGTTGAAATAGCTCAAAGGTCTATGCACTTGTTTATTGTAATACTAATACATTTACTATCAATATCTTCATATCGTGAGTTATAAATCAATAGGACTTTCTGTTATTCTTTCCAGCCATTTATCTTTGACTTACTATTATGTTGGATTTTCTTAGGCTAGCCTTGAATATCTTGATTAATTTAATCATTACAAAAGTCTAATTTTATCCAAACATGAAATGTTAAGTCTTCACTGACTTTTTTTAATTAAATGAAAAAAATTAGGAATAGAAATTTTTAGGGGGTATCAAATGCATTTTTGTTCTTTTTCTATTCCAGAAATAGAAATTTTGTGCATTTACTAAAGGTATTCTTCTGTTTAGATACTCGTCCAGGAAATAAAAATAAAAAATTATTTTTAAACATAAATTGTTTCTAAGAACATATATGTTACTAAATGTACCCTTAATGTCTGAAAAGGAAACCATTGTTGTATTGCCCAGTAGAGATATATAGCTAAAAAATTTTCCATGGGACTTTTATTTTCTAAGGGGACATGAGCAAGCTACTGTCACGAATCATGGATTAGGCTGTTGATTACTTTTTTAACTGTCCTATTTTAACTCTTTAACTCACTCTTAGAGTTTTATTCTGCTACTTTACAGGATATGAGAATCGAAATCAATACTTGTAACTAATCATCCCCAATCTAGCCCCCAAAGAAGATGGAAATTTGAACCCCCACCTCTCCTTTCTCATGCATGAAAAATGGTTATTAAGGCAAACCTTAGTGATCTTTCAATTATAATTTACCAAAAATTATTTGCATTTAACAAAAAAAAACTCTTTAACCTAAAACTAATTGTCTATTGTCAAAGACTTTCTCCAAATGCTGCACTAAATGCGATGCTTATCCCCTTCTTGATGTTGCTTAAACTACTACTTCAAATGCTATAAGAAAACAAAAGCCTTCTAAGGGAAAATAATCCAAAAAGTTTTAAACCTAAATTGTTTATATAATGGTTAATTCGGTCTTAAACTTTTTGATTATGTTAATTTAATCTTAAACTTTTTAATGATTTACGAGTTTTGTCATAGAACTTTTAATGAATTGCCAATGAAATCCCTCAACCTTATTTTGATTGGAAATCGTTGATATGGCAATTTAATCAACCTTAATCATCTTATATGGTAGAGTCAATGCTAAAGTAAATAATTTCTTAATTTTTGATTTTTTATTTTTTTCTCTTTTTTTAGCTTTTCTTTTGTCACAGAGTTTGTGAGGCTCCGAAATCTAGCCAAGGGCCAGCAATTGCTGTCGCCCTTTAGGTGAGAATCATCATGCTCTTGCCTTAGCGCAAGGCATTGCGAGGGTGTCGTGGCTCTCACACACACTTGTTGTGGCTAGTGAGGGCTTCGTAAAGGGCTTGTGACACGCTCACCCAAGGGCCAGTGGCCCCACCAACACGATGAAGAAGAAAAGGAAAAAAGAAAGAATATAATAAAAAATAAAAAATCTATTTTTAAATTAAAAAATTGTCCACGTCCGTTATTTGCCACCAAAATTACCAAAAAAGAGTATATCAGCAATTCCTTGAAAATTTTATGATTGAATCAGTAAATTATTAAAATATTTATGATTAAATTAGCATAATTGAAAATATTTGAACATAATAAAATATTTAGATTTATTTATTTTTTGAAAATAACCATCCTCCGGGGTCTCTCTCCTTTTAATATGAAGGGGCAACGTTCGGGCCGATTCTTCTTCACCCTAACCCCGTGACCAATCCAATCCCAAAAGGCTCGAAGCCAATCTGAGTTGGGATCTGGGGGAAGGCCCAAGAACATCACGTGCGTGCCGCGTGATAAAAAGAGCCGGAAACCCTAGAGCCCTAGATCGACCTGCACCGTACCGAATCCTTTCCTTCCTCCTTCGATGTTGAATTTTTGCAGAATCGTATCTCTACAGTAAACAATGTCCGCCGGAGAGCTCGCTTGCACCTACGCCGTCTTGATCCTCCACGACGACGGCATCCCAGTCACCGTAACCCTCTCTCTCCCTCTCTCTGTCTGTGAATATTGAACTCGTGTGTATCACTGCTTGTTTGGTTCTGATCAACCGTGCTGCGACTTGGGAACAGGCGGAGAAGGTCGCTACTTTGGTCAAGTCGGCGGACGTCAGCGTCGAGTCCTACTGGCCGAGCCTGTTCGCCAAGCTAGCCGAGAAGAGGAACGTCCCAGATCTCATCATGAATGTCGGGTCCGGCGGCGGGGCCGCTCCCGTGGCCGTCGCTGCGCCCGCCGGCGGCGCCATCCCCGCCGCCGCCCCCCCGGTCGCCGAGCAGAAGAAGGTAAGTTAACTTCTTTGCTGTTGGTTCCTTGATTCACAGTAGTTAGATAGCTATCAGTGATATATGGCCTCATTTGTTGATGAATTTAACTGTCTTTTCCTGAACAACGACACAATACTTATAGTTACTATTCCGCAAAAAATAAATAATTTAAAAATATGTTTTTAAAATTATTGCTCATATCAAAGAAATTTTATCGACTGCAAAAATGGAATCATTTTCCTTTAATTAATCATTTCAAGCATTACAGGCCATCAGTTTGAAGAATTTTTTTTTCAAGGTATTCATATTTCACGAAATAGATAGAGGGTTGTTTCGTAAATAGTGGACCTTATTTATTGAACAATTAGAGCTAGCTGTAGGTGGGTGTGAAGTACAGTTCTAACGCCTCATGTAGGAGCCTAATTATGGTTTTGTGCCTCTTTTCCAGGTGTCGAGTGCGCGATTAGTTGATTTCTTATCATGTATCATTTACAAGCAACTCGAATCAGTTATGATATCATGTGGCATTAATTGTGGAGTGTCGACGTGACATTCTTCGTCATTTGTTATTATGCTGGTGAGGTTTGTCCGAATCTCATGCTGTTGCATTCTCGTTCTGTGTTCAGGAGGAACCGAAGGAAGAGAGCGATGATGACATGGGATTTAGCTTATTTGATTAGAGGAGCAATTTTGGTCTGTTGGAAATTCTATTGGGGCGGTCTATTACTTTTGAATTTTGCTTAGTTTTACAAAAGTTCGTCACAGTTTCTGCTCCTTAGATGCCATTACAGTTTTGATTATTAGATATCCAACATGCGGAATTACACGGCATTTTAGCTCCGACCACTTTGGTTCGACATAGGAAATATTCCACCGCCCATTTTTCTTTTTTCAAATGTATGCCCAGATTAACGTCGACCGTGAGTATAAATCAAAAGTCGTAATTCTGCACGAAATTTTGAAGCAATAGATTTAAAGAGATATGGGTTTGTTTTGAGAAAGCTAAACATGAATTTGGGAGCGAGTCAAGCACATACTTGTTCCACAAGAATGGATTTGTGAAGTGAAATAATTAGCAATCGATCACTAGGGATCACAAGAACAAGCCAAAATTGCTTCTCTAATAATTATGACATGTGTGCCTAGGTTCGGTTTCCTTTACACTAGCACGTAGACAACCAAAATAAGTTGAACAAACGCAAATCTAACATGTGAAAGAAGACGTTAAAGCTTTTGCAATCATCATTAAAACTAGATGCAAATAGGGGTGTGTAAAAAATCAGGACCCGCCCGACGCCGACTCGGACTCCGAACTCGGCCCGAACCGGCCGGAACCAATGGTTCCTAAAGGGACTGGTGGTTGGTTCCCAATAAATTGGATTGGTGGGTATCCGTCCGGTTCTGGTTCCATGGGTGGATCTACTTACCCACCCATCCGAACCGAGGGCACGATATTATAATAATAATATATATTAATTTCTATTATAAAAAGTATTTTTTTTTGTTGAAAAAAATTAAAATTTTGAAACCCCATGTTTATAATTCTTATTGTTCTATTTGAGGCAACCTATCAAGAGAGGTAAAGAAAAAAAGCACGAGAACATTTGCGAAATCTCTAAGTAGACCATCTTTTCGATATGTGTCAAGTGGAGCTTTTTTTCTTCACCCGCTTGTGAGACCAGTTCCATGGATCCACCCAGGAATCGGATCAGACCGGTGGTCCAGTTCTCGGGTGGATCCATGGAACCAACGGATGGTTCCTGGATCCAATTTTTTGGAACCGGTCTTTAGTGGGCGGTTATCGATTCTAGGGTGGGAATTGCCCACCTGGACCATGCACACCCCTAGACGCGAAGAACCTGAATGCATATAGGGTAGAGGAAAATCAAATTCTCATAAGTATATCCATTAAACTCTCATATCTAAATCGGAAGAGAACTACATCCATATCTAGAACTAGATCCAGATAATTCAAATTCTCAAATCGAGAACTAAATTAGGAGAAAAAGGCTTTCAAATCTAATTTGGGAAAGAAAAAAATGAAAAGAAAGATGGAATGTAAACAAAGTCAACAAAAGAGGAAGGGGAGAGTGAGATTAGCTTAAACCCTCCCATTTAAAGTTGAAAAAGATGTTTGCATTTAGTTCACCTTTGAAAATGGGTTTTGGGAATGCTAATGCCTTTGGCTTAGACCGCAAATAAAAAAATTTATGATCATAAATTGATTTCTAAAATAGAAATAGATTTTTCTAGTTCTATTATTGGATGAGTTTCTAAGTAAAAAAACGTGTTTGACAATGATACAAAATTTATATTTCTAAAATGGAAACTTGTTTAATAACAACGTAAAATTTCTCCCTCTTGAACGGTCATGATGAGAGGAGAGGGCAACGGTGGCCCAAGGGGGTAGTGGCAAATGGCGGGGACACCAACGATTAGAGGTGGGGGAAGGGGCGGCTGCCACAAATTGGATGAGTTTCTAAGTAAAAAAACCCATTTGACAATGACACAAAATTTCTATTTCTGAAATAGAAACTTGTTTAATAACAACGTAAAATTTCTCTCTCTTGAATAGTGATGAAGAGAGGAGGGGGCAACGGTGGCTGGCGACTACCAAGGAAGGGAGCAAAGTGGCAACGATGGCGGGCGTAGTTGATGGGAGGCAACGGCAGCGCCAACGATTAGAGGTGGGGAAGGGGGTGGTGGTAGCCAACGATTGACAATGAAGGGAGGGGGTGGTGGTGGCGGGCACCTTGCAATCAACGATGGGGAGCTATGGTAGTGGGCGGCCAACGGTGGTGGCAGCGAGTGGCTGGCAAATGGCAATGACAAGGGGGGGGAGATGTGGCGGTGGTGTGGGCGATTGGTGAGGGGAAGGGGCAATGGGGGAGAGGGGCGAGGTGGCAATGTAGGCAGCTAATGGGGGAAGGGGCAATGGAGGGAGGGGGCGGTGGCAAGCAATGGCCGACGGGAGGAGTGGGCAATGGCAATGGCGGTGGTGGATGGCGGCGATCGGAAGGGGGTGGATGGCTAAGGGTTAGAGAGAAACTCTTTCGAGTGAGAAATAAAAAATAGAAAAATAATTTATGATTTATATTCTAGAACTAGAAAAGTGAAAAAAAATTTCTTATTTATATTTCAAAACTATTTATGGAATAGAAATCTGTTCCAAAAATAAAAAAATGAAATTGTTTTACTGAAAGGATTTTTATTCTTATTCTAAAAACAAGTCTTGAGCAGAAAATAATTCTTGAACAAAAATAAAATGGTTATTACACACCCTTAAAGGGATTTAGGGAATGCAAATCATGTAAAGTAAAAAATCCTTTGCAAAGCTATTTTGGCATAAATAGTATTTTACAATTATTTTTTTGTTAAGGGATTTTAGGTTTAATTTTTCATTTTCCTTTTATTAAAAGATATCACTTTTCGCCAGTCACTAGCTCCAAAAGAGAGCTAAGGTTGCTGACGAGCTAGATTTGGAGCCAACGGATCACCCGAGCTCGTACGACCCTTAACGAGGGTTGCATGACCCTACGCGACCATCACCTACACGACCCTTGCCGGGGTTGCATGACCATGCTAGCCATCCTTATGCAAAAAAGATGAACAATATTACTAGGGGTAAGACCAAAAAATTATAGAATTGATGTGAGTAGTTTTCAAAAAAGAAAATTAGATCCGGAATTTGATAAACCCAAAACTAATCCCTACCGGTATTGGGTTTCAACTTTTTCAAGGCTAGCATTTAGCAAAAATCCCTTGGGCTCAATTCTCTTAGGGGCTTTGGAAGCCGAAAGCTGACGGGAGAGAGAAAAGACTTTTTGGTAAACCGCGTCATTCAATGAAGAAATGGTACAGTGAGATTAACTTGAACATAAATCAATTATTTTTCATATTACAATTTCTTTGGAGCAGGATTTCATTTTTCATGCATAACTTTTCTTATATATAACTTTAAAAAGGGAAAAGTATTAGGGAAAATTTCAAAAAATTGCTCTAAGCACCCTTAATTTTTCAAATAAAGACCCAAAGTGGACTTTGTTTCAAATAAAAATCGGAAGTGTCCATCATTTTTTCAAATAAGGGCTCGAAGTGAATTTTGTTTTAAATAAATGTTTGAAGTGGTTATGTCTGTTTCAAATAAGGGCATAACTTTCCAACGATTGAGGGCATTTTCGTAATTTACTATTTTCTCTTTTCCTTTTCTTTTTTTTTTTTTTGGTTCATCTTCTTCTTTGTTGTCGATGGTCGGTCGGCCACCAGAAAAGCCCATAGAGGGCCACCCTGCCGGCCATAGGCGAGGGATGACCTCGCCTAGGCAAGGCAACCATTACTCTGGTTGAGGCCACCCTTGCGGCCACATGTGAGGTCGGCCCTTGCTGGCCTCACCATCCCGCCCTTACCGGTCCCATGGTGAGGGCCGACCTCACGAGTGGCCACGAGGCAAGGGTCATCCCGCTCTCATTAGCGTCACAAGTGGTTGGTGAGTGCCAACCTCATAGGTGGCCACCAGGGGTGACCTCGCCCAGGCGAGGTCCATCCTCGCTTGTGGTTGGTGAGGGTGGCCCTCACTGGATTGGGCGAGGGTGACCCTCGCCCAGCCCTCTATGGGCTTCATCGGTAGTCGTGTTGGCCATTGGCAATGAAGAAGATGAATGATGAAAATGCCCCTAGTCAGTCGGAAAATTTAGCCGACTGGCGACCAACGAGATTAGGTCCTTATTTGAAATAATCATGACCACTTCGAGCTTTTATTTAGAATATAGTCCACTTTGACTTTTATTTGAAAAATTGATGACACTTGATATCTTTTTTGGCATTTTTCCAAAGTATTATTTTCAAATTTTGTAGATAAAGAAACGCGAAAACGTTAAGGATTTTATTTTAGATTTTGTGCGTCAAGTAAAAAACACGAACAGTTCGATTTTAGGCAAAGAAGAGGCCATCGGCGAATAAAAGGAGTCAGGCTGAAGCATCGCCTTCCACTTTCAGACAATTCTACAGAAGGTTTACTTCCCTTCCTTTTGCTTTTTTTTTTTTTTGGTGACCAAACCCTTCCTTTTGCTTTTACTCGCTCTTATTGGTCGATTTAGCAGGTGATCTTACATCTGCAAATTTGTAATATTCTGTTCATTCTACTTGATCCCACCCTATTGACCACAGGTCGGAGGTACCCAGCAGCGAATTCCCCGTTTAAATTTTTTAGCTTTCGTATGGTTTTTTTTCAGTTGATAAGATAGATGCATTGATGGGTGATTTTTCTTATATCTTGTTGTATTGTTACAATGAAGATCGCTGTGTGTTCTAAACTAGATTGTTGCACATGATTTATGTCTCTGCACTGTTATATATTGATAAGATGAAGCTGAAAAGAGGGATTTTTTTATTGGTACTCATTTCAAAATCAGTATTTCTGGGTGGATCTAGAAACTATTTTTTTGTGTTTATAATCGAGATAGCTGCTTTTTTGTGTCTACGATCGATATATTGGTGTACTGGCTGGTTGACGTGAATGTGATTCTTTTGTTATCTGGGCTTTCGTCGTTCTTGGCATGGTCTTGCACACCATGTATTTGATCGATTGCTTCAAAGATCTCGTTGTCTTTCAGTCTGCCTAATCCACTCGAGCTTTTTCCAGAATAATCTTTGCTAGTTATATGTTGACATAACATTCAACTTTGGGTCCACTGTTAATGGGTAAAGGTGGACATTTTTATAAGAGAGCCATAAGTGCACCCACCATGGGATGTAGCAACCTATTTTCTGCTACGAGTGTTTTTGGGACTCAGTGGTAATGCGTCTGTGATTTAATCCTTTGTAGCTACTATTTGCTATTCAATCAGTGAAGAAGGTAGCAAGTCAGATTTGAATCTTCCAAATATTGTGTATAATTTAGAACAGAATTCTTTTGGTTTTAGTGTTGTCTACAACTGGTACCTGATTGTATCTCTTTTCCCTCATCTCACTTTCATTTGGTTTTCTGTTAGCAGTTTGATGCTCAATTTGGCTGATGCATAATGGTTAATGCCACAAAGGGACTTTTCGTTTCATGGTAATCCCTCAGTTTCTTCTGCTTGGAGGATTGCTTTTAAATGCTTGAATCTGTTATGCATCTTTCTGCCTTGTTGATGGCTCAATCACAGATTGTTTTTGGTCAAATTTCAGCATCTATAGTGCTGCAATCTGTTCCTTGAGAAATAATTGTGTTTGGTTTCAAGATGCAGTTGTCACTCCTTTTCTTTTTACAATTCTCGTGGGGCATCCTGGAGGGTTATTTGAAACATTGGTTTAATTTTTCAAAACAAAAGTTCACTAAGTGTGGCTCTGTTGTTATCTATAATGTAATGCATGTCTTTCTTTTCTTTTGATACTTACATCGACAAAAGAAATAACATACATCTTCATTCAGTGACATACCAATGGCACAGTTCATCATCAACTTGAATGCTTCTCTGCCAGCATCGCAGAAATTCATCATACACGTATTGGACAACACTCACTTGTTCGTGCAGCCTCACGTGGCCGACATGATAAGGAATGCCATTGCAGAGTTCAGGGAACAAAACTCCTATGACAAGCCAACTGGATGACTTCTTCCCATTCTATACATTTCTCAGCCAGTTAATTATAATGAGGGAGACTCCGCACACATTTTTTGTAATGTCAGTAAAATTACTTTTTACAGCTGCACATGGCTGAAAGAAGAGCTTTTAGTCTGAATGCAGATGCTCTTGTCTAGTTTCTATTTCGAAACAGGCAAAAATTGCCGGAAACGCTTTGATTGTGACTTTATGTGATGATAGCCTCTTCAGGGCATTGGCAAAACCAATTCCTCTATTCCTTACATCAAGATCTTCATTCCGATTTGACTAGTACCATCAACTCCTCACACCATATGACAGATGATGTTATGCAACTCAGATCTAAGGCAATGCACTCCTAGCTTAAGCGAGGCCGGACAACTAATTTTCCCCGTCTTGTGATGCAGTGGCTCGCTGGCTCATTTTTTCAATCAACATACCCTCTCGACGCTTTTGAAGGGAGGGGAGGAAAGGGACTTGCCTCCTGCTTGTTCCTTAAGTCCCATCATCCCTTACCTTCATTCCCAGATGCTTATTTTCTCCAGGTCATTGTGAGAATTTACTCTGGCTACATTAGGTTCCATTGACCATATACGTATATAAAAGTCATTTGAGAAGACTCGAGTGATAAACATATTAATTTCGTGAAGAGTTATATGCGTGGAATTCCATATTTTTGCGCGGCATCCTTTTTGTTTTCCTTCTTGTGAACAGAGGAGCAGAAATTGACACGAAGTAATTTCTTTTTACACTATTGAAATCATGTGGTTCACTACTGCCTATATAATCCATGCTAAAAATTGCACTAAAGATAAGGAATTTAGCCTTTTAGGCAAATTAACGCAATTCATAAAATGTGCATATTTGTTTTATGTTTAAGTGAAAACCAAAAGTTATTTTTCATCAAAAGTTAATATAGTATCCAAATTTCACAAATTATGAGAAATTATATAAAAATATACTAGTCGAACTTATATATTATAAGATTGTGTGGAATAATTACTGAGTGTTCTAAAAACTTAAGTTTTTAAATGAATTTATATATTCTAAGATTTTATAGGATCACTATCGATTATTCTGAAAACTTAAGTTGTTAGATAAACGCGTAATTTATTATTTAAATATTCTAACATACATTCTTAGTCTAAGACTCAAAGTCTCCTCAATTGGCCGGAAAACCCAACGGGAAACCTTTCACTACGCCACACGATTCTTTTGCGAAACGCTCTCTCAGGCGTTTCCACTCCTGCCCTCACAAGCAAAGAAGCGATTGACTATAGAGAAAAGAGCACCCCTACTATCGATCTCTTATTCTAGTGTCTCCCCGCCATTGTCGATTTCTTTCTAATGATATATTTCAAAAGCCTTTATTCTCCTGTTTCAAATGCTCGACAGGTGGAGTAGTGCATTTCTATCTTAAAAGCGTAATTTGTTATTTAAATATTCTAACATACGTTACGAAGACTTCAAGTATTACCGAACAAGAAAAATCAAAATCCGTCTATTTGAAATACGAAAAATAAAAAGTAAAAACCATCCGGACAAACAAAATAAACTCCAAAAGCGAAAGAGGAATAAAAACTGAATTAAACCCAAGGAGGAGGAGAAGAAAATAACAGGGCCCGACATTTTTCCGAGGTTTATTGTCTCTTGCTTCATCTTCTTGACCCAGAAGCAGCGCCACTCTCTCTCTCTCTCTGTGACAACAATGGCGGTCTCTCTCCACGCCCAGCCGGGGATTCACCGACCCTCTCTCAGGTCATTCGAGCGCTTGCTTTTCCCCTGTCTTTGCTGAATTTCTCAATCTGTTTTTAGTCAATTTTTTTGGCTGCGGCAAACTGATGTGATATCGGGTTTGCGAATTTGTAGCTGCACTACCAATCTGTATTCGGGGCTGAAGCTTCAATCTTCAAGTCCGTCTCTCGCTCTTGCCATCGATTCCGCTTGTCCAAAAAAATCGGTGCTTTCTCGTGTTTGATTCCGTGGTGGTGTTTTGGGTTTTCTTGTGTAGGTCTTGCGACTGTGAAGCCTAACGTGTCCGCGGAGTTTTATGGGAAAGTTCATAAGAGCCTCCACTGCAGGTAAATTTTTCGTTTTTTTTTTTTAAATTTATTTGATGGTGGTTATCTTTTGTTTTAGTGGTTCTGTGGGAATTGTTGTGGTCCTTTATTGGTGTGGGAGACATTCTCTTGGAAACGATATGGTTTGAAGCTCATCCATGATGTTTAATCGGGACATGGTAATTCGAAAAGTGGGGTTCGAGAGTTTAAAGCTTGTCTCTTCAATTTGTTGAGTAGGAGAAAATAACGTGCTTTTGCGAAAAGAGCTCTGTAGAGTAGAGGATGCTGCTAACTTGTTACTTATCAGGTCAAATTTGTCATTGCCGAGGCAAAATGTTTCATGCCTTGCCCTGTAAAATATGTTGGGAGTATTCAACTTCATGATACTCTGCACTTTCTGATCGTAGTTCAGGACCCAAATTTCAGAGACTACACGGGTTTTTTATCTGTCACCTGCATTGTTCATATTAAGTATTATCGAATCTCTTAAATTTTGTGGACGTACTTTTGTGCTTTAATTGGAGTGGAGGTATAAGATTCCAGGTTTCTTGCTGAAACTTCAACTCTTAAGTTGTAATGGTTGTTTGTTGGTATACCTTCTTGTTCCTCCTATTATCTGCTCAAAGAAACTGATGGCATTATTTATTGGACAAATTGCCAGTATTCTTTAAAATGTACAGAGAGCGGCTACTTTTCTGTACGTTAATGAACTGCTGCTGTAGTTTCGAGAATTTTGTGCTTGCTTGTTTTAGTTTATGGCATAATATGCATTTTGTGTCTACTATGTTTTCTGTGTGCAGGACTAGCAATCCTAGGCCAGCCCAAGGTAGAGCAAGAATGATGCCAATAGGGACACCAAGAGTACCATATAGAGTTCCTGGTGAAGGAACTTGGCAGTGGGTGGATTTGTGGAATGCCTTAGTAAGTCATCTTACTAATATCTGAGTTGAGCCGCTAGTTTGAGTTACCCTATAACACGCTTACCCATGTTGATTGTGCTATTCATAGCTTTCCATGGTTGCACTGTTTTCCTTTGTCTCCAAGTGTTATATAGACCATCGATATATCGGATGGTGTTTGGTCATGTCCTTTTAAATGTGCTTTGTTGACCAATAGTTTTATTCGCACTTTCTGCAATAAAATCTACGTCTATATACCCTTTCCTTATTAAAGGGACTGTCATATGGAGGACTCACTTAACTGATGGATGCAGTACCGGGAGCGTGTCATCTTCATTGGACAGCATATTGATGAGGAGTTCAGTAACCAAATATTGGCAACCATGTTATACCTTGACAGTGTCGATGATTCCAAGAGGCTTTATCTTTATATCAATGGTCCAGGTGGAGATGTGAGTTCTACATGCCTGCATTTTTCCTAATTCTCTGGAATTATGTATTTTATATTATTTTACTGGAGGAAAACTGCAGTTTTGAGCTTTTAAATTTCTCATTTTGCAGCTCACACCAAGCTTGGCTATTTACGACACGATGCAGAGTTTGAAGAGTCCTGTTGGCACCCATTGTGTTGGCTATGCCTACAATCTGGCAGGCTTTCTCTTGGCAGCTGGTGAAAAGGTATTGTCATATTCACTAAAAATGTGCTGGACGAATGCAGTAGCATTAGCACTTTAGTTGAATATAACAAAAACATTGCCAATGGCTTGACTTTAGATAGCATGGTGAAGGTAGTTCACATGACATGTCTAAGCACTCTTAAGTCGACGTCCACTAATGAAAAGCTTGAAGGAAGTCCATTCCCCATCAAATGGGCTCATGAACCTATTGACCGAACCCTGGGTATCCATATCACAAAAACAAAACAATTCAAGCATCAGACACTAGAAATTGATTAAGTTTGCTCTGCGTATGTAATGGGTTGATGTGGAAAAATGAATGGATTGAAGTAAAAGAAGTTATATAAAGGAAGCATGTTGGTTATTTGATATGCTGAACGTAATTGTTAAAAGGAAGTTTAATTTCTGTACTGTTAATGTTCCATTAGGCCTTGTCAGAAGAACTGAATTCAAAAAAAAAAAAAAAAAAAAAAAAAAAAAAAGGACCATATGAAGTTGACCCCATCTAGCATGGTTTGGGACCTCTGGGGGTTATGTTTAAGGTAACCATAGAATTCATCTGCATGTTAAATGAGTATCCTTTTGAACCTGGAGTAGATGGCTTTGGGATATATTTTGGTTCATATGTAATACCTGAAGGGACCTTGTTACGGTTTATTTAACTTGTTCTTTGTTTGACAATTGACTGCATAAAGAAATTAGATGCCTGGTGCCATAAGTTTTCTTTGGCAAATTCACTCTTATATTTTGCTCCTGTTAATAGGGTAATCGCTTTGCAATGCCACTTTCAAGAGTTGCATTGCAGTCGCCTGCTGGTGCTGCTCGTGGACAGGTATAGCCTCATGCTAGCATGCAATTAAACTTTCTGAGGATTTTTCGTATGGCAATCATAAGTGCGAAAATATCTTTGCAGGCTGATGACATTCGTAATGAAGCAAATGAGCTTCTCAGAATCAGAGATTATCTTTTCAGTGAGTTGGCTAAGAAAACAGGCCAGCCTATTGAAAAGGTGAGTGCCCTGAAGTGAACTGCAAATTTAGTTTTGTTAAAAAGAACAGGATTGCCAATTTGCACGGTTGATTTTATAGTATAAAACGGTCAGTGTATGTCTAGTTTGCAGCAGCTGCTTGTAAGCTTTTGAACATGCTCGGCCACCTAAAGAAGAAAAAAAGGCAGGCTTTGATATGAATTCTTTACATTAATCCTCCATATCTTTGGTTGAAAAGGCAATCTTCTTTACTTCTGGAAGCTTTTGATATACTTAGTTTTGTTAAGAAAAGAGAGATGAACATATATATTGATGTTCTGGCTCCATATCTTTGATTAAAATGGCAAACTTCTTCAATCCCAGAAAAGAAGTGCCCTTTTTCTTGGAAAGAATTTAGAAATTGATGAGTCCTTTTTCAAAAAATGTGCAGGTTAACAAAGACTTGAGTAGAATGAAACGCTTCAATGCTCAAGAAGCACTTGAATATGGGCTTATTGATAAGATTGTCCGGCCACCTCGTATCAAAGCCGATGCACCACGTAAAGATAATGGAGCGGGTCTTGGTTAGTGTAATTTTCTTCTCTGATGGCCGCTAGAAGTTTTTTCACTTTTTGCAATTATTTTTCTTTTTGAGGTCATAAGTTGTCTGAGAAAGAGCTATTTAGCTGGGAACAACCTTGTGTAAAGATTCTTGTGCCTTTGCAATGCTTTATAGTCAGTGACATCCCAATATAATCTTCTGCTGAATAGAAAAGTTTAAAAGAGAACGAATATTGTTCAAGTAGCAGCTGCAAAGGCGCACAGTACTTACTTTGAACTCATGACCTATGCAATACCCTGCAGCTTGAGAGGCGGAAAGAAGGATTTCCTACATTTAGCTTTTACGTGACACGCATCTTGTGGTTATTCTCCTTGAACCTCTCTACACCCCATCGTTCATCAACCATGGTGATGAATTCTTCGATTCTTTTCTCTAGACTGTTGGTACAATCTCCGTCTTCCCAACAAATATCATCATCACTTCCACTCATGTCATCATCTCCATCATAACCATCTGATCTACCGGAACCACTGTACTCTTCGACGTCATTGTCTCCCTCTTCTCTATTTCCTCTCTCGTTGTTTTCTGCAACTTCATCAGAAGAAGGGCAGGAGAGGTCAGTTCTGCGACAGTTCTGTTTACGGCTTCCGAGGAGGACTGTAAGGACGAAGGTGTTTAGGATTAAAAACACCAAGAGAGGGCTGGATGATGAATCGGGATCTTCGAAACCGGCGGGGCTGCTTGATGATGATAGTATTCGTCGGTTCAGGAGAAGCATAGCAGAGACAGAGACTGCTAGCAGGACGAATGTCTTTGGCAGGACAGGCTTCATGCCCTGCACAGAGAGTTTGGGGAGTTTGGTTTGCTTCAAAAAGAGAGCGACTCTTTTCTGGACACTCCTTTTTGTTGTGCTGGAGTAAAAACTGATCTAAGCAAATCAGTAAGCTTTTTTATCCGGTGTTGGTATATGTTTGGAGTGGAAGATAATCTAATCAGGTGTTTGGTTGGAAACTTTAGGTCCTAGATTGCAAGTTTCTTCTCTAATTTTTTTTTTGAAGGGGTTCAAAGGGTGCAGTCATTTTGAACACGGGTCCTTATTTGTTTAGATTATTCTTTGAAGTAACGTATTCTTATGGACATAAGACGCTGATGAATAAGGGATCAACAATCGGAGGATGGTGACAATGACGAGATACTAATATCCATGGAATGATTCCATAAACCAGATTCTTTCAGCTTCCCTCACTATATGCTGTTCTTCCCATTGACCAAAGAACCAGTATTAAATTTCATGTGTTCGACCGAGACGCTACTGCCGGTGTAGTGTCATGTCGTCTCGTCATCGATTTGTGTCATTTCACGCCACTGCTAAAAGTACCTCCAATCTCTATTGATATGATGAAAATTCGTTTCCTTCGAAAACATAGCCGGGAGCATGCTAGGCAGCATCAAATTTCAGACAGCACGTACATGTTCTATGGAGCTCATATATTTCACGGCATCACGGGCACCTGAAATCGAGGATGATTGAACTGAAACAACCGCGCCCATATAGTTCCCAAGAATCCTCCATAAAAGAAATAACCCCACAAAACGTTGCCGAAAAAAGTCTTGACGTGCGTCAGAAATCTGCTGCATGGTTTCCTATATTTCACACATATGACAAGATGCGAGCTAGGAAGACGCACCTTGTAAAAGTTCTAGCATTTGCAGAGGTAAATGTCAACCAAGGAAACAAATTACAAAGCACACAAGGATAATCGACACATGATTCCTCTAATATCAAGAGCAACCATCAATTTCAAAGAAAGTCGGCTAAAATTGCAAAGTAATTCCCATAGTTTTGCACTAAACATCCTACACAAATCGAACACACCGGCAGTAGCAGCATCCTCGCCGAACAAGACAGCTAAAATCTAAACAAAACACCGATACAAGAGCCGGGAAACGAAAAAAGAAGGAAAAAGAGGCCCTAGCCGAAGATTACTCTCTCTAGATGAAGTTTACAGACAAAGACAAACTGGGGGAATCGTACGACTTACAAGCAGAGACAAATCGATGTGGTGGGTCAGTTAAAAATCATGATCTGATCAGTAGATATCGTCTAGCACTACTACTACTACTACCACTACTACTAATACTACTACTTACTACTACCTCTCTCAAGGCAAAGTTGACACATTAATGTCAGTTTGCTTGTTATTTCTCAAATCCGGCTGCAATGCAGACCAGTTATCCGCAGCGGATATTGGAATGGTTGACGTCGGTAGTGCGACTGAGGAAATAATGTCATGCTTCTGTTTCTTTGGCTTTTGCTCATGCTGGTTTCCCGCGAGGAAGCTGCCTACAACAACCTATTGATACATAACAGTGGCAAAAATTAGTGAATTCAGGGGTTCATGCTTTTTAAAATAATCAGGAGTACATGAGGCATCACATATACTATTGACCTCCTTAGATCAAGATTCAGCGTACTCAGATTAGAGATTCCTCTAAAAATTTAGGCTCTAAAGATAGTTTTTAAAAACCCAAAGATGACTGTAAATCTTTCTGTCAGAGAAATTGTGAAAACTAACTTTCATTTACAGGTACCGGAAAACAATCAAACACAAACAGAGTTCTCACAGAACATTTCCAAGCAACCACCAGAGTTGTCGACTCAATTTTGTTGTTGCAGAAAAGGAAGCATTAAATTAAAAAAACTATCAAAAAGATCATACCTGAACAGGACTTGCAGCTACTAGAAGACCAGCAACTCCTCCACCAACGACACGTCCATCTGGGCTTGCTAAAGACACACTCATCCCGCCGGATCTACTTCTTGTTCCTCCAGAGTCGCTGGGCATGAATGAACCAGTTAAGGACAGAATCTCAAAACGACCCTGCAACAAGAAAATCCACAATGCATGGGAATACCATCAGTCGATGTAGGGGAAAAAAGGAAATATTCTACAAGGGACTTTGAAATCACAATTACATGGCAATTATTTGCTAACCATGAATCTATTCCACCAATTCTGGTTCTTCTTCTTTCATTTTATGTTATTTAATTTTTTTCTTTGACCAAAAAAAAGAGGAAGAGGAAGAGAGCATAAATTTGAAAAAAATTCTGCATATGCACAGACGCTATGCATGTTTCTGTAAGATGTATCACCTCATACGTCAATGTACCCCCAGAAGAATCAGGCTGACGAAGTGTAACACTCGAGATCACACCATTAGCAGAGAGAATGCATATAGCTCGAGGTCCTTGCTGAGAAAATGATATTATCTTCATCGTGACATCCTGAAACGAGGAACAGGTAAATCACCTACCAACTACAAGAAATGTAGGAACATATTAGGATGAACTTGATCTAGTTACTCCATTTCAATAAGTTGCCAGGTTACTTCCTCAGACCCTGATGCCATAACCCATAAAATTTGGGTCAAAAAATAAAATAAAGAGAGATTAAGGAGGGATTTTTTTCAAACTTTACTTTTTGTGTAACGTGAGATAGTAATTATCTTTTTCAATTGGAAGAGATGGCTGAGTTGACTAAAGAGCCGGATTGCTACACAGAATGCATATGGTATTTGTGCAAAAAATTATGAAGTGTGGAAGCCAAGGTTAGAGGAATGATGAAGACGACGACTACTGCAAAAACTTATACTGGATAGAAACAAACCAAAGTAATTCCATGCTTCTTTCCCTCTCTTTTTTTTTTCTTTCTTTTGGTGATGGGAGGCTTAGATCCCTTCGAATTTATGGTAGTGCTTGTCAGGCTGGTCCCTCAATGTGCATGTCATGAGAAAATTAGCTGAGCATGATTGCAGATAATAGTAGATGAATGCCTATTTTTTCCAGATTTACCTCGCCTGTATTAACAGTGATGATATGAGGAGTAAAATTCGCACCAACAGAGCATGCAACCCATTCACCTGTAAAGGAAGAAAATCCAAGACATGGTTAATAACTTCACAACAACCTCATTTACCCAGTAAACAAGTTCATTACAACCTTATTTACACCGCAAAATTCATATGACGTGAAAAAAAAAAAAAAAAAAAAAACACGAATCAGAAGTTTAAGACCTTATAACATGTGCTGGCAAGGAACTGATGGACATTCTATAAATCATCTGTCAAGTAGCTTGCCCAATTACTTGACATCCATACTGCATCACTATAAATAAAAAGGAAGACGCAAAACGAATTTCTATTTATTTTAGGATTTTTCGTAAGTTCCGCGATATTACTTGCCACTGAGATGCATCCAATTTCCCTAACCTGAGCAAAAATATCAATTGTTTCAAAGAAAGGATTGTCATTTTCTCAAGCCATCAAAGCATGTGGTCAAGAAGCCAACATGTGAACAGTATCACCAAACTTCAGGCATTGATATTAGTGCTCTTCATCAGCTCTGATTATGTCAAGAAAAGATCCGAGTATGTGCGCTGATCCTACCAGCGCATGTCAAACAATTGGCAAAATTCATAAGATAGGCCTCCTGAAGAAAGAGGGTGACCGTAAAGGACACGCAGAAGCAGAATCTCCCAAAGGCAGATTTAACACATTTGGGAACCGACTTTGCCGAGCTCTGACAGCCCTCACAAAGTCCCATATGTCCAGTTTTTCGAGCTTTTCAACCAACAGATGACAAGTATGAGGTACCCAATGACAGGCTTTGCTAGAAGATTCCATCAGTCAAACTACGAACGCTTCCCCTTAGTCCTCTCAGAAAAAATCCACAAGCATCAGAAGATCTGATCTCTGCAATATAAGCATCTAAACTCACAGGTCCCACATCTATCGCCCATCAAAGCATCACCAGAACTGCAAATTCCCACACAAATCTCTCGAATTTTTTTTCTCAAGGATAAAAACAAACCCAACTCAACTCCCCCCTCAAAACCACAGAGATCACGGGAAACACTGACAGCCTCTACCTAAACACCAAACTGCTTTGAAAAAATGTTACTTCAGTACGATAAACTTACTATGACTGCAAGAAAGCCAAGACTTCTTTCATTTACCTAAATTCTCCACTTCAAAGCTGGGCTTGGGGACCGACCCGGCCGACCGGCCTCGGCCTCGCTTAGGGCCCGCCGTGGAGAAGTCGATGACCGGCGACGGCGCCGACGACGATATCGGCTTCGGCGACAGCGCCATCGTCACCGACCCGTCCGGCCCGTACTTCCTCGGCCGCCCTCTCTTCTTCTTCAATGGGATCGCCGTTCCTGCCACGGCGGCCGGAAGCTCGCCGCCCACCGGCTGCGGCGGAGGGGGAGCCGGCGCCGGCTGAGCCGCCGATCCAGGAGTCTGGGCGGGGTTCTCGGGTCTTGGAGCCACGTGGTACTCTGATGGAGCATCTGATCCCACCACTGTAACGCCTCCACTGCTACTCACACCTTCTCTTCCCTCCATGGTTAAAAACCTCACAAATTTCTATGCTCTCTAAAACACCAAAAGCATTCAACTTTTTAGGCTCAAAATTGGAACTACCCAGAACAGCTTTCCAATGAAAAATTCAAACTTGAAGGAAACCAAGAAACTAAACCATGCTACTGAAGCTCGAAACGTGCAAAAAAAAAAGAAGAAGAATGAAACACAAAAAATCAAGAACCTTACACAGAAGTAGAACCGCAGAAACAAACTTCAAGCACGGATTTTTGAATTCTTTTTCCTCCCCCTTTTTTTTTACAGTGAGATTCACTGCAAGTTTCGTGATTACAGGAAGTAGAATTAAGCTCAAACCGGGGAGGAGCTTAAAACTAAAAAAGTTGGTGATCCTAATTTTCCAGTAGTAAAGGGAAAAACTAAATATATTTATCTCAAAAGTGGAAGGTTGATTTTCAGGAAAGAGATGGAGAGTATAAGGAGATAATAAGAAAAAAATATTTCGGATTTTTTTATTTTTTAATAAAGTTGTTGTTCAGCTAATTTGGTTCCTAACTTTCCTAAGATTGTCCGAACTGATATTATATTAATGAATAGAAACCATCATTAAAAAAGAAAACAATATATACGATAAGCATCCCCTGGAAATTATTATTTTAAGGTTGATTTTTTTCCTTCTTTTTTTCATATTTAATGTGGGGATATTGATATCCGTGTTGTGGTTGGAACTCCCGTTGAGATGTAATAAATTAATTAATTATTGGCAGAGGGGGTAGAGTATTCTCCTTCCTTTTTTTTTTTCCTTTTCCTTTATTTATTTATTTATTTCTTGGAAAATGGGGTGGGAAGAAATATTGAATTTTGCCTCCCCCCTAAATTTAAAATAATTGGATTGAGACTTTTTAGTCGCCAAGGCGTGAAGCAATTGTCTGTACTCCTAGGAAAAGAAAAGAAAAGAAAAAAAGCAAGATTCTCCTCTTTTTGAGATCCGGCGTGCAATACCCAAATTCAAACGAAAATGATGACCATGGAACAAATTAATTAGAGGAAATTAAGAAAAGTCCAAAATCATTTTTAAATCTTAATTATATTTTATCTTTTTACTTTTGAAGCCTTAAATCAGATCTTGATTTCATTTCCCGAGTTTTTAGGATGTGCAAGTAATCGCATTTAAGTCCATCTTAAATTTTTCATAATACAAAAAGTAATTTATTTCAACAAAAAGTTCAATTTGGTTTGAACGATACCGCTCTCACTTGCCCAATAATCAAGTTATAAATAACCATAAGCCCATGGATTTTTCCAAATTTTTCTACACGTTTTTTAAGTCAATGGGTTTTTCCAAATATCATTCACCCTTTATTAGGTGCAAGAGAAATCACTAAATAAATCTCAATTGAAATAACATTTTTGGACAAATTTTCAGTATTCGTTGGTTATATGAAGTAAGTTGATCAAAATGAAAACATAATTTAATGACCTGACAGCAAAACATTTTAGAGTTTGATTTCTCATGCATTTCCTTGTATATTCTTTGCATGATTTAGAACAAGAAATTAGAGCTTAATTTCCCAGAAACAGTCATGGCATAACCTTTTTTAGTTAGTATATAAATATTCAATTGAAAAATGTGCATCTGCCTTAATAATGCTTATAATTATGTAAAATTGATGAGGGATTTTCGCAATTTTAATTATTAATAAAGTGTGGGGAGTGGGGGGACCATGGGGGTAGAGGCGAGTCCATGTGCTTGAATTACCACCTTGATATTACCTACCAAAAGCGTAATGAATTACTTACTTTTTTTATATAAAAGACAACATAATAATAACTATTATAATAATGAATTGGTGTATACCAAATGTTAGGCACATCACGTGCTCCAGCTGTTTTACACTCTCTTTGGAAACCAAATTTTTATGTTTATAAAAAAGAAGAAAAAAATGTACACGACAAATAACAAAAAAGAATCCTTCTCTTTTTCTTTTTCTTTTCCTTTTTCTTTTGCAGATTTATTTATTTTCACTCTTCGAGGAGGGCATCTCAAAATACAGAGAGGAACCAAGAAATTTATTTTCTTTTGAAAATTGAAAATAAAATATTGAAGGGTGTTTTTGTCCTATTAGATTAAAGGAAAATGGAACAAGGGATGATGCTAAATGGAAAATTACCTCCTCTCACAGAAAAAGGTAAAAAAGAAGACTGCAAGGAGACTTTTCCACAATTTGCTCAACTGCTCATCGTCAAATTATTAATCAATCATTGAGTTTATTTACAACCGAGAACACATCCAATTCAATATTATTGGGCAATAAATTCTGAAAAAAAAAAAAAAAACGCATGCGCTCGCACATATTAGGATATATATATAATATTTCACACTACCTTTCATAAAAATCTTTTCAAACCATTCACAAATCAATTCCGTAAAATAATACATATTATCTGTCACATTACCAAATGCTTCATTGCGGGCATCTATCATATTTTCAAGGTTTGACAAGTGGACTACACATATTAGGATATGTGTGTGTGCGCGCGCGCGTGCGCATAATGGAGCATATGGTAATGTGACAGATAATATGTATTATTTTACGGAATTGATTTGTGAATGATTTGAAAAGATTTTTATGAAAGGTAGTGTGAAAGATTATATGTATTACTTTATAAAATTGCAAGAATACTTTTCCATAATGCACTAAACTGTTCGTCATTAAATTATTAGTTAGTCATTGAGTTCATTTACAACCAAGAACACACCCAATTCACATTATTGGGCTATAAATTCCGGAAGAAGAAGAAAACATATATATCCTCGTATGTCTTAGTTCACTGGTCAAATCATGCAAATATGACAGGTACCCGAGATGGAGCATTTTTGTTACTTTATAAAAGGTAGTGGGAAAGGTTATATGTATTATTTTACGGAACTAATTTGTGAATGGTTTAAGAAGAGTTTTTATGAACGGTAGTATTTTACAAAATTGATTTATGAATGATTTAAGAAGAGTTTTTATGAAAGGTAGTGTGAAAGGTTATATGTATTACTTTTATGAAACTGCAATGATACTTTTCCAAAATGCGCTTAACTACTCATTATCAAATTATTAGTAAGTCATTTAAGTTTATTTATAGCCGAAAACACACCCAATTCAACATTATTGGGCCATAAATTCCAAAAGAATAAGAAAACACATATATCCTTATATGTGTAGTCCACTAGTTAAACCATGCAAGAAATTGATTTGTGAATGGTTTAATAAGAGTTTTTATTAAAGGTAGTGTGAAAGGATATATATAATATTACTTTATGAAACTACAATGATACTTTTCCACAATGTGCTCAACTGCTCAATATCAAATTATTAGTAAGTCATTGAGTTTATTTACAGCCGAAAGCACACCCAATTCAACATTATTAGGCTATAAATTATGAAAGAATAAGAAAACACACACATATATATCCTTATATGTGTAGTCCACTAGTTAAACCATGCAAATATGATATGTGCCTGGAATGGAGCATTGTTGTTACTTTACGAACGGTAGTGTAAAAGGTTACATGAATTACTTTACAAAAATGACTTATGAAATAATTATGAAATGATTTGAGAAGTACTTTATGAAAGGCATATTTGACTGATAATTTGAGTTGCAAGAAGGGTATATCTTTTACTTTGTGAAATGTAATCGGATTTATAATATGTGTTCTGGATTGATTTGGTGGATTATTGAAGGATGATGGTTTGATATTCATTATCGCCGAGAACTCGATTAGGGATTTCTAGATATGCATACTAGTTTCAATATGTCTTTTGGAGCCAAGTTACCGGTTAATAATAGGTGGTGAACTTTCAAGGGAGAATCGGGGTCACCTTGTTGCTAGGCATTATACTGTGACCATGGTTAAATATTAAACCATAGAATAGTCGATGGAATGGATCATTGACGTATGATTTGATATAGATTGATTGATGAATTTGACCATTAATGTTGATTATGATATAATTGATTTAAGGAGTATTTCACATATGTATATGACTATATTAAAGTGGTATAACTCATTTTGATTATGTGTTGGATTTGGGATAGGGGAAATCTAATATTGTTTTATAAATGTACATGGTGGGGATGCTCGATCTATTTGAAAGAGATTTGTGCTACTTATTGAATTGTGATTACTCATGTTATTCATCTTACATCTTTGTCAAGTTCTTCAATTAGACACAAGTAGAATGAAAGTACCATCAATACGAATCTAGGGTGGTTGGGTTTTGGGTATGTTTTGAGACGATTATATATATATTTGAGGATCACTGTTTGGTTTAGTTGAGCTCTGAAATGTATACACTTTTTTTGTGGATTATAGAAAGTTTGATGTTGTAACAAACTTACTATATTTACATATACATGGATGGATATATATATTTTGGTAATAGGTTCATGCTTGGTTTCTATTTGAGACTACGTCCTTCGAGTGGAAGGACAGTCATGTCATTTTCTTGTATTTGTAGGAGTTAGGGTGTGAAATTTACTGGTATCAAAGTGGGATTCCCTCCCAATAGGCACGTCATTCAGAACAAACCACACAAAGCTAGTGGACTAGTAATAACCTAGTTCGACAAGGGCAAGAAGTGATCGTTATGGCTAAAGGGTTTGGTGAAGAGTGGCTCCTAGTAGGTTTCTAGGATGTCGAAAGAGATGAGGATAAACTTAATTGCTTATCAAACAAAGGGAGTGTCTTGAGATATATATATATATATATATGTGTGTGTGTTAAAATGGAATTAGCTCATTAAAGACACATTTTGACATAACAACAAGCTTACATTGGAACTCTAATATCAAGCATTGTCGACTCCAATGCTAAGCGTGCTTAGGTGGAAGTATTACTAGAATGAGTGACCTCTCGGAAAAGTGTTCACATATTCACCAAATAACAAAAAAACGAGATTCAGTATATCTCAAATGAGTTTATTCAATGATATCACAATATGGTATGTATACTTATTTGTTCACGACAATAACATTAAAAAACATAAACTACGACTTTGACATTACAAAAATCATTTTTTGTTATATATGATTTTTGTAGCTTTATTTCTTCCTTTTGAAATCCATTAACATATAAAAGTTTATACCCTTTCTAAAGCCTAGCTCATTTATATTTAATTTAAATTTTTCTGCGCTTTTAAAATTCACTCATTTTAGATGTATCGTGCATTTAAAAAAATAATGCACTTGACTAAGAATAGGGATGAAAGTAATTCTATTAAAATACTGTCTCGATTTGATCCTAAATTTCTGCTATAAAACAGACGAGGAACAGGTTTACGAGCTTTAATTTACATTTTATCATTCAAACTTTGTCTTCTACCTTAATATTCCATAAGAAATTAACTAATAAAAAAACAGAAGAAGAGAGAGACTTTGAGCCCTAGCTTACCTTTAAAAAGGATTAAATTACAAACAAAATAAAGCACAAGAAGACGAAAGTCCTTATAAGAATTCGAACGAGTTAGGAGGAAAATGAAAAGTAGGGTTAGATTTTAGTAAACAATAGAGACCATAAATAAAAGCAACTCAAATTTATTTGATCATATACTATATTTGGATGATGAAGCTTTTAGGGATGAACTTGTCCATTCTGGAAAATTTTGAAATGGTAGCGTCAGGAAACTTTTCGTAGATGTGAGAATATCATTTCCTTTTATCTAAAATTATATATTTTCTGGAAAAGATGAATTCACTTCAACCACGACAAATATAAGAGAAGGACACAACTGTTTTTCTACTCAAATGACGCAACTTTATACTTTCTCATTTTATCTAAACATTAACGAGAAAAAGAATAATTACCCAGTAAAATTTCATAAATGGAATCAACACTTTATACTTTCATTCATTTTAATAACATATAATTTTTTTAAAAAGGATTAAAAAAAAGTAATTGCTGGCTTCGAGAGCAATGGCATGAATAAAATAGTGAGACCCAGAGAGTCGAATGCCGGACAGCAAGCATTGACTAAGCAAATATATTTTTCAATTAATAAATAGTTCTTATTTTCACGTCGATGGTATCTTGCGTAAACAGGGCTGCTAAAAAACAAAAAAACAATTGAAAGAAAAATATGTCCAGATAAGAACAATCTAAATTAATTAATCAATTAATTAAAAAAGTTATGGTGATAAGGTCGATGTGCATTAGCTTGCACATCTTAAATTAATTTCAATTATTTAAATCCTTTTTAAACTAATATACTTTTTATTTATTTATATCTCCTTTTGGTCGGTAATCTAATCTGACTTAAATTGCATTCTACTCAATCCGGAAAAAACCAAAAAAAGGGGGACGCAGCGGACAAATCAAGGGGGAGAGCTCGTGATGTTGTTATATAAACACTTGGATTAATTAATTATTTAATTAAATTACTTACTTACCACTTGACCCTAAAGATGAGTAGGGCCTTATAGTGACTTTTTATTGCACATCCATGTCATCATATGTGTTTTCATGATGAAAGTGAGCGAGTGATTAAATAAATTATAATTATAATTATAATTACGATTATTATAATAATTATGAGCTTTTCCATAATATTTTATGCTCAGGCGTGCTCCCATTCGAATTGATAAATTGAAGGGTCGCATGTTGTAGAGAGATAAAGGTAAAGGAATTAGCTTTGAATTTACAGATTTCAGCCCCCCACCTAATATCTCATTATAAATATCAGAAAGCGAATTCGGAGGAAATTTCGTCGAATGTTCGTGCATTTTGCTAAGATCAGATTATAGGAATATGATACGATAAAAATGGACAAATCATCTTAGATAATGAACAATCCTATAAATATCCCACTTTTCATAATCGAACTCAACTCTCTTGACATATTGAAATCGCTTAAAATCTCTTACCTGCTTTAATTCACGCCTCTAAACATCCATCTCGCTTTTAACCATGCATGCGCTTGTGCTCTTTCGCTAGTTTGAACGAAACAATAAGATGATAGGTCAACAATTTCTGATGTCTACCGAACAAGATTAGTTGTATGCCTTCGTGACTTGTGACTCAAATTCAAAGTTTTGGCGAACCAACTTCAAATTATTGATTCAGTTAACTAATTATATGAACAGGGTTGAAAACAAAAAAAGATTTGCTGACCAACGGCAAAAGAATTTAATTAGGGTTTTTGAGTTTCTCCTCCATGGGAGTCAAAGATCGGCAGGCATGCTGGTCAAAAAGGGGTTTTCTACAGCATGCTCTATGGAGCTGGATTATTGCAGTCAAAGAGAACATGACCTCCCAAAAAGATGACAAAGTTTAAAATAATAATAACAATAATAATTTGGGCAGGTCCATTTGGACAATCTGGCGACCGTATATCAAGGAAATTTCTCCCTTTCTTTAAAAGCCAAGGACCACTGAAACCACAGAATGGTGGGATTATTACTTAAATAATAATTAAATGGTCTTGATTTTTTTATCACTAACACCAAACTTAAAAAAAGAAGCAGTTGTTTTTATTTATTTATTTACTTTATTGGCATAATGACGACGATGAAAGTAGAAGGCAAGCAATCGCAAACATTTTCTTATACTTCATCATCGTAAAGACAACGGAAAAAAATAATTATAACCCGTTGTCTATATCCGTTCCCTCGTTGACGCTTTGAATAGAACCTCACGTCAAATTCCGCCTCGAGACCATCTATATTAATTAGGGAAAAATTAGGAAAAAAAGAAAAATAAATTATCCTCAACAAATCACTCATCGAGAGATGATCAAGTAATAAATGAATTTTAACCACCGAGGTTTGCCTCGGTGACCACCCTTTTTACATGAGAATGGGGAGGTAGAGATTCAAATCCCCACATTCTCGAGAGATTGTGGTGGAGATGATTAAGTTTCAAGAGTGGATTTCAATTTCCATGTCGTGTACGGAGATAGGGTAAAAGTCTGAACGTTAAAGTAGGATCGACCTAAGAAAAAAGTAATAAGTGAATTCATTCTCCTCCGAAGGGGGCATTGGATTCGGACCATCCCGCTTAGCATTATCTATCCAGCCTTTTTCTTCAAGTCCAAGCGCTACATTTGGGAACGTCGCTAATTTCCACTATCTCTCTTTGAAAGAAGTTTTGGTTTTGGTGACATTGTCTCAAAACTCTCTCTCTTTGTAACCCCCAGAGCTCAACTTCAAACAAGGTTTGAAAAAGCCCAATTCAATGATCTGCTTGAAAGCCCAACTCTCTAATCTTTTTTTATTGAATTTGCAGTTCATAATTCTAAATTAATTTTTTTTTTCAATATGCACAAGTTATCGTGGACGCGTGCCGTGTGTTTCCTAAAATCAATCTTGGAATCGGGGATCGATCTTCTCCGTATTTTCACCAACAATTTTTGTGTTTGGTCAATGCATGATGTACATATCTACACACATTTAGCAAAGTCCATATAATTATAATCTAAAGCTTATTCACATAGATAAAAATAAAATAAAATAAAGATATGGAGGACCTCACATGGAGAGTGGAGGAAACTGGACTTTGAAATCTACATTGAGCCCGGCCCATTTAGCCCATTCCCACATGGAGGCTTTTCGTAGCTCTTTTGCTACAGCCTTTGAAAACACAACATTCGTATTCTCTCTAGGATATTCCTTAAATCAAGAACAACTTTTGAGATTTCAACATAAAGGTCGGGTGTCGTGCATAATCCGTATGCTTCGATGTCGAACAAAAACGAGGAGCTTCTCGAACATTCGATGGCCCGACCAATGTACGAACCTTTCTGAGCACGATCGGCTCGTACATTCAAAGGCTAAGCACATAATTGAGAAACCCCGAATCGAAAAGAACCAAAGGATATTCTCGGGCTCCAAGTGCTTGCGCATACCATAAACTTGTACGGATGAGAACAAATTGGAAAGATCCTATCGAGCAAAGAGATGGCCTCAAGGGAAGATAACGAAGGCGGCGGAATGGAGATTATTCCGATGTAAAAGTTGGAATATTTGTACTTTAGTTTCTCGTATGCGTCTTTGTCGAAAGTTGGCCGAGAGAATAAAGTTGTGTGTGCATGTTTTCGGACAGATTCCTGCTTTGGCCATGTCTCGATAACTTTGCGGTGTTATGTGAAGTTTTAGTAAACTAAGTATATTCGACACGAAATCGTTAGGCTCTTAGTCTTTTCGTTGTTTGCCTTGTCTTCTTAAAAATAGAATGTGCCAGAGATTTCGCAATTTCCGCTTGAGATGCCTAGTTGATTATGCGTCTCGGACTCTCTTTAATGGCTTGTCTTTTAAGGTAGAATGTCCTTGACTTGGTTCGCCGGAGTAGTATCAAATACCATGCCGATCATTTCAAATTTTACATTTCGCATCTCTCTAATCTACAAAGACTGCGGCTCTTGATCGTCGAGGCTGTACAAGGTCAACCTCAAGCCGCTGCAAACAGCCGCAAGCTACACAAGCTTTGTATTGGAATTTTAAAAAGAAAAAAAAAAAAGAGCAGCTCACAAATTTAGTTAACTAAAAACAAGTTAAACGGTTTTATTATTTATAAAGGAAAAAAAAAACCAAAAAACCACCTACAATATACAAACACTAGGTTCTTTTCTCTATAAATTCGGACAATATTCTAAATTTTGTCGAAAATTCACAGCTTTATATGTTTGGCGTGTATACAATTCAAAAGTATGGGGTTTTGCTTTTTCAGGTTTTGGATTTTCTTCTAAACTCACGCACAAAAAATTATTGGGAAAAAAATCGAAGGTTAAAGCTCGGATCAGCTTTTTATATATCGAGTCGGATTCCGTTGTCGGCCGAAGGAGGCGCGACAAATTAAGGACGTGGAGAGAGACGGGCACGAAAATTAGATTCTGCCAACAAAAGAATGCCGCCGGGGCATGAACAAACGAGTCGAGATATGGAGTCCCTCTTTTGCTTTGTCAGATTCCCTTTCATCAACGACCATAACCATTATTTTTAATTACAATTGTCTCCCCCCCCCCCCCACGTCCCCTCTTTTTGCTTCCGAGTTCTCGCCAATATCTAGGCTTATGATTGGAGGGCTAATTCCCTTAAAATCCTCCACTTTACGTGAGTCGCCACTCTATCCTGAACATTTCTTTTATCTCGTGGAAAATCCATGACTTTGACTCTAATCCCAAATCTACGCACTTGTTTAAAAATGAGGGTGTTGATGAGAATACAATCAGGTTCTGATAATGAACTTGTGATATTTTGTAAGATCACGACCAATTGTTAAAAAGCCTTAAACTGTTAGATGAATATGTAATTAATTATTTAAATATTATAATACTCTCCTTCACATTTAATATGGTTTTTTTATCTTGTACTAAGAGTGAAAATTTATTTAGAGAGTCAAACGAGGTCTTGAAAGATTTGGACCCATGTGGGATTTTATTGAACCAAAGCATACTAGCTTAAACTGTTAGATAGATATATGGTTTATTATTCAAGTATTCTAACAGAACTTTTAATTAGTTTTAATGTCGACAATTTTGAGTAAATTAGTGGCGATTTTTGGATATGTGAGCAAATTTGGAACTAGAGTGAAAGTTCAGGATTTTTTTCGAGACAAAGAAAAAGGTTCGGGGTGAAAATATGAGTGGACCTAAAGTTTGGATTTTTATTTATTTATGAAAATAACCCTTGGACTAGGCAATTTGCACTAAATTATTGCATTTTCGGGGACCATCTTGGATTTAAATTGGCGTTCTTGTAATTCGTTTACTTAGAGAAATGGTCCGCCCGTGGCTCATTTAGTGTCGCATGTATCTTGAATCCTACTCGGACGAAATTGGAGTTTTGCGCTTTGTATCCTTCTCACTAATTAGACAAAACACAAAAAACAAAAGTAGGAAATTCCCAATCACATTAGAGACTGCAAATGCGACACCGTGTATAAGACGTTGAGCGCACTTGCGCCTTTTACGCACTTAGAATTTTTGGACTAAATTATTAGAGGGTCAACGGTCCACGAAAACCAACACAATTTCAACCATTGGCACATGTCTTGTCCTTAATGATAATGGCATCTAATCCGAACATTAATCTTTTTAGTATATGATCATTTCGAGTCTATACTTATATATACGCGCGCGCACGTCTATTCTCTTCAAGAGAGAATCGTTGTTGCACTCGCCAACAAAAAAGAGCATATAACTATGTGGAAGTCAATCAAGTCGACCCGTGTCGATGTGGGATTCCCCTTTCTCTAGCTAAAACTGGGATTATCTTGTGATCCCCCATTGTCATGCCCTCCCAAGTGAGCATAAACAAAATAATTAAAGACTAATTAAATCCTTCATAATGGATCAAGCCCCTAACCAATCGAAGCTCTCAAGGGACAATGACATAATTATTGTTTAATGTTATCCCTAAATTTTTAATTTATTTAATATAATTTTTGAATTTTAGCTTCAAGTTCAATATGGTATATAAATTTATCCATTGTGATTCCTAAACTTTTTGTATTTATTCGATAGTCTTTTCATTAATTTAATATCAAGGACAACATTAAATATATTTGTATATTAATCTAAAATTTATAAATCATTTGTACTATTTTCCCGAGCCCCGAAGAGCACCAGGCCATGGGAAATCGCAATTTCGGCCGCGTACAATCGTCAAACGTTGAATGGAAACTCCACGTTTCGATGTTTCGACAAGAAAAAAGAAGAAAAAATCGTCAAACGTTGAACCGATGGATCGATCTACAGGAGGACGACAGCATGAAAAGAAGAGCCAACGAATGAGTGGTCTGCTCAGTGGAAGGACTTGTCGTCTCGTTCTCTGTCGTCCCCTCCTCTCTCTCCATCAATTCAACAAAAAAAAAAAAATAGTTCCAAGAAATAAAGGTCAAGAAAAAAAGAAAAAAAAAAAAAGCAGAGGCGATGCCAGCTAAGACAACAAGCCTTTTTGCCTCGTTAATCGGCGCATTTTCCGGCATGTTAAGTCGGACCACGCCACGCCACGCCACGCCATTCTTAGGAAGAAAAAAAAAAAAGGCGTGATTTTTTTTTTTAAACATTGGAATTTCGGTTTCCGTACCCATTGAGAAATTCTCGATTTAGGGAAAAGAAAAACAAGAAAAATAGGCGGCGGGTCGATGCCCGTCACCGCCCAATCGACCGCCTAATGCACAATGAGATATTCATCGAACGTATCTTATGATTTATGAGATTTCATGGAAGCGTACCGTCATTTGAGTATAAGAATTTCATGGCGGAAAGCTCTATCGAGGCATCATGGATCTTCGATCCGTTGCTTTTTGTCGGGCATGTCTTGATCTCGAAGAAAAGGAAGTATCAGTATAGTATTGTGCTTCATACTCACCAGCTGCTCGTAAATAAATGATTCGATCTTCAAAATACTAATTTATGCGAATCGCAGGTGGGATCGGTACTAGGAAAAATTCTAAAATTTTTACGTTTAGGTACTGACCAACGACGAAGGGCTCTTAACGAACTTCGAATAAATTTAAAGCAAAGGCCGTCTTCACTTAATTATAAAATAAAAATAAAAAATAGGGGGAAATAGGAGGGGGGACAAAAGAAAGATGACGATGAATCCAAAGATGCCGAGCCGCGAGCAAAGCTCGCTTTTGGGATCGATTCGGCGTCGGGAGTCGTGGTGTTTTCCTCAGGCTCGCATACGAAAGCATGCAATTATTTTAATTTCGTTAGCGACCCCCCCCCCCTCCTTTATTTTATCTTTATTAGATTTTAATTTGCTATCTTTGACCACTTCAAATTTTAAAATAAATAAATGAATTGTCAGGACCCGAATGTAAAAGACGACAATAAGTCGTTATGGCGAAACTATCGATGCCGACGTCGTTAAACTAATGGAATTTAACATTAATTAAGCGGGGTTCTATCTGCCTTAGCACTAAACCTTCTTCTTGTTTTGTTACTACTGTGGAACTGATGCGAATGGGACAAATTTGGCGCGGACAATCTGACCAACATCGTAGCGAAGATCTAAAGAAGCGTAGCACGATGTTAGGACAAGAAGATGGGTAACGAGAACTTAGTAATATCCTGCCATTTTGGAGGGGATTCTTATGGATTTTATTGTACATAGGGGAAGATTAAACTAGGGAGGCTAGCTAGCACCGAATCGAACGACATTCTACAAAGTGGATTCCTAGTTAATGACTTTCAAGAAACCTACGCCACTTTTTATATTGAGAATTGTATTCCTAATCGAACTCTTTTTATGTGATTGTATGTGCTAAATGTGTCGTGATCATATCTTGTTCGGTCATGTCGCTAGCAACGTGCAGGCCCCTAAGTGCAAAAAGAATCACGAGTACAACCTCGGAGGATCATTTGATGTTGTAATTTTCTTCAACCAAAGACCCACGTCCGAGTCCTTACACTTGCGCATTCCACTCGAGGCGTCCTCATAAGCACATAATTTTGTGCTCTAATTTCACTAATGCACACACAACATGAAAGATTGTTGCTAGGGGCGAACACCGGTCTAGAGTAGATTTTGGAACCAGACCAAACCAACCTTACCTAACCGGTTTTGATCTAGTTCTTGATTCTAAATATTGAATTGGCTATTTCCAATCAGTTTCTCAATTCCTTCTTTTAGTTTTACCTTGTATCTTTTATTTTTGTTGTTGTTGAGTTTCCCTCTCGTTTCTCTCCCTCACTTTTTGCTCTGCTTTGCCCACTTCTTAACATTTCCTCAATGCAAATCAACTATAGATCAGTCGCTCGGCCCTACAAGAAGAATCGAAGAGGCTCAAGCTCCTTTTCTCCAATTCCAAGCAAATACGGAGGCTTTTTGGAGGCATACTATGTAATTGAAGAATTGAAATCTCGAGCAACACTCTCAATGAATAAGAAAAATGGAACCAAAAAAAAAAAATATTGGTCCATTCTTGGGTAGATTTGAAACTAGATTAGACCAGACCAATAGAGTCACTTCCAAAGTCTAATAAGAAGTAGATTCTAAGTTTTAAAAATTAGAAACCGATCCCACTAAAGTAGGTAAAATTTAGATCTGAAATCCGGTCGCTTCAAAATCGCTCCTCTTAATTTGTTGCGGCACTGCCGACATTTGCAGCATGCTCAACCACCGCAACCCTCTTTCGAACCTTTAAAAAGTGCACTCAGCACTTAGTAATAGCTCAAACGGCAGAGAGAGAGAGAGCATTGATGATGGGGGGGGAATTCACATGATTCTACCTAACGGACCAATTTAATTTGGATTTGATTTTGATTGAACAACGAGCGAGAAGGGAATGACAGACAGCCACCGAAGCAGGTGGACCCCCACCACGGAGACTGCCGAGTCGTCGCGCTCCCATTGGCGGCGAACGTGGCGGGCGTTCAATGAAGGAGAAGATTCTCTCAAGGACATGGCAGCAGCAAGCTCACTGCTTACGCTCATCATGATCTTAGGGTCAACCCATTAATCTAAGACTCCATCATTTCAAGTTTTTCAACCGTCTCATTAAATTTACTTTCCTTCCTTTCTTTTTCCCCCTCCTAGGGGCGCTCTGAGATGACAGAAGCAAACCGTGTTTTGTAATGGCAGCCGGCACCAGTTGTCTCCTTGGGGTTTTCCTCAGAAAATCCAAAAAACTACTGGACAAAGAGAGAGAGAGATGGAACAGAGAATGTGGAGAAATCAAGTCAACCCTGGAAGCCAATACTCAGGAAAAAAAAAGTCATTTCTCTGTACAAGAACTTCTGCTGTGTAGAAACAACAAATGATCTTCCTTCTCTCTCTCTCTACCTACTACTACTCATCTCTCAATCACCGCCACCGCCACCGCCACCGCAAACCACCGCAATGCACGACAGACTACTACTACTCATCATCATCACTACGAAAACTTCAACACACCCTCCTTCAGTTCTCACACCTGTCCCTTTTGTTCTTTCTTACTTCTGGCTAATTCAACCCTCCATAAAAAAGAAGAAGAAAGAAAAAATAATCAAGCATCTTAAAAATTTAATCTTTTGTATAGGGGACCCCCACCAACCCTCCAATCCAATATGGGTCCCTATCAATCGAACCAACCCAACCCAATCCAACCAACAAACCCTCAAAACCCCTCCCCTCCTCACCCCAAACTAAGCTAGCTAGCAAAACCTACCATTCACCAAATTTCTACTTCTTTTTTTGGCTCTTCTTCCCCCTCTTCTTCTGCTGCTATGTACACGAAGCCCCAAATCTGAAGCAAAGAATATGCCGCCACATCAGTGGACGAATCTCCCCTACCAATTTCAAAAAATACCCTTTTTTCCCCTTCCTCCCTTCTCTTTTGTTCTTTTTTGCCATTTCAAGAACATGATCCGATCAACCCCAAGTTATACAGATTCCTCCTCACTAGGCTTCCAAGGGACAGCAGCACCGTCCCAGCAACCCCGACTGCTTCCTCTCCTTCCCTCTCCGGGCTTCTGTCGTAGATCAGTGGCAGTTCCTTCACTTGCAGCTCGCTCAGCCCAATCCTCTGCCTCACCGCCTCAACGATCTTTGGATCTGCCGGGTTCCCTACCGCGTCCGTCACATAGAACACATTGAAAGCCGTGGCCAACGTGGTGGATATCTCGGCTCTCGTCACGTTGAGGCCGTTCTCGCGGAATGTCCTCGTGACCTCTGCTAAAAGGCCCGATCTGTCCACCGTGCACAGTTCTAACCTCACACCCTGTGAACATAGATAACATTCCATTAGATTAGAGGACTAAAGAAACAAGAATTGCACTAAATTGGCAAAACAAATGGCGCTTGATCAGCGAAAATGTTTGGATTCTGTAAAATACCTCGGATGCTCTTCTCTCAATAGCAGCTTGCAGACACAGGATCACACGTTGCCTCTCAGCCTCAGAATTGATTGGGGTTCCATCCATGTGCCTAATGTAGAATTCCTGAAACAACATCAACAAACTGTCGAGTCAATATCTCTACCGCCAAACAGCAAACTGGTTTTTCTTTTTGCGATTAAATTCAGCAAAGATATTTACCAGATATGCTCTATCCCCAGTAGTATCAATGGTCGCATGGAAGACGACATACTCCATATCCGTCAATGTGCACACAACATCAAACAGAAGCTTCGTTCTGTCTTTGCACTCAACATTCACGACTGAGTAACCCCTCTCACAGTGTTGTACCGTCACCACTGGAGAGTCGCCATTCCGCTGTAGGACTGGCTCCCTCTCATAATCACGATCTGCAAACATCATCTGGTGCAGTCTTCTCTCAGTGTGTGTCATTGCCAGAGAAACTGTTGTCTTCGCACTCCTAATGTCATTATCTCCCCTGAGAACGTTCCTCAACCGTGCCTCAATTCTATCAATCTGCTGCGAGTCCTCAATCGGGGACCCAGAATTGCAGTCCTTGACATATATTAAGGAAGCAATCCTGCCGTTGTGAGTCCACACCTTGGCCTCCACGACATTGCATTGCAGATCGGCCAACACTGCAAACACCTCAGAGAGCAGGCCAACCCGGTCTGTGCCGGTCAGCTCTAGCGCCGTTAGGCCAGTGTAGTCACTGGTTCTCGTATAGTGAATGGTTCCAAGAGACTGCAACAAGCAAAATGGACACACTTTTTAGATACAAACAATGCAATGTTCTGACAAATGAATCACTTGATCCACTTAACCCAGAATTAACCCCTTCCATATTCTAATAGAGTACACAGTTACTGATTCCACACAATATCAATTACAGTTAAGAGAGAACCTAAGAGGTTTCGGAATAGTAAATTACCTGTTCCATGTAGCTGATAACGCTCTCATCTGTTAATTTCTTTCCGTTTTGATCAGTCACATGGAAAACTGTAGAACCCAGATAAATCCAAGGCAAGAAAAATCAGGGAAATTTCTCAAACAAGGCGATCAAGGCACGACGCCGAAAAAGTAGTCAAAAGAACGAAAAATAAGGGAAAATGGTTTGGCGACTCACCATCCATGAACCATCTTCCATCAGACGCAATGTAGGCCTTCTTGATGGAGAGGTTGAGATCAGTGAGGATCTGGACCGCCTCCAGAAGAATCCCATGTTTTCTTGCACTGTCGACCTGTAAAAACCCAAACCCGAGACTCGGTCAGACCCGTACAACATTGAACAAGCAACAAGATATCTCTCTTTTTTTTCTTTCTTTCTGGTTTTGTTGAATCTTCTGGTAAAAGGGTTTCGTGGAAGCATACCTTGACAATAGTGGCGGCGGGACAGACACCATTATCAATCACCACCCTGCAAAGAGGACAACAATATGAATAATCAAGTCAGCGAGAATGGCATCCGGTCTAAAATTCGAAGTCTAGACGACAGAACTCTGTCTTTGAACTTTCTAAGCAAGGTTTGTCAAGAAATCTTTTTCCACCCAAACAAAAATTTCGTTTTTTGTAATAAACCAAGTTCCTTGCAGAACTTAGCAAGAAGATCAGATGACAAAAATTGGGTGAACAAAAAACCAACCAATCCCAAACAAGGGGGAAGAAAACAGAGAACCAGAGAGCTCCTCTGTGGTTTTGGGGACCAAAAGACGCCTAAAGGATTTGAAGGAAAAGGAGGACCCGACTCCGGAAACGAACCTCGGGGTGTTCATGCGGAACACGAGCTTCTCGTACTCGTCGAGGCAAGCGTGCCACTCCATCTTCTCCACTCTCTGCATCTGCATCTTCCTTCTTCCCACTCTTCTTCTCTCCCCGAAACAAGAAACGCCCAAACAAGAAATACCCTCTTCGCCGAAACTCGAAGTCGCCGCGATTCGCAACGACGTTGCTGTTGCTGCTGTGGACTGCGGGTGCCCAAAAAAGAACAGCAGCAGCAGCAATGTCAGATTCTCTCTGTCTCTCTCTCCCGTGCTCCGAATTGTCGGCCTTTGCTGGCCTTCTTCCTTGGATCGAATCGCTTTACTTAAAGGCCCGCTTCCCCCCTCGTCGTCACCGAGAAGAAGGAGCTCGCTCTGCAGCAGCTGGCGCTGTCTCTCTCTGTCTCTCTATCTCCCTCTCTCTACAGAGCTTAGCGGTACAGGTGGATTGTCTTCCCTCTAGAGAGCGCCTTGGGTCTTTCAACTCTTCAAGGACTCTGCGCTCGGAGATCTATATATATATATATACGCCCGGCAGTTTCCTTAAATTATGTGATGGGAACTGTTGTTTTTTCTTGCTTTTTTTACAATGAGGTATTTTTGTGATACGAGAAAAAAAAAATTATTTAATTGTTTGTTTATTAATGGCAATTAATTAAAAGGGATGGGGAGAGAGGAGAGCCGAGAGGGGGAGGGGCCACATGGCGTGAGTCGCGCATGCCCCGGACGGACTGTCCGGCCCGACCCACCCCGACCCACTCCCTCCCTTTTCTTTTTCTTTTTCTTTTTGTCCCTTCGCTAGGGAAAATCCCTAGAAATGTCAAAAAATAAAGAATTATAGATAATCGACATGATTCTTAATTAGGCGCGACCCGGGAATAGGAAAGAGAGAAAAATCCTTGCCAATGCCTCAATTTACGTCAAATGCTTGTTCGAAAGGCGAGACGTTTATTTTCTCTATCGACTTGAGATCAGTGACTCTGAATAAGAATACGTGTATCGAAAGTCATGAAATTTATAATGAAAGTATAACTAATCAAGTCATTTCACTTATTAGACTTTTTGAAAGTTTGAAAATTTGATTGCACTTTTGTAATAAGTTTTAGGATTCAATTGTAATTTTTAAAAATTTTAAGACTCGATTATACTTTCTTAACAAATTTTAAAATTTTCGGTTCACTTGCTCTTTCAAATGCACTTAAATTAACCTTGAAAGCTATCATGTTTAAGCTGACCGATTGTGATGAAAATTATATTTTTCCTCTTTTTTGAGAAATTTTTTTAATATGACGAGATCCTGTTTGTCAAACTTTAAAATGAGCTTACTATCAAAAATCTACGCCAACATCATTATTTATCATTTCCTAAAAGTTCTCGGACGAGGGACGACAAAAAATAATTATCTCGTCTTATTCTATTCTAAGTTCGAAAATTTTCCACTCCACTCAATTGAGATATAGATCAACAACATGTCGATTTAAAATCCTCAATCCAACTCTACATATCCGGAGTTCTTATTTAGAGCAAAAGCATAAAAGTTAATTTGGGATTACACGTTCGTAGCAAGGACAGTTCCGTGACCGAGGGGAGGAGATAAATCAGGCGATCCGGCCGACCTGTCGGCACGCGCCGCAGATCGCCGCTCGTGCCTGCTCTTTCCCTTTGTCCGTTCGTTTAACTTTGCTCGGGCCGGTTTCCCTCGTACTTCTCGCTGTACCTCCCTCCCTTCCCCCTACTCGTAACGAACTTCGGTTCCACCGGATATGCCCCTCGCACCTTCGCCCCTATTCCCCCGCTTGTCCTCTTCCGCGGGGAGGGCAGAGCCGTCATTTCGTGCACGCCCTTACAAAAGACATCGAGCGGCCGGATTGGAGGGTCGCTCCGATCCAAATGGAAAATGTCCAAATCTTTGAGATGCTGAAACTTTGTAATCCCCAAACAAGTCCGATGCCAAACCAGTACGACAAGGAATCTCCGGCCTCGCTCTCTCCCCCGCGCGCTGTACTGGCCATTCGGGACTCATCGGTTCTTTCGCCCGCCCGGGATCGATCGATCGGTCGAGCTGTGGAACGACCTGGAATCACGTGCCGCGGAAAGCTCGAGCGATCCAAGCTAACCAAAGTCATCGAAAACATGACGCGGCAGCGATTGGATCGGTCGTATTTGGTTGCGGCGGGTTCGCTTTACTTCACTTCGGACTCACTACTCAGGGCATCTTTGGGCGAGTGCGGCGCCGAGGAGGGAGGGGGGGGGCGCTGCTAACGTAGTCGCGGAGGCACGCAATCGGGGCGCTCGTCACGCCCTGCATCCCCGCCACGTGTCGCGACAGGGCCCCCCACCCCGCGCGTGGGCCCGACAGGCGTGCCTCGCCGTCACGTGCCCCTCGTCAGAGGAACACGTTCCCTGGTTTTCTTCAAAGTCAAGGCCCCCCCCCGGGGTCCGTCTGTCTGTCCGTGCCCTTTCCCCGACATGGCACCGTCGCATTAACCACTCTCCATAAAGTAGAACGAAATTGCTCTAGCCGAAAATCTCCCGCGGCCGCAGGATTCTTCACCAGCCGACCGCACGATGCTGCCACGTGGTGGGGACATCGTGATGTAAGTTGTCTCTCCCGCGACGTGCCTTGCACTAACGAGAAATGAATGCGAGAGGCGTGTTGATGGCGCGCCGGTTGGAGCGCGCGGGGGGCTGGCGGCGGTTGATGCGGAAAAGACGTCTTTGACCTTCCCCGGGTCGACCCGTGAAGAGGCTTTGCTCTTCTTTTTTCTTTTTCTTTTTTAGTGTTCCGAACATATATACTTATGTTAATTTTCCCTCTAATTTATTCCTCCCCCATCAGAATTATCGAAGGTCAAAGGTTTGAGCGCGGCGACAACGACGGCGCCACCATCGTACGGCTCGTAAACCCATCTAATCAAATCGATCTCTCGATGATCTGAAGAACATCCCTATGGCTAAGGACCGCATTTTCTTTTTCTCTTTAACTATGGCGACATTTCCTTTTACGGGAGGTGTAACACGTTTAGGCACCTTTAACTTGCAACATTCAAAGCGGGCGATGGGATTTTCTTTTTCCCTTTCGTGAAAGAGATCCGCACGGTATATCGTAAAAAGATAAAATCTCTCTTTTTCACGGATAGACAAAGGAACAAAAGAGGGGGAAGAGAGGGTTGGGGGGTAAAAAGGTAAAAGAACGAATTCGAAGAGAGAAGAGATCCGGCGGGCGGGAAACCGGCGACCTTCCCGCCCATATTGGGACGGCGGGTGGGTCCACGTCATCACGGGTGTCCAGCCGAATCTGATAACGTGAGGAGCTGAAAAGCTGAAAGGATGGGGGCCCCTTACCGTGCCTTTGACGTGGCCATTACGTCGGTTGCCGGAATTGCTCGGAGAACAACTTAAATGCATTTTTCGCTTTGAACGGGGGAAAAAAAAAAGGATTTGCATTTATGGACCGCGCACGTCGCGTGCCGTGCAAATACGTGATTTCAAAGACACGAACTTTATTCGAGAGCCGTATGATCATAATGTCTTAAAAGTACAAAAAAAAAAAAATCACGTGGAGTCTTGCGGAGATTAAAGTTCGAAGTTAACTCTGGTCCAAATTATGCACGTCTAGGTCTTTGATTGGGGCTCAATAGAGCTCAGTTTCCCTAATTTGAGCACTTGGATTTTGCTGAGTCGTGCGAATGGATATTTTCAACTCAAGTTCAGTCAATTTGGTTAAAAAAATATTAATATTATGAAAAATCCCAAATCTATGTGTATATGAGAGATGTATTCCAAAAATTTAAATTGATACAATTATAATAAATTTCCATTAAAGTACTCGACTTAATTCATTTATGATAAATTTACCATTCATTGATTTCAGTTAGATTAGATTAATATTACGGAAAATCATAAACTAATATACCTGTGACAAATTCAGGGTAGAATCCATCTGCCACTTATCATTTAATTAAGTAATTTGATAAAAATATTTAACGAAAATTAATGAAATATATCATTAAGTGTATTAAAAAATTAATTTGAAATAAATCTGCCAAGTGTATCGGTACAAATTTTTCGTGAGATTAATCCTAAAAAGTTCCTAGAAATTCGAGCGACCGTTTTACCGAGCTGGAAGGCTTCGCCTTTTATTTGAATCGGCCGAAGCCTCTTGCGCCAGTAGGGCTGACGCGTGGGACGACAGCTAGGACGTCCGTCAGCTGGGGCCCACAGTCCACACTCATTCCCAGATTTTTCTCTTTTTTTCCTTTTTCTCTCTCTTGAAATAAAAAGAAAACGCCTTTCGACGTGGGATTTTTCCGCTTTTTTCCCCTTTTTAAATTATTTTTCGTCTTTTTTTGACCGCATATTCTCTCGACTTTCCGGACCCCCGTTCACACCCGTGCGGGCGGGGCGAGCGGATTCGGGTCTTCGGGTCTTCGGGTTCTCGACAAGGAGCATGAATGAGCACTACGGCGCCGCACACCCTCTCCTCGAGACACTCGCGGCATGTTTTCCTCGGAACGTGACTCCGCCCCCCAACAAGTCGCAATAAACAAAACCAATTTTATTTAATTCGCATTAAGTCGCCTCGCCATAAAACTTCGAACACCTCCACTTTTTTTTAATTTTTTAACTATACTTTTGTTCCGGAATTTGGACTTCTCTGAATTCGGACGTGATTTTTTCCCGACCCGCTTTACGTAATTTCCACACCTACTCCGTCTTCACCTTCGTCGAGTGTCGGGAAAATTCCACGGTCTCGATCTTCGCGACCCCGTCCCCCCGTGTGGGCCCCGGGGATCGCGTCGTGAGATCTTGGCCGTCAAGCCTGGGTTGGAGAAAAAAAAAAAAGTAGAGAGAGAGAGAGAGACCGATATTTGGTCAAAGCGAGTACACGCGATTGCGACGCTAGAGTCTTTGCGTCGTTCGTGGTACATCACTACGTTGCCTGAATCGTACCTTCGTTTGATATTTTATAATAATAAATTCGCGTGCATCGGGAAATGTTGGAAGAGCTTGGTATTGGAAAAATAATACACGAGCATGTAATGGCACGGCGAGGGTTTCGAGTTTAGTATTCGATCGTGCGAGAGGGATTCGAACCCATTATTGGAATAGAAGATCGTGTCGACGAATGACCTTGAGCCAGTGTTTCTTATGGAAGCTACGTAGAATTTTGAAGAGGTGCAAAACTAGACTATAAGCCTGCCCAAGCACGCATTCTCTAAAGCTATTAATCTTTTTCTTTTTTTGGTCTTCTAATGCTATTAATTAATCATGGATTGATACTATGAAAATTCCTAAACTGGTATATTTATGATCACTTTATCTGAACCAATTTTTTAAATGTTAAAAACCCAAAACTATTACAACTATGATAAATTTATTTTCTGTTAAATTTTACTGTTAAATTATTGAATCGGACAATACGTGATGATTAAATAAAGTACCAGTTTGGAGTTTCATTCTCCGTTTGTTACAAATGTACCGGTTTGTAATTTTCGTAGTATTTAATTCAATTTAACTGAAATTAACGAATGGAAAAATCATCACAAGTGTACAAATTTAAAGTCTTTGACAATAAAAAAATTAGTTTCCCAATTTGAGGTTTTTCCTAGTATTTTTTTTTTTGCAATCTTATTGTACTTTTATTCTAACTTTGAAACTTTTATTTTGTTTTTTTGCAGGTGAGAAATCGGAATCCATACCTTAAACTAAATCATCTCCATCTTAAACCTTGAGAACGTAAGGATTTGAATCCCTCACCTCTCTTTTCCTATACGAGAAAGATGATCACTGGAACAAATTCTAATGGTTGATTTTTCGTAGTATTAACCTTTAATAAAATTGAATATTATGTTGCCGAGTGATTTTTCGTAGATTATAAGCCTACCAAAGTACGCATTTTCCTAGTGCCGTTGGTTAACAAGCGATCATTGGGGAGTGAACTTTCCCATTGGCAAACATGCAACACGTGCTCAACCACCAGCCACGATCATCGTTATCATCAAAGTGAGAAGTGAAGCGATCACGTTCGTGTGACGTGGATCGGCGGTGGGTGAGCGGGCACGGTCGGGACGGGAAGTGACGCACCGTGGCAGTGGTGGTGGTGGTGGTGGTGGTGGGGATGGGGTTCGAGAGGGATCGGAGGGAGAATCGAGATCATATGCTAAAATAGGAGTTAGATGCGGGCGCGATCGAGAGAGGGTTGGTGAAGCAGATCATCACCTGGGACGTGAAGTGAATACCAAGTAAAGCGATCGTTGGTTGGCTTGCCTTTCACGGCTCCGCTTCTTTATTAGCCTAGCTCCCCCATGCCCAGTGACCTACTACTCGATCCGCAAGCATTCCCCAATAATGGAAAAATCGCCTCGGATTACCAACTAATCAACCCACCACTGTCCCATTCTAAAGTTAGCTGGAATTTCGTATCATGAATTCCATTCAAAAGCGTTGCCGGAGACGGAAGCATTTCGCAAATCGAGTCTACGTGAGTAGTCTTTTGTGATGAAGTGGGTCATTGGAATCGACAGCTCATATTTGGGAACTAAACTAGCACAGGGGATTGTGGGATCGATCCCATATGATTTGATTATCGAGAGATCACGGAATTTACTCATGAATAGGAGTGTCGTCAGGTCGATACGATGAATTCCATTCAAAAGTGTTGTTGGAGAAGGAAGCATTAAGGTCGTGAACGCGCACACGTCAATGTTATGCTTTAGTAATCATTTGTGATAAAGTGCATCATTGGAATCGACTACTCATATTTACATCTGGGAACTGAATTAACGCAGAGAGCTGTAGGGATTAAGGGGGTTTACTCGTGAATAGAAGTGTGATTAGATCAATCATTATCATTGTTGATTTAGTCTGCCTAGTAAATGACTCGAGTAATTAATAGAGTTGAGTTCGAGATTAATGTTACTTTGACTCAAATGTCTCGTATATATCATCGAGTGGTTGAGAAAATTGTTCAAAAAGTCTTAAACCTATAATACAACAGTGGCTAATTCAACCCTAAATCATTTGACAACTTATCAGTTAAATCATAAATATTTCGATTTTGCTACTTTAATTCTAAACCTTTTAACAAACTATCAATTTAATCATTTTCGGTTAATTTTGACATGATATTACCGACATGAATTTAATTTTATTTTTAGTTCAAACACGAGCTTGCAGTTTGAATTCTGTTGAAAGTTCTAATAAAATTTATTGACTGACAGATTCGTGCTCAGACACACTGAAAACTCAATCAATCAATCTCCAGCTCAATCAATTACAGAGCCTCCATTACTCGGGTAGATCAATTTGAGCATTGAATTATGCGGTGCTCGGCTTGACTCGACTCGACTATAACTCTTGTATTCATTTCATGCACGAGTTTCGTTCATCTATCGACACTTCTGCCGACTCTCTGTTGTTTATTTCTCGTGCGCTTCTTTATGAATCTTACGCTTTAAGTTCACGCTGCCTTCATTGCGGAAGGTGAGGAGGGTTCGATGAGCTGGACCACTCACAGCGCAGCATCTGTCCTTGCAGACCCTTTTAATTTTTTTCCCTTGATTTAGCAATTATACCAGCCATCAAATTTTCGTACGTGCTACTTAAAATATAATGGCGTGGAGGGGGAATATGACGTCGGAATATAAGAAAAATGACGTCCGCATGCACTTGAGGATCCACAGGGTTTCTTTCGGCACCGACGTGTCCGACTTCTTGCATGGTAATCATGATTTGGTAAAGCCCTTTTCGTTGCTTCGAACAAGGTCAATTTCTACCCATAATTATACTTCTTTTCAACGTCACATACCAAGTGAATTTGATAATTTTTTACTTTTATTGTGAACCACGTCATATATTTCATCATAATAATCTTTCTTTTCCTCGTCGTGTTGTTGTCATGCCAAGTTTTATATTCGATGACAAATGAACATCTCCCCGATACATAGACAGGAATAGATATATAACAGCTTAAATCAGAAATCATTCCTAATAATACGTAGGAACTCATTGTCTATAGGGAAATGGCACTGATAATATCAACGGTTAATTTGTTCAATATGGTACTTGAAATATATTTAAATGTTCAATGCGACCATTTTCGTTCGATTAAATAATGGATGACATAATGCGCAATAACATCCTTAAATCATCATTTTTCACTACAAATACACAAATTAAGGCCCTATGGTCGGAACAACAAGCACGAATTGCCCAAAAATTAATAAATAAATATAAAAATATTATATATATGCATAAAAAAATCAGTGACTCCTTTTTCTTGGTCACTGTCAATCTATTCTCATGATGGCCAATCATGCCATCGCCCCTAACGAATGAACTCACCCAAGAATTAACATCTCGAAAAGGACTTTTGCCGCCACAAATGTCAAATTTCATTTTCTATAAAATCAATCACCATCATATTATTTTTTCCTCCCCACATATTAAAATTTCCCACGCATTAAATATCTCCTTGCTGGCGGTTGGTCCATCAAATCCCCCGCCAGCTACAAAGACGATAGAAGCAAGAAAAGGGCACTGGCCCAGAGCAAATGAAGAACAGCAATGGAACAACAGCAGCAACTGACCTCCAATCCAAACCCACCAAATCTTTAACTGCGGAATCGAATTTTCGACAACGATGTATCCCGAATTCACATTAAACTTTCGAGGGTTCGAAGAAAAGGAAAAAGGAAGAAAAGAAAAGAAAAACGATAAATGAAAAAGATGCAAGAGATCTCGGTGGGGGCGGCTCCGGTTCCCATTGAGAAAGACAACGTTTGGTGTCGATCGGACCACGTCCCCCACACAAACACAATCCCTTTCGCTCCTAAATCATTAGGCATGAAGCTTTTCGAGATTACCCCCCACTTTTTTTTTTTCCTTTTTTTCCTAATTTGAGAATGAAAAGAGGAAGATTTCGCTCCTCTTTGTAGATAAATTGAAGTTCGATGCAAGAAGCTTTAGCCATGCTTGTGGGACAAGCGCCACTGTTTGGCTTTGATTAGAGCGGCTCCTTCGGCGAGCAATGCGATCAGGGCAAGATGATTTTTTTCTCTTAATTCATGTCGTCCGAGGAGGGCGTGCTTGAGGAGACAATCTTATCATGAATCGAGTTTTTTTTTTTTTTGGCGGGACGAGGATGATATTTTCGTGCCCTGGCTGTAGCTTCGATTTAACCGTTTTAACGATTGCCCTTTGGATGCATGATTAGAACCCGACCGGGTACGAAAAGTGTTTTCATCATCGAGGAATTTGAAAATGAGCAAAGTTAAAACCCCATCATTCGCGCTCGACGGAAACTTAATGCATGGTGATGTGGAAATATGTGAAAAGGGTTTTGATGATGGTAATTCGATTTTCACGTGGATTATTTAATCGGAAGTTGCTTAATTTGTTTTCACTACAAATACATATATTGTTGCTGAAAAATATTTTTCAAGAGTCATTTTCTTAGAAAATGATAATATTTTATAGTATTTGGTTGAAACATGAAAATATATAGAGGCTCCACCTCACCAAATTGGCGAGCTTCAACCTCATCACAGGCCAACAAGGCTGAAGGCCTAACTAGATCGACGGGCTTGAGCCTTGCCACAGGCGTCTGGCGAGGGCTCTAGCCTCACTTATCTTGGGTAAGACTCGAGCTCATTTATAGCCAATCATCAGCCTTCACCGTGGCCGGTCGTCCGCCTTCACCGTGATTAGCGACTAGTTGAGGAAGAAGCAAAAAGAAAGAGAAATCAAAATAGAATTAAAAAGCCTATTTAAAGAAAAGAAATAATTAAAAGGAGTGCACGAAAGGAGAATATGCTTAGTCTCGACAAAAGGAAAGTGAAAGTTAATTCCCTCACTTTTCAAGGCGTCATTTTATTTTAATTGATGGAAATTTTTTGAAAATTATTTTTCGTTAAATGAACATAACAATATAAGTATAAAAATCCAAGACACCCGAGCTCCAGAACAGGAGCGATGGAAGGGAAATCGACTCGATTTGAGGTGTCTCCAAAGCCCACGATGGTCAGCAAGAACAGCTGCACCAGCACATGGGAGCGACCTGAAAATGCAATGCTCAAAATCCAAAAGGAGACCCTCCCCACATGCCCCGAGATCACGTACCCCCGTTTTCACATTCTGAGCTTTGACCGCTCGGGGCCTTCGGTCCGTCACATCCCACTTTTTTTCGAAATTCCCATTTCAATTTTAATGCAATCAAATCCGACCTACCAACTTGGTCGCCTGAGTGGAATTCTTTTTAGGCGCTCTCGAATCACATGACCTACTCTTTACATCGGCCGCCATCCGATCATATACCATAATGAGCTGTCTTTCGAGCCGGTAACATTTTCTCCCCTTGTAATTATTTTGACGGGATGCGAAAAAGTTTGGGTTTCACCGCTTAAATTGGGTGTGTCACAGTTGGTATCGTTGATCAATCGAGATTTTGACCTGGTGGGCGTTCGCTAATGGCCCGCTCGTGTTGACTTTCCGTTCGTTCGATTTGTGCACGACAACTAAGGAGAGGCAAAAAGATTCCCGTCCTCTTACGGAGAAAAAAATCTCGTGCAAAGATTGACATAATCATGGCATATGGAAATGGAAATGATTTTTCCATAGAGAAGAAGGGACAATCTTTTTAGGGCTGCTTCACCTTTTCTACGGGTTCTTTTACCTTCCCCATTGGTCGAGCTTTCGTTCACATGCTGCCACCTAATCACATGGCAGCTCACATGATCCCGGAGGTTAGAATCACGAGATTCGACCGTCTGGTTAATTCGTTATGCTCATCGTAACTGCACATGTCCTAGCTCAAAGTATGCCATGTCATTCCGTTTCCGTGATTATTATATAAGTAAGATGTATTCTTTCGGGAAAATGCAGACGCATCCTTTTTTTTACGGTGGATTTTACCTAATGGGTCAGCGGCAATATGTTTGTCAAGGTTGTGATGTATCGGAAATGTAGAGAATAAATGGAGAAATTCCCACGTGCCATTCTTTTATTTTTGTCATACTCTTAAAATTTTATCTCTTATTTTCATATAGGGTGTGAGAGTCGAAATCATTTCCACTTCAATCTCTCTTAAATTTGTTCTTCCTACTTAGAAGGTAAATCCATTGGTTCTTACATGCTATTCTAAGATCCACAAAAGGGTAGGAGTACAGTCAAAAGACAGACAGGCCCTGGAGACAAACAGCTTTGCGCAAATCCGGGATTCAGACAGTAGTGGTGGTGGGGGTAGTGGGGAGTGACAAGCGCACACGTTCCTAGGTGCGCTGGAAGCTGGAGGGAGGAGGGAGTTAATGCAAAAGGACCGGAATCGGTTGCGGTAGTTCACCGCCCCCGCAATTTCCCCCGAGCTGTCTCCAGTGCGCTCGTCGCGACGTGCGCCCGTTGATTTCTGCATCGGGATATGCCAAGACAGGCGGGACTTCCCGGTCAACATAACGCACGCCCCTCGTCCGAAACACGACAGTTCGGTACCGCCTGACCTGGGGTAGGCATCCTTCATCGAGAGATTCGTTTGATGTTTGCGGTGTGATCCTCTCTGTGTACTTCTCGAGATCCGCCGGAGATCGGTTCTGTGACTTTTGCTGCTGCATCTTTTGAGATTGTAATTAATCTAGAATCGTCATCTTGCAGGGTAAAAGAACCCCAATTTGCCTTAAAAAAAACAAAGAAAACTAAACTCGTGTATTGCTCGACACCTACGGTTCTGTTGGGTACGTGATAGATGGGACCAATTGCGATCTTATGATTCATGCGAGGATTTCCCAAATGGGATAGTGGTCATCTTTGAGCTCCCTCGGGAGATGCTGAAGTAAGAATAAGACCGTTCAAGCGGCTCCACACTTTGGCAGGATACGACTTTGTGAATACTAATTTGCTTGACTTAGCAACGGAATTTTTCGGACTCAATTCTAATCTTGATCAGCGAGGGTGAGTCTAGATGGGGTGTGAAGTAGGCCATGATCGATACTTTTAAGCCCGACAACGATTCGGGCCGGCAACTTCGGACCTAAAGAGCATTACCCAGAATCACCGCGTCCCATAGAACAAACTGGAAACTACATGCGCAACAGGCCTAGACATAAGATAGACATCAAAAGGGAGATGTTACTAAATAGCACGTCACATGCTCTCCCTCAACCCTCCACCAAACCCAAATGCGGGGAACCAAAGAGTAAGAGGAAAAAAATGGGCCGGAGGCCCAATCTGTCAAATGGCCCAACGAATCGAACCGTTTGGGCCATCGACTCTTCCAAGAACCAAGCCCACGCACCTTTACGACGCCGTACCGTCTCATCCTTCTCCATCTCCGTCCCTCTTCTCTTGCTCTATCCACAACGCAGCACCGACTCCGCCAACGAACTGTCGAGCTTTTTCCTTTGACCTCCGCGGAAATGGCGTCTCACACTCTCTCCAAGCTCTCGCCGTCGACGGCGCCTTTCCCGTCGTCGACCGGCGCTCGATCCCCTCGCCGGCCGACGCTCGTGAGCTCGCTTAGATTGCCGAACGCATGGCTCGGCGTGCGCGATTTCTCGCTTCGTTCGACGGGTCTCGCCTCTCGATTGCCGAGGCCGCGCCCGATCATCGCCACCGTCGCCTTCAGCCTACCGACCGCGTGAGTCTAACTCCGCCAATCGCCTCAAAAGCATTGCTTTACTCATTCCCTTTTTGGATTTCTGGTTTAAAGTTTTCTTTTTCTTTTTAATATTTAATTTCGGTTTCTGGTTTAAAAAATGCATTTTTAGGTGACTGAATTGTTGTTTCAGGAGTGTTGTGCTTGATTTTGCAGAAAGCCAGAGAGGGTCTCTTCCGGTGAGAATGTTCCCAGGTGAGTTCAGCTAAAATAATCGATAAAGGTGGTGTTTTGTTATTGTTGTTTCTTGGTTTGTGTTACCCGAAAGTGTCCTCTGAACGAGCTACATTTATCGAATGACAACTGGGAATGGAATTATTACCTTGATTCAGCTTTGGAACATGCCATTTGTGTGTAGTCGATTCTGTCGATGATAAAGGAAGATGAATCTGTTGTGTTCACTGGGTTATTGCTTGTTCCGTGTTCCATGTGGAAATTGAGTCTTTCTCTGTTTTTGTTGCGGTTGGGAGTGGAATTAGATGGTCAAGGAAGGCGATAAAGTCATTCGCTATGGGCGAACTCGAGGCGAGGAAGCTCAAGTATCCGACTACTGGAACTGAGGCACTTCTTATGGGATTGCTTATTGAGGGTAATTCACTTTGTGCATTTCAGAATATCTTTCATATTGCTTCTGGCTGTTGCTTCATTATTCATTGTAGTAGTGTTGGCCTATCTGCTCAGGGATATTCATATTATGTTAGATCACTCTAGCTATGTACTGTTTATATAATGAATTCAACTGGTTGGTGAAGTGATATTTCAGGAAAAGATTTCAGGGTTACTTGAACTTTTGGAGTTTCAACTTCACCAGTTATGTTTATTCCGCAAATCATTGGGGGCATTGTATGCCTATCTTATACCATGCGAGCTCTCTTGATGAGATCCTCATTTTGTTACTGTGAAGACCATATGTTTTTACATGCTTAGCATATAGTCTTGATGAGATTGAAGGAATATCATTAAACTGATCTAGATTGGGCTACTTATAATTTCTCGGCCGTGATGTGCAGGGACTAGCCCTGCTGCTAAGTTTTTGCAGGCAAATGGAATTACACTTTTCAAGGTGCGGGAAGAGTCCATAAAGTTGAATCCAAAGGGCGACATGTATTTTTTCAGCCCTGAGCATCCACCGCTGACCGAAGATTGCCAAAGGGTACTTGATTGGGCTGTCGATCAAAAATTGAAGTCTGGTATGCTTTCCGACAATTTGCTCATTTTCATTTTTTGGGGGCTTGCTGTGCGATGGTGATGTGCTGTAGTTGGAGGTGCACACATTGTCATGGATTATCGGGGAATATGACAATAGGTTGCACTGGTTTGAGATGAGTTACATTTTCTGATATTTGAATTTATTTTTAAAATGGTGGAACAACTCTCTTAAATTAAGTATCTCAGATAGAGAGAATCATTAATATGAAATAGTTGAATGTTAGCTTCTTCCATGTCTGAAATGCAAAGTGTCTGTACTTCATTTTATAATGGCTTTAAGATGGCATAGAGGTTTGCACTTGGAATTAGTATTGGCATAGTGAGTTTATAATTCAATCGTGTGATAATCTAAACATATTTCATTATTTCCGATGCCTGCAAAAGTCAAATTCTGGTTTTTCATGTGGTTCTTGGTTGGAAAGTGCCGCCATTGCTTTAAATATAGTTGGTGGTCCACGCATTTACCTATATTGTTTGTTCCTCTGGCCTGTCCAAGTATAGGCCTAGAACTAATCTTTCTTGGGTTCCTTTGTCGGTGCAGCTGATGGTGGAGAGATTATGACGAGCCATTTGCTTCTTGGTATCTGGTCTGAAGTGGAGTCGCCAGGTTACAAGATACTAGCTGCCCTTGGTTTCGACGACGACAAAGCCAAAGAGTTGAAGTCTCAAATTAGTGAACCAGAATAGACGGCTAATGGGATTTCCTCCCTCCATTCTCTTTTTAATTCTTAGGCGGGTATCTGGGTTTTCTTGAGAGGCCAGGACGCTCAAACTAGTCTCCCCAAATATGTTCAGTCCCAATCCCTCGCACAGGCTGGCACAACCGGATGATTTCTTGACCATTTTTGTTTCTTGATTGTTGTGACTTTGAGATTCTTTGAAAAAATGAGATGGATCTATAATGTTTGTACCAACAAGGTCTTGCAGTCTGAACAACTCTTTTCTTGGGACTTTTGAGTTTATGCTCGTTATGGAGAAAATATTAAGTCGTTTAAAGTAGAACGTTAATACGTGCATTTTTTTTACATTGAACTAATTACAGATTGGCATGCATACTCTGATGGGGATTTAGACTAACAAAATAGAGAATATTCACCCACCTCATTTTTCCTCCTCCATCTACACCGCCTCCTCCATCTAGTTCGGGCTGATCGCTTCCTCCTCCATTGTCACAATCGGTGGATTTGCTGGCGCTGCATCTTAAGTGACTACTGTCGGGTGCCTGACTCTCCTTTCATAGTTGAGGTCAGCATTGATGGGACGTAGTCGCAGATTTGAACTTGACCACCATCGCAGCCATGGACGAGCTGCTGTTGCTGGACCTATGGTTGTAGACCTGGAAGTCCCACCCTGAAGGGAAGTTTCCTTTCCCGTGCTTGGGGAAAACGAAAACAAAGAAAAGCTTCACTATTGGAACTCATGGCTGAACCTATGCCGTGTCCATCTCTGTGGTGGGCCTTTTCATTGTTTATGTTTTTTGCTCGCCCAAGTAGTCATAATTCTTTTTTATGTATGAAAAAAACCGCATGTAGGCATGCCACAGGCAAGGGGCACGCGACGCTCACCGGTGGCACGTCAGCCGCTTGCCCGTTGCACGCATGCTACTCGGCGGTCAAATATCTATATTGATGGACAGATGATATTAATTTCAAAATCTTGGTTGATAGATGACACAACAGGATACCTGTTTTTTTGTCCTCAAACATCCATGTAGTGCGACGACTATGTAACTAAAGTGGCACAAAATGGCTCCCAATTTAACATATTGCTGCCACCGGGAGAGATAACAACATCTTTTACGCCTGGTTCCCAACTAGCATGTAGTGCCTGAAAAGTTCACAGCACAAAGATGTGTGAAGTCTCATCTTATTCATGTCAATCCTAGATCAATATAGTTTTCTTGAAGGAACAATGGACAATGTTACCATAGTCTCTTTCACTAGTTTGAGTCCAAGAAAGCATTATAGCCCTTGTTTATGGGTCCTCTAAGAGTTCATTCACTTCTTTTGCTAACTTCACGTCATTGAAATATTCATTAACACATGCTGCAAACAATATTTTCTCAGTCATAGCGATCAACCACTCTTCTTATAGTTATGACTACAGTATAAATTTCAGTTTTTTATGTTGAAGAGTACGTTTTTGTCACCACATCAGCACATAAGAATAAGAGGTGTTGCATTTACCTTCAACGGATCTTGCCAGGCCTTCTAGTTTGGAAACTGTAGAATTATGGAGATCTTCCCCTAATCAGTTAGGAGATATCATTAGGGTCATGAAAAGGCAGATGGCGCACATGATGGCAATGGTGTAGAGGCGCTCATAGGCTATCTTCAACATGTTTTGAACACCATAGCTCAAGTATGTGATCAAATTAAATGTCAAGAGGAATATCACGATTCTGTAGTCATAGTTCTTCTTTATGTATGGAAAGAACCTCACGTATGTGTGCCACCAACAAGGGGTACGTCTGCCACTCATTGGTAGCACGTCGACCACTCACCAGTTGCACGTATGTTGCTCAATAGTCAACTATCTATATTTGTGGACAATAATGATGATGTTAATTTTGACATCTTGGCTAATGGATGAGACATTGAAAGAATACCTATATTTCTATTCTCAAACATCCATGTAGCGCAATGATTGTAAAACCAAAGTGACGTAGAATGGCTCCCAATTTAACATATTATTGCCATGGGGAGATAAAAAAGCGTACTATCTTTTGGCTGGCTTGTGCAGCTGCTAAGGTGAGCATGTTCAATGTCTGGTTGTCATTTGAACCTAGGAAGAGCCTAGGTTGGGATTTGATTGCAATGTTTAGGTCTTGCAAGGTCTCATGAAGATGATCGGATAATATCTCGAGCGAGCACTAGCGGTGGTGCCTTACATTGTTGGCCAATTCCATCAGGACCTTTTGTACCTCCTTGACAAGTCTAATGCATGGGTCCTTGAAGAGTGCTTGGATTGCAAGCAGGCTCTAAAATCAACAAATAAAAGACTACTTAGATTGGTCCTCCGCCAAATATCCTTAGATTCATGAAAATGTGTGCACTACAATAATCGCAACATACAATTTCCACAAACAGGACCATAGTTTTGAGAAATAACAAGGAATTTGAAGTCGGTTCTATTTTAGGGAATAAGGAACATAGACCTTCGACTCTTTTCTCATGAATGTGACAAATAAAAGACAGATTATAAAGTGGCACACCGGTCGCTCGCCAGTTGCACGAGTGCTGCTCGCTAGTCAACTACCTATATTGGTGGATAATAATGATGACGTTAATTTTGACATCTTGGATAATGGATGAGACATTAAAAGGATAATTGTATTTCTTTCTCAAACATCCATGTAGCGCAATGATTGTGTAATCAAAGTGGCATAGAATTATGGAGATCAACGAATCTTGCCACGCCTTCTAACTTGGATACCGTGGCATTATGGAGATCTTTCCCTAACTAGTTACGAAATATCATTAGAGTCATGAAAAAGTAGATGGCGCACCTGATGGCAATGGTGTAGAGGTGCTCCTAAGCCATCTTCAACATGTTTTGAACACCATAGCTCGAGTATGTGATCAAATTAAATGTCAAGAGGAATATCACAACTCCATAGTCATAGTTCTTCTTTATGTACGGAAAGAACCTCATGTAGGTAGCTGTAGCTCCTATAAATGTTGCAACAAAAGGCACAAAAGTTGTTAGCAGACTCATAATGAGAAAATATGACCATGAATATTTGGAGAGTTTACGAGTGGATAACACAGTTTATTTTACCACTAGCGAGAGTCTGAAATTATCAATCAGAAACATTGTGGCTCCTACGGAAATGGCTCGAAGTACCTCACTAGAATTTGTTGTGACATATTTAATTTGAAATGCCAAGGACCCTGCCAAAAGAGTGCCCGATCCTCTGTTAAGGTCCCTTGCACAATGTTGCACCTGTCAATGAGTAAAATGAAATGATCTCTTCGGCTAAAACAATCTCATTATGAATCCGAAGTAATTGGAAAATAATGGATATCAATCTGTACTGAACTCTAGCACCACGACCACGGTCATCATGGCCCAAATAGAATTTTGGCCGATCCCTTTAAATAACGGCTCCATCAAATCAAATTCAAGAGCGAGAGCAATGTCAAAGATGACCTGACTTTCAAAGAATGGAGGATCCTATCGGGATCTTTCTTACCCACTTTATACATCATCCCCATATTTTCCCTGGAAGCCTCTTTATTTTCTTAGCAAAGTTTTCCAAGAAGCCTCTCCTCATTAGTGTTTTGTACAGCTTTCTCTGAAAACCCTGGTCTGTTGTCACTGCCATATCCTCTTGCCTGCATGAACTAGAGAATATTTTATGGAGTTTGTGATCAATTGAAGATAGAATTATTCTGAGAAAGATGGAGATAATGGGGAAAAATGTGAGAATGGTCCTTATTCTCTCGGGAAGTTTATGTGTGATTCTATTAGGCAATGGTGTTTGAGTAGGGGTGATTGGTTTTCGGTTCGGTCCGGTCCAGTCCGGTCCAATAGGATCGACCACTTAGCCAAATAAAAATTAAAAAATAATAGAAATATTATTATTTTAGCTCCGACGAATCGCGATCTCTGTTGCCAAAATGACGCTACACGGCCATACGAACAATCTGTACTCTTCTTTCATGTTCTAATACAATCAGCGAAGAAGAAGATGAGTGATAGGCCTGTGTGTGTCTATTCCCCTTAGAGTTCTCCATTGAACTGGTGCAAAGAGTGGAGGGAACTCGATAATCGAGATGGAGAAGGCTGGTTCGTCAGGTTCGTGGCCGAAGAAGTGGGTTTATTGCAATTTTTAAAGAAATTTAAGAAATATATTTTAAATAGAAAATTGTTGGTCCGGTCCGGTCCGGTCCGGTCCCCCCGGAACCGGGAACCGGACCGAAAATCACCGGTTCCATTTTTATGGAACCGGGAACCAGACCAAATCGGGCCGGTCCGGATGGTTCTCGGTTTGGGCGTGTGCTCACCCCTATGTTTGAGTAACATCCCTACAAATTTTGATGAAGAAGACTTTGATAGCTGATTTGCTCAGTAATTTCCTTGGAAATTAGATCGCGAGTCATACCATTTAAAAACAACATTGACTGACTGGTGATAATCTACACGTGTTGATTATGAGCAAAGGTTGTGCTAATTCTGGGCAAAGCTCGTGCAAATATCAAGATATTGACGTTGCAGTTGAAGTTCATCTGGAGATGATCATTAGGCAGTATTCATCATTCTGATGTTGGTGTTTCAGCTGCTTATAGCACATTCTCCTCAATGAAGGTAAAAGAACACGATGGAAAGGAAGAAAATTAAGCACTAGAAGCCCTACGCATGTTCATAAAAAGAGCGAATGCCCATGTCAAGCAATGATCATGTCTAAGTTTTTTTTTTTTTTAAGATTGAAGTTATGTGCACTGAATTCAAACACAACAGCAGTCATGACAGCCCAAATGACATTTTGGCCAACCACAGCAATGGAGCCAATGTCAAAGCAAAACCAACTCTTGGATGGTACAAACATTCACTTCAGGCGTGCCTATCCCACACCAATTGCCATGGTTAGCTTAATTGTCAGCATCAACATGACATGATTAGATTAATCTAGGAACATATTCACTAAGGACATAACAAGGGGCACCTGAGTATAAACCTTTATAATAGGATCCACAAACTTTGTTATCTTGCAAAATGTTAGCTATTGGTAAATCTAAAAATAAGGCATATTTAAGATTGTTCAAAATTTTGCCCAATGAAAGCATGACGGTTCCATTGAAATGGGTAAATTATGTTCAAGAATATATTGAGATTAACTGAGGTTGAACAAATACTTCAGTTAGATTTCATGAAGCTTCAATCTCGATTGGTGTTAACTCATTAGTTTTCTTTTGCCCTAAAGGATAGTGAAGTGTAACATTATTCCTCTAGGCACTCTGGGCTAATGAAATAGTTTCCAATATCACCAATCTATAAAAAAGTGATCCCAATTATCTCATGATACCAAGCCAAATCAACCATGGCCATCTCTCTAAACTTATTTTCTATGCCTCTCCTACTTAATGATCATCTATCTATTTTGCTCCATGGGAAGACAAATCATTGCGACAGACATCCTTGTATAGGCGCTTGCAAGTGATAGAGATATGATCATCAGGTCTAAACTCTTTAAAGCATGCAACCAATCCCAATTCCTTGACTTCCTTGATCACTAGTTCGAGCGTGCTCGGCCATCTCAACCAAGAGGGTGGCAAAAGCCACGAAAGGGAGCGCCTTTGAGAACTCCTAGCTTGTGATGGCAATCTTGCTCAGTTGCGACTTCAGGACCTTCCTCTTATTCTCCCTTGATTTCTCTAAAGCCCTTTTGATCCTCAAGCCTAGTAAGGCAGAAGTGTCTGTTTTTACACTAGGCAATGAGACTTTGGAGGCCTTTTGGTTCTTTTCACTAGCCTGTTTAGCTATTAGGGCGAGTATGTTCGATGTTTGGTTATCATTTGAACCTAGGAAGAGCCTAGGTTCTTCTGCAATATTCCCCTTCACCAATGACTTAATATTTGCACGACCATTGCTCGAAATTTGTACAACAATTGCTCGAAATTAGGACATGCAGAATATCACCAATAAGTTTTTTAAAATTCACAAGTGTTAAGTCACATCAGATTTCATGCACTTGGATGAACATTTTTAACAAAAAACTACACTTAAGCAATAGATTGAAAGTTATGGCATATGAGTGAACATTTTTTAGAAGTTATGGTATTTAAGTGGTTGAAAAAAAATTATAGTAGTCAAATGAGTTTCATACGAAAATTATGATGCTCGTAGTGTTTTATTCCCATTTACTTTTGTTGATAGATAAGAACAATATTTCCGATACTACCATTATATGTAAGACAAACGGCTAATTAATAAAAATAAGATTCTGACCTTTCCAAAATATTTCAAGATTTGGCGGACTGTATATAAGTTGGTCTATAAGAGCCCTATTGAGAAGACAATATGCCTAAAAGGTGTTACAAGAAGAAGAAAATAGCACCAAAACCTTAGAGGGCACTCATCCTAAAAAGGAAAATCTCCACTATTCTGTTCCCAATGAGTAGAAATGATTCTCGACGAAATCCGATTTTGTTCTTTCAAGTGTCACAACAACGTCCTCACCTGCTTTATACTCCTTCAACCGAGCTATCCTCCCCAGCTCTTCAGCTTCCTCAAAATAACATGATCAAGCCTAGCCACGGCCTCTACTAGCAAACAAGCAAATGCAGCGAAAGGAAGTGTCTCAGATATCTCGAGGCCAGCTATAACAAGTTCACTCCTCTGTGGCCTTAACACCTTCTGAATGCCATGCACTTATTCAGCAGGTCTTGCGGTTTTTGTTTCACGCGATGGAGAAGAATTGGCTTCAAAGCTTGTCGTAAGAGAGAATCTGGAGTCCTTTCTGTTCATTGAGTCTGAGAGAATCTGTGGCCGGGACTATAGTGCGCTGTTGAGGTCCTGCGAAGCTTTATGGAGATGACGAGAGAATTTCCGGGGAAAAATGGCGGTGATTCCTCATGCCGTTAGCAAGTTCCATAAATACTTCTGATATCTCTCCAGCTAACTGGGGGCACTGGTCCTTGAAGAAAGCACATACAGATGGTGGAGTCTGGCAACATCACATTTACAATTATGAATTTAGAATCAAGGAATAAACATAATCAAATCCAATATTTAGAGAATGTTTCTTTAACGCGGTGCAAATGATCATACGTGTACGACAATTAGGTCTGGAGAGAAAAAGTGGGTTGGGGGATAATTGCATTAATATTCCTAAAACTTGATAACAAAATTCAATTTAGTTTTAAAACTTTAAAAAAATGTAATTAAGTCTTAAAATTTGTCAAATTATTCATATCTAGTCTCTTATTTTATAGCACTTTTTGAAAGTTTTAGGACTTGATTACACTTTTTAAAAATTTTAGTACTTGATTGCACTTTTTGACAAGTATTAGGACTTACGATACACTTATCTCATTAAAAAATTAGATTTTTTTAGTCTTCTCATCCGTCTCAACAAACACATGTCAACTAATTATTTGACATGAATAAAAATCATTAGCCACCTTAACAATTGAGGTGGTGCTTTCAAATCACTTCAAATTTTCTCTTCCTTATGAGGGTAGTCCTTCGTGTTAGGTGATAATAGCCACGGGAGGTTGTTCATTTCAGCAAATGACAAGCAATTTGGTAAGTTTCGCTCTGGCATATGGCGTGTTTTTTATGGTTTGATTTTTCTAATGATGCACGAGGCTGTTACTCGCGAAGCGTGAAGGACAAACTTGAAAAGTTATTTACACCTTCTGTTGCTAATTTCCAGATTATGTTTTCTATATGGAGGAAATTTGGTTAACTCACATATAGTACTATCCACTTTGTCCTGTCCTAAAGTTGAAAATCAACTAAATTTGGTCTGAAAGTTGCTGGTCATGTATGGTTCATGCGCGCCAACATTGAAATTTTGATTTGGGCAAAACATTAATCCAAATCAAGTTCTATAAAATTTTACAACTTCACACATCATAAATTATTAATTTCTTATAATCTTTCAGTTTAACAACTTCAAAATAGGATTTCGTGATTCAAATTTCACTTAATTTTGAATTTGAGCCGTAATTCTAAAAATTATTTTGATTAGATGAATAAAAACTTTAAATTTTTAAGGGATTTTGCGAATCGAAGTGAATTTAGCTTGGTGAAGTGATGCAATGTCTACTTTTTAAGGGCTGAAGTCCACTTTCTGTTTATTTTCGTTTTTTTTTCATTCAACGTTGGCTAAAGATTGACCCACCACGACCGAGACATCTCCGCCGTGGATAGCATCGAAGCAAAAGTTAGCATACCCCTCATTTGTGCTTCGTATAGTGTTTACATTATTTATTTTTTTTGTAACCCAGGGAACCCCAGCATGGCCGGCAGCCGGGGAGTAAACCCTGGGGACGACACGTACGACCACCACGTACGTGCTACCAGGATAAGTCCACTAATGACGTCCCCGGGATTCGAACCCCTCCCCTCATCAGGTGGTTTGTTTACATTCATCTCTTAAGTGGACAAGCATTGCGGTTCGGTTGTTTTTTAATGTAGAAAACATGTAAAAAATTTTCAACGTCAGTGTCCATCGTTTAACACTTGCTCATATATGATCGGGGAACGAGACAGAAATCTGAATGTCCTAGTTCTCCATGACATGACTAATCACTCACCTTTCCCAAGGTGATCACGTAATAATGCAGCGCAAAGTCTGCAAGGCAGATTCGCCACGTTAGCAATCTATCTACTTTTCTTACGCCTATTGTTCTTGAAGCCTGTTTGAAGCTCACATCGCTGCCGAATCTGTCCATAGAAGAAAGCATCGTTATGTATTTATAGCGTCGGATGGTCAAGATGGCAGTCTTGGCCAGAGGTACTTCTGTGTGTCGTTTGGCGCAGGGTATCTGATAGGGAAAAAAGGATCAGAAACTCTATAAAAGAAGAGCATTAGAGAAATGTTTGAGCACCGATTGTTATACACTTCAGCAAGAGATGTGATTGGAACATCTCCGACATAAGTTGAGGGAGGACTCATTAAAGTTGCATCATGCAGCTGGTATTTGTGTCAAAATTTTAAGGTGATAAAATGGAGAACACTCGTAGAAGGATTAGGGGTAATCGATTTCAACGTGGATTAGTTCCTTCTTTAGAATTAGGAATCACCCACGAAGAGCCTGGGAACTGTCCATTAGCTCTTGGACTGACCAGAAAACCAAACTACCAATCCGATCTGGTTCTGGGAGAGTCCATGGAATCGGCCATCACACAGCCTCTATTAATCTTCACCATGTGTGCAATACACCCTCTCGTCGCCTTCCTTCTCCTCCTATGCTCCACCGCTGTCTCAATAACATCACCGAGATCCTTGAGGGCTTCCCTCGGTACTCACTCTTCAACTTCTACCTCATCCCAACTAACGAACATTTAGAAAAAGAAATTCAAAGAGATCGACAACAAAACGATATTTGGAATGAAGAAGGGAAGCGTTTCCACAAACAGGCACTTTCTTTTGTCACAAAAATGCGTCTCGTCCAAGGTTACTGTGTCCCAGTATTAAATGTCTTGGAAATAATTTAGAGGCGCCCTTTTATTTTGAAACAAGTAAGAATATGTTCTTCATTTTTTCTGTCTGAGAGCAATTTTAACAAAATAATGTAATGCAATGTGCAGGGGATCGATGTTTTACAAAGTGGAAAGGTTAAGTTGTGGATTCGGTTGTTACAGCATTCCTAGCACAAAGGGTGTCGGACAAGAATTCCAGGTATGGCTTCCTTAAGATTTCTTTAAAGTCACAAAGAGTGTGATAAAGAATGGTTTTTTGGCGATTTGATAAAGTAAAGCTTGAAAGGAGAACGACTATTTTACAACTCATCTTTCATAGCAATTGCTGTAAAATTTCTGTGTAGAAAGATGCAACAAGATTGTCATTGCATTTGCGCAGAGAGCAGGAAGAAAAAGGCGTGAACAGGCGCCAACTCAAGAGGAATGTGTGAAGATATTGACAAGAAAATGTACTGGTAGAGTGTAAAACCTTATACTCTAGAGGGCCTAGGCCTTTGGTATCTTCGGATTGGGAGGCGGTGAAGCAAGCTGATACTGCATTTTTAGCTAAAATTCCAATCAGCAGAGGCATGCATGATAAACTTGCAGAGAGAATACAGGTATAAAATTTTCAAGGAGAAACTTTAGCCAAAGGATCATGAAGTACAAACTTACATGATAATGTTGAAGATAGCTGATGACGATTCCTTAATGTTGGTAGGGGTTTCTTGATAGGCTGTTTGGAGATCATGGGAGTATCGACCCTGCAAAACTAGTAAAATAAAGATTGAGTTGGAATTTATTTTCCAGTTTTATGCATGTTGGCATCAAGGAGCAGGAGGTTGTGACTTTGATATGAAGTCTTTAATGAATTTACAAGTCACTAATTCTGAAATTGGTTGTTAGGCGATTTCTGCTGACAATAGAAGGGCTGGGATTGAAAGCGTGGAATGCCTGTCTTTTGAGCCTCAAGCAACCTGCCTTCCCAGTAGGAATTCAGCGAGTTATTTCTGTGTCAATGCATCTGATCCTTCTTTCAGAGTTCTCCATTTTATCACCTCAGGAAGGTCGACACAAATATGGCTGGATAGTGGTGTGCCTTGGATGGGTTCCCCTTTGACCTATGCCGGCGACTCCCAATTACATCTCTTGCAAAACTATAAGAACGGTTTCTATAATGCTTTTCTTTTATTGAGATTCCGATCTTTTTCCTCTATAAGATACCCTGCAGTAAACGACATATAAAAGTACCTATGGCCACGGCTCTCCCATAGGACATTGTAAGACATAACTGCGCTTTCTTGTTTGGACAGGTTCGGCAATGCTCTGTGGTCAAAACAAGCTTCAAGAACAATGAGGCTAAAACATGTAGATACATTGTTAACGTGTCGGTTCTGCCTTGCAGATTTGAGCCGCATTATCAGATGATCACCCTAGGAAACGCGAGGGGATTCTCATGTAATGGAGAATGAGGACATTAAGATTTCTGTCTCATTCCCTGATCATATATGAGCAGATGTTGACTGGTGAACCCTGATGCTGAAATTTTTTTGTAGGTTTTCTGCACTAAGAGACAACCGAACTGCAATGCTTGTCGACTTAGAGATGAATGTAAACACTATACGAGCACAAACGAGGTGTATGCTGACTTTTGCTTTGATACTCTCCACACGGCGAGATGTCTCAACTCTGGTGGGACATTATTTAGCCAACTTTTTTGAGCTATTACCTTAAGGAATATATATAATCTAGAGATGTGCAATCCAATCATTGCCTGGTCTTCACTTTGCTTGCTTGTGCAGAAAACCTCACTTACCTCTCTAGGTGGAATACATACGTTTAAACTAGAATAGACTATGGGGGTGTGTTTTGACACAACGGCAGTGCTTGGCCATAGAACTTCAAGTTAAGCATAACCAGTCCAGAGCACTACCAGAATGAGTTATCTCATTGAAAAGTGCTCATCCGTCAGCCAAGTCTGTACGGCAAAGACATGGTGAGACGAGAACTGAAATGAGCCAATTAGACAGTATCTGGACTGAGTTAAATCCAAGACGTCACAAAATCACCTCATCTATAACCATTAAATGATCAAGGGAAAGCCAATCTGTTTAAAATGTTAGTATATGTACATTGGCTCGGTCCAAAGTACCACAATTTCTCAAGGATACCTCCGTGAGGATGATCCCCGTAACCAGAGTCGACATGTTCGCCAACTGATAAGCAAGTAAACTCTGATAACAAACTCCTACTTACATTGTCTGGAACTCTAGGCTCAAGCATTTCCCCTAATGCAATCCAAACTGTACACATCTAATTTATACACATTCTTGCACGTGGAATAATTGTTAGCAAGTTGTGGAAACTAAATTTACACAGCTAAAAATCGCATCACCAGATACAGAAAACATCAACTATGAATGAACAATGACCAGAGGGCACAAACCCAAAACGGTGACCCACTCCACCGGAAATCTTCTAAAAGAGCACAGCTGAAAGTAACCCCTTTCATGTGGAATCTCAATCCTTCCACTTGGATAGTTTAAGCTGATAACCATCTCTCTCTCTCTCTCTCTACTTCAATAAATCAGTCCAATAGTTATGTTAATAATCCATCCTCAATCGCCGCAATTCAACTTTGAAAGTAGAGCTGGATGCTAGCGATCTACGGGCCAGGGTCCTTATATCTTCACGTGAACAGTCCCGCGAGATGCGAACCAGTTCCCATAACGCACCTCCACTAATCATGTCCTTCGCATTTACTTCTGAGAAGATGTTAAACACAATTTACTTCAGATTTAAATTAAGAGGTTATGAATTCTTCAAACTCTGAATTGAGAGGAAGAGAAACTACCATGCTGTGCTAAGTGGCAGAGAGCAAGCTCAATATGACGCCTGATTGCAGTGGCTTCATTCTTAGCATTTTGCACAATCCATGGTAATGCACCATCTTCTATCAGGAGAGACCTTCCAGTCTTCGTGCCTGCACCATCAGAGCGATGTTCATACAAGAAGAGAGGATTGCGGAATGGGGGGTTCTATAGTACCCGGAGGTTGTAAATGCTCATAAACATGTGCATCTTGTTGTTAGTCATAAGCACAGATTAGTTTGCGCGAGACTGAACATTAATACAAGGGTTCACTATCTCAAGTGCAGTACCATGGGACATCACACCTAGCTACAGGTGCTCCAAACTACTTGATCGAGTTAAATCTGACGATCAACTTTGCCTTGATTCATGATGGCATCATCCCATTTTCTCAATGACAAGTCAGATATCAAATGAGACCATGGATGTGATGTATAGCACTGATAAAAGTTTCAGTAAATATCTCTTATAGTTATTAAAAGTATGTACCTTGAGCAGATGCTCTTGACTCGCATTTTGCAAAATTGGCAATTCCACGAGCAACTTGTGCAAGAACATCAGGATGCCCACAATGAACCATCCCCAGTAATGCCTTGATGCCACCTTCACCCCTTAGCATAGTTTGCAACTTGTCTGAATGATGAAAACAAAATGCGTGAAACTCTCTTTGATGCTAGAAGAAGATTCGACAACAAGATTACTTTGCTGGATGATAACAAATGTATCCCTCGCCTTGTCATACTATTGAGGCATTCAAAAGGCATACATGGAGATAAACAATGAATCAAGACAATATATACCCACAAAAACATAACCTAACAATAGAATGTTGCTACCAACCTCCAAGAGGCTAATTATTAGTGATCAAGGAATACTTTTAACATTCAATATACAATTGCTACATGAATGACTTGAGCACGATTCATCCCCACACAAATAGTCCAAAAATACAACCCATCATAATTACACCAAGATATCTATCTTGTGGAGATCTCAGGATCAGGAAAGAAGGGCTTCTGCAATTTTCTAACAGGGGTTTGTGTAAGTGACTCTAGCTTTTTGGAAAAAAGTGTTTAGTTTCAAATATATTCCCAAAACGAATATGTATGCCCTGACATCTTAACATTAACAATCATGTCAATGGAGGACCAGCTCTGCAAATAGTGAAAGAACAACAAATAACAATTCCAACAAGACCAACAAAAATCGGGAATTTTATTTTTACCATTTCCACAAAGGTTAGCAATAGCTCCAGCAACCATTCTAAGAGTTTGAGGATCCCCAGCATTAGCAGCTGTTGTTGACAACAAGCGAATTCCCCCTTGAGCCATTATCAGCTCCTGGTTGGTTTCTAGGTGAACAAACAAAACAGAGAATCTGCTTAAAAGGAAGAAGTCCAAAATAGAATCATAGAAACATTATAATGATTGTTATATATTGTGAACGAGGTGAAAATGAATTTTTACCATTCATTGCCAGATTAGCAATTGCGCCAGCTGCAACTCTATGTATGGTCTCATCATCTGTGCTCCTAAGCAGATTCAGCAAGGATATAAGACCACCAGCTTCCACAATCTTCTGCTGATTAGCCTCTGCAAGTCAACAGTGAAAGTTTTTGCTCAAACATAACAATCAACTTGAAAACACAGGGTACTCACGTTGATAGGATATTTGACAGATTTAAACCGCTAAAATAGATTTCATACTTCTCCAAATCAACATGCAATTGAAACTTCATCCATATATCTAATCAGTTGATGGACACTAGGAAACAACTCAAGCAACAAGGAGAAACAAGGAACACAAAAACCTTCAAATTAGAAAAAAAATTAGAGCTTACAAAAAGTTTTCAAGCCATATTGTAATGAAAGTGTACATTAGAACATACAACACTCAACACAAGTACAAAAGGGTACCTTCCGCAGCTAGATTTGCAACCACCTTGACAGCATGAATTCGGACATCAGTATCATCTGCTTCTAACAAGGACAAGATCTTGTGCAACCCCACTATAAGAAGATTTGATGTTATTGAGAAAAATGAAAAATAAGTCCATGATCCAAAACTATCAAGAGTAAAAGTGGCATATAAAATCACTAATGCTACACTACCTTGTTCAAAGAGTTTGGCTACTGAGGCCTTTTCGCCATTTTCGGAATCACCGAGCTGAGGATTGTCCACTTGGGCTGTGAGACAGTCTAAATCATTGCTATCATTGCCTGATCCAGCTCTGTCTAGTCGTCTCCTTCTCTACAAGATAAATGACATGTACTTATGCATGTGAAATTATTGTTAAGACCCAGCTTCAAGCAGCCAACCAATTTGCCTGAGTGGCAACTTATATCTTACATTTACATTTTCCTCCACATTTTAGGATACCAAACATTGTCTTTTTCTGACCAAAAGCATAAAGGTTAAACAAGTGCATCATAGACGGAGATATCAGCCATTTATATAGCATAACAAACTTTTCACAAGCCATTGAAGCAAGAAGGAATTAATATAGCCATCTCATGCAACGACTAACTAAAATGAGGTCTTCCATAGGTCAACTTCGACAGTGTGACTAGCATACCTCATCGGCATCAAAACTTAGCTGCAACAGCTGACTTTGCAATAATGCAATTTCTCCTTCAAGTTTTTCTTTCTGCCTTGACTCATCTTCGAGCAACTTGCGAAGCTTTAAAATTTCAGAAGTTGCTGAAACCTAGTAGATGGACATTAACACACTATCCAGTCACTTTTAAGATTCAACAGCCCAATTAAAGAATGAAGGAAAAAGAGAGTTGGAAAAAAAAAATGTTTAACAGTCACAAAGAGACCTCCATTAACTTCGATTGATATAATTGCCTCTTATGGTTTGTAAGCTCCTCTTCTGCAGCCTTTTTGAGAATAGTTTCCTTCTCAAGCAGTTTCTTCAGATCAGCAACTTCCTCAAGGGCTGAGATTGAGGAAACCTATGCACAAGACATCTTAAGTTTGAGTTCATATGCACCATTTGTTATTTTTGGGGGGAAACTAGGAGCAGCAATAGTATGTATAGGATATGTTGCAACAGATTAGGGAGGCAATATCTTGAAATTACATAGGCAGCATATGAGCAAAAGCAGATATACATAAAATGGGTCTCTAGCTATGACTATTCACATGCAAAAAGCTATATCCACACCTTAGGTCTTGCATTTCTTATGCTTTCACTTTAAGTGTGGAGAACATAATTGGCATCAAACAATTGCATTTGTACATCACATCTATGATAAATAGCAACAAACTTACAGGAAAATTTTGGTGACATCCAAGCCTACCTATTTATTCTCCCAAGGCATTATAAAGGTACTTGAAAATGCACATAGCAACCAAACTGAGTAAAATGGATTATAGCTCTTACAATATCTGCATATCTTTGAAAGGTAGAATTGAGGATATTTGTAACTAATTCAATCCTTATCACTCCGTCAAACAGAAAAACAAAAACAAGCCTGACATTCATGCTAGGGCTGTGTTTCAAAAAAATTTACTTCTACCTTAGAAAAATGTAGAATTATTTCTTGATCTACTTCCCATTTTCTCTTTTGGAAAATTTTCATGAAATCACGCCCAGTTCTGAAATGCTGAAATCAACTTTTCAGTTGGTTTTTTCTTTTGTTTCTTCAATTATCTGAGGAAATAAGCAGAAAAATGAAAACTATGGGCCGTGATTGTCTATATAAACAGTAGGAAGTTTTTCATTAATTTAAAATCAAAACTAAGGTCCAATTGAAGTCATTTACAAACATTTTTTTACTTAAGCACACTGAAGAAACCGTTTCATGCTTTCATTCTTAACTGTTTCCAAGCAGATCCACAAGAATACTTGTCGACAAGTAAGATATCTCCAGCTTCCAGAGGCACTTTGAGAATCTAATACTTGAACTGCTTCCTACACCTTCAAAAATCCATGCATCTCAGCACTCCATTTGACCGCATGATCCACACTAATCCCTCAAAGATTAATATCTCGCATCCCCATTTCCGGCCCTTAGAGCCTTCACTTGATATTGAGAACTTTTGATTTTGTGTCATAAACTTAATAGCTGAATATCGGTATTAATATTGCCCACTTAGGGGAAGACAAACAAACTGCCAGTTATTCCAGATGAGCTTTCTAGTGAAAGTATAATTGATCAAGCATCTGTAAAAATACTTCCTTTTTTAGTTCATTTTTTCTAAACTATCCACAGCGCTATTTCACAGGGATTGATCGCTTCCTTTAAAAGAAGACACCCAAACGGCTGGTTACTCCAGATGAGCTTCCTATTGGAAGTATAATTCATTGTGCATCTCTCATGATACTTAATTTTCTAGTTCATTTTTCAAAGCTGCCAAGCATTTACAGGGCTAGATCACCGGGATTGATTGCTTCCTTTATGTTATTTGTAAGCACAGAGAAAACAGCTTGCAGAATGCAAATTTGAGTTTGGTTACACAATTATTCTCATTGTAAAGACACAAGGAGCAAACAAAAGCATGGAGACTAAAAAGCCCTATGAGGCTTTCCTCCCTGAACTAAGGATTCACTTTACTCGGCAGCAAGAATAATTTAACAATAAGGAGCAGTAGCAAATTCACGGGATTACATTTCACCCTGACTACATGCTAAGAATGGGGAGGATGATAAGCTAACCTCTCCATTAGAAGAGTAACCATTGTGCGCAACAGTAGCAATATCATTATCATGCTTTTGTTGATCTCCCACCAACTGCTCCTCGATCTTCTTTATTGATTCCATGTACTCTTTCTGATATTTCATTGTTTCCTTCTATAATCGATTAACAGTTAGTTTAGCTAAGCCATTAAAACAAGTATAACGTGTTATAAATTTTGAACTGTCTCTTTAAGAGTGTATACCTCTAGGGCATCTGCATACTTTCTCTCAGTCTCAGCTATTTGCATTTCTGATTCTGCATGTATCCTTTCAATTTCATCATCGAATGCTTTCTGCTGCCTTTCATGTTCAGCAATGAGCTTATCTAACTGTAGCTCTAGCCTTCTAGACAAACTTTTGTAATCAAACTCTTCCTTTAGCTTCAACATGTTCTCCACCTTCATAGCCTAAAAGGGAACAAAAATTTAGCATCCACGCGATCAAAGATCATGAAGAGATTTGCCTGACATTAGTAAGCTTTAACTAAGGCGATCGATATATTGTGCTGCTGCATAATTCATCAACAATCCAAGCATATAAGTCAGAACCCAAAAAACAACAAAGAGGTGGTGTTACATCTAAAGCAAACTGTGATATGTGAAAGTGATGACTGCTGAACATACCCTTTGTCCAAACATTATGGTGCTCATTGTCTCCCCTCGATGACGTGGGGATGGGCCGATAGTAATAACCAAAGAAGTCCTTGCAGTACCTGCAAAAAAGCCAAAATTTCAGGCAACAAATATAGTGGTGTTATTCTTGTCCACTTACAAGCTAATTCATGAAGCCTTCCCTAAATGAAAGGAATAACTTATAATGCGCATGCCTCTTGGTTAAGTAGTACCAAGCTGGGTATATGAGAAAGAGGAAAATGGCATGAAATGCAATATGAGACACAGTAACACGGATTAACTATTTTTTAAGGTTTAAGAAAAAAGCATTCTAATTTCTTTTTCTTTTTTTTTAATCAATATCAGGGATGTCCGCTCATTTACTAGGGACAGAGAAGGTAAAAGAGAGAGAACAGTAGTATCCTGTACAGATAGATACATTATCACCATCACATTAAAGGCCATCATTACTGCAATATAAAGGTAAACAGGCGCTGCAAGGAACACTGGACTGTGAGTCCCTTATTGTGTGCTCAATACAAATATTATACACTTGAGAATGAAAAGGAGATTGAACAAAAGTGAAAACGTGATCTACACTGTACCTCCAAAAGAATCTCGGAGCAATCTAGTAAGCTTTGAATCACGAACTGGAACATGTGCACTATTTTCTGCCAGAGCATTAATGCATTTCCCTAGTGCACTCAGGGAGAGATTAATAGATTTGGCTTCCTCAAGCGTATGACCTTCACTTCCTGCCACATGCAAAATTGATAAATGCACATCAACAGTCAATAAAGGATTTAACTACATAAGCAGCATCCAAACTATAACTAAGAACCTATGGACCTGTTCTAGAAATTCCACTAACAAGGAAATGAAAAATGAGAATTCAAAGTTAAGAATCCTTTTCCTCTAGTCAGTTACTTACCGGTCCAGAAAAATGAGAATCTTAAATATTTATCAAATGACAATTCACCTTTTTATGATCTTTTCTAAGCCATTCTCCCGATGCCATCAAATAATGACAAAACCAAAGTAGATTTGTCCAAAACAAAATTAAATTGTCAATCAATGTGATTAAAGTATAGAAGGCAACTTGACCATATTAACTAAATGGTTACAAACAGTCTATACAGCTAACTAAGCTAGTTCCACAGTGATGCCTTGATCTATCAGATCTTCATGACACTGACACGACTTCATATTCATGAACATAGTAATACAACTTAGTTAGCCCATTTTTGCTCCAAATTCTGATTAAAATATTTTATGTTGGGACAAGGAGATTTTATGTAGTTCTTCAAACCATTAGATGAAGTTGACCTTGTGATTTCTCCCCAATAATGTTGAGTGTAATAATCCATTCTACTAGGAAAATAAACAAATAACTAAATGTAAACATACTACAGTTAGCAAATAATGTAACAAATATGAAGCTGGTATTCAAACAAAGTGTTCGCCTCACAGTCCTCTACATTGTCGTAAGATACAGTGCACTGTACTGAAACAGAAACAGCATACCCATTTATCAAGATCATGGTAAGTACAGGTATTCTTCGTTATGAGGTGCCTAGATGGTGGCATGCAAGGGGTAATGGAGGGTTGGCTTTCTGGGAGAGAGCTTTGAAATTTGATCCTCAAAGAACATTCTGTTCCTATCATCATCAATCCTCCAAAAGTTGACAGACTAAAACTCCTTATTCAAATGGGCAAAAGAACTATGCTTCCCAATTGAATTTTGAGACGGCCAAATAGGAAGCAGAGGCATCTACATGGATACCGTGCCACAAAAGGCAGAAGGGGCAAACAGAGTGCTACCACAGCATAAGAAGAAGATGAACAAAAAATTACTGTTGATACAAATGCTTCTTTAACATACTTCTATCAGTGAGCATATGCACATGTGCATGCTAATATTGATGTGTGGATGCATGTCATACAAACCAGCGAGTGCTAAATTAAAGACAATAGTCACCCTTATCAATACCTGACTTGTCAATGCGCTCTGAGCCAGCGAGATCTACGACAACTAGCTTCCCCTTCCGAATAACAGGAGCTTTAAAAGTTTTAGCCGAATGGGAGTTGCTACCATTTTCCATTGAAAGAGCAGGATCCTTTTCCTTCACATATCTTTTTACATTTACCTGAAGCATATGACAATTTTTGTCACGTACTGTAGCTCATAGGCATACCACTAAGCTCAAGTACCAGCAGCAATCTTAAAGAGATTATTCACCATCAGAATGGCATGACTGCGCGATGATTCAGTATTCAATTTGGTGTTCGCGGCAAAGCGATGGGCTTCTCCTAATCGTAATAGCTCCAGAAAACTTTGTTGATCTCTTACTTCAACCAAGGTAGCTCCTGGTAGCGAAACATCTCCTGTTTTGGGATCTTCTACTATAGAAATGTTATCATTAGAAGGATCAAGGAGGTCTTGTATAGTCTCCATATAGAGCTGAGCAAAATTGTGAAGATAGGAAAAGGTTATATTAACAGTTAAAACTTTCAGTCATATTCTTATAAATTTCCAAAACTGACAAATAGAAGAAAACTTGATAAAGAGGCTTATATTAGTGATAAGATAAGACACAGAGATATTGGGGGCATAAAATCAAGATGTTATTCAAAGGCCCACAACCTGCAGATAGGAGACAGACAAGGAATCAGTCTCCAAAGAGATATCTCCCAATATATCTTCCATAGCACGAACCATGATCCCACGAGCAGCTGTGTCCTCCTCTCCAAGTTTCCCAAGAGTATAGGTTTTGCCAGTTCCAGTCTGACCATATGCCATAACTGTTCCATTATAGCCTTCCAGAACACTCTGCATAAACAATCACAGATGTTCATGTCATTTCAGGGCATGGATCATAGCAAACATAAAAATTAATTCATTAAGAGTTATACAAAGCAGCAGACACATTTCTTTAGAATATTTAAGGGCTAAGAGGTTATGAGCCATAAAGGAAAATAATATATCGATGAAAATGGCATTCTCCCCCAATTGAGGTCTAAAACAGAGAACTCAGCAAAAAACAAAATTATCAGAAGAACTTCAACTTTCTTCACTCAAATATAATTCAATCAGCGATAGCTAACAACAGTACTTCACATTTTCTCAAGCTTTCTAGTTTAGCTGTGTTAAAGATTCAAAGTGGAGTAAAGTGCCGAAAAGTAAAAGTGTATCCAAATTCATGATTTTTTCTACAGGAAGCAAGATTATGTTAGCCGGGACAGGACCTAGACCATAAATGATGGAGTAAACAGGAATCTACTCTTGGGAGGCAAGATATAATTGCATATTTCTCTCAATATTTATATTAACAATAATAGAAAAGGAAGCATATCAAATGCTTAAAATGTCAAAATTTTCTCCACTTTGCTTATATTTACCAAAAGCAAGCTCGTATGAAGGTGAAACTAAGACAACAATCAAAATCTTTCATATGTACACACCTCCACAACAGGCTTTGCCACAACCTCATACACGCGTTTTTGTGATGCGAACTCGGTGAAAACTTCATCAAACTCATAGGTGTCTGTATCCCAGTTATTCTTCCGCAGTTTCAACCTTTTCAGCTGATTATAATAACATAGAGGACTCTAATCAGTGCATCATGAAAAAGAATAAGCCACCTAGATATTATTTTTTATTATTTAGAAGCTATATACATAAACTGTAGCATCAGATACCTCAGGCTGCAATTCCACACAATCAGCAAAATCTGCATCAGCAGCCAATTCCTCAGCATTACGAGGTCGCAACCTTACAGCTACCCGAACTCTTCCAGGAACTACAAACAAGCAAAACCTCATGTCTCATGATATGTATGTATCACTTATATGGATCTTGAAAGTCATTCATAAAGACAACTTTGAATGCCCATTCATGATCTATCTGGTCAAATTAGTCACAACAAAGTTGGAAGATAAGTCTCTTAGAGTTCATTTTCTTTGCCGATAACCTATCAAGAATCACAAGAACAGATTGTTATAATGCAAAGAAAAGGGGCATTCTCAAACAATCAATTTCAAGGGTTCAAATATGAAAAATGATCAGTAATAATGGGCGGCAATTACTCTATACTTCGCTTAGTATGCTGGGGGATATTACTTAACCCCAAATTCCTAGCCGCTTAAATTCATTCAACTCAACCTGATAATTTCACCTGGTAAATTATTCTCAACAGCCTCAGTTCCAGAATGCAATAAATAAGACTTCCACATGAGATATGATTCCCGCTGCAGACTCCACTTTACTAGGCACTTCACTTGATGTTACATAGCAAAAGCAGAACATACAGGCACTTCAGTTCATATCACATATCAAAAGTGGAATACACATTACCATTGCTAGTGCATAAATGGCCATTCTTCTCCAAGCGGCCAATAAGACCAATCAAAGTCATAGGCAAGCAACCGCGAGCAACAGAAAATCAGCTAAAACAGACGACCGACCTAATGCAGCAACATTATACAGAGCAAACCAAAAAAGGGAACATCTGCCAACCAGAATTAACCACCTCAACTCGCGAAAAAACCCAAGCTTTTCCCAGACTACGTCATGCCAGACAGGCATTTCGAATTGCATCAGCTCCTCAATTCATACAAAAGCAAACCAAAATCCCATCTGGGCATTTTCTCTTCCAGAGCCAATCAAACTCTAAGGCAAGCAATCGCAGACAAAAGCATATCGACCAAAAAGGCAAAAGCAAAAGCCCAAGCTAACAGCATCGTCACACTCCACACCAGAAACTGACAATCTCCAGGAAAAAAAAATACAAACTTTCGAAAAACACGCCGAAACTGACCTCCGCCGCTGTCCCTGGCAGCTCCATTCGCGCCTCCCAGGGCCGCGGGGCTACTCTTCCGAAACTGCAGGCTCCTCGACTTAAAAGACGACGACGAGGACGCGGAGGAGGAGGATTTGAAGCTCTGATTGGGAGCTAGGCTCTTGTTCTCCGCCTTGAGAGAGCTCCGGTGAACGCCATTCCTGTAGGTGCTGCTCCCGAAGCCGCCGGCGGCAGCCATAGCTTAGAACCAAAGGAACCCGCAACCAGACGACGACGACGACGACGACGCGACCCTCCTGCTACAACATCAACGACGACAAGAAAGACAAAGAAAGGCGCTCCCTTTGCTCCGTCGGAAGACGAAATGCAGCTGAATTTCGCTTCTTTCTATCTCTTCACAGAGAAATCTAGAGAGAGAGAGAGTGATGGCGTTGCAGCGTTGAAGTTGAAGTCTTTTACAGACGGGGAGGGAGGGAGGGAGGGGGAAGTGCGGGGAGTGAGTGGGAGGCCGGGCTTCAGATCGTGTGAGGCGTGACTGGGACAGCACCGGTAGTTGCAAAAAAGGACACGAATTTTTTCAAAATTTTAGAAGAATCCGAAGATTAAATTAACATTTCAAACGACGCCCGCCGATGCTGTAATACAATATAATATCCAACGTATCTAGGCACGGATTTGGGGTCGTGATATCATGCTAATCATTCTTATATATGCCGATTTATAGGGCAACGGTCCAATCGCCATCGACGCCTGAATCTTGTCCTTAACTGGCATGCTCAAAGGTATTGTGTTCTTGCATCCTTGGATCCTAAAGGAGGAGTCAGGTACTTCCTCTTTTGAAGATGGCTGAGAATTTCTTGTCAACATAACTAATCCTAACCATTTTCACCCTTTTTTTTTTGTAGTACTAATGTGTTGTTTCTACAGAATTCCTCATTGAGGGATTTTTAATCCATGATCACCTAAATAGTTATGGATATAAGAACTTTGAAATATACATGTTGACTTCAATCGAAACAAATTATTCGAAGAATAGATTCTATCAAAATCAACGTACCGATGGAGTCGCAGGATTAATTAAAGTGATTCATTGCACTCTAATCTCAATAGTTTCATCTAACACTGGACGGAACCGTCGTGTTACACGTCTCATCATACGATCCGATTTCTCTTCTTAATCATCCGTCAAGAATTTGTTAAATCGCCTCCCAAGAGATAAGTTTGTTCGAAAGTGGTCCTAAGGTATCATTTCCGCCGGACCCAGCGTGATTGAGATCCTCTTTCTCTCTCACTTCATTTACTGCAGTAAGAGTACAGTGTCTTCACAAGATTCAAAACGCCTCGCAAACGAACACGGCACGGACGAGGCCAGAATAAATGCACGAGTCGATGGGGCAATCGTACGTCCAAACGTCTATGCATATAGATGCATGCATACATCGCGTGTGATCTCCGGTGAAATTCTATGATTTTGATCAGGGGAAATCTATGAAAACTGTCGAATTCTCACCTACTTTGAATTAAAGATGGCTGCAAAAGAGGAAAAAAAAAAGTGACACGAACAGACGAACTTGCTATAGCATTCCGGTGGTTGGAATGTCTCCACCGGGATTCCTCCGAGTTGAATTTTTGGATCGGGATTGAATTTCGATTCACTCAACCTCAGAGGAGTATAAAAGCAAACTCACATGAAAAATGAGTGCGCAAATGGGAAAAGAGGGACCCGAATCTCCAACGACGAAAACCACCCTAAACTTGCAAGACAATTAAGCCTCCTCTCTTGATTGCGATCTAGGAAACAAACTCTCGCATCGATCGAATGCCCATCTCGAGCTCGAGTCAGTCAAGCAGAAGTTTGAAAATAATTAGACCAATTCATCTGAGTTCTTGTTAAAGGTTGTGCGATGATTTAGGGTGCGTTTGGTAATATTTTTATTTTCGAGAATAATTTCTTTTCAGAAATAATTTTTTTCTATTTCTATTCCCTAAAACAATTTCTAAGTAAAATAATACGTTTAGCAATTATATAAATTTTCTATTCTCGAAATGGAAAAAGAATAGAAATATGTTTGGTATGATTCATAAATTTTTTATTTTCTTCTTCTCTTGGGGTTGACAATGAGTGGCGATGACCGGTTAGAAGAGGAGGAAAAAGAAAATAAATAAATACTTATTCTAAAAATTGTTCTTGAAAACAAGAAACTACTTTTTTCTACTTCTTGTTTCCATTCTAAATCTATTTTTTAGAACAATTTTCTATTCCTAATGAATAAAATACTAGCTCACGTTATCAAATGAATTTTTATTTTTTTCTATTCTAAAGAACAAAATAATAAAAAAAAATAGGCAAGTAGCCAAACGAAGCGGATCCTAGTGTAATTTTGACGTGCCTTTCAATGTTATTCAAGTTGGAGTTGGCTTGACAAGTTTTTTGTTGGTTTAAACTTTGGCTTAGCAAATTGGGTAACGTACAAGGCTGGCTAATCCACTTACGCCAGATGATCTTAAGAGGGCAGTTTCCCACTTAAGGGGGTGCAACTATGATTTTAATAAAAGGAGTGTCCTCAAAAAGCTTAAACCCAAGATTTGAAGGAGAAAGATTAACTTTCTGGACATTTGATTAACCGGCCCAAATCCTAAATTAAAATGACTATAATAGGACGAGGAGAATGTCCTATTCCCGCGGAGAATATTCAAACTCAATTCCCAAAAGATGGACTTGAGCATCTTCACCGATGACACTTCCAAAAGTGGCCTGAATTGGGGCCAGAGATCCACTCAATAAGATTTGACAAATTGGGCACCCCATTTCTCTCAACCTCGTGACACTTTGAAAAGATAGCGGTTTTTCCAAGAGCTCTAAAAGCTGAGAGAGCAAAGGAAAAAGCTACAAAGAAAAGAATCTACTAGGGCTAGGGCTTGCTCACATGATGAATACTACCAGTGGATTATCACTTTTATCTTTTATATCTGCAAGATTTATATGGATTTGGAGACATTGCTCTTTGTTTTTCAATGATTGAATGAGCAGATCTTGCTAATTGAATTTGTGCTAGATCTAGGTTATTCCGTGGAATCGAGAGGAAAACGATCAAGATCAAGTAGACCGACCAATCGAGAATTTTAAGTAGATTTCATTTCTCTATAGAGATTGGTGAGGGGAAAAGGGAAATTTGCCATAAGTAAAAAAGATGACATGCATGTGGTTATACTCATTTTTTCCTATATAATATATAAGCTTGCGATAGATGGATAAAAGAGATGCTTCCGCTCATACGATCATATGACTTAACATTACGTAATCAATTGATCAAGTTGGAATGTCGAGAAACAACAAAACTCCATTGCTCTTCACACTTTTTAATATTCGATTCTCAAGTCAAGTCATCACGAAATCTAAATTCTGAGACAATGTAGTATGGGTTCTTATGCAAACCAAAACCAAACCAACCTACCCTCGTGCCCTTACCTAGATCCATTTTTCACTCTTAAAGCTAATCTTTTTTTTTGGGGGGGGGGGATAATTAAAGCTATTCTTCATTGATCGATAAACATTTTTACAATGACCATCAAACAATTAACACTAGATCATACACTAAATTTATCCAATTATGTCCCTCAAAGGATTTGATGTTTTGTTTGTTTTGGACAAGAAGCACCAAAATTCAAAGCATCAACTATGCATAGGTACCATAATTATCCAAGTCTAAGGAGGTTTTGTAGTAGTGGTCCACCAAGGGAGGCCTCATTGCCGGATTGGCAGGCCTTGAGCATAGCCCTTTTGCTCTCTTTTTCGTCTACACTTTTCACTGTGTCTTGACTGAGACGCTTCAAATTGAAAGCTCTTGAGTTTCAAGTCCTGTGACACACTTTTTGGTGGTCCTTGAACACTGCTTTAATGGATTGATGGATAGAGAGGCGAGAGAATTATCACATCGAGATCCTATCGATCGAGGGACATGTCGAGACCAAAAATTGTTTTTTTCAAAACTCAATCTTCATCTTAGAATTTTACCTCTTCGAATTGCATCTAACGAACTAAATTCGCACTAAATTATCATGATAAAACCAATGTTTTCGAAACAAGAGTTTGAGGTTGTAAGAATGAACGAGGATGGAGAACGAGGGTTTTCCATGAGTTTGATTGGACCACTTTTGACTTTGGACATCTTCCCCACACGCTGAGGATGAGGCCCATGTAATTTGAGAGGCCAGGGATTTGATAGCCAGCTTGCGGATTCGTTCGTACCAATCTGCTGCGAAACCTTTTTTCTTTGGCCATGAAATAGCTCATGTGAAACATCATAAAGTGGAAAATGTGCCTCAGAAAAGGAAAGTGGGAGAAGGCATTGTAGATAAAAGAATCTTTCTATTTTTTGTATGACATTTTCACATTTAAGAAGAAAAGGAAAGGAAAGGAAAGGAAAGGAAAGGAAAGATAGGCTACAAAAGCAATTGAACTCATATTGTCATCCCCTCTACTTTTCTTGACAAATCTTAAACTCATTGGTGAAGTGTGACTCAAGAAAAATTTTGGGTGTTCTAAAGTCCTCTCTCTTTTACGATTCAGACTAGATTATTGCACTAAACCACCAAAAGATAGCTTTTCTTTTCCTTTCTTGCTCTAATCCTTCTGTGTGCATTGATAATTGGGATAATGCCAAAATTGGCTCCCAAGCTAAGTTTGACATTCAATTTGATCCTTAAACTTTATTTTTAATTGTTTTGATCATTGACTCTTTGATTTTGACCAACATGTTTCTTTTAGTTGACATGACAATTCAACTCACTTTATAGAACTTACATCTATTACCATGGGCTATCCAAGTGAATAGTCTTCTCAACATAAATTTTTAAAAAATTATGTAAAAAGAAAGGAGAACGGGAGCATAAATATAATGAGAGAGACAGATAGTTGACACGACAGCACTTGATCTAGCGAAAGCGACCAACCCTCGCTGACGGTCATACAAAGGCAAGCGGGCTCTCACCTACTATCAATAAGGGCTCATGGCCCTTGTGTGGCCACCGGCAAGGACGGACCACCCTCATTGAGACCCAAATGGGGTTTGCTGGCAAGGGTCAGCAACCTTTCATATGCTGCTATTATGTTGGTTTGCGAACATGGTCGTACACATCAACGAACGTGAGTTTCATGAGATGGCTTTGATGCCGTGTCAAGTAAAAAGACCACCTTCGTTTAAATCAAACAATGCATAAATCAATTTGATGTTTAAAGTTGAAGAACCGGATTGAATACCGAGTAAGGCTCAAAGGCTAATTCCTACATCGTGCCTTGATAATTGTTAGGATTATTAAAAACCATATAGAAAACCATCATTCAGTTCTATTACAATTAAAAGTTTGATGGTCGCTCAAAAACCAATCTTAGATAGACAACCCACATGCAACCTGCACGAGAAGCTTTCAAGCAAAACTCCACAACGATACAACATAGAATGGAAGCTATATGATAGACATCGCCGGATGCCAAGTACTATTTTTATCCAAGACTTTGCTAATTCAGGCTTTTAACTGAAACGCATCAACCCGAATATAGTAGTAGCTGCTCTCTAACTATAGGCAATTATTTTCACAAAGTGAATCAGAGATCTCAGTTGTAATTTTCATTGCCCACCCTAATTTAGAATTTTCTGTCCATTGGTAATGAGCACTGTAATGGGCCTAGCAAATGCACATTCTTTTGGGCTTGAGTAGCTTGACCTATAAACTCTGTATCCATGTAGGTTCAATGTTGGTACACACCTGCAATGGGCCTAACCAAGATTTGTACGAGCATTGAGCAGGCAACTTGCTCAACAAATGCCTGGCTCGTTGCTAACTGATATTGAGAAACCACCAAGGTAGAGAGGTGTCAAGGTCCATGATTTGATTCCTAAACTACCCAATCCCCTTGTGGATGAGGTCACAACAAATGCAATAGTTCCTCCTGAGATTCCCATAATTTTCCTGCTAACCGCCTGTCTTTGATGGGACTGAGATTCATCGGCTCTGTCTTTCGAGGAAAGAAATGTCTAACAAAGGTTTCGAATCATCCCTAGCTCACAGACATGGAATCTGAGCATTCCTGGTAATTTGTTAAGCTTCCGAAGACTGAATCGACTTTTGAGTCAACAACTATTCAGTTTCAATGAATAGGATGAAGGTATTGTTGGCGGGAACGGTTGTGAATCTTTTGAACCATACGATTTCCAAACATCCAAAATGTAGTTCAGCTAATGGAGTCTGGGCTCTTCACTCACGATCTCAGATAGCTTCTGTTTTTCAGCTTAATGAAACGAAAAATGGATAAGATGATGCGCCAAGAAGATGGCCCATAAGAAGCAAAGAGAAAAGAGAAGTACACAATGCAAAAGAGTATCACAAGTAGCGAGGTGAAATGGGAAGATGACCCTAAGTAGCATTCGTTTCCAAGACATACTTTTCAGTTAGATTTATGAGGTTGAGTACCGTAACTCGTCAAACCTTATTGTCCTTTTCTCCTCACCTTTTCAAGCGCCTTCGCAGAAGAGGCAGATGCGGTTTTAGCAGTTTGATGCCGTCAAGACATACTCTTTGCTTCTTGTTTGATATCAGCGGTCCTTGGTATTTCGAGAAGAACAATGAAGTTGACATTATTGTATCGGTCGCAAGCGAGGATAGGAAGAGAAAGAACTCTTTCATTAGTCGTGATCAGCAAAGCAATGGAAAGCAACCCATCCACACGAGGATTCTAACTTCGAAAAGAAGGTTGATGTGCATAATTTCATGTTAACTAATTGATTTCTCAGTCAATCACAGCAATCTAAATCGCCAGATCGGTGCAGATGGGGACTAATCGATCTGACAACTAACATCAAAGGTGAATACTCAAAACAATAGACGGGTGCCGGTCACCATGCGGCAGGCCCATCATTGATTATGCACGAGATTTAATCGATACAAATTCGGGGATTGATCACGACAGTTAACTATAGCCGATGACAGTTAACTATAGCCGATGACACTTGATCACGTGAGCTCTCAATGGATAATCCGACTAGGCCGATACTCAGGAGCCACCATGTGTCCACATTTTCGCCATATGCATGAGTGTAGGTATAGCACTGTTTTCAGCAGATACAATTATGCGTGAGTTGAAACTACCAAGACCCTATTTCGACTTATCAACATCACCATGATGCAGTGGAAAATCCAATGTAGCTTGGACCTGGATGATGATGATGAAGAAGCTGATAATGAACGAGCAACGAGTCCGAGCAATCGATTGCCCCGGCACTTATAGTGGGAGGATTAGATACGTAAATGAGGAAAATGGTCGATGTGGATCAATCACAAAGGGCTAGCCTCTGGGGGATCATTGCGTAGGCACCCATCTAATTGGTGCATGCGAGAGAGCTTCGTCGTCAACCAGTACATCATGTGGTGTGGACAGTGCAATTTAGGGCACTCGAGGACAACGAAGAGTGCAGCAACGAATGGAGGGCAACAGGAGGAGGGGTAGGCTTCATTTCCTGGTTGACTAAAGATGATCCTCAACCTCCCCTGGCATATCTTGTAGAGAAGCAGTGAGGAGAAAGTAGTAAAAGAAGAAATAAGTGAGGCATTGAGTGGTATGGGTACTCTTTGGAGTGGCTCCTCCTTGCGCCCCCCTCGTTCAAGCGTAGAATGATTAGTAATCTGTCGATTGCATGTCTTATTCTACCGCCTCCTGCGCCCGTTGTGGATGAGGTTGAGAACAGTGGTTGGTGTACTTAGTACAAACCCGTTAGCGTAGGTTAGCTTTGCCTATGATTTGATACGAACAATCGCTTGAAACCAAATTTTCCAAGAGCTGTGCAAGTAATAAGATTCATCCCCTGGATTGTTTAAGCTTTTAACGCGAAAGTTCTTTTTCTAAACGTTAAATTCTACTCGAGAAATGATGCATGCCTCGCGGAAACTCGCGCAAGATTCCAAGTGCTTTGTGTTTTTGCCCCTCCTCATCATTCAAAAAAGGCTCCAAGAGGAGTTCACACGGTACAAGACCCTCGAGGACAACGTGTGATCTGCAATAATAAAACAGCATGGGATCCCTGTTCACATCTCAAATCATGCAAATACCACCATCATTTGCCATCAAAGGCAGAGGAAAATAGAGTGGCCATTGTGGATCCAGCCTTCGATATGGAATTTGACTCTTATGAGATTTGCCAGTTCAAATTCAGTATCATGATAGAGGGAAAAAAAAAAAGGGGGAAAAGAAAAAGGAGCACAAGCAGGCAAAGGCGAGGCGAGGAGCGCAAAGATGCCAATGGGCCACCAAGCTCTAAGCAGAGAGGAAACAACCTAGACCTATTGATGGCATGGCAAAACCCACTCTGACATGCACATCTCCCTTTATCAACCTGAACCTTGAACTGTTGCAATCGCCATCCGCCACCTATGCTATGCATGTATAGTAATAATTTCATGTTGACAACAACCGATCGAGGATATACATCAGCCATCATCTCTCTCTCTCAAGCGCGCGGGAGCGCATCTGTGCGCACACGTTTATTGTATGAATTTCCAAACCCCATTAACTATTTTCATATGCGTGATTCCCTTGCCCAGATACAACTGCCGACGTTACTAGACCTTTGGAGCTAAAAACAGTTCCAGAAGCATCTTTTGGCAGCTGCAATGATAGTTGACAGTTACCGCAACGCAGTCATGCAGTAAATTTTCTTCACCCGCATGCATACTCATAGCAACAAATTTCGGCAGTTTTCGTGATAATGCCAGAGCAAGACCAAATTAGATAGAGTACACCCCAACAAACTAATTTAAGGGTCAAACATAATCCTCCAGCAGATGACAGATGTTCCCAAATTGCTCCCCAATGATGAATGGATGTTAAAGGCTGCAGATGATGGCTCGACCTAACTTCACACAAACCTCATGAAAATTGCTGGTAACTCCTGAAACGGGGTTTCCTCACCATTAAAAATAATAAAAATAAAGAAAAATTTAAAGAGAGACGTGGTAGTACAGGTAGCCCCAACAACATGGATAGAAGAACCTCGGTACACTTGGTGAGAGCACCGACAACAATGTTTTCTATGTACCCTTTTCAGTATGCCAGAGAGTAGTACCAACCTGTGGGTCGGGACACTGCAACATGGAGATGGACACTGGCAATCCAATTGGTGAGACAACAGGCGCAGGCTCGTGAAATTGCAAGTATGCATCAAGAGCTTCTTCACAGCGAATATCACCAGACAGCTTTTCACTGTCACAGTCTAATGACAGTCTCTTGCGGAGGTTATTTTAGTGATGTCACAGCCATTCTGTGAACTTGCTTGTTTTCCTTCGTTTCTTTTTCTATTTTCTATATCACGCCCAACAGCACTAATAGGGTGAAGATCTGCATAAGGTCACCTGTAATTAGGTGATGAATCCTCAGTGAACTACATTAAACACGCGCAAAGATAGTGGTAGAGATAAACTGACCAACAACTTCAACTACTAAGCCTTACAGTGCTAGAGATGCATTGACTGCTTTAAAAATGAACTTATAAAAGATATGGCAACTCATTTGTCGTCTTGAATATCATTGCTTGTCTAAAATCCCACTTAGAATTCATTGCATCAGAATGTAAACCAGCCTTTGTACCTTTTAACATTGCTCTCTCGGTCATTCTCCCAAAACAACAGCTGTACTTTTTAACCGGAACATGTCATTTGGAGAAAAATCCAAGGAGAAAAACAGCTACAAAGACTCTTTCTTCCCTTAAGAGGAGAAGAATATGTAAGGTTGCCTTTCTCTTCTGCCATCATTGCTCAAGAAAGAAAATGTTGAGCAGCCAAGGCCGGACCCTCTGCTCTCTCTCTCTCTCTCTCTCTCTCTCTCTCTCTCTCACACACACACACACACACACACACACACACACACACACACACACACAGATAGCCTGCCACGTCAGCACACGAGCCCCCTTTTTATAAGAGCTTGTATTCCAAGGTCGATTCCGTTCAGCATACCATCTCAATTCATTCAAAAAAACATCATCTACTCTGGAACATATCTAGTGAAAAAATGTGTTCTAACAATGAAGCGATGATGCCTTCTCATTCCCTCCACTTTCTTGACAAAAGGCGACGACCAAGAAGATCAAGAATCCAAGTTCACTGGTTTGCAAGGTGTGCTTCAAGTTTAATTATGTCATTTCTTCCTCTTTCATTTTCTCACAATAGTGTTATATCTTCATCTTGAACCAAAACTATTTGTGATTTTTTATTAGTCCAGCACTCAAATCTCCCTCTACCGGTTATCACGGATACTTATTTATTTAAGCCCTTTCATCAGGAGGAAAGGCGAGCAAAACACGGAGAAGGACATGGAACTACAGAACTGGAAGCTGTACTTTGAGAACCGTACCATCATTGAAGAGAATGAGAAGTTGAGGAAGAAAGCAAATCTTCTCCATCAGGAGAACTTGGCCTTAATGTTGGAATTCCAGAAGAAGCCCTCATCCATGTTGCAACCCACCAGTTGATTTCACATGTGCAATTGAGGACTGATATTGAAGGATGCACCTTATTATGATAATTAAGCAAGGTAGAGGCTGATAAAAATGAAAGAGCGTGCTATGAAGCGAGTGCAAGTTAGTGTACCTGTTAAGGTAGATATGTTAACCAGTCATTGCCATTTGTATGAACCCATCCCCTCATGCTGGATGCTGCCTTCTGAACTTAAAACCTAATCTTAGAGATGGACTTTCACCATAGTCAGAAACTATGTAGCTTGATATGCAGGCAACTGAGTTAATTGCAGTTTTAATCTGGGGTAATCATGATATCGTTTGGTCTTATTTTCTAATTCATAGATGAGATGTTTCCATAGAGAAGATATTAAGAATGATCAAGAATTGTTAGTATCTCCTAAATTCACAGACTCAAATCAATTTAATCAACTGAATAATCAACCTCAGGAAAGATCAGAATATAATATTATTCAGCAACTACATCAGTGACCATATATTAATTTTTACTATCTTTGTCTATTTTCTGCTTCTCTATTCATGGCTCTGTCAGAAGGTAGGCAATCATGAGAATGTAAGCTCTTGACGAGCAATATGAATGGATAAAACACTCGAGAAGGAATTTCAATGTGCTAATATGACGAACAATGCTTCAAAACCTTATAAAAAGAGAGTACAAGCGTACAAGACCAATTGCTATGTAGGTAGATTCCTGATTCTAATGGTGCTTGACATTATCTGATAAAACGGAAGCTGCTAGTGAAAATATATTAGAAGAAACTCAAAGACCAGTTGTTCCTACTTTGAGACCAGCTAAAGATAATGTGGATTTCTGGAAGCAAATTTTCTGAAAAAGATTTTGGCTCAGAAATGTTGGTTCTAACCTTGTCATGCAAGTGATTTTTGCTGTCGGAGATTTTTTCCATTAGTCACCTCAGTACAAGATTCATAGTTTTCCCTATCGTATCTGGAAAGATTTTCCTACTTTAAAGCACGTGAGGTCATAAGAGCACCCAAAAGCCTTATATTACTAGGGTCATGTAATAATTGATAAACATATTCAGTCGTCCTCCCCACCAAAGCCTTATCTGGCCAGAGATTATGCACATACAGCAAGAGCGCACCAGGTGGCTTGTGGACGGGCCTTAGTGAAACAAATAGATGTTGATTACCTATCTCATTTAAAATAATCGCAAACCCATGCATCAAACAATAGGTAGGATGGGAAAAAAAAATCACATCAGAAATTTTCAGCAGTAGGAGTATACATTTTGTGATTTACTTCAGCCACTTTGATATGAGCACATACCTGCAGTAAGCCAACACAATGCTATATTGCAGGAACATAATATTCTCATCTCTCCACCATCCTCAAATCTAGTGTGACAAATTTTTATAGCACTGCATTTATGAGGAACAAGACATATGGGAGACGCGGTTGATTTCTCGCAGGTGAGGTCTCCGAACACATTTGACTAGGATGTATGAAAGCATTACAGCATTAGCCAGATTATGGTTTATCAAGCAAGGTAATCACATGAGACAATGAAGAAGAAATTAGTCAACTTGGATTCATCAGCAAGGTAAAAGAAAAACATATTTCCAGATTTACATAGATGTCATGTTACAAGCTGAACCTGATCGCACCTTTTGGGAAATGGATTTTTCTTCGAAAAGAAATTGGTAAGTCCACAAATGAGGCAACCAGATGATAGATCCAGACTCCAGAGATGCATTTGAAAGAAGCCTAATGGAAAGCTACCAATCAATTGATCTATACAAACTTATCAGAGACTATGAATTAATTTCACTGTTATGAATATGTACGAATACATCATACAAATCAACTCAAGGAAATCTCAAAGGCTCCTGCTTTTCCAGCATCTCTTGAATGATGATTAATTCTATATCAATGTAATCCGTCAAGGACCATGAAACTCAACCTTCACCAGTGAGATGGCTCCTAGCATCATGAAAAACTCGTGGTAATTCCTGCCAAAGAAGGGCCGTCATACATTCTGCACGTCATCATATCTATCCTTTATAGAAGATTTAAGATGTTCAATAAGAGTTCAAAGTTAGAGAATCTAATTACTTATCAGGAAAAAGGTTAGAAATCTACTTAGCAGGAATGGACCCCCCCAAAAAGGTCTTATCCAGTAGAGTATGTGATGAAATAATACGGAATATAAGCAGTAGACCACATTAGGCACATAGAATGTCAAGGTACCTTGAAAGCTTCACAATTTTCCACGGCGTTCCTCTGATGCTCTGTATATGCGGAATGCTGCAAAACACATTGTTGCATTTCCTATCACAGTCAGCGCTGCTTGAAGAGCCACCAATACCTATAGAAAATAGAGACAACTTATACTCAGTAACAACATCAATGTTTAGACAGCTCTCGTTCAACATAAAAACCAAGATAATACCTCCAGGGATTCGGAGTTATAAAAGAAATGCCATGTGCATGCACAAAATGCTCCGCCAAGCAACGGGACCTAAATCAACTCAGCAAAAGATATTATGATTACATGGTAAAGATAGACGAAATAAGAAACCAGATTATTGCAGAAGTAAGACATTTTGCACAAGAGGAGATGGTATTGCATAGCCAGTACCCGAGCAAGTTGGTCGACTGCTAAGTAGACTATTCAAGAATCTCAACTTCAATCAAAGAACAAAATGACGTAGATATACTAAAGAATGTTCATTGACAAATACCATTAAGAAGTACGATGATGATATGGTACAGATAAATAGATTAGAAGCTGAAAATGGAAAAAGAAAAAGAAGATAATGAGTGGAAAAGTAAATCAGATTTTGGTAGCTACAAACAATAAGCTTAATGGAAATGAAATAAAAGCAAGTTCCTTGACATAGACAAAATATTTCACACCTTTCTTGTATTGTGTTCATAGCCCTGAGACAAAATCTGTATAGCATATGGTTGCTAAAAGATGGACCACACCCCATTACACTTTTAGTGACCAGTTGAACTTGGCTAATGAAAATTCATCTAGGTTCATATCAACAGGAGGTTTTTCAGTAGATAAACCGTGAAAGACAGTCCAGCACCAGGTATCAAAGTCACTCACCATACCCCATGAAAGACCTTTCCAGGACTCGTATCCAGACACTTCTCCATATTGCCACACCAATGCCATAGCTGTGATCCTAGAGACAGATTGAATGAAACATCAGTTAAAAGGTACAAATACTTAATGACAGTATCAGCAATTCTATTAACTGTGACACGAAAGCAACTATTTCGAATGACAGGATTGTAACAATAAGAGCAATGCAACAAATTCGTCCACATAAACAGTCTGCATTCAGTTCAGCTAAGTTGCATCCTCTTCATATCTCCTATAAATACTAAGGATTAACAGCAATGATGACAGAGCATTCAATTCCCAGAGTAGGCTAACAAGACAATTTAGAATAATTATAAGAACATCGTGTCTTGAAATCACGGACTTTCAAAATTCTCTTCTTTTGCTTCGCCTACGGACGAGCAGGAACTATGTCGTAATTACACAGTGCACGATCAATAACGATTTCAACATTCTCTACAATCATGCCAAGTCGCTGCCTCTGAAAGCCCAAACCTTAGGCCGAGCCAGCCTCCATCCATGGCATTTGCTTCCAAGTTCGAATGCCTGCCGAGAGCTCGCCATGCCAATTTCAAAAGCCAGAAGCCAGAAATCTGACCAACAAAGCCTACTCGAGCAGCTCCGAACTCGGCACAAACGCACGAACTCTCTCTACACTCGATCGGAGAAAATCGATACGGTACAATCCGATGCACGCACCATTCGGCGACGCTGGAGACGTGCACGGCCCAAGTAGGCAAGGACAACGCGTTGGCGGGCTCGGCGAGCTGGATGGAAGGACCGACGAGGGAGGCAGAATCGGTGGCCGACGCAGGGCTCGCCAGCGTCAGGGCCAAGCAGCAGCAGCAGCTGGCGGCGGCTCCGAGCAGGCTCCTCGCCGCCGCCGGCGAGCGTCGCGCCGTGGCCCGGGGAGAGCGCGGCGAGGGGGCGGCGCCGGCGAGGAGGCGAGGAGGCGAGGAATGCGGAGCAGGGAGGGACGAGAGGGCGGGACGAGAGAGCGGCGGGGGTGGAGGCGCGAGGCTGAGAGAGGGGAGGCAGGCGAGAGCCATCGTCGCTCCGGGAAGACGAAGAAGAGTGCGGGGAAGTTCTCTGGTTCTGCTACTTTGGGAACTGTACAGATTTTTATTTTATTTTTCCTTAATGAGTTAGAGAACTTCTCAATTGACAACAAAATTTTAAAGAAATTAAATTAAATTAAATTCTAGAACTTATCACGCTCTGGTAATTAAATATTTTTATAAACTCCCTTCAATTTAATTAATGTGATTTTTTATTTATTTTCTCTATTATGATGATATGAGTAAAGCAATTGTTTTGAACCAAATTTAATTTTTTTAATACAAATTTTATTTGAGTGATACTAAAAAATAAGCAAACTTTAAAAAAAATACAAAAATAAGAAAAGAAAATCGCATGCAACGACTTGCAACGACTTGAAGCTCTTGTCGTCGTCACGCCGCCCCACACTCAACGAAAACGCCGAAGATGGTTAGGCAGGCCCTCGCCTGAGGTGAGTGGAGGGTCCTAACTTTTCTTCTTTTGTTTTTTCTATTTTTTTAAGTTTGCTTATTTTAAATATAATTTAATTTAATTTATATTAAAAATCATATTTACACCAAAACGACATGATTTTACATTATATTCATGTTTACGTCACATTAGTCAAGTTAAATGAAGTTAACAAAAGAACTTAGTGCACAAATTTGACAAATTTTAAAATTTTTAATTACACTTTCTGAAAATTTTATAACTTAATTATATTATTGTAATAGGCTTTAAAGCTTCTAGTGTGCTTATCTATTTTTTTTGTTTGGGGGCAATCACTAAGGGTGGGGCCTCATGCTTCTAAGCTTGCTGAAGTATTACGTGTAAATATTTCTACATCATAACAATAAATCAAATATTTTGAAATTGAAAACTAACAAATACATGCACCTCAAATTTAGATAAAATAAAAAAAATAAAAGTCAATCCACTGGCACCATTAACGGATCAAATTTCAAAAAAATTTCTATGAATGATTTATTTTGCAATTATAGCTAATATTGTTGCTCTCCTTCACTTGGTTGGCAAAACTTTTTTCCTAATAAGTTAATGTGCTTACTCCTCTTACTCAATTAGAACCTAGGCAAGTATTTAAAAGACCTATAGAGAATTAGAGGGGAGAACCCTCCAGGGGAGGGTGACCCTTTATGCCCCTATTACAAAATGATGGGGTTAATCCTTATGATAAGGATGAATCAGCTAATTGTCGCTAGCTTCTATTTGAAGTGTCTCTCAATGTAAAATTGAGGAGATAGAGGCAGCTCCCACCCTCGATAAATATAATGGCTAGATTTGACAACACACAAGTTTTGGATCTGAGCAAATCCTTAAAATGGAAGATCCGCCCTGGGATGAGAGACTCTATTTGCCCTCCACATTCCATCTCAATCGGGAAGAAAAATATTAATTAGGAATTAGGGGACTCTTCAATGATAAAAGTAGATACCGCGTCAAAATTTCGATTTTAACTACTGCCGGGTAGAGATGGTTTAATAGCCACCCACGCTTGAGGTGAAAAGGGAAGGGCGAAATGCCCTCTACTTGAAGGGGTGCCTTATGGCAAATCTCTTGACCGATTGTCTATCCAAACACCCCTAGTTAGGAGAATTGCCATAACTAACATTCTTGCTCTCCTTTACTTCGTCGGCAAAACTTTTTTCCTAATAAGTTAATGTGTGTATTCATCTTACTCAATTAAAATTAAAAGACCTATCAATAAACACAAAGAGACTTGATATTACAAAAGAACATAAATTTCGATATAATTTCCATACAACAATTAAACGTCACTCATTTGTTATGATCCTAATCGCAGCATATGAGACTTGGATCCAACAGCGGTAGGAGAGGATCTCCACGTGTGATTTACATGCCCTCAGGCTCCCTACCTAGCTTTTGGGAACTGGTTCTTCTAAAAGTCCATATCATTTGGTACCCATGCCATTCACCATCTCTCTTAGTTGCAATCAAGTGGAGCATTTTTCACTGAATTCTCAAATCATTTTTTATTGACTAATGTGCCTGTCGAAGTACTATTTTTTATTGAGTTCGTCAATTTGCGTCGTAACATTTTTTATTGAATCAACCCAACCCATTATTTTGACGGCCTACCTCAAAATAACCTACTTATATTATTATCGATACTTTCTTTTAAAGGATAATGACACAAACGGTCTCTAACTTTTAACCCAATGTACAGTTTGATTCTTAAATTTTTAATTTGTTCAATGTGGTCCATAAACTTTAGCCCAATATATAATGTAATCATTAAATTTTTAATTTGTTCAATATAGTCTATAAACTTTTAATACATACTATATTGTTTGATAATATTCAATTTTGTCATTCCATTAATTTAAGAAAATGAACTATATTGAACATTTTCATATAATTCAAGAGTTATATTAAACATGAACTAAAAGTGTAGGGACTATATTGACTAAATTAAAAATTCATAGATCACATTGTGCATTAGGCTAAAGTTTATAGATCACATTGAGCAAATTAAAAGTTTAGAAATCAAATTACATATCTAACCAAAGTTTATGCATTGTTTGTATCATTTTTCGATTTCGCTTCTCCTAATTCTCCAATACAGAGAAGCATAAACACTAGTAAGCCAAAGACAAAACTAAAGTCTTTGGATATGAACATAAAAAGTATTATAATTATTTACGACACTCACTTAATTGCCATGCTATCTTTTTTTACACACTTAAATATTTATTTTAGTAATTCATTTTACTTGACTCTTTAAGTTATATTTTACATCCGACGTGACTTTATAAATAAAATTGAAATCTAATGTGGAAAATCTTTCATCTGACGTGGCAAGAGCAAACACGATGAAAACGTTTATTGAAAAGACTATCTCTCTCACTCCTTCCCCTCTAAAAATGTGGACTCCATAAGAAAAGATACACAAGATCTCTCTCTCTCTCTCTCTCTATCTCTCTCTCTGCTGTTCATTCTCGCTCTGTCTTCTCTTGCTTTGGCTTGGATAACGACGACAACGCTGCTCCTCCTCTGCCGTCCGTTGTCGTTCTCTCTTCTGTGTCCCCGAACTTGCTTCGAGAGCTCAAGATTGGCGATGGGACACTTTAAAGAGAGTACGTGAGAGATCACCTTTCGATTTTGAAAGAATTTTACCCTAGTCTTAGTGTTAGGGTTCTTTACCAACTTTTTCAACTTCGACAAAATATTACCCCTAAGACCCGAGCTGATCTTTAACAGGCTTAAGGAGGCAACAAGTGGAAAATCTGCTCTAGAGTGGGAGACTTCACTCGCCCTCCAAATTCCCTCCCAATAGAGAAGAAAAAAATCGTTTGGAAATTAGAAGACCTTTCATTGATAAAAGTAGATATCATGTCACGATTCTAGTTCTAGCTACCGTCGAGTAAAGATAATATAATAAACACCCAAGTTTGGGGTGAAAAGGAGAGGGTCAAATGCCCTCTGCACTCAATTTCTTTAAATTAGGCTAAGGTTTTTCAATTACATCTCTAAACTACCTTGTATAACTTCTCACAAACTTCTTCCTACCGGCAAATCACATTAAATGTCTTATAATAAATTAACGTCACGTCGAATTTCCCAGCGAAACAAATCATCCAATGAACTCAAGTGAATGACTTTAAAGAAATGTTGCACTGAAGCAAGTGAACAAAATAAGTTAAAACACTCAAGTGAGCATCATATTAAAATTACGGTACTTGGAGTGCTTAGAGCCCCAAATTCTCTTAAGAACTTTATTGACCAAATTCCAACATATCTAGTAAGCATCCAAGGCATAGGCAAACAATCCTACAACTGCCAATCGGCAATATATCGGTATCGAAGTTGGAAGAGAATATATAAATCCTATTCCACATAAATAAGGATTGACAGCCATCTGTACGTCATCCAAATCTGCAAATTGGAGGATTAAAGTCGAAATTATGGTGAGCATTTCCTGGGAAGATCTGCTTCACTGGCCGTTTGCCCTTCTCCGTGCCCAAAGCATGACGAGGGAGAAGCCCATCAAAGACATCATCACAGTCTGCACATCATAGGAGAAAAAGGAAAGGCCATTCCTCAATTATCTGCACGAATCATCGGAAATGCAGGCTGCAGGAATTCTTCGATTAAAGAGGGATGCGACAAAAGCATGACTTTAATTGGCTACAGAATTATTCCTCGGATAGTCACATTCAGTACGATAATATAAAAGAAAACCTCTTATGAAAAGGAATCAACAAAGAAAAAAAATTCTAGAATGCTCCACAAGCTAACTTGACCTCCCCTGTTTTCGGGGTGTTTAGCTGTCAGCGTTCAAAAAAAATAAGGAGATCTCGAGCATATAGTTTGAACACACAAATTACTAGAGGATATGTTCACTTACAGAGATAGCTGGAGGCACAGCCACAAGTGGATCTTGAAAGAATCTGTTTGCTAGAGCGAGCGCAAGAAGGCTGCTCTGCATTCCTGCAAACGATAATTGCTATTTAGTGGGTGAAAAAAATACTCTGTTCTTACTTCGAATGGATAAAGGAGGTACCTGTTTCAAAGGATAGTGTTCTTTGCAATGCTTTTACATCAGGAGCCCTCTGGAAGATGAAACCAGGAAGGAAGTATCCAATGACGAATGCAGACAGGTGAAATGCAATTATGAGTAACAAGATCGTCAAACCAAATGAAGACATGATGGAATCAACGTTTATCGCAAGAGGTGCTCCAACGCATAGAGCTGTCACAAAGACGGAGAGTGGCGGCAAAAGTGGCCGTATGGCATTACAAATCCAAGGGAAGAACCTAAAAGCAAACTATGAGAAATTAAACTACTAAAACTCCTTAGCAAATGTATACGTAGCAAAGGTGAGTGTTTAACCTATTCAGAAGCAACCCTGCAGTGATGGGAGCAACGACAATCTGCAAAATGCTGGAAACCATTCCTTTCACATCGACAGGCAATCTTTTGCCAATGAGAAGAAGTGACAACAAAGGGGTCACGAAAACAGCCGTAGCGGTAGATAATGACGTCATGACAATACTCAGAGGAGCCATTGATGGGTCAGTCAGAAAAGTAGCATAATTAGACAGCTGAGCACCGCTCACACAAGACACCAGCATAATCCCAGCACCTGAAGTTTAGGTTCAGAGAAAGTCAATTACCAATTCACTGGCTTTAGATAGGGAAGGGAGACTAGTACTCACCAACAGACGTTGGGAGCGAAAACATTGTTACGGACATCATGCCAAAGAAATAACCAAGAAGAGGTTTCACAATGAACTGGCCAATATAACCAGCAAAAATAGCAGCTGGTCTCTTAAACGCTTCAAGAAAGTCCCTCTCGCTGGAATTGACCCCCACAGCAAACATCAGAAACCCCAGGGCAGGTGCATAGTACCTGAAAGCAGATTCGATAGAACCCATTAAGCATTGAGATATAAATTTATAGCCAAGAAACATATCTGGAGAAGATCTAGTGACCTGCTGGTGAACCAAGTGAAGGACGGTGGATATATAAGAGCCAGCAACGTACTTGCAAGAACGACGTGAGGCAGAAAAGAATTTGATTCCTTTAAGATCTCCATGATAGAAAACTGCTCCCTAGGCACAGATGGCTGAAAAAAAGACACCGTGCAACTTCTGTTATCGAGGGTTTCACATCTGCCTCAACAGAACTACATAACATGCGATCGTACTCACAGCCACTGAACAAATAAGTAAAACGAATCTGCATTCAAAATTGAGTTCTCAGGCACTCTCAGATGATGCAATTAAAATAAAAAAGTCCTTAACTTCCTATGCACATCACTCCAATGTGACACACATTTAGAGAACTAAATGCACCTGGGTTGATTCAGATGGCGACTCCCGGCCCAGCTCCAGCTCGAGAGACTCCGAGAAATCCCCTGACTTACATTTGCTCGAGCCGTGTCTTCTGCTATGAACTACCAATTAGCACAGAAGAGGCTCACGCAACCATCCACAAAACCAAACACCAAGTGAAAAAAGAAGAAGAAAAAACAAGACCCAAGAACTCAAAAATAAACGAAACAGCTTGCGATTTCCGGAAGCAAAGGAGGAGACGACACCCACCCGAACAAACCGGATTCAGCGACACCGCAAACCCTAGGCGACCCAGAAAAGAATCAGCATCAGATCATCGCCTCACGGAACCAGAGACTAGAGACAAGCATACGACTGCAAAACACACGGTAGAATGCTAGAAGCCGGCTTACTCGAGGCCGAAAGAGACGAGTTTCGCGGCAAAATCGGGACTTGACAGCGGTTTCGCGCGCGGGACGAATCCGGGCTACAGTCATGGTAGGCGAAGAGCGAGGATTGGGTCAGCAAGCGGGTCGAGATCGAGCTCATGGCTTCGTCCTCGTGAGGTTTCGGGAACACGCCGATGGCGGGCACGGGTAAGAAGAACGTCAAAGCTTCCGAAGGTATTTGAGAACACCGACAGAGGCTGGGGGTTTGACTTTGGGCTCCTGGTCCCCTGGCAGTTGGTGCCGCCGGCCTACTTAGGAGTGACTTCATATTTTGCTTTAACTTCTTTTTAAAAATAAAAAATAAAAAAAATGTATTTGGCCCACCTGCGGGGCTCTTCGGAAACTGGGAGCATTTGGTAAAGTTCAATTTTTTTTTTTCTTTTTTTTCTTTATTCTTCGAAACAAAAAAAAAAACATATATTTATTTAGTGACGTTAGTTCGGTTGCATTCGTTAAGATTCCTATTTTTTTATTTTTCTGTTCTTTTATTCCCTAGAGTAATAAAAAGAATAGAAATCCATTTAATATCAACTAGTATTTCTATTCTATGAAATAAAAAATTTATTTTAAGAAATAGATTTAGAACAAAAACAAGAAGTAGAAAAAAATAACTTATTGTTTCTTTTTCGAAAACAACTTTTGAAATGAGTTCTTTTCTTTTCTTTTTTTAATTTTTTAATTTTCTTCTTTTTCCTCTTCTAATTGGTTGCCATCGATCACTAGCTGCCAAAAAAAAGAATAAAGGAGAAAAAAAAAGGAGAAAAATCTTAAAACATTATTAAAATTTTAAAAAATAGGTTAGTATTTTTTTGGGTTGTACATAATACATTTCTATTCTTCTTCTATTTGAGGAATATAAATTTTGTACAATTACCAAATACATTCTTTTACTAAGAAATTTTTTTAAGAAATAAAAATATAATAGAATTATTTCGAAAATAAATTGTTCCCGATAATAGAAATATTAAGAACGCACCATTCATGTTTCTATTCCCCGAAATAGAAAATTGTTTCGAGAAGTAGATCTGGAATAGATATAAGAAATAGAAAAATGTATCATTTTATTCCTGGAAACAACTTTTGGAACTAGTCATTTTCTTTCTTTTTTCTTTTCTTCTTCTTCCTCTTCTAGTCAGTCACAGTCACTAGTCACTACTAGCCCACCATTGGTCGCTAGTCGCCATCACCTCCAACAGTCACTAGCCACCACCGAAAGAAGAGAGGAAAAAAAGAACATCTCAAAAAATTATTAAAAATTAAAAGAAATTTTAAGTCACAAAAAAATTTATAAGTCGTACCAAACGTATTATTATTCTTTTTATATTTTAGAAATAGAAAATTTGTATAATTATTAAATGTGTCTTTTTACTCGAAAAATTATTCTAGAAAATAGAAGATACGTTATTTTCGAGAACCGAAATATTCAAATGCATCATAATTTGTCATTATAGTTTTTTGGGAAAAAAATTTAGAAGCATCTTCGATTTTACTTCTTTATCATTATCAAATAGATCCTTTCCTTTCAAAACTAATAATTACCATTTTCATTTGTTTTGATGCATTTCGAGTTGCATCTAGAACAAGTACATAATTTCCCAAGTTGTCGTCTTTGTCTTCCAAACTATTCTCGCCCCAAAAAAAACATCCAGCATCCACCTGCACTTTCTCCCTCGACTAGAGAGCCTTGCTCAATCCGACACACCCACCACCAGATCTTCGAGAAAAACATTAAAAAAATTCATAAATATATTACATTGATATAAATTTAGGTTTAAAACTTTTAATTGGATTGATTTAATCATAAATCTTCACTTTTTTTTTCCCAAAGGCTAAGGTCACTAGCCATAGACTAGGGTGTCACAGCTCTCATCGGATTCGGGTAAAAGGGAGAGAGATGGGTTTTGCTTTCTCAAAGGGTCTCCTCTTCTTGTGGGTCATCGTCTTCCTTAGGAGTTGAAGCAACATGCTTATCTATGCAGCAGAGAGCTCTCATGTAAACACAAGCCAGCCTAGACCCGGAAAGCAAGTACCTTTCATCATGGACCCTCAATGGCAATCCTTGAGATGGATAAGGTGTCGATTGTGACCACGATGCCATGTTGCCAACATTTCACTACAGGGGTAGGGCTTACTGGGAGGCTCTCTTCGACCATTGCTAGGCTTACCCACTTGAAGAAAATTAGGGGTAATTCTTGATTGCTCGGTATCGGCAAGGGTTGTTGGCCTTAGCTTGTGACTAGTGAGGATCAAGTGACAATCTTGCCAACCCTTTGGCTAAAAAAAAAAAGAAAGAAAAGAAAAAAAGAAGAAGTTAAAATAATAATGTCAATGTTAATGTCAGTTGTGTTATTTAGGATATCTAATATCCAAATTAGCAATTTATTGTCAAAATTAGCCAAGCTAACTAAATTTACATCTATGTGAAAATATTTATGACTTAATTGGTCTAATTAAAAAATTTATGATGATGGGAAATAAATTAAGCATGCCTGGTGAAGAAGGTGGCTAAATATGGTTGGTTATGAGGCTTTGTTAGGACTAGGGAAGGAATAGGTATTGTAATTGAGCTACAATCAACCAAACAAGATTGAACATTAGCCCCATTTTGTAGGTGGGTAGGGACCAGCCTTTTATCCCAATGAACAATGTTCCACTTATTAGAGGGGAAGGATTCGAACCCACCATCTTCAGGTCATAAGCCCGATGAGTTAACCATTCCTCTACCCTGCTTCTTCCCCTTCTCTTTCTTTCACTATACCCACCTAGGGCCCTCGCTTTGGTTGCTTGGCTAGGATAGAAGCAAATTTAGTAAGTGACTTAGTAATCCCTTGCATAGGTTGGAGCTATGAAACTTACCAACAAATAACTATTATAGAAAGGAGAAAGGGCCTTTTCAGCTTACTGGATTAATGCAATATGATTATGACTTTTGGGTACTTTTCCCTTGCGTGTCTTCCTCTCTCGGTAGCACATGCCATCATTGCTCTTTCGAAGGTTGGTGATGGACACAGTGCTCGCCAAAGACTATACCAATTCGAGGTCGACGATCTTGATTTCAATAACCATGGCTGAGCTTTGCTAACTAGCTTAGGTAACTTGCCAACTTGTTACACAAATATGCAAATAGCTGCGACTCTCATGAGCTCAAGCTCAACGTCCACAGTCGCAAGCCATGAGCTCATATTGAACTCATGTGACGTCATCGAGATACAAAATGTAGGTATTGAAATGAGAATATTCAATACGTGAAGAGATGCAAATGAGTTCAGTAACATTTTATTTTTTTAAATTGTTTCAACTATTTCAGCGAGTGATAAGATCTCAATTAAAATAATGGGGTATCAAAGAAACAATAAACTATAAGAAAATCAAAGAAAAATTTAGGTCGACATGGCATGGTATAGACACTAAAAATTCAAAAGTTTTGCCTTTTGAATCGATCTAGAATCACAGCTACTTGAGCCACTAGTTTAGCAGCTAATCCCCCCCCCTCGTTTGAATTTCGCCTTTACGCGGGCCCCCCCAAATTTGTACTTGTCACTTTCTGGCACAGGACAAACCTAATAAAACGGCTAGTGGCAACCTCGCAATTAATCCACACCACGAGGGGCAAAACCCATCGAGCGCCGAAATTCCCCTCCCCTCCGTCGCCCGACCGGAATCTCACCGCCCGAGATCGCGGCTCGGAACCCGACGCCGTTGCCCCCACTCTCCAACGACACCGATGGAAGATTCCGAAAAAGGGACTTCTCCCCCCGGGTTCCGCACCGCATTGACTCTTCCGTCCCCGGCCGCCCGTTTGAATTTCGAATGCGCGGACAGGGGATCCAGGGGCAGTTTGGTCATCGTGGGAAATTGAAGGCTATTTTTCAAATCGGCAAGTTCGAAAAAGCGGCAGTTTCGAGAACCGCCGGCGATCCACGTGTCTGATTCGACGGTGATGGTTCCCTGATTCCTATATACGTTACGAGGGGGAAAATAAGGGTAAATTTGGCGAAATTTAAAATGAGCATTCTTGTCTTGGGCAAGAACGAGTCAAATGAGGAATATTCCGATCACGTAACTGATCGTAATGTTCTAACGAGAGCCAAACTTTCTCAGTTTTTGACTCAAAATCGGATTGTCAAATCTCAAAATGGAAGGAGAAAAAAGAGTACGCTTGACTGGTAAATTTTAATTCTAAACATTAACATATTAATCTACAATACATGATACAATTGAAATGAACTCGCCAAATTAATTGACCCTTTTTCGATTGCTTGTGATTTGCATACTTTCATGTTCCTTACAGTCTTGAAATATTTGATACCACATAGTGTAATTAAAACAAGATCTACTGAATTGATCGATCCTTTTTGATTGTTAAGGATTTATGCATATTTTCATATATCATAAAAATTAAGCAAAATCATTTGCATCGGGAAATAGTTGACTCATTAAGTCATATTTATAAAGCTTAAATAGTATATAACAAAAAAAATTGTTGTAATTACATGTTGCATGAGAAAAAATGCTATAAAATTTAAACATTTTTAGTATGAGTGATGTCAAATAGAAAATGTTTGAATTTGAACATTGAAATGCTCGAGAGATAAAATAGAATTACTAGCTTACGTATTTGTCTAATGACACAATTTCTATATACCTCTCTCAAGTATTATGCTGAGAATTCTATATACCCATCTCAAGTATTATGTTGAGAAATGAATATAATTTTTTTTCAATAGGAAAGATGACACGATTTCTAAAAAAAAAGGTGAATGAAATTATTTGAGGGAGCAAACAGCCACAGCGGTTTCTTAAAAATAGGGAAGTTTATTTTTTTCTATAATGGAATGGATAGTATAGATCCGATTTTCGAATTACGGATAGGAAAGATTAAATTAAAAAGGAAACTAATTTAGGCCCTCGAATTTCCACGTCGCACATGGATTAAGCGCCCTCCTCGGAATTACGAAAGCGGAAATCCGAAATACCGAAAACGACCCCGCCAGTGCCGTTGTTGCCATCGTCTCTGCCACTCCGTCGAACTCAGAGCCCCGGCATTTCTCCAGATTAGGGTTGTCTCCATCAGTCTCGCTCAGTCCAGAAGAGAGAGAGAGAGAGAGAGAGAGAGAGAGAGAGAGATGGAGATGGAGGAGGAGGGCATGGGAATGGAGGTGGAGGTGGAGGTGGTGGAGGAGGGGGAGGAGGATGCGTTCGTGGTGCACGAGATCGACTCCGAGTACGAGTACGAGGCCCCGCAGCACTTCGATTTCACGCGCGAGGAGACCCCGGCGGAGGCGCGCGAGGCCGAGCTCTGGTTCGAGTCCGCCCGGAGCTACCCGCCTTCTCGTGAGTCCGCTAACACTGCCGCCGCCGCCGCCTGAAACTGTGTGGAAGCGTTCGATTTTTGCTTTGCTCGTTAGCTTTGGCCTGTGATTTCCGCCCGAACTGTTTGATCGTGCCGAATGCGGTGGGGGAGGAAGATGAATGTGAATGTTCCAGCTTGTCCTTTCGTGGCATTTACTCTCTTTCTCTCTCTCTCTCTCTCTCTCTCTCTCTCTTCAACAATGTGGGATTTCTGCTAGAAAGTTTGAAGATTTGTTCGAGCGTTTTAGCAGCTGCCAAGTTCTTGAGTTGTGCTTTGCTCGGGGAAAAATGATTGCCTTTTCCCTTTTCCCTTTATCGATTTTTGGTTGTTATCAAACTGCCTAGAACTATTCGACTGATTGGTTTGCTTATTAGAGGACCAGGAAGAAGTGCAAATCCTGAAACTGTTGATATAGATTGTCCGGATGTAAACTTCGTTGGAAATGGAATGATGCATATTTGTGGTTTGTCGTCGTTTGGAGAGTCTAATTATAGGTGAAAAGGTGTGTAAAAGCTTTGAATCTGGGGCCTTTGGGCTTGGTTCGTGCTATTTGCGGCATCCGACGAGGAAAGCAGGGCAAACTTTGCTTTTGAATTACCTTCTTTCAGTAGTGACGACAAATTTATCAGCTGCTCTATGGGCTTTGTTACCCCTGTGCCTTAATTTGTATTGCGTATTAATGATATGACTGGATTCTCTTTGCTTGTGTGATTTGTCATGTTTGGTCAATATTGTTGATGCACTACTACAGTTAGGAGCTTTTACTCTTTTTCTTATTTTCCACCCAGACATTTGAACTGTTCAATGAAGACCTTACATGTTCCTTCTTTCTTTCTGTGCTTCCTCTGCAACAGCTTTTGTGGTGAAATTGATTCTGAGAGATGAAATCCTGTCAAAGAATGTGAACGTCTCTCCAAAATCAAAAATTATGGAGACTGATTCTCATGTCCAACTTGGTGAAATTGATACTGGCACCAAAGAACCCAAAGCAGTTCAACCAAGTAGTAAGGGTATGGTGACGAATCATTCCTTTGATGGTCTTCTTTGCAGAATCCATATCTTTTATAAAGTTCAGTCTTTCTTGTGTCGAATATCATCATTAATATTCTGATCCCCAATACCCCTAAAAAAGGTTGGTTTTGTTTTATATGTTTAATCTAGCCGTAATTCAGGAGCAGTTCATTAGCATTTACTCTGGTCAACAAATGTCAACGTATATCATAATTAATCTGCCCAAATCATGGCATGTGCTGCGAGATAATTCTACAAAGCAGTGATCTTGATTCTTTTCGCATTTTCTTTATTTGGCACATTTCCTGGTTTTCAAAAACTGATCAATCATGGTGTTTGGTTGTATCTTCTTGTTCTTGCGACGTGCGTTTGGGACCTAATGAAAGTCTCTAGGCACGATCCATTTTTAGGCTATCTCATACCATGCTGAATGTGACAGACTGTCTTTCTTCTTTTTTCTTTTTGCTAAGAACAGATTCTTTTCATGTGAAGTGATGCTTGAAGCATTTTTCTCAAATATTGTGCTGAATCCTTAATTTTTCTTATTTTTGGAAAGACAATAAAAAAAAAGTTTGGTACCAAGGGGCCACAGCCCCTGTTACAGGAAAAGGTCCCTCCAGCCTTGGTGATAAAAATGAAATTGGGGATTTTTTCAAGTCAATTGTTTTCTGAAGTTGCAGACTTGCATTTTTACGCTGTACCTCTCACACCAAGTCCTGTTGCTGATGCTGAAGAGAAAAAATCCCAATTCAAGATTGTTCTTGATTTTCTCCTGTGAAATCTGATGTACAAATGTGATCTTAACAGCTTGAATGTGGAAGGTACTCTCAGAAGAATCCTGTTAAATCTAGAGCAATCTGTGCTGACAGTATATCGGCTTTCTTGTCCTCTAGATTGCAATGGGATGGCTAAAGGAAAAGGAATATTCACCAAGTTTCACATTGAAAATCCACAGAAACCTGAGAGGCAGCCACTAGGATTTTCCGAAGGTGATAAAAGACCCACAATGAACTTTTTCTTGCTGGCTTAGAGTTGAACCATATGAGGTTATCAAGTGCTGGGTAGTTTGTGCTTTTACTGGGTTTATCTGACTAATGTGTAAATGCAATGCAACAAACTGTTCCCCAAGTCTTTTGAGGTCTTTTAAGTGGAGAATGGGTGTTATTATTTAGAAGCATGTATCTGTCTTTCATCCCCATAAAGATTCAGAATTTGGTTCCTCAACTAGTTGAAATATTCAAAATATGTTTTCTTAAGGAACTTCCAGATGAAAACTCTCTAAAATTGTGTTTAGGCAAATTGGCTACTCTTATTGAACATTTTAATTTTAGTACACTTTTCCTTAACTATATCCCCCTGAAATAATGGTTCTTATATGTGTAGTAATGCTTCATGCATGCATCATGACACCTCTCTTTTTCCTTATAATTCTTTATTGCAGGACTGATGTCTTATAATCACACGTCGTGCAACATGATCAAAGCTAAATCCAGGACATCAGTCAAGCCTTGTCTGCCAAGGAGCTCAACTTTAATGAAGCCAACTGCAAGTATGTTGGCCAAGCAAAATCAGCCATCTCAAGTTGCAAGCTCCAGGTAAATGCTATTTTCATGTGAGTTTCTTTTTGTTTGCTTTGCCATGATTTTACCACCTTATTTACAATTTAAGAAACTGATGACTAATTGAAGACCTCTAAATTTCAGTTACTGTGTAAATTTGTAAGCTGGTGACTTGGTCAAATTTATTCCTGAAACAATTGTCCTCTGTCTTTGCAAATTATATGTTTCTCCAGATGTTGGCGTTTGGTATTCTAGCTAGCTACGACGTTTCCATGCACATTAAATATTAATGTCATAGAAAATAAATGTGCTCTTGCTTTCAGTATTAGTCATTTATAATAAGTTTCTTTCATTGGTCCTTAGATTTCAGGTGCAAACAAGTCGGATCAGTGGGAAGAGCTTATGTAGTTCTTCTGCTGCTGAGGGTCAAGCAACTAAGAGACAGAAGTTAGAGGGAGGTCATTCACGGAAGGTCAGGCTACATCATCTTTGTGTTCTTGGTCTGCTTAGAGCCTTCATTATGATTGATTTGAGGTCAACCATGAAATTATAGGTGACTGTTGTAAAGTGCAGATTTTTGTGATTGAGTACGGAGTAAACTTTTTAGAAAATGAGCAGTTTTGCTAGGGTAAGATCATGAGTGGTTGCTTCTGAACTAGATCATTTGAGGACTTGGGTTAGAAAATCAACTTCAGTGAGGCAACATTTTGGTTCAGGGTAATTTTCAATGTTAGTAAATTGAACGAGGCCATGCTTAGAGCTAGAAACTCCTCTTGTCAGGAGTTGATATATCTAGTAGTTTAAGAGGACTAAATTCAGCCTCATCATTTTGTGACAGGTTGGCGAAGTAAAGCAGCAGACAAATTTTGTCCACAAAGCACCTAAAAAGGTACCATCATGCTTGGCAGTGCTCTTGAAACCTGATGTGGAGATTTACATTTTAAATATTGCCAAGTGCTGGACAGCAGTAATAAGCAGTTAGAATTTTGGCTAATGTTGCAGTAGTATGTGATGTAGCATGAATCTCTGGATGACTTTGCAGGATGCAATAGTGGAGAAGAACCCTCATTCAAAGCTGAGGCTTACCATTCCTCGGGAGCCAGAACTTGAAACAGCTCAAAGGGCACAAAGGGCAAGGTTCAGTATCACTGTGGATCTAACTACTGATTTCTGGCATCTGAAATTGGTAATGCCTACAGGCATATAAAATCTTTTGAATTTGCAGGCCAAGAAACATAAGTGATGAGGAACAATCAACAGTGACTGTTCGCAGATTCAAAGCAAGACCTTTGAATAGAAAAGTCAGCACGCCTTTCTGAACTGAACTTCAGTCTGTTCCTTATTTTTCTTGCCTCTAACTTAAACTTGCTTCTGTCGTATTCAGATTTTTGAGGCTCCTTCACTACCACTTCAAAAAAAGAGTATTCCGAGAATGCCGGAGTTTCAAGTATTCTTTTGGCTCTTCTAGTTTTGTACTTATAAATACTGTGTGCTTGGTAATTGGTTCACACACTCATTTGTCTCGGCTTTTATTCGTCATGTTCTTTAGGTTTTCCACCTGAAGACCCTGGAAAGAGCTATGGAGCATAATTTAGGTGCTACATCATCCTTGTTGCATGAATCTGAGAAGGTAATGACATTGTCCTTGAAATAGAATGCTGTTCTGTCTAAGGTTCCTGTTTCTTCAATCTGTTAAAGAAATACTTGATGTGCTCACATGATTGTCAGGTTTGCCAGTTTCATGTTCTGATTCAACTTTTTCCTTGTAGGAATTGCTGAAATCCTATCCAGTTGCAGAAAAAGAACCCAGGAGTCCTCATAGGTACTTGTTGCAAAATCTTTTAGTCAGTTTCTCCCATGAACTGGTTGGAAGTGAAGTTTGTATCAAATATCCTGTTCACCCTTTTGGTCTCATGCATGATCTGTTTATCCTGATGACCTCTAGGATTAATTAGATGGATTATAATGTTTTATCTTACATGTCTTAAGCAGATAGTGAAACCTGATTTCATGTATTCCTTGTTGTGGGACCTAGTAGTTCTCTTTTTCCTGGCATCTCTTTTACCTCCATTTTCTTTTCTTCTTTCCTTTTTGGGTTTGGGCCAGGGGAATCACCTAGTAAGAGTTTGCCTTGCTCCAAAAAACTGCTGCCATCAAGGAGTAAAAATGGCTTCACGTTTGGTTGTGTAGCAAGAGCTGCCAACTTGCATGATTTTCAGGAGCAAAACATTCTAGCATCAATGTTCTGATTCCAGATTGTACACGCTATTATTTCTCTCGACAAATGGCTTAAGGCATCAAAGAAGTAGCGGATGCTGATTGCTGCGTTTTGACATTGTAGCACAAAGAGAGAACATTAGAGGCATTTAATTATCTAGATAGAAAAGCTAAGATGACTCTGGCGTTGCTTTGGTAATATACAGAACTGCTGGTGTGGATGCTTCCAGGCAGGATGGAACCTGCTCAATGTACTCTTTCAAAGCTCATCCACTCAATAGAAAGGTGAACATAGTCATTTGTTATCTGTCTGGAATGTCATGTTAAATGTTCAGATACATAATCTGTATGAGGTCTGCAGATTCTTTCAAGTAAAGGAGATATTGGGGTCTTCAGAAATAATAAGCGGGAAGCAACGGTGCCTATGGTATTTGGCTTAAGCCTTGATTGTTTCTATTGCCTATGTTGTTTCTCCTACGCAAACTAAAACCAAATGTCAATACAGGAATTTAAGTTCAACAATGAGAAGAGGATTCAGCATAATCCGCCGACGGAACTTTTTAGCAAGGTAGAAAATGCTGAGATGTGTCGTGTGAAGCATCTCTGGAAGCTGAAACTTATGATATCAATAAAATTCTTCAGTTATTATTCATTTTGTGCTTTGTCATCTCTTTGACAAGAATAATTCCTTGGTTTTTTGTCAGCTGTCCCTAAAATCTGAACTCCGGCCCAGTAACGGATCTTATTCTCAGAGAAAATCATGTCAGCCTCCCCGCATCTCCATGAAGGTTGTTGTGCTTTTTAATTAAGTAAACTTTGCTATTCGGCCTTTATGACATTTGACCTTCGTTATTACTGTATTGAGTTACTCACTTCTTTTTGTTAGGGTCCAAAAGAAAATAGACTCCATCCTGTACAGCAAAACGTTGAGGTAAAAAGGGAATTTTCAGTGTTTGTCCCTAGATTTTGTGCTGCTGCTTCTGCTCACAGTATTATTGTATGTCTTGCAGGTGACAAATTTGGTGAAAGAGAGAACTCCCTTTGGGGAAAAGCAATCCCAATATGGAAATGGCATTGCCGCTGCTGAAGCAGGCCCCAGATTCAGTGCGAGGTACTGAAGGTTGTCAACGTGCTAGCTTATACTGCTTGACCATTTGATATTGACTGTAGGACTTTTGCTGCAGGAGTTTGGGCATTCGATGATGGCTGATAGGAAGTTGCCACATTGGCTATTTGTTGATTCTTGCGCTGTTAAAGAATGGTTACATATTGGTCCATGTCTTCATCATTCAAGTCTCATAGGAAGTTTACCCACCGTACAGCTTACCTCGACAGCAAAGAAATGTGCTCCCTAATATGAGCTAACCCCTGTTTTACCTGAAGTAAGCCCGAGTCAGCCATACCCAAAATAAACACAGCAGCTGGTACCGACTGTACAGAATTTCATAAACCTTCTCACAGTCTGACGTATCCTTGTCCACACCGCCCTGTGGCAGTTGTAATTACCCATCCTGGGCGACTAGATTCGCAAGAAGCATGTACAGAACATCACCATATTGAGGGTGATGATCAAGTATATTACAGGATACTTTCTAGAGCTGCAGTCTGTACTTTTGCATCATGAGCTGCTATTTTTCCTTAAGTTCTTTATGCGGTGGAAAAGAAGGTATTATATTTATGATTGCACATTTGTGCTTCTGCCTCACTTTTTATTGGCTATATCAAGATCGATCAAAATTTGTGCCAGACCGAGACACCAAGAAATGCCCCTAGAGAGAACAATATTTTTGCAACGTTGCGGCTTTTCCTTAAATTCACTATCATGTGGAAAAAATTCCAAATAAAGGCATAAATTGTCAAAATAAAGGTTTGAAGTAGATGTTATTTCAAATAAGGATCTAAAATGTTCGTATTAGTCAAAAAAATGGTGTGAACTCACTAGTTGTGAATGGTAATTTTGTCCTTTTAACTTTATTGGTTTTTTCCTTTTTTTTTTCATAAAAAGATAAAAATAAAAAAAGAAGGAAAAACACATGTTGCCCCATCACCAATGGGCAATGGTAATGGCCGATGGGGCCGGTGGCACTTGGGCTAGTTGTGATGTGGCACTCAGATCTAGGTGAGGGTTACCCAAATCTAGGGTGGGGTTGCCATCCCCTTCTCTCTTGCTTCTAGCGAGAGTCATTGACCCTCATCTAGGCATCGGCAACCCTATCGGCAATGGGGTGGTGGCCACGGACGAGAGGGTCCCACATGTATTTTTTAATATACTATATATTTTTTAGTTTTTAATCTAATTAAATTTAAATTTAAATTGTGTTCATACGAAAATATCCTTGATCGGCTATGGCCGGTGAGACTAAGCCTTTGTTTGAAATAGTTATAATCACTTTGGTCCTTTTATGGGACTTAAATAGTAACTTTAGGTTTTTATTTGGAACAAGATTCGCTTCAAATTCTTATTTAAGAAAATGAGGACATTTGAGGTCCTTATTTGAAATTATCCCTCTAGTGTGCTCTACATATGGGAAAGTCCCACTTTTATTTGCTTGGGACACCACCACAAGATCACTAATCCGTTTATCTGTTGAATTTTGTGCTGTAATTCGTTCTGGGAATGAAAGGTTCTAAGCAAACAATCACTTACCTACTTTTCCTATTTCGAACCCTGGGAAACGCCTTCGAGGCTGGTCAATGCTATTGGGCTTCAATGGTTTCGCCCATTCTCTCTTCAAATGATTCCACGACCGAATCTAGCTTTTGCCTTATTCAAACTCATTTTCGCGGCTTCCATATGTTCGGCAGCCAAGGTCGGACGTCGGCAGAGAATCCTAAGACGGTGAATGTTGCCGTCACAATGATTACTTGAATTAGTCCTAAGCATTCCATCTTTCATTCCCTAAAACCTCGTTACGTTATTTTATCCCTTCTTAATTTTATATGCACCTGTTGAATCAGTTCGGCCGTCTTCAGCCGGATTGCATTTCACTGGATCCATGCTGACATCAGTCTCGACTTGATTCTATAAATAGCCCGAGAGCCGAGTCTCTTCATCATTGCAAGCCTAATAGTTCCCACGAAATCTCTACAACCTCAAGAAAATTCGTGAAGCATAAAAGAGCATTTTTTAATTTTTTCAACTTCTTTTCAACCATGGCATCGTCCATTATCTTCGTGACCTTGGCTTTAGTTGCAGCGTTTGTTCCTGCATCAGTGATGGGCACTGACTTCATGGTTGGAGATGACAAGGGCTGGACCCTCGACTTCGACTACCAAGCCTGGGCCGAGGGGAAGCAATTCTACGTTGGCGACAACCTCGGTATGAATCGTAACTCCTCCCCTTTTTCCTCGCCCATGCCACTCGAAGCGTGTCGCGCATTTGAGCAAACGTGTGCTCGTCCCGCTATGTTGCTCCGTAAAACCTGCGCAATGTTGTACCAAAGAAATCTCGAGAGGTTGAATCAATTAAAATGCAATGATGCAATTGCTCCTTCGGACTATGATGGGGGTCTCATCACCTGAATTAGTTCTGTCATGAATGTTTTACTTCAATGGGCGTCGTGCCTAGCTGATGCCAAGAGGCCAATGCTTCCTCTTTGTTGCAGTTTTCATGTACTCGGAGGGCGTCCACAATGTCCTGAAAGTCAACGGGACCGGCTTCCAGCAGTGCGCGGACACGGAGGGCACCGTGGCTCTGACCACCGGGAACGACGTCGTCCCCCTTTCGACCCCTGGAAGAAAGTGGTACATCTGCGGCGTCCCCAAGCATTGTGCGGCCCGCAACATGAAGCTCGCCATAACCGTGCTGCCCAAAATGGCGTCGCCGATGCCCGCGCCTACAGCACCTGAAGTCTCGGCTGCCGGAGGAAGCGTCATGTCTCGATTTTACGCATTGATCATGGCCGTCTTCAGCATCATCGCAATAGTCATCGTTTGATGTATATCCAATCAGTCATTCATCCTATTCGTCCCTGCACTTGGTGTTGATTTTACTTGTTTGTAATCGTTGCATTTATTTCAAATTCTTGTCCGTGAATGAAAGCACATTCGATTTAGCCATACATGCTGTCATTACCTAAAGGCGGATCCATTCCAAACCTATAATACAATTCGAAATTCTACACGATTCGTCATCTTGGGTTCTCTCCCCATTTTCCGAGGCTTGTGATTTGAGGTACTAGCTGGGGCAAGAGATCTGCTATCCTGACAATCATCGACATATCTCATCCATCCAAATCATTAATTCATTGGAATTAGAGTAGTCTTGAAATTTAAGGCTAAGGTATTGATGTATGCAAATTCCTTGATCCCTCACAGAGCGATTTACCTTTATAAACGCATTATACTCTAGCGTATTTTGTTGTGCCTTCTATATAAAATGATGTAACTCATAAACATTTTAAAGATTTTCAATGAATGGTCGAGATTTGTTCTTTCGTGATCCGACAGACACCGATCTTTGAAGAACGGATTCTGGTAGTAGTAAAAGATAGAAGAGGAGAGAAGAGGACATGGAAGAACCAAAGAACAATGTGCATTGACATTGCAGGTTGGCAGCAATAAAATCTTTGCCATCGCCATGCCATGTATCGACTAACGATGATGTCCCTAGGCCCTTTTACAATACTTTGTGTCCAATGTTGCCACGAGAATTGTCTGAAATTTCTTGAAAAGTAATTTGAAGGGCCACAACAGCTCAAAGAATTTTTACTTCCTAAAAGACTAGACATTCGTTCACGCCTTGCGCGGATTGTCATGCAAAAACAAAATTATAATCGAGCTTGAAACATTTCAGCATTAATATAACATTATTTTAACGTACCATTACTTATAAAAGTTGCACGTAAAACTAAATTTATCAAAGTAAAAAGCAACTCATTAGTATATACATAGAAGCTCACAAAATTATATTTAAAATTATATAATCATAAATATTATACTATCTCTGAAATGCATATGAGCAATAGAAACTTTTGTTTACTAACTTATACGGAAAAAAATAAATTCTGTTATTATGCTACAAAATATTTCTTAGATACAAATGATCTGTTGTAATTAAATAATGACATAAAGAAGAGAGAAGCGAAAAAAGATGAGTAGTACACATACATATATATACACACACACAATTCTAGGCGGAGAAAACATTGAAACCCTTTCTTGCAATGGGGAGAATCCATTTATAACAATCTACAATTCTAGGCGGCAAACTCAGGCAACATTTGATGGTTTTCCCTTAAAGATATCGTCGATGAGCTTGCGGTCACTACATTTTGGTTTTTAACGGCCTTCCATGGTCGTCCCCATTAAATTGTCATTGGAAGTACACGCGTGAGTTGTATTCGAAAAAAATCTCATGTTAAAAAATTGATGTAGTATGTAATAATTGATATTATCCTAGCCGATCCACATCTCATGATTTTGGAAAAATCTAGGCATTTTCCCTTGCTGGCATGGTAAATTCCACTAGTAAATCTAGCCTTTTGCCTTATTCAAACACATCTGTGGCAGCCTCTACATGTTTGGTAGCTAACATCGGACGGACGGTGTAACGCGGACGTCCGCGGAGAATCCCATGATGGCACAAAATTTCTTGGACTAGTCCTAAGAACTCCATCTTTCATTTTTCCAAAAAATCATGTTAGGACTATTTTATTCGTTTTTATACTTCTTATATTTTTCTTATGCACCGGTTCAATCTGTTCGGCCGTCTTCAGCCGGATCGCATTCGTGGACGGTGGACTCATATCGACACGACATCTGTCGTCTTCCATCTTGATTTTCTATAAATAGCAGGAGAGCTGAGCCTCTCTTCATCATCGCAAAGCCTGATAGTTCCCAAGCCAATCTCTACAAACACTACAGAAAATTTCTTGGAAGTGTTGGCATAAAAGAGCATTCTTTTTCAACCTTTTTCGACCATGGCATCGTCCATTATCTTCGTGACCTTAGCTCTAGTTGCAGCATTTGCTCCTGCGATGGGTACTGAGTTCACGGTTGGAGATGACTTGGGCTGGACCCTAAACGTCGACTACCAAGCCTGGGCCGAGGGGAAGCAGTTCTACGTCGGCGACAAGCTCGGTACGAATCGCGCTCCTCCTGTTTTTCTTGCTCGCCCGTGCCGCGCATTTGGGCAAACATGCTTTGAAAATGCGATGATGTAGATGCTTTTTCGTACTAGGATGGGGGTTCATCACCTGAATTAGTTCTGGCGTGGAAATTTTTTCTAGAATGGTGTGTCGTGCTTAGCTGATGCTTCAGAGGCCAATGCTTCCTCTTTGTTGCAGTTTTCAAGTATCCGGAGGGCGCCCACAATGTCTTGAAAGTCAACGGGACTGGCTTCCAGCAGTGCGCGGCGCCGGCCGGCACCGTGGCTCTGACCACTGGGAACGACGTCGTTACCCTTCTGACCCCTGGAAAAAAGTGGTATATCTGTGGCGTTGCCGGGCATTGTGCGACTGGCCACATGAAGCTTGTCATAACCGTGCTGCCAAGCATGGAGTCGCCCGTGCCTGCCCCTGCCGCCGCTGAATACTCAGCTGCTGGAGGGAGCATCGTGCCTCAACCTTACGCCTTGATCATGGCTGTCTTCGGCGTCATTGCAATGGTTATGGCCTGATGGATCTTAAGCAAGTCATTCATCCTGTTCCGTCCTTTCACTCGACGTCGTTTTTTCTTGGTCTGTAACTTGACGTCGTTTATTTAGCCATTTATGCTGTTACTATTCAAGGGCGTGTCTAGTCCAACCAAATAAGATCCTCGATAATATTTTCATTTGGTATCTCATCTATCCAAACCATTGGTTGATGCAAATTGGAGTAGTCTAAAAATTTATGACAAATGTATCGATGGTTGAGATTGATTAAAGTATTAACTTGTCCATTCCAAAGCTTCAACTACCATCTTTCTCGACCAAGCCACTTAGCACCGTCGGATGCTGCAGGGCCAGATGTGACTCGGTCGAAGGATGCCATTAAACCTGGCTCTGCCATGGGCTAACTCGACGGAGAGAGAGGCTGGGTGGATGTCGCCAAAAGGAGAGTCTCTATGGCTTCTTGAGCGGGCGATTTATCATTCTGAAGTGCGTCCTACTCTTAAGCATTTTGTGCTATTATCTATATCAGATATTGTATTTAAGAAAAGACCTTAAAAATTTTCAACGAATGATTGATCATTCTGTCGTGATTTGATGGTCACTACTAATGCCCAAATAACGGATTTTTGAAAATTTCTAGAAGACAAAGGAAGTGAGAAGAGAAGATGGAAGAAAGAAATGACTAATGGCGGGTGCCAAAGAACAATGTGCATTGACATTGCAGGTTGGCAGCTACAAAATCTTTGCCATTGGCATGACTTGTATCAATCAACGATGATGTAAAAATAAAGTTTGGATCGAACTTAATCAATGGATGGATATGAGCGGTAAAGCCGTGATATGTGAAATTCCTTGTGAATTGGTGGTATTTTAGCATAAATACAAGATTATTTAAACATATCATTAGTTATAAACCAAGCGCATACGGCTAATGTATCAAAGTGAAAAAGCAACTAATTTTTATAAGAATAAACATTCAACATAAAAAGTTTGAAACATTATATATCGTATATATCGTGGTCGTTATATTTTGTTATTTAATGGTTTTCCTTTTAATAAATGGCTGCTTCCATAAAGTTGTGATTATTAAAGCGTTTATTTCATTTAATTCTTTAAATCTACTAGTGAAATTTCAATTATATAGACCTGTTCTACAGTGGTATATCAAATATATGTCTGAAATTTGCGAACCTATTGTGAAAATCGTAATATAACCTAATGAAACATAACGAGATTTCTCCATGGCCCATGAAAACATATATGAGTGTGTTTGTTTCATGAAAAATGAATAATAACATTTTCTTTAAAATGGTTGCTTGCACTATTTACAAAAATGAATGAATGAAAAATATTTTGACATGAATTATTGTTGAGAATAAAAAGTATTTTTCATCGATTAAATATTTCAAGTGATATAATAAGAGAATACTTTTAGGAAAATATTTTTCAAATTATTTAATATTTTATGAAACAAACACAGTTTGATTGTACATATAATTTTCTTTTTGTGCTCTCTACAACGTACATATCTGTACATATATGGGAGAGCTTTTTCATAGTAAGTTTAGATTAGTTATTCAGCTGTATTTTAGTTATTCAGTAAGTTATTGTAAAGGAAACAACATAGTCACTCTCAAACAAACATATTCTGCAATATTGTAGAATTACTAAATCTTCTTGAATTGCTTTTGGATTCCCTGTAGAAAGTCTATAGTTGAAAAAGAAAGTATGCATATATGATAAGTGACCAAAGTACCAAAAAAGTCTTAAACTTATTGCATTAGTATCAATTTAGATATAAACTTTTTAATTGGATCAATTTGGCCATAGACCTTTGTATTTTGGTACCAATCTAGCTCATTCAGTCAATTTTGGTGGGGCGATGTTGACGTGGATGTTGGCCGGCGCCAGTCATCCGGTCAACACTAATGTGGCAATTTAAAAATATATATTTTTAATTTTTTTAATTTTTTTATTGATTTCTTTTTTTTTTTCTCTTCTTTCCCTTTGGGCTTCCTCTCCATGCAGTCGCTAGTGAGGCTCTAGTGAGGCTTGGAGCCTTGTCGGCTGTTGGTGAGGGTTGTGACCCTTGCTCAGCCTCGCCTAGGGTTGCGGCCATGGTGGCGAGTTTGGCCTCGCCCAAATCTAGGCAAAGCCGCCTCACTCGTGGCCCTAGGTGAGGGCTTTGTGACCCTTGCCTAGTGGCCAGTGAGGCTTGGAGCCTCATTGAAGCCTCACCGGTGGACAGAGAGAAAAGGAAAAAAAAATATTAAAAAATATTTTTAAAATTGCTATGTTAGCATTGGCCAGAAAACCAACATTGGCTAGCGCCCATGTCAGCGCCAAGTGGCAAAAATTGGTTGGATGAACTAAATTAGTACTAATTACAAATTTTTAGGATTAAATTGGTCAAATTGAATAGTTTAGGACTGAATCGGTATAAATGTAATAGGTTTATGACTTTTTTGGTACTTTTTCTTGTAACAAGTTATATGTATAATTAAAACCGTGGTTTAATAGCGACTAATTACAAAATTATGCACCACATGCATTGCTTTGATAATTCATCATTTGAGAAGATAAATTCTTATATTTAGTCGAAACATTGCACGAAGTCCAAGCGTAACAGTTAGTTTACATGGATATATAAGTAGTGGAAACTTAAGAGGCTAGTGGTGGTGGGCCTTATCTCTAAGTCCAAAAATTGTCAATAATATTTGGTACTTTTTGAGAATATATATATATAAATGGTATGATAAGGCAACAATGAGCTTGTCCTACCTCGTGGCCAGACCGAAAAAGAAAAGGGTAGGAAAGTGGATCCTCTTAGCCGAGCTATGCAAGTCCACACTCAACATAAATTGCTCCTGGCATCGATAAAATTTATGATCTTAATTTTTAAGTGATAAATATGAATAGATTAGAAACCATGATGATTACGACCATCTCTTCATCGAACCTATCGCTTTTATATAAACGTTTCTCTCATCATAGAGAGGCATACATGGCCCTCCCTCTTGGGGAACTTTAGTCGTCGTAGTTTGGATTCTTTTTGCATTCACATCAACATCATAGGCAGTTCCGATATGATTATTGCATGCAAAATATGTAACAGGATTAAGTTTGAAAAGTGATCAAGTAGACAGTGTCCTTCGAGATTTGGTGTATGACACGGCATATGACGGTTTTGATTTCTTCAGACAATTGATGATCTTGGATCAAGGTTGCTATGGCCATGCAGCTTGCAATGGAGCCCTTTCACATTATGATTGCTTGAAAGTTTAGAGAGGATATTATATATTGGGTAAACTATATTGAATAAATTAATAATTCATGGACGATATTACACATTAGGTCAAGCTTTATGGATCATTTATGTTATTTTTCAAGAGAATATTTAAAGATCCGTTGTCTCACTCTTTTGGCCTGACAGGAAGTAATGGTTTAAGTCACCGAAGTAAGTCCGAGAAAGCTACGCTTAAGAACCAAAACAAAATAAATGTCATTTTGCAAAAGAAAAAAAAAACACAGGCTAATTCAAGAGATCGACGACTTGAATTTTAGATAAAAATATTAGCCCCACGGTCCGTCCTGCTCTATATCTAAGTGTCTATGCACATTCACGTCAAAGAGATGCTACTTATCTCAGACTTTGGTAATATTTCAGCCCATGCCGCTTATTTTTTAACCCTAATCCAAACAAGTGCGACCAAAAATATTGTGTAGACTTTTTCTCTAAATGATATGGTAGACGGAGCTAACCACAATGGAAATAATTATTTCTTCATAATATTAAGCACTTTGTACACATAAATATATACATATATAATATTTCAATTTGAGTATTTTGTTGCGCCTCAAAATTTAAAGTTTGGGTTTGGATAATAATGAGAATATGCTATGACTAAGCAACAATGGACTTGTGCTAAGAAGTAGATTCCTCTTAGCCGAAATACGGAAGTCCATACTCAACATAAAATGCTCATATTATCAAGCATTGACAAAAAATTCGCCATCCAAGACCTTAGTTTACATGATAAATATTATGAAAAAGAAGCATATGCACAAAACGATATATGCTAGGACATTGTGACATAGTAAATAGATTGGAAACAATGAGGATATGTCATCTATAAATTAGAATCACCTTTTTGTCAAAGCTATAGCTTTTACATAAGCATTTCTCTAAACATTGAGAGGCATACATGACTCTCTTTCAGAGAACTCTAGTTGTTATGATTTGGTTTTCTCTTGCATTTGCATCAATGTGATAGGCGATTCCGACACAACGATAGTATACAGAATATGGAACGGGAGAAAGTTTGGATTCGGGAGCACCTACGGGGGTCAAGTGGATAGGGTCCTTCAAGATTTGGTATATAAGACGGCAGATAATGGTTTTGACTATTACAGGCAATCGACTGTCTCGGGTCAAGGTTGCTATGGCCATGCGGCTTGCAATGGAGCTCTTTCGCACTACGACTGCTTTACATGCTTAATATCGGCAAGATACGATTTAACAGATGGTTGCCCAGAAAACACCGGTGCTCAAGTGCAACTTAAGGATTGTAGGATGAGGTACGAAAATTATCAATTCAATGAATGAGTGGGGATTGATGGCAGTATCAAGAGCGTCGTTAATTTGGATTAAGAATCATTTATCTGTCTACTAATTTCGTTTGGTGCCCCATGTTCGGTCATGTGACAAACGCTTGTAAAAATAAAAACCCTCTGATCGGAGGGTTCTTTAATGCATCGATTTTTTTTTTTAACATTCTGTATTCGAATACGTAGAGGCAAAATTAAAGTAAGACTTTGTTATAATATATATTTTTTAGTTAATGGTATTTCCTTTAATAAATGGTTGCTTCCATGAAATTGTGATTGTTAAAGAGCTTGTTTCATTTAGTTCCTTAAATTTACTATTTGTCATTTGTTAGTGAACTTCCAGTTTTATATAAACCCCCCCCTTTTTTTTTTTTACAGTTTTATATCAATAGATATCTCAAATTCGTGAACCTATTGTGAAGTCGTAATAGAACCTAATAAAATTGCTTCATGGTCCATGAAAGAATGTATGATTGTATGAATAACTTTCTTTCGTTAGGTGTGATGTACACATGTACATATATGGGAGAGCTTTTTTTGAAGTAACGTTATGATTAGCATAAAATTAATTATTCAGCCATAGTTTAGTTTCTCAATTATATAATCTTTCTTATAAGTAAAAAACATTTTCATTCTCAAAAAAACATATTATGCAATATTAATAGAATTAATAAATCTTCTCAAATTGCTTTTTGGACTCCCTATGAAAACCCTACTCTTTAAAAAAGAGAGTACGTATATGATAAGTTATTTGAATAATCTTTTTTATCAAAATAAAATTATATTTATGGCTGAAAAAAATACATGGGAAGCCTTTAGGCTTTGTAGTAAAGCAAATTGAAGGAAAGCAAAATTCAGAATATTGCAAAACAAAGCCAAATTCAGAAAACAAGAAACACCAAGAAAGCACCAGTGATATACACTCGGTCAACAAGAATGGATTTGTAAAATAAAATAATCCGTAGCCGATCATTGAATCTCATATCTTTATCAATGATGAGTAGATGTTAAAATTTCATTCACCAATAATTATGACATTGCTAATTGGCAATGTGCACCTAAGTTTAGCTTCCTTTATATTATCGCCATATGGAGATAATCAAAACGGATTGAATGAACACATATATAACATTTGGGAGAGCTAATCTTTGTTATACAGTGCGACACCAAATTTTTTGTCATTATTATTGAAGTTAGAGGTAGAGGACTTGTACACAGGGTATGAGGACATCGAATTTTTGAAAGTACATTTATTAAATTCTTAAATCTAAATCGGGAGATGATAACTTCTAAATCTAAAACTGGATTGGGAGAAGAGAGCTCCCAAATTTAGAAATCAAAAAAGAAGAAATAACAATAAAAAAAAAAAAAAGACAAAAAAAAATCAACAAAAGAAGAAGGGAAGGGCAAGACTAGTTCAATTCTTCCTCCATGACAGAACGTTGAAGAAGACACAGAGAGAAGAGAGAGAGGGAAGTGGAGTGACAGAGGGAACGTATGGAGCTAGTGGTGGCCCCCGTCCTCTCGGTCCAAATTCCTTTCCTAATATTAGGTATTTTGTACACGTAAATCTATACATATATAATATTTTAATTTAAGTATTCTGTCGTGCCTCAAAATCTAAATTCTGGATTTGGATGCAATAATGAGAATATGCTATGAGAAGGCAACAATGGACTTGTGCTAAGAAAGTGGATTCATCTTGGCCGAACTACGGAAGTCCATGCTCAACATAAAATGCTCGTGCTATCAAGCATTGACAAAAACTTCACCATCCATGATCTTTGTTCACGTGATAAACACTATGAAAAATAAGCACACGCACAAAACGATATAAGCTAGGACACATAGTAAATAGATTGGAAACAACGAGGATATGGAATCTATAAAATACAATCACCTCTCTGTCAAAGCTATAGCTTTTACATAAGAATTTCTCTAATCATAGAGAGGCATACATGGCTCTCTTTCGGAGAACTCTAGTCATTATAATTTGGTTCTCTTGCATCTGCATCAATGTGATAGGCGATCCCGATTTGACGATTGAATACAAAATATGTAACGGGATTAAGTTGGGATTCGGAAGTACCTACAAGAAAAAGTGGATAGCGTCCTTGGAGATTTGGTGGGTAACACGGCAAGTTACGGTTTTAATTATTACAGACAATCGACTGTCTTAGGTCATGGTTGCTATGGCCACGCGGCTTGCAATGGAGATCTTTCGCATTTCGACTGCTTTGCATGCTTATTACATGCAAGAAACGATTTAAGTGATGGTTGCCCAGAAAACGCCGTGCTCTAGTGCAGCTTAAGGATTGTAGGTGGAGGTACGAAAATTATTATTTCACCGAATGAATGGGGATCATTTATCTGTTGACCATTTCGTTTGGTGCCCCATGTTTAGTCATGTGACAGACGCTTGTAAAAATAAAAACCCTTGATCAGAGGGTTCTTTAAGGCATCGAGTTTTTATTTTTATTTTTTATAACATGATATATTCGAATACTTGGATCAATCAATCTCAATGCAATGGTTCAAGTCGCTAAGGTAAGTTCGGAGAGAGCTATGCTTAAGAATCGAACCAAAATAAATGTCATTTTGCAAAATACAATTGTCCTCCAGGCTAGTTCAAGAGATAGCGCATCCACTGGACTCGATCGTGGATCATTCATCTTCTAGGACAGGTTTAGTCCACGATTAATCACGTCCAAGAGATAAGCTTCTTATATCAAATTTTGGTAATATTTCAGCCCACTCCTCTCTCTTTTTTTCCAACCTAATCTATACAAGTGCTGCGATTTTTTTTTTTCATTAAATGATATGATAAACAGAACTAATCATAATGGAAATTATTATTTTCCATAATATCAGGCATTTTGTACACATAAAAGTGTGTATATATATAATATTTCAATCTTAGTATTTTGTCGCACCTCAAAATTTAAGTTATGGGTTTGAATGCAATAATGAGAATATGCTATGGGAAGGCAACGATGGACTTGTGCTAAGAAACTGGATTCCTCTTAGCCGAACTATGGAAGTCCACACTCAACATAAAATTCTCGTATTGTCGAGCATTGACAAAATTCTGTCATCCAGGATGTTAGTTTGCGTGATATATACTAGGAGAAAGCATTACACACACAAAAAAGAAAGAAGATATAAGCTAGGACATTGTAACATATAAATAAATTAGAAACGATGAGGACTTGCAATTTGTAAATTACAATCACCTCTCCTTATCGTTTCTCTAATCATAGAGAGGGATACATGGCTCCCTTTTGGCAAAGTTCAACCATCGTAATTTGGTTCTTTTGCATTTGTATTAATATGGTAAGAAATCCTGACACGATGGTTGTATACAATATATGTAATGAGATTAAGTTGTGATTCTAAGGCATTTATGTTGATGAAGTGGATCTTGTCGTTCAAGATTGGTTTATAATACGGCAGATAACGGTATTGACTATTACAAATAATCGATGATCTCGGATCAAGGCTGCTATGGCCATGCAGCTTGCAATGGAGCTCTTTCACACTGACTGCTTATTATGCTTATTGTCGGCTAGACACGAAACAAGAGATGGTTGTCCTTAAAACACTGGCAGCCTAAAAGTTTGTACGTTTTCGGTTCTGTTTCGGTTCAGTTCAAATAATGAAAATAATTCGAATTTTTTTTTTTTAAATTTGGTTCACATTATTACGATTCGAACCGAATCAAAAAAGTTAAAAACTCATCCTCCACGTTCTCGCCACTTCCCCCTCCACCACGTCTAGGCACACCACCGTTGACACGTCGTCAGGTGGGGGAACATTGACGATCGTGGCGGTAGCATCGCGTGGCTGGACGAAAACTCCTTCACCGTCGCTTTGCAGAGCCCCTCCCCACGTCCTCCACGGGCGAATGAGAAGGGGAAGGTGAGGAAGGTGAGGAAGTCGAAGAGGTCGGTTGTGACCCACCTCTTCATTTGCTTCATCGGCCTCTCGGAAATGACCATGGTTCCCGACAGCTGCTATGGTGGCGCGTTGGGGAAGATCTTGCTGGGGAAGAGCCGCCGTGGGGCCTGAGGGGATGGTGAATCTGGAGGGGAGAACGGAAAGTGCGAGGGGGGAAGAGGGGAGGTCGGAGGATGGAGATGGGGGACCCAGAGGAAACGGGTGTTGAGGTTTGTGAGATTGGATTGTGGTCTGGGTGGGTCATAATAATGGGTACAGCTCTGTTGCTTCTTCTTCATTGCTTATTCCCGGATTTCTATGGTGAATCATAAATTGAAAAAAATGAAAAATTAATCCACTGAATTTTATAATTAAATGAAAAAGTGTTGGGAAAGTGAGAAGTTTGTCCTTCTTTGAGTCGGTTCTGTTCGAGAATGGCAAATTTTATTTAGAGGAAAATCTAAAACCGAACCAAATCGAACCGAGTTGAATTTTTGGTTCAAATTATATTACATCTAAACGGTTTGACTCAGTTTGGATTTTAATGAAACCCGAAAATCTGAACGGGATCCAACGGTTCAAACCCCTAAGATTAGGTACGAAAACTATTATTTCCTGGAATGAATGAGGACTAATTGCTGCGTCAAGGGTGTCTTCTATTTGGATTAAGATACCCTTATCTGTTGACTATTATCGTTGGTGCATTGGACCTCACTTTCTATGCGCCAATAATTTTATACCTATTAAATTCGAGATTTTTTATGATACATTATTGTATTGCACAACTCTTTTATTTGGTTTATGGCGTTTTATACCAACTATGAGGAGGTGTCATAATCTCGTAAACTTTTAAAATAGTTGAAGTTACGACAAAATGGCATATCAAGACAATTTTTTTTTTTCATTGACGATGTTTTCAATTTGTGGTAAAGAAAAAAAGGGTATAATGCCGGAATATAACGATTTCTCGTTATATGGTTCTAAGCCTAGTTTGAAGAAACATCGAAGACAAAAAGGTCACATTTTATGACATCTTCTTGTTTAAGTCATAACCAAATAGAAAAATGACTTAAAAATAAAATTTTTTGTAATATTTACAAGGTTATGATATCAGTAAAAGATTCATAAATCGGATTTTCTATTTTCATTTTACGACTTTACAAATCTTTTCGTCAATATGGAAGGCCTCATGACGTTATCACAACCAAATATGAAAATCCATTTTGGTTGACGTACAATACGGTACCATCTAGATTGGAGAATCCAGTCAAGTCCATTACATCAATTCTAAATAATTCAATATTTTGTGAAAGACAACAATAATTTTGTGATGGACAGATGGGTCATCATGTAAAGAAAACATTAAGTCCTTTTCTTACAACGAAGAGGTCCAATTTTAACGATCTTAAAGAAAGACTTTGTTATAATATATTCATAGCGATATCATTGATATACTTTTTATTACTTAATGGTCTTTCCTTTAATAAAAGGTTGCTTCCATGAAATTGTGATTGTTAAAGAGTTTGTTTCATTTCATTCTTTAAATTTACTATTTATTGTTTGTTAGTGATCTTCCAGTTAAATAAAGTTTTTTTTTTTTTTTTACAGTTTTATATCAAATATATATCTCAAATTTGTGACCCTATTGTGAAAGTCGTAATAGAACCTAATAAAATTGCTCTGTGATCCACGAAAGAATGTATTTTGTACAAATAACTTTCTTTTGCTATGTGCAATGTGCATATATGTACATATGTGGGAGAGCCTTTTTGTAGTAAATTATGTTTAGCAAAAAATTAATTATCCAGCTATAGTTTAGTTTCTCAATTATATAATCTTTCTTGTAAGTAAACAACATTTTCATTCTCAAAAAACATATTATACAATATTATTAGAATTAATAAACCTTCTTAAATTGCTTTTGGACTTCCTATAGAAACCCTATTCTTGAAAAAATAAAAAGAATACATATATGATAAGTTACTTGAATCATTTTTTTTATCGAAAGAAAATTATATTTATGGTTCAAGTATGTAGGATTTGAAGTAAAGCAAATTGAAGTAGAGCAAAACTCAAAATATAGTAAAACAAAGCTAAATACAGAAAATAAGAAGCACCAAGAAAGCACTAGTAATACACACTTGTTCAACAATAACAGATTTGTCATGCAAAATAATTTACGGTTGATCATTGAATCTCATATCATCGTCAATGATGAGTAAATACCTAAACTTCATTCTCTAGTAACTACGATATTGCCAATTGGTAGTGCGCACCTAAGTTTAGCTTCCTTCACATTATTGCCGTATAAAGATAATAAAAATAGATTGAAAGAATACATATATAACATTTGGGAGAGAGAATCTTCATGGTTCAACAAGATTCCAATGTTTTTGCCATTACCATTGAAGTGAGAGGCAAAGGACTTGTACATAGAGCATAGGGATATTGAACTTTTGAAAGCATATTTATTAAACTCCCAAATCTAGATTGGGAGAGGATAACTTTCAAATCTAGAACTATATCAGGAGAAGATAGCTCCTAAATTTCTATGCATGTATATACTAAATTCGGGATCTTTTATGACACAATATAATAATGCACAACTCTTTTATTTTGTTTTGGGCCTTTTATAATTGTCTATGAGAAAATGCCATGGTCTTGTGCGGAAAAACTCAAGTTACAACGAAATGGTGTATCAAGACAAATTCTTTTTTTTAAAAGAAAATTACAATGATTTCTCCTAGTGCTACGATAGAAGGGTCTACGTAGGAACGTGAGAATCCCATTATTTGATTTCGCACTTGGTTTCGACGAAATATCATAAATAAGAAGATCGCATTTCATGACATCTTCTTGTTTAGGTCATATAAAATAGAAAAAAGTCATAAAAATGTAAATTTTCTTAACTTTTACAACGTTATGATGTACGTGAAAAGTTTCATAATTATTATTATTTCATTTTACCACCTTACGAAATGTCTTGGTCAATATTGAACTTGTTATGATTTTTGTCACAACCAAATACGAAAAGCCATTTAGGTTGTAGGTACAATAGTGTACCACATATATTAGAGTATTTTGTTCGATTTAGTTACATCAATAATAAATAATCCAACCATATGTGATAGATAACAAAATAGATTATGATAAACAAATGAAATATCCTATAAAAATAATCAAATAATAACTTTTTCTGGTCGAAAGATGATTAAACAACGTTATAACAAGAGACTTGGTCATGAATCGAGCAACTCCAAATACCATCTAGGTTTGACCATTTGCTTGAAATTTCCATTTGGACCATGTCCACATCAATTGTGAAAACACAGTGCCTTTCAACCAGGGGTAGTTAGTCGACAAGTCGGTTAAAAGACATAGTGCGAAGCACAGGCCAACTTGGTGGGAGGGCTTTCACCTCCCTTCTCTACTTTCACTGGCATGGGCATCTACTATACTGACCTATCAATTCTTCAAACAACCCCCAAAAAAGTTGTGATGGAGTCTACCCTCCCCACTTGGAAGGACCCCCTAATTCCTAGATAAAGATCTTTAACTTTCCTACTTAGGAGAGAATGCCCTCGTGATTTAACGTCTTAGAGTTCAAATGAAATAGTTTAAAAGCATACTTAAGTCAGAAACTCTCTTTAATGAGTTTGATATTTTTAAATCATGCATAGACCTGAACGATGGCTTTTAAGTTAGATATCCAGTTTTTCTAGTCGAGGCCCGCCATGGATATGGTCTATTAACAAGCTCAATTATACGGCCATAAATTCGAGTCCTCCATTGTAGAAACGATACTGGTTTTTATATGCGTTCTAGAGTTTTACCAAAACGAAGAGAAAACAAACATTTCCCAAGCAATCAAACAAGAGAAATAAAACAAAAATAAATGTCATCTTCCAGAAACAATTGTCCACCGGGGCAATTCAAAAAAAATATTCCCTGGGCTCTATCGTGGATCACATCTCTTCGGTTTGGTTTATACCATGATTTGTTTAGATAACAAAAAAGATATACAAATGATTTATAAACTTTGATCCAATTTAATGTGCAATATCATTCATGAATTTTTAATTTATGCAATATGTCCCTAAATTTTAGTTCAATGTGTAACGTCATCAATAGACTTTTAATTTATTCAATACAATCCTTAAATTATTGGTAATGTTTAATATAGTCTCTAAATTATATGAAAATATTTAGAAAGTGGGGTCATGTTGAATATTGATTAAAGTTTATGAATTATATTGAAAAAATAATAAATTCAGGAATGATATTATACATTAGACTAAATTTTAAGAACGGCATTGAATAATTTAAAATTTTAGGGATGAATTTATATATTACACTAAACTTCATGGATAATTTATGTTATTTTTCCTTATAAAAATTAACCCCATGGTCCATCTTGCTTTACAGCTAAGAAGTGTTTAGGCCCAATTACGTCAAGGAGATATATTCCTCATCTTTGATAATGTTTCAGCCCATTCCTCTTATCTTTCAACCCAGGTCCAGACTATTGGGATGAAAAATATCATACGGGCTCTTTCTATGGACGATATGATGGACATAACTTAGGGAAAATTCCACCAAGGGCGAAGTGCCATTTTCTCAAAAAATGGCTCAAAAGTGGGGTTTTGAATAAAGTGCAGTGCCAACCTTGTTTTGCTTAAGGGCTGCTTCGCCGGTGAAAACTGATATTTCCGGTGACCGGAAAAGGACATTTTTGTCATTTGCCACTTTTTTTTTTTTTTTTTTTTTTTTTTTTTTTCCTTCGTTTTACTTCTTCGCCGTCGCGGTGGCCGGCCGGCCACCGACGACGCCCACAGAGGGCTGGGCGAAGGTCACCCTCGCCCGATCCGGTAAGGGCCACCCTCGCCGGCCTCAGGCGAGGGACAGGCGAGGCCGTCTCTCACCCTGAGGAGGCCGCCTCGCAGATGGCCACGAGGTCGGCCCTCGTCAGCTGCGGACGAGGTCGCCCTCGCCGCCACGGACGAGGGCGACCTCGCGATCCGGCGAGGTCGGCCCTCGTCCGCGGTCGACGAGGGGCTCCTCGCCCGCGGCCGACGAGGGGCTCCTTGCCCTCATCCGCGGTCGACGAGGGCTGTCTCGCCCTCGTCCGCAGCCGACGAGGGCCGCCGCGCCTCGTCCGCGCCGACGAGGGCCGCCTCTCCTTGTCCGCGGCCGGCGAGGGCCGACCTCGCGGATGGCCGCAAGGCGGCCTCCTCGTGGCGAGAGACGGCCTCGCCTCGTCCTCGCCCGAGGCCGGCGAGGGTGGCCCTTGCCGGATCGGGCGAGGGCGACCCTCGCCCAGCCCTCTGTGGGCGTCGCCAGTGGCTAGCCGGCCACCGGCGATGACGAAGAAGATGAAACAGAAGAAAAAATGAAGAAAAAAAAATGGCAAATGACAAAAATGTCCTTGTTCCGGTCACCGGAAATATCGCGCCGGCCGGCGAGTTTAGGCTTATCATAATAGAAACTTATATTTAAAACCATGTTTTGAGCTAAAAAATGAAGGCACATTAGGCCCTTAATTGGAATTTTCCTCATAACTTATCATAATAGAAAGTTATACTGTTCTAAGACTTGTTCCTCGACATGTGATTGCCATGACATATTTGACTGAATCTATTCAACAATTTCTTGGCATTCTTGAAATGTGTCAAAATAAAAATTAGTTATCAAATAAGAGAATCACATCACTCGAGTCATAGACATGAAGGATGCATGTATGATTGCGATAATCATCCTATATACATTGGGATGGGAAGACTTACACAATGATGTAACGAAGTTGAATCCATTCTTCACACTATATAGAAAAAAATTAGTAAAAATGTTCTAAACCTATTATATTTGTGTTAATTCATTCATAAATCTTTAAGTTATGTTAATTGAGTCCTCAACCTTATTACATTTTGTCATTTGAGTTTATTTGATCAATTTTAATTGAAAATTGATGATATGGACGTCGGCTATCTTACGTGGTATGATAGATTGAGGTGAAACTCTTTTAACTTTTTATTATTCTTTTCTATTCTTATTGTTAAGGGTTGGCTAGTGGTGAGGCCTGTGAGCCCTTGCTAGTCATGGAAATTAATTTATGTAAATTTTTTTAAAATTGAATTATATATATTTATTTTAATTTTTAATTTTTTCTCTTTTCATTGTGCTGAACATGGTCACCAATGAGAGTGAGAGTGAGAGATGAGAGTGAGAGTGAGAGATTAGGAGTGAGATAGGAAAAAAAAAAGACGATATATAATTAAAAAAAAAAAAAAGATGTCATTTTGCAAGAACACCTGTCCACTGCGTTAAAGTTCCACTTTGAGGAGAAGCATTGCTTGGAGCGTATCCAACAAGTTACGGAAAATGACTCATCTTCTTCAACCTTCTCGCACTCTGATCTCTTTCGCCAGAAGAATCACTGTCCCATCATCGCCCCGCTGGAGGAGACCTCCGTGCTGCAGAATGTCCAGCGACTCCTCAAGCCCATCTTCGTCGCTCTCCCACACCCTCACTCTGCCCATCCAAGCCGGCGAGCCCGTCCACCTTGTCGCCGCCCCTGGAGTCTCTGATTCCCAGTTCAGGTGCAAAAACCTTTCCTTTGGCTGCTCTTCCTTCGTTTTGCGTGAATCCCATTTTGGGTTTTAGCCGTTTGCAGAAGCGCTATTGATTCGTCTCTGTTCAAGCAATGGCTCAAGAACTTGCAAAGCGAAACTGGGATTTTGTCTACTGGTGCTGGGACGTTGAAGCGAGTGCTTATCCAGGTAGTTTTTCCCCTAATTCTTTTTCCTTTCTTTGCTTCGGATTGCAGACGGAGAGCTTTGCCCATATTTCGTTGTCAAATGTAGTGAGTCAAGAGCTAGAGCTGTTTGGTTTTAGGAGTTACTTTGAAGAGTTTTGTGAAAATCGAGATATTCTGTGGGGGAAAAGAGACAATTTGGAATCATGCTAGGATGTGCGAGAACTACTAAGCATGTTTTCTTCCTCCACACCACACCCCCCCCTCCTTTTCCACATATCCACAAGAGCTTATTTCTTCTCGTCTGCATATGTTGTAAAGCTGCTAAAAACCATTTTTTTAGCTGGGTTTCGACAATTTCATGGCGACGATCACTGATGTTTCATTTGACGGTCATTACGAAATTAGATTATGTTTTGCAATGACTGACTGAAACATCAATCATTATCAATAATAATATTGAAATGGAAGGCCATAGAACTCTTAGGGCAGTGTGCTTTCTTATTTGCATTATCGTATATCTGCTACTTTTTTCTGGACTTGAGAAGTAATGGTTTTTATAGTAGGGTGTGGATATGTTTGGAAGCCGCATTGGCTTTCTCAAATTCACGGCAGATATTTTTGACAAGGAAACTGGGAAAAAGGTATGTTAATCAGTTCTAAGCATTGATACCATTCATGTCGAATTTCTCTTTCTAATTAAACATGTGGCCTGTGGAGGAGGTGATTCAAGGAAGTAATGTTGCATCAAATTGTGCTCATGCTCTGAAACACTTCAATTTTCTTGAGAGTTGTGGATATAAAATATTATTAGGTGCCAGGTATAGTATTTGCTCGAGGACCAGCTGTAGCTGTGCTGATACTGTTGGATTCGGATGGAGTAACTTATGCTGTTCTTACTGAGCAGGTATACATTCTGCATTGATGTCTCAGGTGTTTTCTTTTTCCTTGATTTTTGTCCTTTAAACATATTAAAAGCTGAATATTAAATTTTAAGCTGAAAAATACAAATGACAAAAGGTAAAATTGAATCCAAAAATGCTTATAATGGTTTCTTTAAGCTGAATATTTGTGCATCTCACAGGCTAGAGTTCCTGTGGGGCGGTTTGTTTTGGAATTGCCTGCTGGAATGTTGGATGATGACAAAGGGGATTTTGTTGGCACAGCAGTTCGCGAGGTGTTGATCCCCCTCATTCCTCTTTACTTGAATTTTAACTTAATTATCTTTGGGACACATTCTTTTCTATATATTCAATTTTCATTTTTTCTGATTCTGTAAGTGCTCTTTCTAAATTATTACCTTGGATTTTTTTTTATTCTTGTTGCGATGGTACTGATTGAATCCTGGCTTCTATAGTAAACCAACCAGACACCAACAATACTGACTACAGCACTCGCACTTTTGTTTTGTTTTTTGGTGCTTTACTGATCACGATGACTCATTACTGTAACAGGTCGAAGAGGAGACAGGCATCCAGCTGAATCTGGAAGACATGGTTGACCTGACAGCTTTTCTCGATCCATCTACTGGATGCAGGGTGATTCCTTCTCCGGTATGGTGACTTTCAACATTTGAAGATTTTCTAATTAAGCATTCATTTAATGTGAATAATATGTAGAAGTTGTTCTAGTAAAGAAAAAGAGGAAGAGAGATAAGTGTCTGAGAAATGTGCTGCACTAGCTTGATGTTTTGGAGCAATTTTTTTTTAAATTTTTGTTGGCTTAGGATATGCTTAAAAATCTGCCTTTGATGTCTTGGACCTGTGTTTCTCATTTTCTTTGAGGAGCTTTCATGAAAAGTTGCCATCTGTGTACTCTCTCTTACCATTCTTTGAAGGGTGCTTTGATCTCTCTCTGATCCTGTCTGAATTATACCAAGCCATAGTCCTCTTAACAGCTTGTGATTTAATCAGGTAAGCAGGGAAAAGTAGGGGGCTTCGCTATTAGGGCTGTACAAGCATGGCAATTTTGTTATTGCTGGTTGACTTGTTTCATATGCTAAAAGAGCACCTCATGTCCTTTTGTACGTACATTTTAGTGGTGATTTTGTCATCATAAGGGCTATAACTATAAGCCATACACAACAGCTGGTGTTTTCTATGTCATCTTTTTTGGGTGGACAGATAAGAATCAACATCTTAGCTATGATAAAGCCTTACACATTGTGGACCTAAGTAGATTTACATTTGAAGTGTATCTTTAGTTATTTTGACATTTTATAGGCATGAAGTTCATTCTTGTTGCTAATCCATGCATAGGGAGGTTGCGATGAAGAAATAGGCATCTTCCTATTCAGAGGGAATGTGGACTCGGAGATCATCAAGCAGCTGCAAGGCAAGGAAACTGGTCTTCAAGAGCATGGTGAGCTCATTAAGGTTCGTGTTGTACCTTATGAGAAACTGTGGCGCGCAACTGGTGATGCAAAGGTTCTAATGGCGATTGGGCTCTATGAAATGGCCAAGCGAGAAGGTCTCCTTCCTTTGAAAAGTCAACCTGCTTCTTCAGCGAGATGCTGATGCTTTCTCTTCTTCCATGGAAGAACTTTTGAGCTGCATGACTGCGACATCACAGATCTGAGATTGGAGCAATGTTCTTTGTCAATGCTGTCCCGCCCAACTATATTTCAGTGATCTTGATGTGTTCAAATGGTCATGATTCAAATCTTCACTGTTTTTTGCACCACAAGGGGAAATGAAAGAGACCTTATACAGTCACAAAATTCGTAAGTTAATGTAATCATGTTTGAGCAATCTCTAAGCCACTCTTATCGGCTTGTAGCTTAAACTATCGCATGTGATTCTTCTCCTTATGAGAAGAATCTTGTTTTAATTATATTTCGCGTAACGATGATGTGATGTTTTTCACTTTAGAGCCAGATTTGGCACATCAACATTGCATTTTTAAGGTATGGTTAAGCCGGTCATCTATGATGAGTTCAGGAGATTTGCCAGAAATTATTGTTATATGATCCGATATCAATCAATTGTGCTAATTAGAAATCTAGTTTGAGATTTCAGGCTAAGCAATCGATAGAGGTGAGCATGGTGCCTGAAATCTGAGAATCGGACTAGTGAGAATCATATTCCAAGTATGTAAAGTGGTGGAAACTTGTCTAGGTTTCAAAAATTAAGAAACTTGATTTGCTAAATAAATTTCAAATTCTATATTGGTAGAATTTAAAACTTATAACTTGAAATTTAGAATAAATTTGTGTTTTTTTAATTTATGTCTTCACGTGATCTATGATATTTCTTGACATTCAATGAGTGTATAATTTTGAGCAATTTATTTAGACTTTTATTTTATAACTGAGATTTTTATGGGCAGGTTCCAGTAACTTGGTGAAACCTAAAACCACTCGTCCCTATTAGTCAACACAGATGCAGCTGAAAAGACAGACAAAAGGCTTAAGTAACTTGTCTGTTCATTTCTTATCAATAGAAACAAATCGAACCCTCATGTCTATGCACGCTTCTCCCAGAATATTTCACAACTGCGAGATCTCATATGAATCTAGACTTTGCTGGTGACGAAATCATTGTTACTTGACTCCCATATGGTGGTCCCATCGCACGTACAGAGCTTCTTGTAGTTCTCTCCCACGCCGGCACTTCTCGCAATTACTGCGGCTGTGATACCTGCGTCCGATTTATCTTCACTTTCATAGACTGCTATAGAGCGTCCAATGAGATCGGCAACTCGTAGCTTCTCTTTGACGCCAGAGAAGAAAGTCTCACCCTTCTCATTTACATCTAGTGTTCCCAGGTCGCCAAGGGGCTGGAACACGAGAAATTGAACATCAGCTCAATGCACATCACATTAACGAAATGGAACAACCGATCAATCCAAATCACATTAAAGAATCAGCGAGACAGACCGAAGGTGATATCACAAGAAAAAACGTCAATACTCACACTAGGACACCAAAAACACAAAAAGGTTTCAAGTGACATTTAGTTATGCCGGGATGAAATGCATAAAGTACTAATGCAATCCAGGATGTGCAGAGGACACCAAGACGAAGTTCAAGCTTAAAACAGTAAGAACTATCGACTCTAGTAGAGGACAAACACGTAACCTGTGAATTTAAAATTACATACAAAGAAATGTAGCTTGAAGAAAATCACAGCTAATTTTTAGACCTCCTCTCTCACAAAGCCTCATAACATTCATATTCCAATCGCTATGTATTATTTGCCTGCTCAGATGTGTCAATTCGTGATGTAACAGAAAATACAACATTTTTATTACTAGATCAATCATCAGGAGAAGCAAACAAATGGGTACACAAATAGGGCTCAACAGAACTATTTACGTTATGACATTAAGAATGCATTGCATTTAATGATTCCTCTGGCATTACGACCTTTACTACAACAATGCTGTCCATAGATCAAATTATTTCGTGTATTGGATTTCACTTGACTGTCTACGGCTCCATTGCGTGTGCTTGGGGTAGAAGTTTTGTATAAATGTATCGCCATGCTATTAATATTAAGTATTTTGATTCAAGTTCTTTTCTTTCTAAGAGGTGGAATAGAACAACCCGGTTGAAGCGTAATGATCATACGTCTGTAATGCATTGTATGTCCCAAAATAGGTCCCATTCTTCTACCCTTTCCCGGGAGTCGATGACTATTCATAGCTTTTACCTTGACACCAAAGAAGAGTTCGACCCAATGCTTTATTTCTGTCCTAGTTGATCCTGATTCGACATTAAAAGTATATTGAAATGCGAATTGCTTCATGTTGAGTTTGTACCACATTGGTTGTGGAAAGGGCTGGTGGTTAGTTTATAAGTGTGAGGGAATGCTTCACCCTTTGAACTAACTTTTGGAGTAAGAAAGACCCAAGACCACCCAGCACTTAGTATCAAAGTTCAGTCTGAATTTAATACAAGGAAAAACCTCACCCTTGGAGCGAGCTTTCAGGATGAGAGCTTTCAGGATGAGAGAGGCCCAAAACCTCCCAACACTTCACCACTTGTTTTTTACTTTAGAAATCTTATTTCTGCTTAAACTTAGGCTTTATTGACAGAAAATATGAAGTGGAAGCAGAAACAACAGCAAAGGCCATCATCATCCCCCATATAACTAATGCTCATAGTGAGAAAATCGGTTATTATAATGAGCAAACTTGGAGGAAGTCCAGGCGAGCAAACCTGATCTGCAGTTGCTTCAGTAGTCGGATTGAAAATCTTCCCGGTGCTTGCTGCCCCTTGGGTCAAATCACCATATTCGTTGATGGACCAACCATGTTTCCCAGGAGACAACCCACTAAAATTGGCTTCGATCCTAGCCAATTCCATGCTCACTTGAACTAAGCGAACTACTCCAAAACATCCGGACCTTTGAATTCTGCTACAGCGGCAGATATTAGAAAATCTGCACAACAGCAACAACGAATATTGTCAAATAATTGACCATCTTTCAAATAGGTATGCGCAATGCAGAAACTCTTTACTAAGACATTGGAATATTGAGCTTGAACAGGCGCATGTCTTATCAAAAACGAATTTAACCATTTTGTATGATTGGAGGTCCATAACCATCATCAATGCGAATAAAACTTTTGATTTGGAAGATGAAGATATTCAAAATTATGAGTATCCATTTGTAACAACCAGCTATGAGCAAAAGAAAATTATATTTCAGCAAAAGAAGCTCAGCTGGTGATGGTATCGATAACCTAATTATCCATTCAACTCATAGAGGCGACTTCACCCCTAAATCTTTTTCCAGATGATTAGGTTTGGAAAGAAGATGGATGAGGAGAGGGAACCATAAAAAAAAGAAGAAGGCCTTATTGTAGATTTAGACAATAATCACCAAACCAGCCTCAATGGTTTTAGTAACAGGATAAGGTATGCAAAAGAGTGATGACTTTATATATCAATAGCCGAATAACTAATTAGCCGGCACACTTAGTGCTGCAGCAGGCTTGTCAACAGCAGTTAGAACAAAGCCCTCACAAATCGCACTTTTCATCCTGTAAATTCACAGATATAAGAATATCCTACTTTGTTAAATTTGCTTGTCTGCCTCAAATTTTCAGACTGCATTGCATGGATGGTCCTTACTTATGCATCATTTCTTTACATTTAAAGTCAAATCTACTTGCAGGCAGATCCCTATCATCACTTGCAATTGCGATCTACAATGAATTCAAAATAAAAAATAAGCATGTATAGCCTGTCGGATCTTCTAATTAGAATGTCATGGTATAGCAACATAATTTCTAAATGTGGCTAAAGTATCCAAGAGAACTGCACAATGCAACTGCATCAATCATGATAGAATATTCGACCCACCTTCTGGTACACCTTGGCCTATCAATCGGGCTTTACGACCAGGCTGCTCCAATACTTCAGTCAAAGTCTTGACAGGTGAACTACCCAAAATCCGTACCACTTGATTGCTCAAGTCCACCTCGATGTTCTTCACTCCTTGATGAATTTCCATCAGAAAAACAGTGCAACAATTCAGTAAAAATAAAGAAAGACAAGAAATTAGAGAGGCCAGATGATGATCATAATGAACTGCCCGGAATGAAACAATTAATGGGCTATGAGCATTTACCCTCGACAGTCTGCAACTTATTCTTCACAGCATTAACACAACCCTCACACTTCATATCAACCATAAACTCAGTCTGTAGGGGGAAATTAACAAGACGTCACAAATCATTGAAGGGTGGCAATGTGAGCTTCTCTAATTTCACGACCAAGAGCTAAACAACCATCATACAAATGCCAATAGTAAAAAGAGATCAATTCAATCCCAGCAACGCCAACCAAGAACAACTATCTATAATAGACAAAAAGATAAAGAAAATCATCAGGAGGAGGATTGAACGACTCACAAGTAGCTCCGGAAAGACAGCACCATTCTGCAAGATCGAAAACCACTGGAAAAATCAAGAATCGCCCAGAAATCAAAAGAAGAGAAACAAACTCCAAAACAGACGATCGAGACCAAGAGCATCCGAAATCAAGAACCTGGGAGGTGGGTTTGAGATCGGAGGCGGGTGCATCCATGTGAAGAGCCGAGGGGGCGTGATTGAGGCCTCTTACGGTCGCCGAAGGGCCCAGGTGGCTCGAAGAATGAGAGAGAGACAAGAAGCACGGATTCTGAAACTTGGGGAAGCGGATGGAGCAAGAACAGGTGGAAGAAGAAGAAGAAGATGGGGGCTGTGAGGGGAAGCGAGGGCGAGAGCGGCGGGGACAGCGGAAGCGGCGACGGCTGTTTTGATGGTGGCCGCTGACCTTAGCAAGAACCCCATCTTTCCTCCTCCTACTGTCCTTCCCTTTTACTCTCGTTTTTTCGCTCTGTTCTTGTTCCTGTCTAACGACCCATGAATGCAAAAGTCATAATTAATGCAAAAGTCATAATTACTGCGCAGATGTCTCGTAGAGATTGGGCGATCGTTCGTCCTTTCGTTCTTTCATCCGTGTGACAAATTGAGATCTCAGCAGCTGATGCCAAAATGACAAATATGGAAGATTCTGGAGCATCACTGGATTTTTCCTGGAGCATCATGGAAATTCTGTCTTTCTTTGCTTGTTACGAGAGCAATCTAGGACTGCACAAAAGTATGCTAACTCACTACCTAATAATAACATGAAGTGGACAAAACAATGTATCATTTTATTAAATAAAAATTAGAAATGGATATTATTTCAAATAAATGTTTGAAATGATTATAGAATATTTTCGTCATTTATCTCTTTTTTTGAATTGTTTCATTTTTTCTTTTTTGACTTTCTTTTCTTTTTTGTTGGTGGCTGACCGGCCATAGATGATGCTCAGGGAGGGTCAAGAGAGGGCTCTCCCTCAATTTGGTGAGAGCCACCCTCACTGACCACAGGTGAGGGACGGCTTTGCGATCATTGATGAGGTTGGCCCTCACGCTAAATTTGGCCGAGGTCACCTTGTCAACGATCGGCAAGGGAAAGCCTCACCTAGGCAAGGTGACCCTCACTTTGGGTGAGGCCATCCTTGCTAAATCTACCGAGGGCGGTTTTATTTATGGTTGGGGCGAGGGTGGCCTTGCATAGGCTAGCAAGGGTTGTCTAGCCCTCATCGGCCCTTGCTTACGGTCGTCGGCCTTTGTTAATGGCTACTAGTCCTTGCTTAAAAGAAAAGAAAAAAAAAGAGAAAATATAAAAGAAAATAATAAAATAATAATTTAAAATTAAATTTACATTTGAGCGAACAACACTATTTGACAAGTTAGAAACTTTAGCTAGTCAACAATTGGCAATGTCAAGCTTTAATTTGAAACAATCATCGTCATTTCAACCATTTATATGAAACAATAATGGCTACTTTAGGCCTTTATTTGATATAATGTCTACTTTGAATTATTATTTGAGAAAATAATGGCATTTTAGGGTCATTTGTTAATGTTTCCATTTTTCTATTTGTATGTTTTTTTTCTCTGAAATAAAAAAATAATAGAAATCCGTTTGGTAATGTGAATTAGTGTTTCTATTTCTTGGAATAAAAAGTTGTTCTAGGGAATATATATAGAATAGAAATAAGAAGTAGAAAAAAATAGCTTATTATTCTCGAAAATAATTTCTGGAATAAGGTTTTTCTTTCTTCTTCCTCTTCTAACCGATCATCGCCCACTGTCATTGCTAGTTGTTGTCATCGTCCACCACTGCTAGAAGAAAAAAAAAAGAAAAAAAAAAAGGAAAAAAGGAAAAAATTGAAAAATTATAAAAAATTAAAAGAAACTTTAGGTCACAAAAAAACTTGTGAGTCTTACCAAATGCATTCATATTCTTTTTCTATTTTGGGAATATAAATTTTTTGTAGTTACCAAACATGCTCTTTTATTAAGAAATTGTTCAAAAGAATAGAAAAAGAAAATAATTATTTCTAAAAAAATTTATTCTCGAAAATAGAAATATTACCAAATACACAATTGATATGAATTTTACTTTTCATTCGTGACAATTTGAGATCTCAATAGATGATGCCAAAGTAACATATACAAAAGATTTTCGAGCATCATGGAAATTTCCTCAGTCTTTGCATGTTACAAGAGCAATCTAGGACCATGCAAAACTAAGCTAAATCAATGCCTAAAATCTTAAAATGTTACAAAATGTGCGTATTTTGATAATTTAACAAGTGTCTGAATTTATATGAGAACTATATCTAACAAGTGTTTTGTGGGCATTCACTCGGAAAATTCATATGAAAAATGATGATAACTTCATAAGTTTTACAATTTTTGTGTTTTGTGACTTTTCTCTGGTTCACCCGAGTATATAAATTGTGATATATTTGTGTGTTTCTATGTTAATATCTCACATTTTTAAGTGTCGTATCAGCATTGCGTGGATTAATTGACATTGACAGTGAGATTGACATACATACACTTGAAAAATCCGGTAAAAGGAAGGAAAGGCCCACAAGATCTCCACAGGTTTTTGCAGTTGCCACGAGAGCGTGTTCGGCACAGCAATATAATTCCAAAGGCCTTGGAACCAAATGCAGCATTTCCAAAGTCTCTAAGTTCAATGCTCATCTCCCCCGGCAATGGCATTCAGCATTTTTAGAATGTTATTTTAGGGGTTCATCAATTTTTTCTCCTCATTTTACCCTCGCTATACTATTCAAATTTCATTTTTGCCTCACCATCTTTACTATGCATATCTTCTCTCATTTGTATGTCCATTTAAGACCCAACCCTAAAAATCAATTTGTGAATCAGTCTTTTACCGTCTTTTCAATAGTACCGAAAATACATATATTTGAATCACCTTTTTGGCTAACGAGCTTTTCCTCCCTTCAATGGCCAAGGGATAGGATATTAATGTGATATTAATCGCATGGTATCACACTATAGTTAATTATTGGAAGTCCATGTAAAAAATATAATGTTTGCCTAGACTTGATCTATACAATCAACATGTTACGAAATCACACGAGTTCCACATGTATATGATCCCTTAAAGGAAATAAATTGCCATTCGCCTAAAGTTTACCTATAAATAGTCCACATATCATAAACATAAAGATTAATTCCACGAAAAACCCAAAATTGATCTATTTATGATAAATTTATTTAAAATTTATTTTTTTATTACAAAAAAACCCAAATCGGTACATCTTAACAAGTTTATCATAAACTACTTTTTTGACAACAAATTACCAAAAATTTGCACATTTGTGGAAAATTTATCTTTAATTATTAATATCACAAAAAATCACACATGTGACAAATGAAGAGTAAAACTCTAAAATAGTATGTGTCATTTAACTTAGTAGTTTGACTGTAAAATTTAACGGAAATTAAAGGGAAGAAAATTTATCACAAATATATCATTTTGGGTTTTTTCATAGTATTGACCCAAACATAAACCATAATTTGTTGTATCACACTTGTACAGTTTGAGACAAACCAAGAAAGGAGATGATGGGGGTATAAAAACGATGCAATCTATCTAATCGATCTAAACAAGAGAAGCTAGTCTCACCCTCTTCTCCTTGTGATTTATCATTGCGGTCAAGGAAAGCTGGACAGACGATGGTTTCCAGAATGTCAGCATTAATTTTTACAATTGTTAGGACGAAAGTGGGTAAAAGCCATAGACGACAATCTAAAAGACTATTCTGACTTGTCAAGGCAATGCTTTAATGTGGGAAATCAAATTGTTCTTCAAATATTTTCTTTTGGGTTACAAACTTGAAATTGTCCTGGACCCCATAAACGCAAGCTTTGCATCTGGTTTCTTCTTGTCTCTTCACATAAGTCCAACAAGAATGAAACATGAACTCCAGCGATCGTACGACAAACCAACATTTGGACGAGTATAGATAATCTAGCTGTTTTTTTTGAAAATAGCGTAGTCTAGACATACATATGTTTGGTCGAATGGAATAGGTTTCCGGAGATCACCATGGACCAACTTCCTCCTTTTGGACTCTTGCGACCGAGCTTACGGCTAGCATTCAAAGAAGCCGTGACAAACGCTGTCGAATGCTAGCTAGGGTCGATCGAAACCTGTGATTTCCCAATGCAGTTCTTCATCTCGCTCCTCCTATATAAGTGCGCCACAAGTTCGACCGTTTATGCAGAACTCAGAACACAAAGCATTTTTCTGTTTTTTCTGCTAATTCGAGATGGGAGACCGGATATGCAGATTGTCTCCATACGCCATGATGATTTTCATTCTCGGTCTCGCTAGCATTCTAAGCACTCCACTTGCTAACGCCGATATTGAGGTAGCTGATACAAGCAGCTCATTGTCGACTTACATTATCCAAGTGCGGAAGCCTGAGGACAAAGATCTCACTGCTAGGGAGGATCTCGATACTCTCTATCAGTCTTTTTTGCCTACCATGGCAGCCAGGTCCAACCAAGAACAAAGAATGGTTCACTTGTACCGAAATGTACTATCCGGGTTTGCAGCCAAATTGACCGCTGAGGAAGCTGAAGCTATTCGAGAGAAGGACGGCGTTTTGCACGTGCATCCAGCGAAGGTGCTCTCTCTACACACAACTCACACGCCCAACTTCTTGGGATTGCACCAAGGAGTTGGGCTCTGGAATGACTCGAACTACGGGAAGGGGGTGATCATCGGAGTATTGGACACAGGGATTTTCCCCGACCACCCTTCCTTTAGCGATGAGGGCATGCCCCTGCCCCAGGCCAAATGGAAGGGCAGGTGTGACTTCAGCAGCACATCCTGCAACAACAAGCTCATCGGTGCGAGGTCGTTCATCAATTCGAGCATGACTCCTACACAGGCTGTTCCTCCGTATGATGGTGAGGGCCATGGCACGCACACTTCCAGCACGGCTGCTGGTGCTTTTGTGAGGGATGCCAGTGCGCTTGGTCATGCCAAAGGCACGGCTACAGGCATGGCGCCTCTTGCGCATTTGGCAATGTACAAGGTTTGTGATGCAAATGGGTGCCTCGATAGCGACATATTAGCTGGTCTCGATGCGGCCATCGAGGACGGTGTCGATGTGCTTTCCCTCTCTCTAGGAGGAATATCCCAACCGTTCTTTGATGACTCGATTGCAAAGGGTGCATTTGCCGCCACCCAAAAGGGAATCTTCGTCAGCTGCTCCGCTGGGAATAGTGGGCCATTCAACGGCACATTGTCAAACGAGGCACCGTGGATTCTCACCGTGGGAGCAAGCAGCATCGACCGCACCATAACAGCCACGGCACATCTTGGGAATGGGCAAGAGTTTGATGGGGAGACACTCTACCAGCCCCATGACTTCCCTCCGACGCTGCTTCCCCTCATTTATGCAGGAGTAAACAGAGATCCATCCTCAGCCCTCTGCCTCCCCGGATCACTAGTAGGCCGTTCGGACCTCCAAGGGAAAGTGGTTGTGTGTGAGATCGGCGATGGAAGAGGGCGAGTTGCAAAAGGTCAAGAGGTCAAGGATGCGGGTGGTGCGGCCATGATCCTTGTGAATGGTCCCGTCGAGGGATATACCACATTGGTCGATGCGCATGTCCTACCTGCAGTCCATGTGAACTACGTTGCAGGTATGGCGATTAAAGGCTACCTAAGCACAGCGCTGGCGCCAGTAGCCACGATCCTATTCAAAGGCACCCTCATTGGGGGAATCGGTTGCCCCGGCTGTATCATTCTTCTCATCCCGCGGCCCCAACCTCCAAAGCCCCGGTATCCTCAAACCGGACATCATCGGCCCGGGTGTGAACATCATTGCCGGCTGGCCATTTCCTTTAGACAATTCCACAAACAAGAAGCACTCATTCAATGTAATCTCCGGGACCTCCATGTCCTGCCCTCATCTCAGCGGCGTGGCCGCGTTGCTCAAGAGCGTGCACCCTGACTGGTCGCCAGCCGCCATTAAGTCCGCCATCGTGACCACCGCCGCCACCTCCAACTTGGAACGCCGACCCATCGTTGACCAGACGCTCCATCCGGCGGACATTTTCGCCACCGGCGCAGGACACGTCAACCCATCAAAGGCCGTCGACCCAGGCCTCATATATGATGTTGGACCCCAAGATTATGTCGCTTACCTTTGTGGGCTCGGCTACAACGACTCTGAAATCGAGATCATAGTTCAAGAAACAGTCAAATGCTCGAGCATAACGAGCATACCCGATTACCAACTCAACTATCCATCCATAAGCGTGAGGTTTGATGGTTCGGTAACGACGGTGAGTGTGACGAGAACGGTAAGGAACGTCGGACCCGCGAAGTCGCATTACAGGTCGGTTATCGACTCGATCATGGGTCTAGAATCCATTGCGGTGTACCCAGGTGATCTGGAGTTCATTGAGACGAACCAGACAGCGAGCTACAGGGTTGACTTCACCAGGAGAGTTGACTGGAACGCGACGGCGACGCCGTTTTCTCAGGGGGCGATCACGTGGGTCTCTGCTAAGCATTCGGTTCGAACCCCCGTCGCTGTTTTGTTTGAGTAATTGCAGGGATTGCCTGTAACTTCCATGGTTCAAGAACTGAAGTTGGCGAGGATGGATCTCGTGGAGTGACATGAAGTGGGAGATGTTGGCTTTTCTCGTACGAACACAAAATAAATCAAATTGCAAATCTTGTTCTATCACTATAAGTGACAGAACATTAATGAAGTGAAAATGGGAATGATTATCATTTTATGATCATTGGATTTTTAAACTTTTTTTTTGTCGTATGTCTTCCATACGTGTTCTTTAAATCTTCAAGGTGTTGCGATTCAAGTCGGTACATGCACAAGCACTAGGGCTTCGGCTCAAAGACATTATTAATTCAACTAAATATGTCTTAAGCTTTTCCAAAAGAACCGGTCGTCCATTCTGATTTTGCATGGGAATTTGGTTTAATTAAGGAAATCAGGTTGTGCTTTAAGTTGTGTTTTAACGACGAACTCGAAATTGTCCTCTATCGTCTCTGGCCACCGTGGCGAATTTCATTCTCGGTCTCGCTTGCCTTCTAAGCGTTTCGCTTGCTGATGCTGCTATTGCAGTAGCTAACCCAAGTAGCCCATTGTCCACTAATATTGTCCAGGTGCGAAAGCCGGCCGACCCAGATTCTGCTGCTACTCCGGCGGATCTCTTTGCTTTCTATCGTTCATTTTATCTACCACAGCAGCCAGCTCAAACCGAGAGCACAGAATGGTTCACTCATACCGAAATGTGCTATCTGGGTTTGCCGCCCAATTGACCGCTGAGGAAGTGGTCGAGAGAAGGACGGTGTTTTGCCCGTGCGTCCAGAGGAGGCGTTCTCTTTGCACACACTCACACCCCCGGCTTCTTGGGATTGCACCGAGGAGTCGTGGAAGGACTTCAACTTTGGCAAGGGCGTGATCATTGGAATTTTTGGACTCTGGGAATTTTTACTGACTACCCTTCCTTCAGCGGCGAGGGGGTGCCTCCGCCCCCGGTCAAATGGAAGGGCGAGTGTTACTTCAACGGTTCGTCCTGCAACAACAAGCTCATTGGTGCGAGGTCGAACACCGGTCCACCGGATGATGATGTGGGCCACGTCACACACACTTCCAGCACGGCTGCTGGTGGTTTCGTGAGTCGTGCTAATGTGTTTGGTAATGCCAATGGCACGGCTGTAGGCATGGCGCCTCTTGCGCATTGGGCAATATACCAGGTTTGCGTGGTTTTCGGGTGCCCTGAGAGCGACATATTAGCTGGGCTTGATGCAGCCATGGAGGACAGTGTGGATGTGCTTTCCCTGTCTAGTAGGAATATCCCAACCGTTCTACAGTGACGTGATCGCAAAGGGTGCATTTGCCGCCACCGAAAAGGGCATCTTCATCAGCTGCTCCGCTGGGAATAGCGGGCCATCCAATGGCATGTTGTCAAATGAGGTACCGTGGATTTTCACCGTGGGAGCGAGCAGCATCTACTGCACCATAACGGCCTCGGTGCAGCTCTGAAACGGGCAAGAGTTCGGTGGGGAGACCCCCTACCAACCCCAAGGCTTCCCTCAGAAGCTACTTCCCCTTGTTCAAGCGGGAAAAAATGGAGATCCATCCTCGGCTTCCTGCCTCCCCGAATCAATACATTGCCGCTCAGACCTCCATGGGAAAGCGGTTGTGTGAGAGATTGGTGACGGAAAAGGACGAATCGAGAAAGGTCAAGAGGTCAAGGTGCGGGTGGCCATGATCCTCGTGAATGATCCCACTGAGGGATAAGCCACATTGGCTGATGCGCACGTTCTACCCGCAGTCCATGTGAGCTACGTTGCAGGGGCAGCGATCAAGAGCTACCTAGGGAAGGTGCCAGTGCCGATGGCCACGATCCTATTCAAAGGCACCCACCTCGGGACATTGGCCGCCCCGACTGTGTCATGCTTCTCTTCCCGTGGCCCCAACACCAAAAGCCCCAGTATCCTCAAACCGGACATCATTGGCCCGGGCGTGAACATCCTTGCCAGTTGGCCATTTCCTTTAAACAAATCCACAAGCAAGAAGCATGCATTCAACGTGATCTCCAGGACCTCTATGGCCTGCTTCCACCTTAGCGGTGTAGCCGTGTTGCTCAAGAGTGTGCACCCCAACTAGTCACCAGCCGCCATCATGTCCGCCATTGTGACCACCACCACTACCTCCAATGTGGAACACTGATCCATCATCGACCAGATGCTCCATCCAGCGGACATTTTCGCCACCGGTGCAGGACACGTCAACTTATCTAAGGCCGTCGACCCAGGTCTTATTTATGACATAAGACCACAAGAATACGTTACTTATCTTTGTGGGCTCAGCTACACCGACCCAGAAATTGAGATGATAGTTCAAAATAAAGTCACATGCTTGGGCATAAAAGCATACCCGATTACCTGCTCAACTATCTGAGATCAGTGTGACATTCAAGGGCTCAGTGACGAAGGCGAGTGTGACAAGGACAGTGAGGAAAGTTGGACCCTTGAAATCGCGTTATCGATCAGTCATCAACCCAATCAAGGGTCTGGACTCGATTCGGTGAGTTACATGGTTGACTATACGAGGAGAGTTGACAGGGAAGAGGCGGTGACGCTACCGTTCGCTCAGGGGGTGATCGTGGGGGTCTCAGCTCAACATTTGGTTCGAACCCGTATTGCTGTGGTGTTTCAATTGCAGATCGGAGATTTCTATGGTTCAAGAACTGAAATCGACTAGGAGGGAGCTGGTGGAGTGGCGTGACGTGCGACTACTTTGGCTTCTCTCATGTATTTTATGTCCTGAATAATCTGTAGCTTGGTTAATTTTAAAATAAAAAAGGAAAATAAATATTCATTAGAGCGTTTACAGTACTGCGTTTCCATAAGTTTTGGCGGTTCGAGGCAAAAATCCGAACCGACAAAAAGAAAGATAATTTTTCATTATTCAAACTGGAAACCGAATCAAACCAATACAAAATTTCTGTTTTGCTTCGATCATTTGATTCGGTGTTGAGTCTTCTAACACTCTCCATTAACATGGATTGAAATGGTAATTCACATATTTGACACTCTAATTTATCTTTCAGAGTGTTGTTAGGAAAAGTGTTAGAAAAGTCCTAAAACTATTGTATTTGTGTCAATTTAGTTCTTTTAATCGTGCCAATTTAGTCCTATATGTGCTAATTCAGTCTTAAACCTTTTAGTGATGCCGATTTAATCCTAAAATTTTTGAACTAATGCTAATTTAATTATAAACCTTTTGACTTAGTGCCAATTCAGTATTTAGCCAAAATTAGTTAAAGGACTGAATTGGCACAAAGTAAAAAGTTTTGAGACAAAAAATTGACACTAATTTGAAAGGTTTAGGACTGAAATGGCACCATTAAAAGTTTAGGATTAAATTGGCACCAAGTCAAAAAGTTTAGGACTCAATTGACACTATTAAAATGTTTAAGACTAAATTGGTACAACAACAATATGTTTAAGACCTTTCAAACACTTTTCCCCAATGTTGTCTTATGTTTTCATCATTGGTTTCACTAAATTTTCATAGGATTAATCTAGAATTTCGTTCAGTCTGAAAAAAATTCAATCAAATTTGATTTATGGATATTGCCATGGAGGACAAAAATGGGCGGTTATGCTTGAGATATTTTGGATTCTCATCATATGCAAAATTCAACATGATTCTTTTGATCTACCGTTTACAAAATTTCCACTCGATTACCTATTTAAGAGTGTTTAGGATAAGATTAATTGTGTATGTATCAGAAACATATAAACTAGGCTACACACGAATCATAAATAAGTCATGCGTAATTTACTCTTTTAATTCTTTATGACATGCTTAGATATATTTAAGTAAACCTGTTGATCTTAAAACGATATGTTTTTGATAAGTTTAGAGTCAATTTGGTATAATTATGGTTAAAATGCATTTGTGCTTTGCTGTGATTTCATTATGAAGAGATATGATTAATGAATTACAAACAATTTACTCATCTTAGGTTGTATTGTTTTTGGTAATGGAGTTGTTATGGAAGACAATACCGAAGACAGCCCCAATTGCTTAAATGTATTCATTGATAATGAAACTATAAATGGAGAATAATGGGATAAGTGCATTAAAAATTTTAAAATTTATCATGAAGGTGTAATTAAGTTCTAAAATTTTCAAAAACTATAATTTAGTCAGAAAAATTATCAAATTAGTTCAGTTAAGTTCTTCCGTCGAGTCCGTCCAACTATGCTAATGTAAAATGTTGACATTGCAAATTTTTTTTTTTAATTTTCTTAAGATACTGATGATGATGCCGCGATCACCAAGAATCACCTTAGAAAAATATTCAAAAAAGAAAAAAATAAATATAAACTAAATTAGGTTAAAAGGTGAAAAAAGACAAAGTGAGGCCCTCGCTAGCTATCACTATTGCCCATCGCTGGAAATTGCCGATAGAGGTTTCCAAGGCCTTGATGATGGGGCGAAGGTTCAAGCGAGGCCTTGACAGCCGGTGAGTGCTTAGCTGCCTATAATTGGTCGAGGGCATGACCCTCGCCCCAAGTGTGAGCGACGGTTATGCGGCCCTCACCTTGGGTCGATAAGACCTCGTCTCAGGTGGGCAAGTTGCTTGGCTCCCGTTGTCCCGAGGTGAGGGCGGTGCGAGCATCGCTTAGACTTAGGGCAAAGGTCGCACTCTTTCCCAAATTTGGGCTGCCGAGGCTTCTCCTGGCCTGTCAAGGCCCAAGCAACGTTTGCTGGTCCTTTTTGGCGATGGCGATGGCAATTGGTAAGGACTTGTTCCTCTGTTTGTTTTTTTGTTTTTTTGGTAAGGTACTTGGTTTTTAAATAAATTTTGAAAAAATAAAATAATAAAACATGTCATGTAGGAGAGAGAAAGTAATAAAAAGTGCCAAGTCAACATTTTCCTTTTAGCTCAGTTGGACGGAGTTAACGAAAGGACTTGATCGAACTAACTTAATAAGTTAAATCTTAATTACATTTTTTGAAAATTTTAGAACTTAATTACACGTTGGTGACAAGTTTGGTGACAGCCAATGTACTTGTCTTGAAGAACAACAATCAATCATGTCAACAAGTTCATTTGGAGCTCCTCACACTAAACATTGAAAATTATTCCTTGATATATATACCTGCGTGTGTGTTTTTAGTGCATAACAACTCTCTTAATGATTTAATCGAAAAATTTTAATGTCTAATTTAGGTAAACTATTTTTTCGAGAGAGCAACCTTTTTTAGGAAAACCAAGCAGCTAAATGAACAACATTTTTTGTTAAGTTGCATATGCAACTTGTTATTATTGTAGTTAATAATTTTCTTTTCATGATTCTATAAAAATTCGGATACATTTAGAATTGACAATATACAAATGATTTGAATGGGTTGTTTTATAATGCCATTATAATTGACGTAATTTCTTGTCAACAATTAATTATATCATGAAATCAAGGCAAAGATAATATTCTATATAATAATGTTTTAGGGAGCATTTTCCTTTGCCTTTGTATTGTAATAATGGATGAATATAATTTTTTATGTACTTAACTTTGTTATATTTTTATTTTATTAAAGGATTTTTTAAAACATCACGCAAATGATGGCATGAAAAATAAATAAAAATTGAACTATTAGATTGACTAAATAAAATGAAAGGTGAGTGGTTAAAATACACATATTATAACTTAAAGACATATATTAAAGTTATAGTTATACGAATGATTAGAATCACGAAAAACTCAAAACAACTATATTTGTGATAAATTTATTCTAAATTAATATTTTGACAAAAAACTCCCAAAGTGGTACACCTTTAATAAATTTACTTTAAACTAGTACACTCGTGACAAATTTACCTTATATTAGTTTTTGATAAATTTTATTGTCAAATTACTAAGTTAGATGACACATGATAATTGATTGGTATATCAGTTTGAGATTTTCCTCTTTGTTTGTCATGATTATACCAGTGTTGTGATTTTTTATGATATTAATCCAATTTAATGGAAGGTAAATTTGTCATAAATATACTAGTTTTAGGTTTTTAATGGTAAAAAAAAATAGTTATGGGGTAAATTTATTATCAGTGTATCAGTTTGGGATTTTTAGTGACTATTTAGGATAAATTTGTTACATATGTAATAGTTTAGAGTTTTTTGTGATCAAAAAATTAATTTAGATTAAATTTGTTACAAATGTACTAATTTTGCATTTTTCGCAGAATTAACCCTAAAACAAAATGCATACCAAAACTGGTGGATAAAGTTTTTCACTTTTACTTGTGCTTAGATTGTTTTTTAAATAATAGTTTCCTAATATAAAAAAAGAGATACATACAACTTATTAACACAATAATCAGTTAGCTATCTGCCAAATGAACTATTTTTCGGAAAAAAAGGAACGCTGATTTATTCAAAATGGAGAAAGAAAAGGAAGAATACCAAAAAAATAGAAAAGACAGAAAAGAAGGCAAAAATTAATCTTAAATCAAGAGTCTTAAGAAATGTTGGGTAAGGGAAGCATTGGTGGTTCTTGCTCCTAGTCAAATTGAAACGAAAAAAGAAAGGAGAAACAGAGGTAAGATATTTTCTTAAATTAAAAGCGGGACCCGCAAAAATGATAATGTAGGAGTGTAGATAGTCCTAGCCTTATTTAGGCGTTTTTTTTTAAGACGTTATATCTGCGCACGAGCACATATATATTTGCTTTGATATGTTAGTATATTTCAAAATATTTGCATTTACTTTTTACTTACCTTATATCAAGGGATTGTTAATTATTGCCCGACATGGCTTGAGTTATTATTTTGTTGCCTTTTACTATTCAATTATTAACTACTTAATTGCGGCATATTTAATAAAATTATATGTTCAAATTAATTGGGTTTTCTGTGTTTAAGGAATTGCATTTTCAATATTAACTTATCTAGAAAATTTCATATTTTCCAATTAAAGTGTGTTCTCATTTGCATATTTGGCATATCGCAGGATTTGCATAATCTTTTGCAAATTGAATAGGATGTCGTATTGTATTTACAATCTTCCTAAATGCCATGTTACAAATAGAATCTTTCATGATATAATATTTTACTGATACAGGTACATCTTTTAGATTGTGTTTTGATTTACATGCCTCATTTCCAAGTTATGAAAATAGAAAATAAAAAAACATAAGCTCTTTTCTATTAGTAGAGTTTTAGAATGCATCCTCATAGAAAATCACATAAAAATAACTATAGAACTGCATTTGCATTAAAGGTAAAAAGTTGTATATCTACATTGTTTTGAGTAGATTTACTTTTTCTCTCGTGCACAATTCGAGAGTCAAAAAAATGCAAAATTATCATTTTACGTTAGAGAATTTAAGATTGCATTACCCATAGCATTTTGGTTGGATTTTAGTTTCATATTAGAAGCTTATTCTTGGAAAGTAACCTATTTAGGGCGTGTCTTTCTATAGCACGTTCGATCTGCACATTTAATATTTCCGTTGACACATTAGTCTATTTTTGAAAATTTGCATGGGCGGTGCCCTGTCCTAATTCAATTCTTATATAAAAATGCGTATGCCAGTTAAAGATAAGAATCACTGAGGATCCTTTCCTTCGAAAGAGAAGAAGTATCAATTTTCGCTTCCGGAGGATCAGGAGACCATCGCCATTTCTTCATTTCATTCCTACTATATTAATGCGTTAGAAGTTCAACTATCAACACAGAACTCAGAAGCAAGCATTTCTCTGCTTCTTCCGCAAATTCGAGATGGGAGACCAGAAATGCAGATTGTCTCCGATCGCCATGACGATTTTCATTCTCGGCCTCTTTCACAATTTAAGCCTTTCCCACGCTAATGCTTCTGTTGCAGAAGCCGATATAAGTAGCTCCTTGTCAACTTACATTATCGAAGTTCGAAAGCCGACGGGAAAACTTCCCACTACTCCGGGGGATCTCGATACTTGGTATCGGTCATTTTTACCTACCATGGCAACTGGCTCTAACCAAGAGCAAAGAATGGTTCACTCATATCGACATGTGCTATCGGGGTTCGCGGCCAAATTAACGGCTGAGGAAGCTAAAGCCATTGAGGAGAAAGACGGGGTTTTGCACGTGCGTCCGGATAAGGTTCTCTCTCTACACACAACTCACACCCCCAACTTCCTGGGATTGCGCCAAGGAGTTGGGCTCTGGAAGGACTCGAACTATGGTAAGGGCGTGATCATTGGAGTGTTGGACACGGGGGTTTTCCCTGACCACCTTTCCTTCAGCGACGAGGGGGTTCCTCCGCCCCCGGCCAAATGGAAGGGCAGCTGCGACTTCGGTAGCACATCTTGCAACAACAAGCTCATTGGAGCGAGGTCTTTGATCAGCTCGAGCAACGCTGCGCCATATGATGATGTTGGCCATGGCACACACACTGCCAGCACAGCTGCCGGTGCTTTTGTGAAAGATGCCAACGTGTTTGGTAATGCCAACGGCACGGCCATAGGCATAGCACCTCTAGCGCATTTGGCAGTGTACAAGGTTTGCCAGTTTTCAGGGTGCAGTGACAGCGCCATATTAGCTGGGTTCGACGCGGCCATCGAGGATGGTGTTGATGTGCTTTCCCTTTCTTTAGGAGGAAAGCCCATACCGTTCTATTTAGACTCGGTCGCAAAGGGTTCATTTGCCGCCATCCAAAAGGGCATCTTCGTCAGCAGCTCCGCAGGGAATGCCGGGCCATCCAGCAGCACATCGTCAAACGAGGCACCGTGGTTGCTCACTGTGGGAGCGAGCAGCCCTGACCGCAGGATAAAGGCCACGGCCCGGCTCGGGAATGGGCAGGAGTTCGATGGGGAGACCTTGTACCAACCGCACGACTTCGATCCAGCACTACTTCCCCTTGTTTATTCGACAGGATATGGAGATGACGTCCAAGGGAAAGTAGTTGTGCGCGACCTTGAAGGTGCGCGAGTCCAGATTGGTCAAGACGTCAAGGATGCAGGTGGTGCGGCCATGATCCTCGTGAACGGCGCCACTGGGGGATACACCACATTTGCCGATCCGCATGTTCTACCCGCCGTCCACGTGAGTTATGCCGCAGGGAGAGAGATTAAGAGATACATAAGCACAGCGTCAGCACCGACGGCCACGATCCTATTCAAAGGCACGCAAATCAACAGGACATCGGTTGCCCCGGCTATAGCATTCTTCTCTTCCCGCGGCCCCAACAACTATAGCCCAGGCATCCTCAAACCGGACATCATCGGCCCGGGCTTGAATATTCTCGCTGGTTGGCCATCTCCTGTAGACAATTCTACTGATGAGAAGCACGCATTCAACGTGATCTCCGGGACCTCCATGTCCTGTCCCCACCTCAGTGGTGTAGCAGCATTGATCAAGAGCGCGCACCCTGACTGGTCGCCGGCGGCCATCAAGTCTGCCATCATCACCACTGCGACCACCTCCAACGGGAAGGGCCAACCCATCGTGGACGAGAAACTCGAACGGGCTAACATTTTTGCCACTGGCGCAGGACACGTCAATGCACCGAAGGCTGTCGACCCTGGTCTCGTTTATGACACCAGCCTGGCAGATTACATTCCTTACCTTTGTGGGCTCAACTACTCTGATGAGGATATCTCTCTCTTAATTAAAAAAGAAGTCACATGCTCAAGCGTGAAGAGCATACCTGATTACCAACTCAACTATCCATCGATCACTGCGAGGTTCGAGGGTTCGGTGACGAAGGTGAGTGTAACGAGGACAGTGAGAAATGTCGGACCTGCGAATTCAAGTTATAAGTTGGTGATCGACCCCATCAAAGGTATTGACTCCATTGGCGTGTCCCCGCGTAATCTGGTGTTCACAAAGGTGAATCAAACAACGAGTTACAGGGTTGACTTTACAAGGAAAGCTACATCGGAGGCTTTGAATGGTCAGGGGGCGATCACTTGGGTCTCTGCTAAACATTCTGTTCGATCCCCCGTTGCCGTTTTGTTTGAATGATCGTAGTGTGTATGTGATCTCTATGGTCCAGTAAATGAAGGTCCACAAAGAGGGCATTTCGGGAGTGGTGGCAAGTGTTTATTTTGATTTTTGCCCTATGTTTGCATATTGAATAATGACACATTTCTGAATTTGCCTTCAAGAACCTTATAATTTTTTCACCTCTTATTTATCTTGATCTGTGGTTGCATTATTTCTTCGCCAAGGTTAAACTAGATTTTCGCTTCTTCAGGGAAATTTGGTCAAACTTTAATTTATGGACATTGCATTTCAGAGATTATCCTCGTCGTATGAAAAATTTAGCGTGATTATTCCAATATAGAGTTGATAAATTTCAAAACAACCACCTAATTAAGAATGTCAATATAAGATTCATTGTGTTATGTGTATGTATTAGAAACAGATCAACTCGTTTGTCATCATGACCACTCCCTCCACCTCCACCATGGATTGTCGACCCATCGTGGACGAGACACTCCATCCAGCGAACATTTTTGCCACTGGTGGGGGGACACATCAACAGGCCATTGACCCGGGTCTCATTTATGACATTGATTGAACTGGAAGATTACGTTCCTTACTTGTGTGGGCTCAACTACACTGACTTCAAATCGAGCTCATAGTTAAAAAAAATTAAAAAAGTCACATGGTTGAACATAGGGAGCACACCCAATTACCAGCTCAACAATCCATCAATAGGGTTCGGTGACGAAGGTGAGTATGACAAGGATGGTGAGAAACGTCGGACCTGCGAACTCGCATTGCAGGGCGGTCATTGACCCCATCATGGGTGTCGACTCAATTGGTGTGTATCCGCGTGATCTGGTGTTAACAAAAGTGAACTAGACAGAGTTATAGGGTTGACTTCACAAGAAAAGCTTCGCTGAAGACCCCATATGCGCAGGAGGCGATTACTTTGGTCTCTGCTTAGCATTCTTCGGCCCTGCGAAGTCGCATTACAGGGCGGTCATCCGCCCCATCATGGGTGTTGACACAATTGGTGTGTATCCGCGTGATCTGGTTTCACAAAGGTGAACCAGACAGCAAGTTATAGGGTTGACTTTTCAAGAAAAGCTATGCCGAAGACCCCATATGCTCAGGGGGTGATCACTTGGGTCTTTGCTCAGCATTCGGCTTGAACCCCTGTTGCTTTTGCGTTTGAGTGACAGAAGCGGGTGTCTCCGATCTCTATGGTCCAGAAAATGAAGTAGACAAAGACGCGTTTCGGGAGTTACGCGATGGGTATTTATTTTGACTTTTCTCCCTATGTTTGCAGCCTGAATAATGACACATTTCACATTCAAATTTGCCTTTAAAAACCTTACATTTTTTTACCTCTTAATTATTTTGATACGTGGTTTTGCTATTTCTTGGCCCAAAGTCAACCTAGATTTTCGCTCCATCAGAGATAGTTGATCAAACTTTAATTTATGGATATTGCCGTGGAGGAGTACAAAAATTTCGGTGGTTATCATTGACATGAGAAAAATTTGGTGTGATTACTTTGATACGGAGGATAAATTTCAACATGACCACCTAATTAAGAGTGTTAAGCAAAAGATTCATTGTGTATGAATCATAAACAGATCAACTCATTTGCACATGAATAATGAACGTCATGTGCACTTTATTTTTTAACCTATTTATGACTGGTTTAGACATATTTAAGTAAGCATGTTGACGTTAACACAATTTGATAAATTTAGAGCAAATTTGATATATTTGCATTCAAATGTAGTGATGTTGTATTGAAACTAAACTAAGAAGGGATGTATGTAGCTTGTAAGCTTTGTTGTTGGTAAATTCTAAAGTTGTGTCTAGATGAGGCAACTTCTTAGCAACGACTTTGGAGATATTTGCATAAGATCATATAAACCCTACAACACCCACTTTCACAATAAAAGTTAATATGGAAAGTTATATAAAATATGTTTAATTCATTTATACATATTTATGCATGATAATTTTTTTGTAAAATGTCTCGTCATGCAATAAGCAATTCATGTTTGAGTTCCAATGTTATGATAATGGGTCAAGTTCGATCAACTAGAGGAAATTGGCAAGAGGATAAGCTTTCTATAAGTAAGAACTCCCCTTTCATCTATACTAGTTCAAATCTCTTGATTGCATTTGCCTTAATCTCGCTTCCAAAGTAATCTTAAATCATATTAACCAACGACTAACTCCTTGGATAAATCGTAAAACAATTTGGGAGCATTTTAAGAAGAATGATATTCTCAAATGCGATTTTTACTGTGCGACCACTTTGAGCTGGGCAGCAAAAAGAAACAGATATGCTTCGCCTAGAAATAGAATGATCAAGAAATATACCTTTATGAATTCTTGATTCGAACTTATCAACATTGTCATCGATATTTTTGACAATGTAGCACTTGCAGCCGAATACACAAAAGCATGAAATGGTTGCTTTCAACGTCAAGGGGATTTAGTGACAAAAAAAAAAATCAAGGGGATTTTTCTTAAGAAAATGAATTTGAAATGCAATGAGAATATAATTTGTAGCACTAGCATTGTTTACAAAATAAAATGTTGATATTTTTATCGCATACAAATATTACACATGTCATATATAATGCCTTATTATTAGGAATCATGATAAATCTATCTAAAAATCTGCTAAGTATGTTAGATGATAAGGGTTGACGATTGCAATTATTGGATGTGATCAATCTTTACCACTAAATTAGTGTGACTAGGATCAACACCTTCCTATGTTAGCTCAAGTGCATCTATTTCGTTGGATCGATTAGACGAGAATTGATATCCTCTACCATTAAATTGTGTAAAATATCAATAGTTATAATTAGAGAATTTTTGTATAAACAGGGGAACCTCCCCCTCATTTGTACCATCCAACGCTGAGCAATACAAGTCACTCTCTCCTAAAGCTTCTCTCTTTAAATACTCTCTATGATCCGAGTGAATTAGTGAGCGAATGATTGATCCTTGGGCGATCTAATGGCCTGAAGGAAGCCTAAGAAGTTGCATGGTTCTGATCTCAAGTATTGACCCGTGACACGAGCATGTGTATATTTGCTTTAATACATTAGTATATTTCAGAATATTTACATTTACATTTACTTATCTTATAGCAAGGGATTGTTTAATCATTGCCCGATATGGCTTGAGTATTTTTGTTGTTGTCTTTTACCATTCAATTTTTAACTACTTAATTGTGGCATATTTAATAAAATTATATGTTCACATTAATTAGGTGTTCCTTGTTTAAGGAATTGTATTTTGAATATTAACTTATCTAGAAAATTTCATATTTACCAATTTTAGTGTGTTACTCATTTGCATATTTCGGCATAACTTAGGATTTGCATAATCTTTTGCAACTTGAATAAGATGTCCTATTGTATTTGCAATTTGAGTAGATTTACTTTTTCTCTTGTGCACAATTTGAGAGTTACAAAAAAAAAGTGCAAAATTATCGTTTTACGTTGGAGAATTAAGGATTGCATTTATTCAGAGGATTTTGGTTTGATTTTATTTCATGGTTAGCTTATTCGAGGAAAGTGACTTATTTAGGGTGTGTCTTTGTATAGCATGTTCGATCTGCATATTTAATATTTCCGTTGATACATTAGTCTATCTTCGAAAATTTGCATGGACGGTGCCCTGTCCTTATTCAATTCTTATATAAAAATGCGTATGCCAGTTAAAGATAAGAATCACTGAGGATCCTTTCCTTCGAAAGAGAAGAAGGGTCAATTTTCGCTTCCGGAGGATCATGAGACCATCGCCATTTCTCCATTTCATTCCTACTATATTAATGCGTTAGAAGTTCAACTATCAACACAGAACTCAGAAGCAAGCATTTCTCTGCTTCTTCCGCAGATTCGAGATGGGAGACAAGAAATGCAGATTGTCTCCGACCGCCATGGCGATTTTCATTCTCGGCCTCTTTCACAATTTAAGCCTTTCCCACGCTAATGCTTCTGTTGCAGAAGCCGATACAAGTAGCTCATTGTCAACTTACATTATCGGAGTTCGAAAGCCAACGGGAAAACTTCCCACTACTCCGGAGGATCTCGATACTTGGTATCGGTCATTTTTACCAACCACGGCAACCGGCTCTGACCAAGAGCAAAGAATGGTTCACTCATACCAGCATGTGCTATCGGGGTTCGCAGCCAAATTAACGGCTGAGGAAGCTAAAGCCATTAAGGAGAAAGAAGGCGTTTTGTACGTGCGTCCAGACGAGGTTCTCTTTCTACACACAACTCACACCCCCGATTTCTTGGGATTGCACCAAGGAGTTGGGCTTTGGAAGGACTCAAACTATGGCAAGGGCGTGATCATCGGAGTGTTGGACACGGGGATTTTCCCCGACCACCTTTCCTTCAGTGACGAGGGGGTTCCTCCACCCCCGGCCAAATGGAAGGGCAGCTGCGACTTCAACGGCACATCTTGCAACAACAAGCTCATTGGAGCGAGGTCTTTGATTAGCTCGAGCAGCACTGCGCCATATGATGATAGTGGCCATGGTACACACACTGCCAGCACCGCTGCCGGTGCTTTTGTGAGAGATGCCAACGTGTATGGTAATGCCAATGGCACGGCCAGAGGCATAGCGCCTCTTGCACATTTGGCAGTGTACAAGGTTTGCCAATTTAAAGAGTGCAATGGAAGCGCTTTATTAGCGGGGTTCGACAAGGCCATCGAGGATGGTGTCGATGTGCTTTCCGTCTCTTTAGGGGCATCTATACTACAGCCGTTCTATTTAGACCCACTCGCGAGGGGTTCATTTGCCGCCACCCTAAAGGGCATCTTCGTAAGTAGCTCCGCAGGGAATACCGGGCCATCTAGCGAGACATTGTCAAATGCTGCACCGTGGTTGCTCACTGTGGGAGCAAGCAGCACTGACCGCATCATAAAGGCCACGGTTCGGCTTGGGAATGGGCAGGAGTTCGATGGGGAGACCTTGTACCAACCGCACGACTTCGATTCAGCACTACTTCCTCTTGTTTATTCGTCAGGATATGGAGATGACGTCAAAGGGAAAGTGGTTCTGACCGAGCCTATATGGGGTGGAGTCGAGGATGGTAGATTGATCAAGAATGCAGGTGGTGCGGCCATGATAGTCGTGAACTATCCCGATCAAGGAGACACCACATTAGCCGAAGCGCATGTTCTCCCCGCCGTCCATGTGAGTTATGCCGCTGGGAGAGAGATCAAGCTATACATAAAGAGAACGTCAGCACCAACGGCCACAATCCTATTCAAAGGCACGCAAATCATCAGGAGATCGGTTGCCCCGGCTATAGCATTCTTCTCTTCCCGCGGCCCCAACAGCAATAGCCCAGGCATCCTCAAACCGGACATCATCGGCCCGGGCTTGAACATTCTCGCTGGTTGGTCGTCTCCTGTAGACAATTCTACCGACAAGAAGCACGCATTCAACGTGATCTCTGGGACCTCCATGTCCTGCCCCCACCTCAGTGGTGTGGCAGCATTGCTCAAGAATGCACACCCCGACTGGTCGCCAGCAGCCATCAAGTCTGCCATCATCACCACCGCAGCCACCTCCAACGGGAAGGGGCAACCCATCGTGGACGAGAAACTCCAACCAGCTGATATTTTTGCCACCGGCGCAGGACACGTTGATGCATCGAAGGCTGTCGACCCTGGTCTCATTTATGACATCGCAGAGGCAGAGTATGTTCCTTACCTATGTGGGCTCAACTACTCTGATGAGAATATCTCTCTCTTAGTTCAAAAAGAAGTCACATGCTCGAGCATAAAGAGCATACCCGATTACCAGCTCAATTATCCATCGATCACTGTGAGGTTGAAGGGTTCGGTGACGAAGGTGAGTGTAACGAGGACGGTGAGAAATGTCGGACCTGCGAATTCGCGTTACAAGTCGGTCGTCGACCCCATCAAGGGTATTGAGTCAATTGGCGTGTACCCACGTGATCTGGTGTTCACAAAGGTCAACCAGACAGCGAGTTTCAGGGTTGACTTTTCAATGAAACCTACGTCGGAGGCTTTGATTGGTCAGGGGGCAATCACGTGGGTCTCGGCTAAACATTCGGTTCGAACCCCTGTTGCTTTTTTGTATGAGTTATTCTAGTGGTTGTGTGATCTCTTGGTCTAGTAAATGAAGGTCCACAGAGAGGGCGTTTCGGGAGTGGTGACAAGTGTTTATTTTGACTTTCTCCTTATGTTTGCATATTGAATAATGACACATTTCTGAATTTGCCTTCAAGAACCTTGTAATTTTTTTGCCTCTTATTTATTTCGGTCCGTGGCTGCACTATTTCTTTGCCAAGGTTAACCTAGATTTTCTCTCCAGGGAAATTCTGTCAAACTTTAATTTATTGACATTGCATTTCGGTGGTTATCCTCATCATATGAAAAATTTAGCGTGATTATTCCAATATAGAGTTGACAAATTTCAACCCGACCACCTAGTCAAGAATGGCAATATAAGATTCATTGTGTGTGTATTATAAACAGATCAACTTGGTTGCACATGAATAATAAATGTGTCATGTGTGCTTATCGCGACTAGCCCTCAATGATAGTCATTCATCAGGAGGGTTGGAGTTTAAAGGTATTTACTCACAAGACAGTCCTCAAAAGGAAATCACGTCAAAGATGACTTGAACATATCATTAATGACAATCCATCTTGATAAAGTTCATTAATTGTAAGCATGGACTCTCCCAAATCCATACCCTGTGCTATAGCAAGAGGATGTCGTGACTCTTATATTCACATTGCAAACAAAAGCAAAAGTGAGTTTAGGGGTATCTTTACCTCGATTGCTTTTACGAAGGTATTTCCATGAACGGATGCCATCAACTCATCCCATTCATAGTCATAGCAACGAATATGCTAAACTTTGATGAATCCTAACCAAGATCTAATCTCCGCGGTTGCTCTTATGAAGGTACTTCCATAAACGGATGTCATCACCTTGTCTCATTCATGATTGTAGCAATGGTTATGCTAAATCATGGTGGGCCTTAATTGAGAATTCATACTCTGCATGATGGGTTCATTTTATTACCTAACTTGATTAAGCAACCTAATATAAAGTGTTATGAGTCACCACCTAGCCTCAATTTTGGGGTCCGGCTAGAAAGCCTAATCAAAGGTTGGGGGTATTCATTTGATTTCTACGCAACCAAAGATCTAAGGTTCGAGGACTTGAGTTATGCTAATATTTTTATTAACACCCTTTCGGTGCCTAATGGTCATTGTGTTTACCTAAGGTGATCATGTGCGTCTTTTTACTTTTTCGTGCCATTTAAAACAAGAAGATGATTATGGGCCCGTTTGGTTCAACTTTTGGGGAATGCATTTGCATTTCCCCAAGTATCTTTAGCTCAATGGGCATTTGGTGAAAGTAAATACCATTTGGTAAACTTGCATTTACAAATAGCTTTTCTTATTTTTTATTTTCTTTTTCTTATTTTTTTTAACCAGTGCCATTTAAAACAAGAAGATGACTATGTGTGGATATCGGTTTCATGCCATTCTAATTCTATGAAAATGAAAAAAAACCTGGCGCCCGTTGTCCCGGCGGCCGATCCGGCTGCGGCAACGCCCGGGTCGCGCGAACCTAGGCGTCGCGCCCGAGGTCGAAAAACCAAACAATTTGAATTGAAATTGTGGTGCGGCAAGTAAACACCTAAGGAAAACAATAAATCTAAACAATGCAATCCTAAAAAGGACAAGTAAAAGAAAAAAAAAGCAAGAAAACCTGCACCTCATTGGGTTTTTGTGCAATACAAGAGAAAACCCAAGACATTTCTTGGGTATTAAACGAATGATACAAGAAAAGATCGAAATAAACATCGACCATTGTCACCTTTAGAACCACTAGCTTCAAAGGGATCACCTTCTTGAGCCTATTCTAACTCTAATATGAGGCTATGTAAACGTGTTACATTTGTAACATATATCTAGACATACAAAAGGCAACCAAAGCACACAAAGGAATCAAACAAGTAACAATCAATCGATCTAAATTGGTCTTGGGGTCGGCCTTTGAGATTTCACATGTATCGTGCCATAAAATGTTACCCCATTCATTATTAAACACAGCTTATGGTAATTAACCATCATTAGTATTCACTCATGGTGGCTAACATCATAAACTTCCTAAGTTAGGTTTTAATGTATAACCCCAAGTCTAACCCATGAGCAAGCATTGGGTTTGTACAAATATTTAGCAATCACATGCATGGAGCTCAAAAGTAAACATGCAAGCAAGTTTGAAGACCTTAGTTCCCATCCAATCAAACAATTAATGAGCTGACACTAGGTCACTTCATTCATTCATCATGCGTTGAGTACAATCAAGTATGCTAAATGATCGTTCACTAGTCATTTTATTTTCCAAAACTTTTTGTGAACAAACTTAATGACATGAGGATTAAAAGTCATGAAGACCTCAAAAGTCGGTTCTGCATTTACAAAACTGTGTGTGTGTGTGAATAAGAGTGGTTATTGAGGATGGGTTGCCAGAGGTGTTGCCCGCGAGGGCTGCGAAAGCAATGTGACGGGGGCACCGCGTTGAGGCTAAGCCTATATCAACGGAAAGAGGCGGGGAGACAGAGAGAGAGACGTTAGGAGGAAGAAGAGAGGGAGAGAGAGAGTTTTTAGGAGGAAGAAGAACATGAAGTCAGGGTGGGGCCGATGGGACTCACCATTTGGGTAATTATGTCATTCTAAATCCTTAGGGAATGAATGAGTCATTTTTGGAGTCGAAATATCACGCCCTCTTTCTTCTCTCTTTTTTCTCTATTTCCTTCCGCCGAAAAAAATAAAGTAAAAAAATAAAAAAAAATTAAAACAAACTTAAAATATTGCAAAATATATTCATATCAATGCTGACAATGCCACATAAAAGGCTAGTGCTGACCAAATCGTTACATTAGTGATTTCCGACTAAAATTAACCGGAATGATTATATTCGCAAATTGTTTATATTTTTAGGACTAAATTACCAAATTTAAAAATTTAAAATTAAATTGACCGCCCTAAATAATTATGACTTTTAGATAGAATAAATTTCCACTTGTTCACAGATTGAAAGTTGCAAAACTACTAAATTACCATTATTGCATTGTAAATTATGATCCCACCCAGGAGATTAGTTGAGTTTTGTTTTCTTTTATAAAAACTCATTTTAGAAAAGTAATTTATTTTGGCTGTGCTTTTTATAGCATGTCACACCTGCACACGCACAGGCACATGCATATATATATGCTTTAATACACTAGTACATTTCAGAATATTTGCATTTACTTTCTATCTACCTTATGATAGGGGATTGTTTAATTGTTGCCGGCTCAAGTTTTTATTTTCTCGCCTTTACTATTCAATTTTATTACCACTTAACGTACATTTTATGAATTTGGAAACGTTTTAAATGTTTGATTAATAACCATAAATGCATGGATGTGTGTATGCATGTTTAGGAAATAATAATCACTTAACATTATATGAAAATTTTTCCTTATAAGAGGAAAAGATACCGATCTATGATTTAATATTTTGACTGCATTTTTTTTGCGTTCAACAGAAGTCATTGATAGCATGTTGTAAGCATTATTTATATTCTATACTTGTTTAAATGGGGCATGTTTAATAAAATGACATGTTTACATTAATTAGGTTTTTTGTGTTTAATGAATTGCATTGTGAATATTTACTTATCTAGAAAAGTTCAATCAGGATTTAAGCATCTTCTCATTTGCATACTTCGGCATATCTAAGAATTTGCATAGTTTTTGGCAAAATACAATAGGGTGTCATATTAGGGAAAACTATCAAAAAAAAGTTCTAACAATCCTAAACCTTTCAATTTGACTAATTTATTCGTACACCTTTTAACAAATTACCAATTGAGTCATTCTAATAAATTTTGATGGGAAATCACTCACATTGATATGGGACATCCTACATGACATGACCGACAATGACTTATACAATTTTTGTAATTTCTTAAAAAAAATTATTTTTTTATTTTTTTTCATTTTGCCAGCTAGGGTTATCGGCAACCCTCGCTAGTTGCGAAGGTCTTGCCTAGATTGGACGAGGGTTTCCTCGCTCACAACCGACAAGGTCACGAATGCCCTCTCTTGTGGCTAGCAAGGCCATGGAAGGCCCTCGCCCAAATCTGGCAAGGGCCTTCACGAACAGCGTCGATGACCCTTGCTGGTCACAATTGAAAAATGGTAACAAAATAATATAACATAAGAAAAAATTTTAAAAAAATTATTCACCGAGTGCCGGTCATGTCACATAAAATGATTTGTGTTTTTGTCTACAATTTTCTTGTTGAAATTGGCCATTGCAGATGTTCCCATGGCTGGAGATTGGAAACTCAAATTTGCGCTTGATCATCACTTTGATTATTATAAAACATCTATTGAGAAACAAAAAAGGGTCGAGAAACAAAGAACATGTGAGATGTTCTTTGAATGGTATAAGGATGGCTTGGGCTAAGAAGAGGGTGAACAAGAAGAAAGAAAAAAGAAATACAAAAAAAAATGTTTATGACTAAAACACCCCTATTTGGGCCTATGAGCTCAAACTCTTATTCTAGATAAAAAGTGGCCACTTCGTTTTTATTTAAGATAAAATCTACTTTAGACATTTCTAAAAAAATTCCAAATAGAGGCTTGAAGTGCTGTTGTTTTCTCAAAAAAGGGCTTAGTGTGAATTTTGTCTCAAATAAAAATCTAAAGTAGTCATTTAGGGCGCAAATGATAACATTTATGGTTAGAAATTTATTTTTGGAAAAGAAATAGATTTTTTTATTTTTATCCTTAAATGAGTTTCTGAACCAAAAAACACATTTGATAACGACACAAATTTTTTATTCTTGAAATAAAATCTCACTTTTTTAAGTGGTGGTGGCAATAGAAGGGATGGCAAGCGACGATTGGCGGTAGTGGCCAACGGTGACAATGGTGACCGGCGATGGTGGCTGGCTAGTAGGGGTGGTGGTGAGCGGCGGATGACAAAAAACTCATTCAAGTGAGAGACAAGAAAGAGAGAAACAATTTTTAATTTATATTCTAGAAATAGAAAAGTAAAAATTTTTCTAATTTCTATTCCAACATATTTTTAAAATAGAAATCTGTTAAAAAATTTAAAAATTAAATTATTTTACCAAACATATTTTTATTTCAAAAGTAGATCTAGAATAGAAATATGTTCTAGAAATAAAAATAAAATGATTACTACGCACAACCTTAGTCTAAAAAAGGGCCTAAGTCACCGGCCGGCAAAAGTTGCATCTCCTGAGCATATTCCAGAGTAAAATCAAGGGTATTTTCGTCCAAAAATATTTTATTTTTTCTCTTTTGCCCCTGTTCATCTTCTTCTTGATCTGAGCCATGATTGTCCTGTTCATTTTCTTCGTCAATGTTGAAGATACGCATTAGATTAATGCCCGTATCAAGAACAACAAAGTCGCTTGGCAGAAACCTTTTCTTGTTTTTTTTTTTTCTCGTTTATCTTTTACTTGGTACTTCTTTTTCCTTCCTTTGTGCCGGCCTCTTATCTGACGTTTCGTCTTCCTCCTCTGTTTGTCCTCCAACCGCAGCCTCGGCGCCTCCACGACATCCTCCCTCCCGTCCCCAGTGCCTCCACCGCATCGCATTTCTCTTCTACCGCCAGCAACTCCATATTCGATTGCCTCAATCACTGTCCGCTCTCGTCGCCGAGGGTCGAGGATTTGGTTTGGTTCCCCGGCCATGGGCTGCTTCTCATGTTCGACGGTGTCCGACACCTTGAGGAATTGGATTGCGTAAACTACGTGTGGGCTTCGAATGGTTCCAATCTGCACACGAAGGTGCGATTTTTTTTTTATGTTTACAATGAAAATTGGTCCATTGTCAGTGTCCGCTGCCTGCGGGGATCCGCTTTGGATTTGCACAGGTGCAACCGCGCTCCGGCTGACAGTCGGGAACCGCAGGGGTCTGCCATGGCCTGGATCAAACGAAGAAGTAGATGAGTAGAGGGAAAAATAAGAAAAGGAAAAAGAAAGTAAATATGGGATCCCACCAACTTATGGAGTTCTTGATCTGGGGATTAATCTAATGCCTATCTTGAACATTGACGAAGAAGATGATGATCAAGGACAACCTGGTTTGGACGAAGAAGAAGATGAACAGGGGAGAAGGGAGGAAAAAACAAAATCTAAAATGCCTTTGGACTATAATACCCTTGACTGTGCTGCTGGAATACGCATAGCCACGTACATACGCTCGCCAGCTGGCGGGTCAAGTCCTCATTTGACACTAAATAACCATTTCATACCATTATTTAAAATAAATTTCATTTCAAACCCTCTTTTGAAAAAACGATTGTACTTTAGACTCATATCTAGAATTTTCACTATGTTTTTTTAGAAAAAATGGCCTCACTTTAAACTTTTATTTGGAATTTTTCCTAAATCTGCATCAAATCACATGTTAGATAGGCCACCAATAAGTTTGTTTCCATTTTTGTCTTAGGGGATAAGATTGGATCATGTTTTATCAAGAGAGTAATGACGTTATTTTCGGGCTTGACCCATTTTCCCTAAATAAGCAAGTCTAGCAAGTCTACCTTAGAAAATTTGCATGGACGGTACCCTATCCTTAAGGGTTATAACATGTCTAGCTCAATTCTTAAATGGAAATGCATTTGCAAGTTACGAAATAAAAAACACGAAGGACTTCCTTCAAAGGAGAAACTTATATATATATGCGCTTCAAATAACACAGAACTCAGAAGCAAAAAGCATATCTCTGTTTCTTCTGCAAATTCGAGATGGAAAACCAGAAATGCAGATGGTCTCCAACCACCTTGACGATTTTCGTTCTTGGCCTCATTTGCATTCTAAGCATTGCCCTCGCTAATGCTTCTGTTGCAGAAGGCAATACAAGTAGCTCTACGTCAACTTGTATTATCCAAGTACGAAAGCCGAGAGTCAAACATTCCACTACTCCAGAGGATCTTGATACCTTGTATCAGTCATTTTTACCTACCATAGCAACCGGTTCTAACCAAGAGTGAAGAATGGTTCATTCATAATTTGTGTTTTGAGTGATCGCAAGTAGGCTGTGATCACCATGTTTCAGAAAATGAAGTGGACAAAAGGGATCTTGAGGAATGACGTGGCAGGTGATTATTTTGGCTTTTCTCCCTACGTTTGTGTCATGAATAATTTGAATAATTTGCGTAATCAGTCTTAAAAAAAAGGAAAATAACTATTCATTTAAGCTATTATAGTACCGCATTATGTAAAACCACGTCTAGATTCAGTTTATAATAGACTAAACTAGCTGAATTAGTGAATTTAGAGGCAATGACTTATTTCACGATTTGAATTTGCCTATGAGAACACTATCAATTTTCACCTCGTATTTATCTGGACTAGTGGTTTCACTAGTTTTTCATGAGGATTAACCTAGATTTTCTTTCCTTTAAGAAAATCTGATCAAACTTTAATTTATGGACATTGCCGCAGTGGAGTACCAAAATTTGAGTGGTTGTTCTCGTCACATGAAAAATTTAGCATGATTTTCCTGATGTAGAGTTGATAAATTTCAACACGACCACCTAATTAAGAGATTTCGGTATAAGTTCTATTGTGAATGTATCATAACCCTTTGCTTTACAGGCCTCATTTGCCTGGTCATGAAAATAGCAAATAAATAACATATAATCTATTAATTATTAGTAGTTTTAAATAGTATCTCCATAGAAAATGACATAAAAATAACTTTAAGATTGCATTTGTAATAATGGTAAAGTTGTATATCTAAATCATTTTGAATAGATTTTCTTTCCTCTTGAGAGTCATAAAAATGCACATTACCTTACCCGTATGATTTCGATTAGATTTTATTTTCATATTTATAATATCATTTGAGGAAAGTAATTTATTTGGAGCGCGTTTGGCATCTAAAATTTGCATATATTTATTTCCTTCAATGAATTAGTCTACTTTATAAACTTTGCATGGATGGTGCCCGGTTATAATAGGTAAGTCAATTCTTACGTAGAAATATATATATCGAACTTGAATAAATCCTTAAACTGATTCGTCTGGATTATGGGACGTAAATCACAGAGATATTCCATCTTATTGGGAAAGAAATATATACAGCTTGTAATGAGTGATGTGAAACGTGTAAGCACCGACACGTTAAAATAAAGAATACAATTAGACTGAGTGTCCTCGCTAGAGGAACTACCACTAGCATGTCTTTGAATGGTATCTTAAGTTTGCATATTTATGTTTCCTTCAATGAATTGGTCTATTTTAGAGAATTTACATGGACCTGGTCATAAGAGGTAAGCCAATTCTTACATGGAAATATATATACAAGTTTGGAAATAAAAATTCTTTCATTAAAAAGAGGAAAATTATCAATGTTCACTTCTAGAGGGTCAAGAGAGCAAGGCCATTTCTTCATTTCGCTTCTCCTATGTTTATATGCGTCCAAGTTCAACTATCAACACATGACTCAGAAGCAAAAAGCATTTCTCTGCTGCTTCTTCATATTCGAGATGGAAGACCAGAAATGCAGATTATCTCCGACCACCTGGACCATTTTCATTCTCAATTTCATTTGCATTCTAAGAATTTCCCCTGCTAATGGTGCTATTGCAGGAGCGGATACAAGTAGCTCGTTGTCAACTTATATCATCAAAGTACGAAAGCCAACGGACAAACATTTCGCTACTATGGAGGATCTCGATACTTTGTATCGGTCATTTTTACCCACCACAGCAGCCAGTTCTAACCAAGAGCAAAGAATGGTTCACTCATACCAACATGTGCTATCAGGGTTTGCGGCCAAATTGACGGCCGAGGAAAGCTAAAGCCATTCGAGAGAAGGACGGTGTTTTGGACGTGCATCCGGAGAAGGTGCTCTCTCTACACACAACTCACACCCCCGATTACTTGGGATTGCACCAAGGAGTTGGAGTCTGGGAGGAGTCAAACTATGGCAAGGGTGTGATCATCGGAGTGTTGGACACGGGGATTTTCCCCGACCACCTTTCCTTCAGCGACGAGGGGTGCCTCCACCACCAGCCAAATGGAAGGGCCGCTGCAACTTCACCGGAACGTCCTGCAACAACAAGCTCATTGGAGCGAGGGCTTTGATCAGCTCAAGCAGCACTACACCAGATGATGATGTGGGCCATGGCACACACACTTCCAGCACAGCTGCCGGTGCTTTTGTGAGAGATGCCAGCGTGTTTGGCCTTGCCAATGGCACGGCCACAGGCATAGCGCCTCTTGCGCATTTGGCAGTGTACAAGGTTTGCGATAATCAAGGGTGCACTGACAGCGACGTTTTTGCTGGGTTCGACGCGGCCATTGAGGATGGTGTCGATGTGCTTTCTGTCTCTTTAGGATCACAATTCTCAGAGGTGTTCTATGATGACTCGATCGCATTGGGTGCATTTGCCGCCACCCAAAAGGGCATCTTCGTCAGCAGCTCCGCAGGGAATACCGGGCCATCCAACTACACATTGTCAAACGAGGCACCGTGGTTTCTCACTGTGGGAGCGAGCAGCACTGACCGCAGCATAAAGGCCACGGCTCGCCTCGGGAATGGGCAGGAGTTCGATGGGGAGACCTTGTACCAACCACACAACTTCGATCCGACGCCACTTCCCCTTGTTTATTCTGGACCCGACTTCCGAGGGAAAGTGGTTGTGCGTGACCTTGACGTTGAAGTTGGGCGACTCCAGAATGGTCAAGACGTCAAGGCTTCAGGTGGTGCGGCCATGATCCTCGTGAACAGCGCCACTGAGGGATACACCACATTTGCCGATCCACATGTTCTACCCGCCGTCCACGTGAGTTATGCCGCTGGGAGAGAGATCAAGAGATACATAAGCACAGCGTCAGCACCGACGGCCACGATCCTATTCAAAGGCACGCAATTTAACGGGAGCTTTGCCCCGGCTATAGCATACTTCTCTTCCCGCGGCCCCAGCAGCAATAGTCCAGGCATCCTCAAACCAGACATCATTGGCCCGGGCTTGAACATTCTCGCCAGTTGGCCGTCTCCTATAGACAATTCTACAGACAAGAAGCGCGCATTCAGCATGATTTCCGGGACCTCCATGTCCTGCCCCCACCTCAGTGGAGTGGCGGCACTGCTCAAGAGCGCGCACCCAGACTGGTCACCGGCAGCCATCAAGTCTGCCATCCTGACCACTGCAACCACCTCCAACACGAAGGGCCAACCCATCGTGGATGAGACACACCAACCAGCAAACATTTTTGCCACCGGGCAGGACACATCAACCCATCGAAGGCCATTGACCCGGGTCTCATTTATGACACCGAATTGACAGATTACATTCCTTACTTTTGTGGGCTCAACTACAGTGATGATGACGTCTCTTTCATAGTTCAGAAAGAAGTCAAATGCTCGCGCATAAAGAGCATACCTGATTATCAACTTAACTATCCATCGATCGCTGTGAGGTTCCAGGGTTCGGAGACGAATTTGAGTGTAAAGAGGACTGTGAGAAACGTCGGACCTGCGAATTCGCGTTACAAGTCGGTCCATCAAAGGTATTGACTCAATTGGCGTGTACCCGCGAGAGCTAGTGTTCACAAAGGCGAACGAGACGTTAAGTTATAGGGTTGACTTTACAAGGAAAGCTACGTCGCAGACCTCGACTGCTCAGGGGGCGATCACATGGGTCTCTGCTAAACATTCGGTTCGAACTGCGGTTGCTGTTTTGTTTGAGTCCAGAAAATGAAGGTTGACAAAAAGGGCATTTTGGGAGTGATGACAAATGTTTATTTTGACTTTCTCCCTATGTTCGCATCTTGAATAATGACACATTTCACACTTGAATTTCTGTTTAAGAATTTTAATTTTTTTTACCTAATTTATTTTGATTCGTGGTTTCACTATTTCTTCGCCAAGATTAACCTAGATTTTGGCTTCATCAGGGAAATTCGGTCAAACTTTAATTTATGGACATTGCCGTGGTGCAATAAAAAAAAATTTGGTGGTTTTATTCGTCATATGAAAAATTTAGCATAATTATTCTAACATAAAGTTGATAAATTTCAACATGATCACCTATTTAAGAACATCCCGACAGAACATTCCCAAAAAACCCAGACTCAAAGAACATTCCAATTTCATTGGCGGGGAGAACATGAAACGGTTACTTTAATCACCAGAATAAATTCTTACAAGTAAAAGAATATAACAAAACCCATTTATGGATATTTTCTTGATACTCAAGTTCATCAGCATGGCCAGTCTCTTTGTGCCAATGCTAGAAAGCCGATCCTGAACTGGCGGCTCAATAGGCTGTTCGACCAGGAGCTCCCAGGCGTCCTGAAGATTCCATCGTCAGAGAAGGTGACTGGTGGCAAATAACTTCAATTCGGCTTCTGCCGAAATCGATGAGTGCCTGCGCAAAACTGAATTTGCTTATGGGGAGGCCGTAAAACTTCTCGATATCTTTCCATTTTCTTCTTTTGCCTAAATTGTTCAAATTGTTCTGAACCTGGGCAAACTCACTGGTGAGGAGTCTGATGCGGTTGTTAAAAAGGAGGTGAAGCAAGTGAAGAAGTGGGCGTGAGAAGAAACAAAGAAAAGAAATACAAAAGGAAAAATAAGAAAGAATGAAAAAGAAAAATATTTCTGGACGAAAATACCCCTAGTCACAAAAAGATTTGATTGGCTTTTGACTTGAGAATCCCATGACTTGAGAATCCCATTCGTGACAAAGTCCACTTTAAACATTTTTATGAGAAATCGGTTCCATTTCATGTCCTTTAAATTTTCCTCAACAATAATAATAAATGTGTCAGGTTCCATCAACAAGAGGATAAGGCCTTTAAATAAGGACTCCTCTTTCGTCTATACCGATTCAAAGCTTATGCTACATACAAATGCATTTGCCTTAATCCGACACGTGGGAAATGGCCGGTGAAGGGCTCTTGGTCGAGCTTTAATCACTTAATTGTCCTCCATCATGAAGCAATGGGAGAACGAGTTGAACGAAGCAGACACGCTGGAGGGGCTTCTGTGTTATTTTAGACTCTCCAACACATGTCCAATACTCTTCGACATGCTCGGACATGCAAGTCTGAAAATTCTACACGATTCTGACACGCTCATGTTGAAGAAGGCAATGGAGCGATGGACGATGGAGGCAAGGGCGAGGGAGCTACAAACTACATCACCGCGACCTCCGATGTCGTGGAGTTCTGAAACTAACATAAAAGGTGAGAGAGCTCGTCGTTACGTCGTATGGGGTGACACGGCTACTGGAGCAGTAGACCGAAGCGGACGACTCAGCCCCATCAGCCTAGCGCAGAAGCTCTTAAAGATCCGCTTTAGGGCAAGGGTGGAGTAGCAGTCGAAGCAGTCATAGAAGACCAGGAGCCCCTGCTTGTTCCAGTACACCCCAACGAAGCCACTAAGGTAGATGAGGAGGACCAGAGTTCCGAGGATGACAAACGACCACCGGAAGTAGTGGGTGCACTCGTTGTTGGCCTTGGAGGCCAGCCAGATGCTGGTGGCGATGATAGGGATGGAGCAGAGGAAGGCCATGAAGTTGAGGACCGAGGTCACGTTGTTGCTCACCCATTGACGGGGAGGGAGATGGCGTCGATTTGGGGGACTACGAGGCAGAAGCGCCTGCAAACGGAGGAACAAAGAACAAGGGTGTTAAGGTCAGCAATATTGGAGAAGATGAAGAGGAGGGCCGTAGGGTGTCGAGCGACTGCGGCGATCAAGAGAGAGCAGAGGGGAGGAGGATCGTGGACGAGGAGAGGAGGAGGCGGCAGCTAGGTTTTTGGACACTTCCTCTTTTAGGTTTTTGGACGCTTCCACTTGACCAGATTGTTTTTCCTTTTTTTGAGAGAGTGGAGGGTGATTTCAAGAAAAGAAATGACTGACGGGCGGTACAAGGGAAGAAACGAGAAGGTGAAATAAATAGGTAGAACTGAAAAGTGATTTCGGAAAATAAAAGCATTAAATATTGAATAGTGATAATTTTTTAGCTCTTTTTTATTATTTGATTTTAATTATAAAAGTGATTATTTATCATATATATATATTAATTTAATATACAATGTATCTCAACATATCGAAATTCTCTATTTTTTGAAAAATGATGTGTTGGTGTGTCGTGTTATGTGTGTCCGTGTCGATACTACCTAGGTCCTTTGGTGCTCTTATAATCTATGTTTAGTGGTAGTAAATAACATGTCACAATAGGCAATGTTCTTGGTATTTTCTACTTTAGAGATAATTATGATATTTATGTTGATTCTCCGTAATCTCTTAAGATTGCATGTATATTGTTATGTAATTATATCTATCTTGATTGATATATTATTTTATATAGTCATTTAATAAGAGACAAATTCCATACTTCTCTCTTCCACGTATTATATTTCTTAGCTTGATGTTAGAGTTAGTTGATCCCAAAGTGCACTCGATGTACATTTGAGTTTGCATATGGAGCTAATCTTGCAACTTATCATTATTTTTCAAAAGCCCTAATATAATATGGTCAACGTCAATATCAACATTAATCAACACTATTCGTTTTATCCCATTGTCAACTCATTCCATTGTTGCATAGTTTGCCAAGCCCTGTTACTTGAGGAAGCGCCATTGAGTATGTTTCGTGACACAATTCTAGCCTCATAGGCCACGTCGCTTCCATTTGTCCATGATGGTTGTCACGACGCTAGCGACACAAGAAATAGTAGCATTAGACGTCTTCGTCCGTTTTGTTAGCAAAGCTAGTTTGTATTGGCTGCATGTCGTTTTTCTCTGACTCACGCCTAGGCTAGCCTCATGGGCCACACCTATGCGTTGTTTTATATTTTTTATCCAAACTGTTATTATATATTCCTATGTTAGATATAATAAGAATGTTTGTATTAATTTTCTATATTTCTCGAGATTATGTGTATATGTCTTTTAAATTGTGCATATCCTGATTGATATGATTTCTTAGATATTCATCTAACAAGTTTCTAAATTGGCTCATGTATTCTTCTTCTAATGGCATCGAAAATATACACAAATTTCATATTCTAATACTAATGGGCGCGTCCGTCTGCTTCAAAACTCGAAGGAGAGGAAGAAAGAGGAGGCGACCTAGGGGACCTTTCTTTGATGGGTTTTGAGCCGGTGCAAATTGGATTGGACAATTCAGTGGCTACCCTGCGACTAGGCTAACAGTTGCTTTTGTGGGCTAGGATTGGGCTGTGCAAATTAGACCTAGCCCTTTCAATTAGGACCGAATTGCAGCCCCTTTTATTATTTTCTCTCTCTCTCTCTCTCTTCTCTTGTTTGTTACTTATTTTTTATACAAACAAATGCATATTTAATCTGCTGGCAAAAATTCAATAGTAAAAAAATGGTTGCATATAATTTGTGACAATTTTTAATTTTCCAATACTCATTTAGTAATATTGTACTATAAAGCAACATAATGTTACTTCTCGTATTATATCGATGTTTGAATAAGTATAGTCAATGGTTGGTGAAGAGACTGATCACATAATAAGTATGCAGATCTCATGTCATAGTTTTATGGACTCCTACTTTTGCTTTTCACAAAATTCATTTATATTTAAAAGAAAATTGGGAAATATATATTTTCTTGAACATAAGCCTTATTTCTAATCATGTGGAGCTCTCAATGGAACTATCTCAAACAGGACCTTAATGTCCATGTTATAATATGACAAAGTAAATTCAACAATTTGCAAATATGCATAGAGGTGCAACTATAGAGAGAAATCATTTTTCAACATTTTATAAAGTATTGTCAATTACTATCTAACACATCGAAAATATGAAATAAGAGAAAAAAATTTCTCTTTGCTTTCAATTTTTTCTACTGTTCATTTTTTTTTTTTTGCCTATTGTAGAGGTGTCAAAATGGGTCTACAAATATGTTCAAATCATTTTTTTCAAATATGGGTCTTAAATATTGGTTAAATATGAGTTGAAAAGTTAAATATACAAAATATGGATTGAGTGAGTCATTTAATATGATAGTCCACCATAGGTGCATTTTTTCTTTACTTTCATTCATTTTTGTTCTTTTTTTCTTTACTTTCATTCTTTTTTGCTATAGCTCATCATTTTCTTGCCCATAAAAACCGACGAGTCCACCATCACTGCTCGACAATGGAGATGACCATGGTGACTCGGCGAGCTCGACGGCCAGGGGCCAACCTCTAAATTTCCCCGAGCTTGGCCACTGCTCCACCAAGGCTGTCAAGATCTCAGCAAACTCACTGGCCATCATGGACTGAGCCTTTATATGTTGGAAAGACCCTGATTTTGGCAAGCCGTCTTACCAAGATCTGAGTCGTTTGGTGTCGAGGCCTGCGGAAAGGATTTTCGCTCCAGTTCTAGGGGAGAGAGAAGAAGACGAAGATGAAAATGAAAATCGTTTCTCTGGTTTCAAAAATTATAAAATCCAACAGACTAGCAGAACGGTATTTGACGATGAGATCCCTTGAAGTAAGAGCAAGAGATCAAGACTAGGAATCGAATGTTACTTCCATTTTATTGACAGCAGTTCATATTGAAAGGCTGCCTCTGTAGATTATGAATTTCGTAGAACGCTAGACCAGGGTATTTCAACTTTTCTCGTCTGAAACAAAGAGATGCGACCTAAGTTTATTTGATTGGAATTGAATAATCAAGCTACAAAAATTTAGCCTTTTACCGAACAATAAATCTAGGACTGATTTGGTGATTTTTCCAATTTAATTACGTTCCATAAAATTTAATCCTGCACGTTATAGGCATTCATTATATTCTAGGCATGCATCATGGGGGAATGTTTAATAAAATCGCATGCCTAATCAATTGGGTATTATCAATGCATTTTGAATATTTACTTATCTAGAAGAATTACATATTTGTGAATTTGAATATGTTCTCATCTGCACATTTTTACAAATTTACAAATTAGAATAGGATGTCGAATTATATTTGTATCATCATAAATGCCATCCTAGAAGAAAATAGAAAATTTTCATGGATCAATATTTTAGTGCACATGTAGATCATCTTACAAACTTCATTTCCACGTCATGAAAATAAAAATAAAAAAACATAATTCTTCCATATTATTGTTTTAGATTGTTTGTTCATAGAAAATCATGTCAAAATAACTTTGAGATCATATTTGCATTTAAGGTCAAATTGATTATTACATCAGGTGATAATTATCCAAAAAGTCCTAGTCGATCAATAAAAAAAAGAGCTTTATTACCCCCATCATTCATCTAATGCCCTTAAAATTCAAGGCGGAATGCTTTGGCCCCATTTAGTTCAGCTTTCCCAAGGGGCTTTCAGCCCCCAAATCCCCTCGGGAAAAATTTTAAGTGTTCGGTTCAGTATTTGAGGACCCCATTGGCCAAATGTTGGCATTTGGAGAATGCAAGTCAATCTCCTTTGACCTTTTTTTTTAGAAAAGTGGAGCTGGCCACCGTTGTTGGGCACGACCTTCGATGACCGTCGCGGAGGTTGCGCGATCCCCGGCGATCGTCACCCAGGGTCATCGAGGTCATGCGACGCTTAGGTTCCTGCGACCCAGGCGTCGCCACCGGAGGTCAAAGGTCATGGCGCGACACTTGGGGTTGACCTCAACCCGGCCTTGGCGGCAATGCCCGAGGTCAACCTCGGCCGCGACACAAGAACGCCGGTGGCCAAATATGGCTGACCAACTGCCTATTTCAAAAAAAAAAAAAAAAAGTTATTGTAGATGCAAATTTACCAAACGGAATTTACACCAAAATCATTTCGGAAAACTCAATTTGCCAAACACTTTTGCTTTCACCAAATGCCCATTGAGCTAAAGGTACTTGGGGGAATGTATACCAAAAATTGAAACAAATGGGCCCTTTATCTTAAAGGTTGGGCCCACACATCAAGGAGAGGAAGCCTAAGCGATTCAAGCTAATAGTCGCCACTAAACGTGTGAGGAATTTAGTGAGTCCAAATGCTCTTTATGTCTAACCTTACTAAGCTTGTTACTAAGCACACAAATGATAACATTTCTAGTTAAAAATTGATTTTTGAAAGAGAAATAATTTTTTTTATTTCTATTCTTAAATGAGTTTTTGAGCAAAAAAACGTATATAGTTGCCGCTAAACATGCAAGGAATTTAGTGAGTCCAAATGCTCTTTATATCTAACCTTACTAAGCTGGTTACTAAGGGCACAAAAAACTGATAAAAGATTTCTTTAGTTAGAAATTGATTTTGGTAGGTTGCCTCAAATAGAACAATAAAAATTATAAACATTTTTTTATTTATTTCTAAAAAATTATTTTTGAATAAAAATTTTTGAGCAAAAAAAACCGTCCGGATGTGGTAACAAACATAAAATTTATATTCTTGGAATAGAAACTTGTTTTTATTCTTGGATAAAAAAAAATTTTTTTTACTTTCCCGAGTGGTAAGTAGTGACCAACAAGAAACTCCTTTGGGTGAGAAGTCAAAAAGAAAGAAACAATTTATGATTTCTATTTCAAAAATAGAAATGTAAAAAAAAATTGTTTCTGATTTTTATTTCAAACATATTTATAGAATAGAAATTTATTTTAAAAATAGAAAAATGAAATTGTTTTACCAAACGGATTTCTATTCTATAATCATGTATGGAATAGAAAAATATTTCTAAAACATAAGTATAATAGTTACCATGCACAGTCTAATACTTCCTTAAGCTTTAGGAGCAGAGACCACGCCGCCAATTTATGACATTACTAGCACCATTGTCAAAACTGCTGCGTACTCTGTAGAGGCAAGGCCTAGTAGTTGAAGAGCCACCATGTCGTAATTTCGACATCGCCCATGGTTCAATACATCGAAGAGCTACGAGTATCACATGGGTGAAATTAGCCATTCGATCGACGATTGCCTCCCCCTCAAGCGCAAAGTCCAAAGCCTATTAGAGAGAGGAGCACTTACTCTTCGCTTGTCTCCTAGCGAGCATATAAGTTCTTCTCCTAACCAAAGGATAATGTGGACCTTGATCTTGAGCGTACTAAGAGTAAAAACGATTACGCACCATCTAAGTTCTTCTCCTAGCTTTGCAATCTCCCCATACTTACAATTCATTTATTGCCTTACTTTATTAAGAACAAAAACGATTATGCACCCACATGACCCCTTGTACGTCAAAATAGTTTCAAATCAATTCAAGCTTTTTGCAAAAAAATATTTTTGAAAATAAAAGAGAAATGTATTGAAAGAGTGTTAGAGTAATCTAGCATAATCAAATCCCTAAGTTTATTTAATCTCTAGTTCATAAAAGTAAAGTATTTCTTCCAATGCTTTATGAGAATCTAATAAACCCACCATAAACCAATTAATGGCGACTCTTAGATTAAAATCATTTGCTAACACAAATTGATATGGATTTAGAAGAGTCCAAACTAAATTTAGGCTTAGTAATATATTAGCCAAACCCCAAGTGGTTTACTTGAGCTTAGGTCACAAAAATACATTGAATAGATCAAATTAAATACACTTCTAATCCTGAGTAACACTAAAAAGCTCAAACAATCTTAAACAAAGAATTCATATAAAATGAAAACAAAACCCTAGGATGATGTGGCGAAATGAAAAAACTCCCCGAAACACACTTAAATGTTGAATTTTGAGGTGTGAAACGATTACAAAAGGGAAAATGCGCATATCATGTGAGCATTATGCTTACACTCTATGTACAATTTTAAACTCTCTGGAAATGCAACAAAATCTCCAGTTTGATGATTGATGAGAAAACCGTTTAAAAATAAATCTCATTGAACAGTGATGAGATTTATTCAGTTTTTTGACTTTTGAAACAAGTCAATTGTCCACTTATGAAAGTGAGAAGTCAAAATTCGATTGGTTTTATGTTTTTTTTTTAACTGTGCAGGCCAAAAAAAAAAAGCTAATATTTCAAAGTGCAAATTGCTTGCAAGTATTTAGCATGGATCAGCAAGTGAATGCCGTGAAACAATAGCTTGAAAAGTGCAATTTCCCAACAACTATTGATGTAATTCATCGTCATTGGCTCAAGAGAGGGTTTCAAAACAAGTTTATGAAAAACCTCGACTTCATCTCTTCAACATTGGTTTACCTTCTTTTGGCTGTCTTGATTCAACCATTCTTTAACTGTCCTCATCACGGGAAGGGAACGTCGAAGCATACAACATAATTAAAAAATTTATGCTTCCCCATTAAACAAATCATAGCCAACTTCCACAGCCATAATCAGCAACTTTTTGAACTGCAGAAGGTCCATTCATTTCTTCCAAACTCAATATAACAAAATTTAGTACCCAGGTAATGTGATAAACATCCAATAGATAAGGATATGCTCAAGGTGACTTTTACTCATAATGTTCTATTTCTTGCAAATTTTGTGAATCGTACAACATGATTTTTATTTAACTTAAAACGCTATAGCTTTTTTTTAACGTAGAGATATGTTTGAAAAGCCTCTTTATGGCTTCAAAAGTTTTAAATTTTACTTTTAGCATTTTTGATAGAAAATAAAGACAAAATAACTAAGAAATAATCTTTTAAAATCCCAAACAAGCTATTAGAAACACTTTTACGTGACATTTCAAAAATGACGTGATAACATTCTATTTGCTTCATACTTATAGCTAATTTATCTGAACGTTGGCGTTGCTAAATTAAAAGTTCGTGGGATTACTGGAAATGTGTGCCTAATGCAATAGCCATAATATATAGATATTCAAAACATACAAGACCTAAGGTTTCTTTCATAAAACCAAAGTTACATATCGTCCAATTTGAGAGTTGTCAGAAGTGTTGGATTTAGTATTTAAACTAATCCAATCAGGTTGCGCGCATCTAGAAAGAAGATACAGTACTCTAGACCTATAGGCTATAATTAGGATAGGCAACTACCCACCCTGAGCCTATTTTAAAAAAAATTGCTGCCCCACAAACCCGTGGAAAATGAGGAAGAATTATAATAATGATCCACAGCGATGTGACTTTTCTTTCGGTCGCGGAATTACCAAGATAAGGTTTGTCCTTAATATTTGTCACATCATATCATGGACCACCTCTTCACCATCATTAAAGAACTTCGCAATGATGTTAATGCACAGATAGTTGAAAATGTCAAGCAACCCTAAATAAATGCTGCCTTTCTTATGCACCATGTTCACATTATTCATGCGAACTAAATTACTAGGCAACTTACATAAACAATCCTGCAAATGGAAAGAGGTCCAATTAATCGAACGCTTTAAATAATACGTAGATCCTATCCTATTAGTGTAGATCATTAGGTCTCGTCCTCTTGAGTAGAGCAAAGATGTGTGGGTCAAAATATAAATCTGGTTTCTTGCTGACATAATCGAGTCCCAAGAAAGTATGCTTTTGAACTTCTGTCATTATTTAGAATGAGTTTAAAATATTTAAAGAAATGAATAAAAAAATTAGGGTTCTTTTTTATAAATAAGCCCTAGAAAAAGTGGAGAACATAACGTTAATCATGTCTAATTTTCTTTTACCTGACACTTTTCATTCAAAAATTATTTTTGAAATGTCCCAATGCATTTTGCGATTTCAAAACTAATATTCCAACAAATTTTACAATTCAGAGTCTAAAAACAAAAAAAAATCCGCCTTTTATGGTAAGTTTCGGCAATTATGAAAAAGACTACTTATAATTTCGCACAGTTAAATACTTCAAAAGGTTCGAAGTGATCTTCATTAAAATAAAAGTCATATTAAGAGAGCCGCAAGATTTTGGGGAAAAAATTATAAAGTACAAAAATAACGACCTGAAATTCGCACACAAATTTAATGCTAACATGCGTTTCTCCAAATACAGTATCTTTGACAAAAAAATTTCCACGTCATTCTAAAGGTCAATTCATTGTGCAAACGATCTCCTGAAACCCCATCTATTTCATTGTCTGCTAAACACATCTGACTCTGCGAGAGACCTGAAACCCCATCTATTTCATTGTCTGATAAACACATCTGACTCTGCGAGAGAGAGAGAGAGAGAGGGAGAGAGGGAGAGAGGGTAGCATATGGATCCGAATTCATCCACAATCCCCTCTGATGAGACTGAAGATCAGGCGTTGCAACCTGCTTCTTCGATGCCCTTGCATGACGATGATAAGCTCTTGGTGATTCCAGCACAACCTACGAATCATAGTATTTCATCCACAGACCCATCCGATGAAACTGAAGATCAGGTGTTGCAATCTGCTTCTCCACTCTCCACGATCGCACCTAGTCAATACGGCCTGGACCTCCCTGACCGGCCGGATTACAGGCGATGGCGCAAATCTGGCTTGTCCAGGTGTGACCTAGAAAGACTAGTCTGAAAAGCGAGAAGAAGATTACGCACAGGGTAACCGAAAGACAAAGAAGGCAAGAAATGGCTGCGCACTTTCAGTCTTTGAGATCGCTACTCCCGCTCGAATATCTTAAGGTTTACTTCTTAATCTTTCTCCGAAAGAGACTTTTCATATTGCTCAATGTTGGGGAAAAAAAGAGTCAGTTTCGATGATTTGTATGGCAAAATTCTGTGTATGCAATAGAGGATTTTCTCGGTTTTTGTGCAGGCAGGTCAGTCCTCCCGCATTGCCATTGGAACTAATATTGCAGCTAATTTAACAGCGACTTTGAACAAATAAATATCGAGACAATGCATAATTAGTTCCCTCTCATCCTTAGTTTTTTCCCATCGAATCAATCAGCAGTTCCAATATTTTTTTATGGGGAAGAATGAATCTATGGTGTGATGATATTGCAGGGGAAGAGATCAATGGCTGATATTGTTTATGAAGCACTAAATTACATAAAGGATATGCAAAGCAAGATCCGAGAACTAGGTGACAAGAGAGATGAACTCAAGAAACTGGAGTCGCCCAACTCTCGCGGTATGGACACAAGTAATCAGCTTACATGTCCTTCTTCTTCTTGTCCCAAGAACATTGTGATTGTCAAATCCTGCAAGAGAGGAGTGGAAGTAGCAATTAGTACTGAAATAGAGCAAGGAATGCCTTTAAGGAGAGTTGTTGAAGTTCTGAATGGAGATGAAGGATTAAACGTGATTAACTGCACTTCCACTAAAGTAAACGGGAGGCTAATCCATCGCCTTGAATCCGAGGTAATTCTCGGGACTCTCAAAGTATCAATTGAAATATAATTGTCCTTTCCCCTGAAAATTTTCTTTCTCCAACTATTTGTGATGAGCAAATGATACATGTGGAAGCTCTCCATCTTGATCTTGAAAAATCAGCTTGCCTTGCTCGTTTGCAGATCATTGGCGGGCAAACTGTTGATCTGTCCGAGCTGCAACAGAAGTTAACGAACCTAGAGTTTGAGGCCAGAGCCCTCAATGTTAATTAAGCATTGTTTTATGAAATGTTAGCATTACTATTGTCACTTAGCTAGTCATAATATATGGGATTGAAGTTGTGTTCAAGATGTTAAAAGTTGGGATAAATCTTGTAACTTGTGCTTTGTGTATATATGTCTTGACACATATAATACAATCGATCATTTTCTGCATCCAAGAAGAGCTTCTTGTTTCAGGAATTGATTGGATGCATGTCTCCTTTATATCTAGGGCACTTCCTCATGTTCATCATTATAAAGATTTTGAGCTTAGTGAGCTTTTTTATTGAGACATGATTTTCTTGTGGTAAGAATCACTCTCCTGTTTCACTAGTCTTCCAAATGAGCAAATTTTCTATCATATCATTCCCAATAGCGGCTCCCCTTTACATGAAAGCCCCAATACCGCAAGAGTTGAGTCTACAACGGTCTCCTCTTTACATATAGAGTCTACAATAAGAAGAATGTGATATTTCAATATTCCTTCTCAAGTGCAAGTCAGTATGAAAACATACGAAAATGTACAATGAATCGGAAGAATAAGATGATGAAGATTCTCACAACAAATTTAAAGAACTATATTAAATGGAAATAAATAAATGAGGTCTGACCTAATTGTCGCGACCTAATTTTTTTTCGAAAATAATATATATAGTAAGGTTTAGGGGTATTGTCAATATCGGGCCGACGGGCCTCACTGCTCCCCGCCTCCTGCCCCATACCCCGCGCGACGTTGGGATATTCATAAAAACGCAAACAGGAGTCCGCCACTAGTCTATTGAGGTCGACTAGAAACCAAGCGAGACATGAGAGCGTGTCTCACTTTTACGCAACTGCAGAGAATCTAGGGTCGGGGACTTGATTACATTAGTCATGCGACTAACGCCCTTTCTGATCACCGACTTAATTGTGTGTTAACTAAAGACATGAACACATTCAAAAAACCTATTGTAGAGCCCTAAAGGCTTATTCAATTTTGATCTTTTTTTTCTTTTTTAAGGGGTTTCTGAATTTTTGCAATTTTTTCTGATTTTTCTGAATTTTTTGAATTTTTTGACTTTTTTAATATTTGTTAATGTTTTTTAAATATTTTTTGAATTTTCCAAAATTAGAAAAAAAAAATTTTAAAATTTTAAAAATATTTTTTGACTTTTCTGAATTTTGTTAATGCTTTTTGGAATTTACTAATTTTTTCTAATTTTTTGGAATTTTGGAATATTTGAAAAAAAAAAGAAAGAAAAAAAAATAAAAATAAAAATAAACTTTTAAAACCTTTCTGAAAATTAAAGAAAAACATTTTTAAATTTTTGATGATTTTTTCGGAATTTTTAAAGATTTTTAAGGCTTTTTTTTAATTTTCTGAAATTTTTGATTTTTTAGATTTCTTTTTAATTTTTAATTTGTTTTAAAAAAGTGATTCGGACCAGGTCGGGTGACCCGGCCCTACTAGACCGACCCGACCCCTATCGAGTAGGGGCCGGAGCATCGACTGGGCTGGCCGAACGGCCCGGTCAAAATTTTCTTAAAATGGCCCATGATTAAAAATAATAATAATAATAAATTAAACAGCCCATTTCCTTGTTTTTTTTTTTTTTTGTTTCTTTTAATTTCTCCTATTTTTTTATTCTTTTCTTTGGTCTTCTTCTTCACGTTTCTGCATGCATGCCCGACGCTTCTCTCCCTGTGTTTCTTCCTTCAACTCACGCTCACCAACCCGAATGACCATCGACGCCACACCTAACCTCCGTTTACCGACCGCCATTCATCAGTCAGTCACCCCAATCGACACCAACCACCGTCGACCAACTCCGGTCGCTTACTCCGGCGACCACAAACTTAGCAAACAAAACCCAACTGAATGGGCATTTTTTAAACCCAGAGATCTCAGCAAACCAACAAGGATAAATAAATTAGAATGAGGAGAAATATTCTAACTCGTGCGGCCTTGAACCGCTGGCTCGCCGGTGAGGGAAGGTAGCTCCGGTGGGTTTTTGTTTTTCCGGCGATTCGCAAAGATTGATGAACACGCCATGAAATCACGGGAAAACATAGAGAAAAACATGATATCAGACGTAGTTCAATCACGCAAGAAAGACCACGCATCAAACTAAACTTCTGAGTATCTACACGATGAAGTGAATTTCGGCCATTCATTTAGGCATTTCCTCAAATAGTTGGTGCGCGATTTAACAAGTATGTTCAGGAACAAGATTCAATGTGATTTTCGAGTCAAAGATGATGTAAAAAGGTTAGAACCAACATATTTCATGCCAAATCCGTCTTATTTTATCACGGTTCACCCGAATTTTTCCAGTCGAGTTCGGTGCTCCTAAGTGTTCTATGTTTCCTTCAGGCAATGCATCGAACAGGTGGTATGCATCGATGAACTCAAGTTCTGGGTCCGAACCGGAAGCGTTCCTCAGTCTAACAGTGGGTGTTAATCTCCCGAATATCACAAATCATCTAGACCTCGATTCAGTTTTGCTTGTTTTGTTTAGAAATCCCATTAATTCAACTCTATAGCTTCACACCCCACAGTCGGTGTAAAACGGAGCATGAGAAAAAGCATTACCTGGTTCAGGAATGGAGTTTTTGCCGGCATACGGTCACTGGCGAAGCTTCGACGGACGATGAATAGCGTTCCTTCTGGCCTAGGGATCACGTGTCCGATGGGCGAAGGCTTCCGTACACCCACGGACGGGGATAATGGCGGGCGATTGTGCAAGATGCTCTCCAGTATCCCCCTCGTCGAAGCGCTCTCTCTGGCTTGAGCTCGTCGAAGTTCTTTCTCTCCGGTTCAAATTTGCGCAACCTTAAGATTTTCCTCTTCACCCGTTGAGCTTGAGCAGTCTCCTTGATGAGAACGATTCTGTTTTTCTTCTTGTTTCTCACGAGCTCTCTCTCTCGACCAACCTCTGGCAACCCTCCAATGGCCGACGAAGATGATTCGACTTTTATCCTCTTTTCTCTCTGATTTTCCTCTCTGCTTTTTCTTTACTGAACCTTCCCCCACTTTGGATTATCTCCCAATAATTGTTCTTCAATCAAGTTTCCACCGAGGGTCCTTTGACTACCGTTTGGGATTTTCCATAACTATGCAGATCCGGACAGCACGAGGGGGCCGCTCAGTCCCAGTGTGACGCTAGGCCAGCAAGGTCGTCGACATCGGGTTGGAGCAGCCACAGGTATTTTCGTCGCAAGATCACGAACAGCTTCGTCGTCACGATGCGGGTTTTCTCGGATCAGCACAAGCAGCAAGGACGTTCCGAGCCGGTGCTTGCGTCAGCTCTTCCTCGTCATAGAACCCCCAAAACTGGCTTGCTCTCCCCCGGTTTTTCTTTCCTTCGTCGCTGGTTTTCTCCTTCTGCTCCCTCTGACCAGAATCGCCACCTCTCCTGCTCTCCGATCCTCTCTCTACTCCGTAACCGAATTCCTCCCTCGCCCTCTCTCCGCGTGACAGCGCAGCAAGGGAAGATTCCCTTGCTGGCGTCACGCGGATGACGTCATCGTGGTGCGTCCGAACGGCGTCGTCGAGCGTCGCTGCTGCATTTTTCTTCGTGTGTGCGTGTGTTGTGCCTTTTTTCCGTGTGAGCGGGTATGAGGGGAAAAATAAGAGGGAAGGTGGGCTGAATGAGTAAATCAAGGGGAGATGGGCTAGGCTTTTCAATGTCTGGTCCTTGTTCTTTTTTTTTTTCTTTTGGGCTTAAGTTGCTTATGTAGGCTTCGAAATTATGAGCCAAACGGGCCAATGGAAGAAATAAAGAGAAACGGACTGAAAAGAAATGAAAGGGAAAAGGCCCAAGGAGAGATTGTATTAGGGCTGGAAATTTGTGAAAAAGGGGTGGGTCGGACTATGCCGGCCCAGCCTTATTCTTTTCTTTTCTTTTCTTTTTTGAATTTTTTTTATACTTTTTTTTAATTAATTTTGTTTATCTTTTCTATGAATTAATAAATATTTATATAAGCAAAATAAATGGACATGTAAAAAAAAAAAAAATTCGGGTGTCAACACTAATGACATACTAGATGTCTGCATTCCAAAGTTTGAGCTTTTGGATAGCTGGAATTGCTACTTCGGTTTTTCTTCCTTCTTCAGCAGAGAAAATGAGATTGCAAGTGACATATAAAATTCCTCAATACTAAAATGCATAGGTGTAGGCTCTTTGTGAATATAAACTCAGTGAATTTCATATGGACACTCTATTCTATTGAAGAAACTATTGTTCAATGACTAAATAACGCGTCACGAGAGCCCTTTGCCCATTTCATTTACTTTTTTATGGTCACTCTGTGTGTTTGTGCGTGTATAAAATATGAAGTCGCAATCTTCCTGAAGAAAATGAGGGAATTTTTATATTTGGAACGTCCAAGGATAGTGCTTTGAATAGCTTTCCTCTTGCCTGTAATTGATAGTGAGTGCAATTAGGAAGCAGTCACCGTCAAACAGACTCATGTTTATTATTCCCACGCCTCTTTATCTGTAGAGACTACCATGCCTAATTAAATTATGCCCGCAAAAGGCTACCCACGTGATTCCTCTTGGTATTGGAAAAGAAATGAGAATTCAAGGCGTGTTTGTTTTACGAAAAATTCAAAATGTCTAATCATATCGCTTAGAGAAATTAATTAATTAACAGATATTTTATTATCAACAATGGTTTATGCGTAATTATTTTCATGAATTCCGATAAAAAAATTATTTTCATGAATGATGAAAATATTACCCATGTTTTTCATTTTTATAAATGATATAGTCAATCATTTTTTGGAGAATATTTTATGAATTTTGAGCTTTTCAAGAAACAAGTGCACTCTCATAGAAAACAATATTATAATCAGAAAATGCTATGTAGGCATGAGATCGTGATTGACAATATATTCTTGAAGGAATACATTTCCCTCCATTTTTATGGGTGCAGATAATTTTTGTTCAAACAAACTTTTAATTTGGCAAGTTATATAACCTATGCAATTGCAATCCACGTTTACACCTGAAATCTATAAAGACACTAAGAGTTTCAAAAACGTGACCCGACACACATCAACGACGCCGCTTCTCTGTCTCCTCCTCGTTTGCTCCCTTCGGCGGCCGTTGCACTGCCACTCCTTAGATGTGGTCAGCCCTGTCTCACCACCGCCACCAGTGCCCTCCCTCACCCCTCCCTCTCTATCGTTTGGGTCGCAAAGGGAGAAAACATCAAAAAAAAGTTATAAATCTATCACGTTTATCCAAATTCAATGATAAACTTTTCAATCGTATTAAATCTTAAACCTTTTAACGATTGGTCAATGTAGTCTATCTAGACAATTTTGACAAAAAACCATTAATATGAACATCGACCATCCTACATAACACAGCCAATATTAAGGTGAACAACTTTTAAAGCTTTTTTTTTCAAAATTTTACTTTTTTCTTTTCTTTTCTTTCTTTTTTTTCCCTACATTGGGCCAACAAGGTTGCCAACCAACCCTGGCCAACCTCAGTGGCCACAAGCAAGGTCTGAGCGAGGGCCTTCAAGCCCTCACCAACCATTAGCAAGGGTCGCAACGCCCTCACTAGCCACCTTAGGCATCGCAAGCCTTTCCTATGGTTGTCAAGGGCGTGGAGACCCTCACTCAAACCTTGCTTGTGGCCACCGAGGTTGACTAGGGGCCGTGACGCCCTCGCTGGCCACCTAGGCATTGCATCCTTTGCCTAGGTCTAGGCGAGGGCCTTATGTCATCGCCTGTAACTAGGGATGTAAATGGTTTGGTTTGGTTTAGTTTTTCAAAAAAATTGAACAAAAGTGAAGGCCTTATGTCATCACTTGTGACTACAAGTGTAAACAGTTTGATTTTTCAGAAAAAATCGAACAAAATCGAACCGAATATCTAGTTCAATTTTTCGATTTTCTTATTTTTGCTTTGCTGATTGGAACCAAAATGAAGACAATGTGAGAAAGAAGAGAGATTTGAAGTTGATTGTTCAATTTTTTTTGAGAATTTCGATTCACTTCAATTACCCAATTTGACCCATATTGTTAAAACACTTCCCTATCTAATTAAACTCACGCACACATATGGAAGAACGAGACCGAATCGTTTAGATGGCCAAAAGTTAACGATTATTTTTCAGTTATCCAAATTAAAAATATACGAAATTTCAGTTTGATTCAGTTCTTGACACTTCTACCTGTGACTTAGATGGTAACCTCGCTAGCTAAGAGTTGTATAAAAAATAAAGATTTAAAAGAAAAGAGAAGATAAATGAAAAGAAAATTAGAAAAAAATTATTTATCTTCATTAGCATGATCATAGAACAATTGATATCCATATTAATAATTTCCAGCCAAAATTGATTAGATGTATCACATTGATAGATTGTCAAAAAGTTTAAAAATTAATTTGTACAACTAAAAGATTTGTGATTAAATTAAAATAAATGCAATTAATTTATGATTTTTTTGTACTTTTCTCGTCGCAAAGGACATTATGGTTACCACAGCAATCTCAACGGCCACCACATGAAGTCTTGATCTTAAACCAGTGATGTCCCCCTTGGGCAACCTTAGACCTAAAATCACCCAAAGTTGTGTAGGGATCGTTCCCTTCACTACAACGGTCGAGGAGAGAGAGATTCTCGAAAGGTGTAAAAAAAATTATCAAACAAAGACATGTCGGAGTGAATTCTTCTAGCAAAGGGATAGATCAAAATACTATCCTTGTTTGGGAAAAATTGTCTTAAAAGTCATAATTTATTATACGAATATCAATTTAATCCTAAATAAGGGTGTGCAAAGGAATCGAGAACCATTCAAACGGCTCGGAACCGGACCGAACCAGCTCAAAACCAGTGGCTCTCATGGGGACCAATTTAGTTTATGGTTCCAATTTGCTAGAACTGATAAGTTTTTGTTTGGTTCTTGATTCTAAGGCGTGGAAGTATTGGTTTGGTTCTTGATTCTAATTATTTTGTAGTTTTTCTATCATGTAGTATTGTGTTATGAAATACATGTATGAATATTCATATTCATGTACTTATTATGATACATTTGTATCATACATTTGCTCCCTATCCAATGAATGTTCATATCCCTATCCAATATATATATATTTAAAAACAGAAATTCTAATTCAATTACTTAATTATTTTGTAGTTTTTCTATCATGTAGTATTGGACATTATTGACTAATTTTGTTCCTCAGGTAAGTAAGACGATTAATCCCCTTACTTTTTATTCATTTTAAAGATCTATTTATTTGCTTTCTCTATCAAAACAAAATAAATAAATAAAAAGGATGGAGGAGACCAATTAGAAATGTTCATAAATGTTGTGGCGCTTTGTCATCATGATATGAAATTAAGAGCCAATGACTCATTTTAAGAGCATAACTAGGTCTTTCCTTAGCCATCCCCATGATTAACATTGAAAAAAAAAATGAATCAAGCAATTAATATTTTGACTTCTGTGGAGGTTAGGACTTCTAATGTAGAGTCTATTTCTCCATATGATCCTAGTGTCGAGAAACCCAAAGAGGATCACTCTATGACTTTCGATAACGAGTATTGTCAATTCATTCCACCCTATAGGTTTCAATCCTTAATCAAAATCAATGGCTCACAACTCAATCCAAATTAAAGTTGAATAAGCTTTAATGTTCCACATAGAAACTAGGTTCACCATGATATCAATTGATGAATGCAATTTTGTAGAGATTGGGAACCAATTCCATAGGGTACCCGAGAACCGAACCGAACCAATTTTCGGGTGAATCTATGGAACCAATATGCAATTCCTGATTTCAATTTTTCGAAACCGGTCCTTAGTGAATGGTTTGCGGTTCCAAGGTAGGAACCACTCACCCGGACCTTGCTCACCCATAGTCCTAAATTTTTCAATTATGCTGATTTAGTCATTACCTTTTTTATAATTTAACCTTTAATTGGTGTCAATTTAGTTTTAACTATGTTGATAATTTGTCAAACTAGTCATAAACTTTTTGACAATTTGTCAATGTAATCCTTTGAACCAAATATCCAAATAATATGCTTAGAACTAAATTGGCAAAATTTCAAAATGTTTAAACCTAAAGCAATACAAAGAAAAGTTCATGACTAAATTGACGAATTGTCAAAAAATTTAGCATTAAATTACCCTGTACAATAGGTTTGAAATTTTTTGGATAATTATCCCTTTCTTTCAATGAACAAGTTCTTATCGAGAGAGAGAAAAAAAAACTTACATGCCCTTTTCACATGGGTTTCGTTAGAGCTGAGTGCCCATTGTTCTCCTAAAAACTTAATCGATAGGAAAAGCTAGTAGGATGACTTAAGCCTTTGCGAATTTGATGTAATTTGTTGAAGAAAAACATACCTGATGTCAACAAAACTTAATCCGCAATATTTAATGAGCTTATATAAGTGTTCAGAACTTCAAATCCAAACCATGCAAAAGCTAGGTTCAAATTCTACAATCATTTGAGTCGAATTTTGCTGTGTTAGGAAAAACTAAAAAAATTAAAGGCGTGGAACCAGGGGTAGATTCTACAACTAGTCAGCTGTGCCGATGTGGACTTTCCGGCTCGTAGCAATTAAATATGATAATTTGATATTATTCTGCCGAAAATCATGGACAAATTCGCGGTGAAATTGGTGAAGTGGCTTGGTCAAAACTCGTCATCAAACGAAACTTTGATTTTACCAAAAAAAAGGAGGAAAATTTGTGACAGCATTTATTAGAATATCTTATTAGTTCTACTAATATATCCATCGATAAGTTTATGGCCAAAATTGTACTACCTTCAAAGTTCGGAGGAGTTTTGAATAATATCCCTAAAAAAAAGTATTACTTCGATGGCAGAATCCTTTACGACTGAAGTTTAATTAATTCATATTTAAACTCGTCATTAACCGAAGTTTTGACTTTACCCCGAAAAGAAAAAAGATGAAGATTTTGTCACACCGTTAATTTTGTCTCCCTTTTCTTAAAATATCTTATTAGTTCTAATATATCCATTAAAAATTTTATGGCAAACATGAACTACATTCCACATTCGGAAGAGTCTTTAAGTAATATCCCAAAAATATCTATCACTTCCAACGAACAAGATAGATGAGAGCATATGAGTATGATTCTCACGCATTTGTTTTGAAGGTTAATATTATGAAAAACTTTAAATTAATACACATATTGATAAATTTGTCACAAATTACTTTTTTTTTACTACCAAAAACCTTAAATATGTATATTCATGACAAATTTACCCTAAATTATTTTTCGTTCACGAGAAACCACAAATTGAAATGGAGGATAGAATCCCAAAATGATATATATATCAATTATCACATGTCATCAAACTCAAAAACATTTAGTAAAAACTAACAAAGTATAAATTTATCACAGATGTACCAGTTTGGAGTCTTCAATTTAGTTTTTGGTAAATCTATCATAAGTGTACCAATAAATTTTTATTCTTTTTAAAGTAAAGTTTCTGATATGGTAAAATAAATGAAAAGTAACGTTTCTGGTCTCTCTCTCGAAGACCTTTAAAAGTAATTTATTATATAGGCTTAGACCTTGCACATAATTTTCGGTCCCCGGCATCGCAGATGGAACCTACCCGCACGTCCGCAAAGACATTCCACAAAATACGTACAAAAAGGAGGTAACCACGTTGCTTCATACTTAATTCCATGGTTCGTCCAATTCGTACCACCGCTTTGCCACGTACGATGAATTTCGGCCGGTCCAATAATCAATTCTAATCTTTAATTATATCGTCCTTTGACTTGCAAGAAATCATGAATTCGCTTGCCATCTTCGTGATAGTCACGAAGGCCAAACGTAATATCTATATAGAGAAATGGAATTGTTTCATTTGTGTGAATTGGAGCTGTTGAGAGAAAGAAGGGGAAAAGGCCCTTGATTCGAGCATTTCAATGGCGGTGGCGACGGCTTCTGATTTGCTTCGTTCGTGGAGGTTCGGCCTCCTCTGCCTGCTGGCGGTCATCGGGAGAACCCCCGCCGCTGCCGCTGCAGGCTCCTACAGCAGTTCGCCGGCCGGGTTCAAACCGACGGCTTGGTCCCTTGCCCATGCCACCTTTTATGGGGATGAGACAGCCTCCGAGACAATGGGTAAGATATGCCTTTGGTGTCCACTCTTTCTTTATCATGTAAATAGTGATTCATGGTACATTTGATAACATTTATGTTTTCGGAAACAATTTATGTTTGGAAATAATTTTTCTATTTCTATTCTCCCTGACCACTTTTATATTCTAGGAAATAGAAAAATTAGCCAATATTACCAAACGATTTTCTTTTTTCTTTTTTGGGTTTTAGAGAATGAAAGAATAGAAAAATAGAAATATTTGATGGTTATCAAATAAGCTCGCCCTTACTCACTTTTTGATTCTAAATTTCATGTATAGGGGGAGCTTGCGGATATGGAAACCTCTTCCAAAATGGCTACGGGACGGACACGGCGGCTTTGAGCTCGACCCTCTTCGACGATGGCTACGCATGCGGGCAGTGCTACCAGATCAAGTGCGTCCAGTCACCCTGGTGCTTCAAAGGGCTCGCGCTCACGACGGTGACGGCGACCAACCTCTGCCCGCCGAACTGGTCCCAGGACTCCAACGCCGGCGGGTGGTGCAACCCCCCGCGAGCCCATTTCGACATGTCCAAGCCGGCATTCATGAAGATTGCTCAGTGGAAGGCGGGCATCGTCCCCGTCATGCATAGGAGGTACGCACCATTTTGTACCTTGTTAATGGCATACACATTGATTTTCACATTAAGCTCAATTCATATATTAGCGATGAAGTTCATTATTCAAAAATCAATTCCCCTAATTTCGACTTTTGATGCTCGAACTATTCGGTTTCTCGGCCACAATCGAGTTGAGCTCAAGCATTTGGATTTTCTATTCGAGCCGAGCTCGGGCAAGAAATTCAATACTCGATCGAGCCCGAGTCGAGTTTTGGGCATCGAGTGCATGAGTCGAGTCGAGCCGAGCTCGAGCCAGGCACTCTATGGACACTCCTCGAATCCACTATCCCCTAGCGTCCCCAATCTACCTCAGATTTCTTCTTTTTAACCAGCTTTAGAAAATCCGTTCCAATGCATAAACTCTCAACTCATCCACCTCTGAAAATCACATCATGCTCTTATCCGAATCGACAGAGTCCCCTGCGTGAGGACCGGCGGGATCCGGTTCCAGTTCCAGGGCAACGGGTACTGGCTCCTGGTGTACGTGATGAACGTGGGCGGCGCCGGGGACGTTGCCGGCATGTGGGTCAAGGGGAGCCGGACCGGGTGGATCAGCATGAGCCACAACTGGGGCGCCTCGTACCAGGCCTTCGCCACCCTCAGCGGCCAGTCCCTCTCCTTCAAGCTCACCTCCTACACCACCAAGGAGACCATCGTCGCCTACAACGTCGCCCCTTCCAACTGGAGAGTAGGCATGACCTACAAGGCCAACATCAACTTCCGTTGATGAGTGTGCATCCGCATGGTTTTATATCACCACTTTTTAATCTTTCCGTTCGATCAATTTGCGGGGCGCCGCCCCCCATCTTTTGTCTTCTCGCTTCTTCTTTTTACCCAATTGAGAATTTGTGAACATTAAAGATTGATATCCCGGTGTAAGATTACGAGCAGGAAGAAGCTTGAGATGACTGAAATCGAAAGGACAAATCTACACAACCTCGCATTTAAGAAAGGACAATCTTTCCTAAAACTTTTATTCCAGGAGAACTACTTACTTCTGCTGATTAAGACTGGTTCGTCACATTTCAATGCCATGTTGGGACAACTAGAAGCTCCAAGTAACGCGGCGCGATGCCAAACCAAGAGCCCAAACCTAATCACACAAGCAATGAAAGCAGAAAGTCCAAATCCAATATGGCACTGGACAGTGACCCAATACTTGCTTCGAAGAAATTCATTCCACAAACAAATTGTAATAGAATATTTAAATATCAAATCACACATTTATTTATAAGTTTAAATTTTTAGAATAGTTGATAGTGTCCCTATAAAATCTCACATGATATCAGAATAATGGATCCTGAATTTAAATCTTTCTAGATCCCATTTGCCTGATTAATTAGATATACACACTAGACTACACGTGATTTTCATCTAAATGCTTAAGTTTTTAGAACATTTGACGATATGCCCACGTAATCTCACAAATTGGCTATTTTTTATATACACAATTGCATGCATTCATTTACAACACACAACATCAAACAAGTAAAAACTACAGCTGACCAATAGGCGGATACAAGGTTGGCGCTTTGGGCTAGCTTTGCTGGCCCACGCCCTCCTGGGCCCTGTACCCACCTCTGCTCCGCCGGGGAAGCTCCTCCGACCATTGGATCGAGCTCATCGGAGGGAAGCAGCACTCACACTCCACGCGGCACGCCTCCGGCAGCTCCCGCTCAATCGGCGGCGCCTCCATCTCAACCTCCTCCTCCCCCTTGCGGGCCACCCCGGCGGAGGAAGGGGCGGCGGCGTCCTTGAGTGGGCCCCAGCACTCCGCCTTGTTGAACTCCGGAAGGTTGGAGTGGAAATACACCCAGACCAGAGCCTCCTGCAGCTCCGGGTGCTGGTTCAGCAGATTCCCATCCGCATGCACGAACGCCCTCAACACCTGTGGTTCCATTCAAAGCATAATCTATTTGATCAATTCGATCGTTTCCAAAAGAAGATCAGATCAAATTAATTAACCGAAACTGATTCTCTCGATCTGTGACTCAAGAAAGGGTTCGATTCTGAAAGGGGTGTATAGAGTTCGAGTTGGGAGTTACCACAGGGAGCTCTTTGCAGAAGATGAAGTATCGGAGCTTGGCGCACAGATCCAGGAGGAAGTGGCCTCCGCTGATGTGGCAGTGGACATGCAGCGACATCTTCCCCTTCACTTTCTTCCACTCTGCCACAACTTCATCCCTCTGCAATCTGTTGTACCATCCTTGCAGCTACGAAACCGAAACCAGTTCGTGAGATCCTCAGTTAGTACATAAAACGGAAATAAAATTTTTGAAAGAGCAATTTGCCATACTAAATATAATCTCTTGCGCTAACACTATCTTTTCTTCCCTGTACGTGATACTTCTATGCTCTGTTTCCCCTGTTTTGCTTTCATTAAAAGCATAAGGAAACTCTTATAACGAAGAACGAGCATAGTTTTAACAGCATCTCATGTAGTATCAGATTCCGGATGAATCAAGATTCAGGGGAGTTGATTGGTTACCTGAGAGTTGTTTATGGTCTGAGATATAGCCAGAGTGAGCTTCGAAGTGACGTCACTGTGAGTGAGCGTGTAAGTCCTCGGAAGCTTCCCCGGGTGCTTCTTATCATCCACACCCAAGAAGAGAACCTTCAACTTGGACGCTTCGAAGATCGACGGCCCAAACAACCTCGCAACCTGATCCAATCCAATCAATTAAACAGATATACAAGACCGTGATTCTTTCTAAAGTTAAGCTATGAATCAACCCTTAATTTATTCTCCCCCTTTCTAGAAAAAAAGGAAAGAAATCCCCAGAACAGAGCGTATGGACTGTAGAACTCAGAAGCATAAGCTGATAAAGAAAGGAAAAGAACTCACGGGGACAATAGAGAGATTCTTCTTCTTGGTAGATCTCCTGTAGTGAAACAGAGATCTCTGTTTCTGACAAAGAGAAGAAGATTCCAGCTTCGAAGGGAAGAGACGAGAAGCAGTCAGGGTACCCATCTCTCTCTCTCTGCAAAGGCAAGAGACGTGCTTCAGCCTCCAACCTCAACCCCTCCACCGATCCTCAGCCCCTCCTAAAAAAAGACCCGCGCACTCTATTATATTCTAGAAAAGAACAGAGAAGAGAAAACTATTATTGGAAGCAAAGCAAGACTCGATATTTTCCCTCAGGCTCTCTTTTCCCTTTATCCGCCTCTCTCTCTTTTGCTTTTACTTGGGAGGACGCAAGCGCTTTTTCGCTTGCGGACTTCAACGTCCGAAAAAGAGAATCGAAGCAACGCTTCCTTGGCTTGCAGGGGAAGTTTCGGTGCGTGATGGAAATGGAAGTGGGGGCTGTCTCGTGTCTGTATCCGGAACCTCTGTCTCGGTGCTGATGTGGGTGGGTCGTTGCATGTTGCTTCGAGGGTTAGGCTTCTCCTTAGGGACCGAGACGCGAGCTAACCATGGGGTTGCCGACAGACACTGGGTGGCATTCTTCTTTGGGGCCAACAGCAGAGCAGCGCTGGCGACCGATTCGCGCGAGCTTGCCTTTTCCTTTACCGTGCAAAGTGGGCGTGCCCCAACATTTGGGCGAGGGAGCGCGTTTCGGCCGTAGGTTCGGCGGCCCATTCCATCGTAGCCGTTCGTTCTGTGGCAAGTTTCTTGGGAGGGGCTCACCGCTCTCTCACTTGACCACTAGGTCTCGTCCAGAAGGGGACCACGTGGGACCCATCAGCGGACTGCTAGCATTAATTTCCCCCGTCGCTGTTTATTGTAAGTCGTAGGGCTCGCCGACCATCCCTTCTCAGCTTGGGAGGAAAACGTGGCCATTTGATCCCGACCCCAAATGGGCTCCATACACATGTTAAAAGTGTTTACTCCGTACATTTATCTTGTCTCTTTATAAGATGTGAGACTAAAAACATATCCTGAAATTAAATCGTACTCACCCCAATTTCTCGTACCTTTTTCATGTTGAAATAATAACCATCAGGGCAAATGTTAGTAATTTATAATGGCTTATGTTGACTGATGAGCAATTGGGCAAAATAGAAGAAAAGAAAGGGTAAGGCCCATGCTAGGAGAGTAGGAAAGATCCGAACACGAGATGGAGTCTAAAATAAGAAAGAATTTACACTTCAACACCATGATATTGGAAAAGACTTACAATCAATGGCGACGACAGAATCTGACATATTTGTTTGTACGAGACACACACAAGTTTTGTTGTTCCTCGAGTGCTAAATTATTTGCAAAAAGATGGGGTAGAATTAATTAATTAATGATTAACATGAGAGATAAATATAATTATAACTCAATAGTAGAATGTATCATGGGCTGACCCATAATTAAGCAGATTCTTACAAACTATGATGTGCAATATTACGCCTGATTATGAGCACTTCATCACCATAACAAAAAGGCCCTAATATGAGTATAAGTGATGTTCTTCTTTTTTTTTTTTCTCCAAATAAAGTATTATAATATTTAAATAATAAATCACGTATTCATCTAATAGCTGCTTTTACAAAATATTACATGGTATCAAAGTTGAAGCTCTTAAATTCAAATCTTTCCAAATCTTATTTATCTCATCAATTAAATTTTAATATTTAATCTTTTAAAACAATTAGTTATGGTTTTACAAAATATTACAGAAAGAATGATTTTCCAATCTTCTCCAGTATGTCTGGGTATGTTACTGTTTCAATCACTATTCTCTCGCCAATTATTCATGCCTATCTCAACCTTGGAGCCATGTGGTATTTACGGACCAGCTGTTAGGTCAAGCATATCCAAACACATCAGCCAGTACCCAAAAGAAATAATATATTCATAAAGAAACCTTGCATTAATAATTCAAATATGGTCTCAATTGAACATGCGCAATGACTCTTCGTGGGCTGCCTTACTAAACTCTTTGCGGTTCAAAATATTAGGTACACCTAACTTTGATCGATGAGTCAATTTCGAATTCGGCCCTCCTTTTCCTAATTTGATAAAATATATCGGTAATCACTCGGGCCGTATTTTTCATATGTTCTGTCATATAATTCCAAACTAAGTTGCAGAAAATCTGGCCATTGGTTGGTGGTAGAACGTGGATTCTTTGTTGGTCCCATATCTCGTCGACATTTTTCGGAATCAATCGATGAATTATTTTCTTTGCCGGACTCCATGTTTTGTGGGGATGAATGTTGAAGATTCTCGAACGTCTTTCGCCCCAAGCCACTAGAAGATGCCGGTTCAATATGCATATTTTCCCAGTGTTGATTTGCGCCCAAGTTGACATCAGATGGGCTTTTTTACAAAGTGACAAAGTAGGAAAGTCTAATCTGTCTATGTCACGCAAAATTTCTAAAGAAGGTATGAATTGAAGTGTTGAATGGAAGCGCTTCCACACGAAACCTCGCAGAAATTGAATATGACGGAAGGAAAATGAGCTCCAGAGTTCTCGGCTTTCACTCAGATGTGATCGTACAAAGTCACAACATACAAAATGAACGTCGGGAAAGTCCGAGGGAGTATGGTTTCCAAGCGTAGCAAAAATGAAGGAAACTAAAACAGGTTTCGGTTAGGTAGCTTATCGGCAAATCTCTTCTGCGAAATCAACCCTAGTTTAACTACCATTAGAAGGTTGCTATCAATTTGAAAGAGAGCATGCTTGAATCTTGAAAGAATCTTCAGTTCCTACAAAGTAAGCCGAGAGCTCTTGTTTTTTATCCAAATTTCAACGGAATTTTCCAGCTTTTTTTCTGGATCTGTTTCTGATAAAATCTAGCGACGGCTTGCTGGTTTGGACACGGCACTGCGCTTGTGGTTAAGCACACGGCTAGAATAAAGAAGTCCCGAGTGGAGTCCCAAGTTTCTTGGCCTCAATCTCTTCGGTTCAACAGCTTCTTCGCCTTCTTGATTTGGCCTTTTGCGAAAACTTAGGAAGACGAACAAAGCATAGACAGATGAATCTCGGGGACTGCGAGTTCCAGCTTTTTTGGGCAACAGAGTTCCGGAAAAGAGCAACTTCAATTTGTTAATAAATTAGAGATATAGCCCTCTCTGGCCTTCCGATCTTTCCTTCTTTTCTTAGTCTTTGCTGAGCAGAAACGCCTTGCGAATGTATGATGGTCATATTGATCGGACCATGTTTCGAAAAATAGAAGGTAACGAAATCAAGTCTTTCAGAAGGTACGAGCTGCTGACAGTCGAGTGCGATCCCCAAAGTCATTTTACATGAGATGGAAGCCTCTACAACACATGCTGTAATCACTGTACGAATACATACACGCAAAAACTCCAGGGACATTCTCTGTCTATGAGTAGCAGATACATGCTCCAAAGCATAAGGAGGCAACGAATTAAAACTCTTCCATCAATGGGCGACAAAACCCCTTCGCACAGATGTTATGTAGTCGATCATGAAAAAATTACGACAAGGGAGCCATCGAGAGAGAAGGGAGAGATTTCCGAGTTACGGTCAAGCTTGTACCAGCTTTCGAACAAATGAGAACGATTATAGCTAGTGTATGCTCAAACCATCTTCATGGGGAATGATTGTTTAATCGGTGCAGTTGAGGGCATCCTATGGATAATTCGGTTTCCACGTCCAGTCCCTGTCCTCGAGGAGCTTCTGGATGCTCGGTAGCAAATTGCAGAGTCTCTCGCTTGCCCTTCTGAAACGTAAGACTTCGATGGTAAGATCATGATTCATAACTTGAAGTTTCAGGCAGTGTTCACCAACTAGAAGAAATTGAGGGAGACGCAAATCACCTTACTCCGCAACCTTTTGTTTTCGTCCGACAACTTTTTCTCCTACAATGGACCAAAGAAAGATTTATCGCATAGGAATTAGAAATCACAAGTCGATGAATCTAGCTAAACCAGCAGAAGCACATGCGATCACAAGTGCATGCACATGGATTTATAGTTTGATTACCTCCTGCTTTAGCTGCTCAATTTGCTCCTTAAAGAGTTGGTTCTGCACAAGCATGAGATCGACAAAGTAATTGATTTAACATTGTTGCAATTTGTACATACCCCCTTTTCTTTGTTTAGGAAAATTGTAGAGTCAAAACATGAGCAACACAAGTAGAGGGGCAGGTTGCATAGACCTTTCTTGCCCTAATTCTGCTTAAGCTTCTCTCTAACTGGTTCTGCGTCGATTGTAGCTCCTCAACCGAACACGTATCCACAACTTCTCCAGAGAGCCGTCTACACAACCATTCGCACATAATGCAATAAACACGATATCAGACTGATCAATGAAGATTTAAGTATTTGCCAAAGACGTTAGGAGGGAGATCAGTCTCGGACCTTTCCGAAACTTCGAGAAGTTCAATCCTCTTTACCATGCCTAGAGAGTTTCCCTTCAGATTCTGCATAAAAAAAACAGACATGCTTAGCTCCGTTCAACTTGAATGATGTCTTGAGCTTGTTCTCTCTTTGTTATTCACATCCATGAGCGAGAGAAATGAATGCGTCGAAGGTCATTGATTGCTGGACAACTATGCAAAAACATTATTGATAAGCAAATAGCATGATTACTGTCATATCCTCTCATACTGGTGAACAGATTATGCGTTTATTATAATTAGAACTGTTTTCAACAAGCTAAAGGCCAAGTATCTTTCCCGGAGTAATTTCTCATCCCAAACTAATTGCAAGTTTAAGAAGAGATGTCCGCATTCAGAGGTGACTCATACAATCCGCTTCATTGAGGCACAGAAATGATCAGTCGAACTTGTGAGAGTGAACACGATGTTTTTGCCTGTCTTAGGCAATCGTTCTTTTCCCTGCTAAATTTTTTATGCAAATTATAGACTCAAAATTTCGAGGATAATATGTAATCATCGTAGTCACAGAAACAATTAATTAGAATAGGATTATTCCCCATGAGCGTACTGGTTTAGTTCCCCTAGCTAGCTGTGGACTCTTATATGTAACTTCAAGACCTGATGATCAAAGATTAATTAACATGCTAGCTGTAGAATATATTAATATTGATGCATGAGATGACCAGGGAGGGATACTAAGAACATGATCAGTATCAAAAGGCGAACCTGCAAATCGATTTCGGTGGTTTCCACGCTGCACCCCGCATCCTTTGTTTTCGTTTGATATCGTTCAAGTATGTTGCTCATGCTGAAAATTACCATTGCCATATCAGCATTTATATGACTTGCACGTGTACCTAGTGGAAATGACCAGAGCTATACCAGGCCAAATGCTCACTGAAACATATTGAGACGACGATTAACGATACACACAAATACACCGATACATATTTACCCTTTGACCTGCTATCTAAGTAAGAATTCCTTTCCAAGAATGTATGCATGGACGTGTTGCTTCATATATCTTGCTTGGATGCTCAGCTGAAGTTTTTTGAACTGGCAAGCTCAGTATTGAGTTGACTAGAGAGAGATGATTGATGATTCAATCAACAGTTATGGAAGAGAAAATTGGAGGACCAATTTTTGCAGCAATTTATAAATTTTAGCACAACCTAACCCAAGAAAGAAGGGAACTCAATAACTATGGCAAAGAATTAGTTTGATGAACAATCTAACATCTTATTATGCTGTCATTAGCAGTAAACGGTTTCAGGTTCCTGGTTTTGTATGGATTCCACCTGGAACCTGAAACCTATCCGCCAATACAAGTTCCTTATTTATTGAAACCTAGAATCTACCTCGCATACCTTGAAACCTGGAAATTATCCTATCACAGGTCAAGTTCTACCCAAGTTCCACCTGTATTATTAATTGAACGATTGTAATAAATTATATCTTTAATGACTACCACTTGCTGCTACAATCCATTGATCTAAACTTATATTTAAACACACGAAATACTAATATAGTCAAGTCTTAGTCATAAAATGAAAGCTCAAACTAGTGGTTCTAAATTATACATTCATCTAGACCAAGAAACACAAAAACTACTTTAGGTACCAGGTTCTTGATACCTACCCGTTGAAATAGATTCTCCAATTTTTAGGATCTGGAACATACCCTTCATACCTTGGAACCAGAACCGGACTGATCCGGTTCTTCATTTCCAGGTTTTACCTTGGAACCATGCTCACCCCTAGTTGTCATGTTAAAAGTTAAGTGCGTAACCGTTTACCAAAACGTTATTAGTGATTAAAGAGTGGCAATTTCCAGTTTATATATATCTCAAGAGCACTTTTTCTACCAATTCACCCATCCTTATTATGAACGTACAGCACAAGCAGGTGAGAGCTGGGATTTCTCTTCTCTGTCTTAAATTCCTACTAAATACTCGTATTAATTTAACTTTTGAATAAAGGATGCAAATTGTGATGAGTATAGAGAGACAAATTCTAGGTGATCTCAGCTCCTGTTAATTAATGGAAACCAACCACCCAAGAATTAGGTCACAAAGATCCATTTTTTTCAGTTGATATGGTGCATGGGCATGAAGATGAAACATGGAGAGTTCATCAGGTTCTTGACAAGCTTCGGTTTTTTCTTATTTATTCTTCAATGAATGTCTTCAGCTAGTTTGGTCAATAAGGATACAAGAGCCTATTGAACATTATATTCAGTTTTTGATCAATAGATAGGATTCCTATCTTCTTTGAAGAAACATATATAGGTAACTAATATTCCAAACTTTGGGAGTCTTTAAGTATTTGGCGCCAGGTATTAGCAATTATAAATCTCAGGGCTTAGCAAGAACTTGGCGAATGACAAGTGCTTTTCATGCCAATCTTACCACATACACCTTGTTAAAGTATCCCACAATTATTATTTAGAATTTTATATTCATGTAGTATCCCTGCATCTATAGTTCAAAATTTTGGATTGGACTTTCTGAAAAAGTGTAGGAGTCTAGTTCCACCCTAAATATATTTGTCAATTGAGGCTCCCTATTTCACCTTGCTTGTCTATTGGGTTCAATGGGCCTCGTATTTATTCAATGTCTCTTCACCTATTAATTTAAATTTTTTGGTTGAACATTCCAACACGACTTAAACAATGATACAATAGATCATAACTTTAAGAAATCTTTAATAGAGTGCCAAGGTACATGACATAGGATTGTTCTTCATATTACCAATCATACGGTAAATATGATCTCTTTCCTCATGGTTATTAATTTATCACTAAAGCACATTACCCTCTAATTGTTAGAAACAAGCATTTTTTTTCTTTGCAACAACTTAAACTGGCAGGTGATAGGTGAACACCGAGTACATTCTATATAGTATTTTTTTTTCATTTCTTATTGCGGGTAAATCAATCCTTGGACTTGAAACACATGATGTGGATTTGAATGCACCAAATCTACAACCACTGCAAGCTAGGAAAATAGGCACAAAATCATATATAACAGATGCGATAAAGCTGAGATGAAATGTCAGGATTCAATCCTGGATTGCAAAGTGGTAAATCGATCTATCTCCTCAAAAATGTAAGCTTCAATGAAGTGGACCAAAGACAAATCCTCTAAAATCTTTCTTTACCGGTTCATCATATTATACATCCCATTGTGTATAAATGTGAGAGGAAGAGAAGAACAGATGTCTTTGCTTTTAAAGAGAGCATTATGCGATTTTAACTGGGACTGAATTGTAAGGTATTGATTTTCTGTTTTAAGTACTAGAACTGGGAAATCCTAACTCTTGCTCTTAGTAGCGAATTAGTTTTTTATATAGATTGGGTGCTAGATTAGCATTCTTTCCAAGCATACGTTGTCCCCATCTCCTTCACTTAACACTTTTCAAGAAAATGCATAAACTATCTATATGAATGACAGATATTGAGTCCAATGAGCCACCGAGATCATACAAACAGTAGCTAAAAGATAATACACTCAGTGACCATAAATATAATCTTTCTGAATATGTTGCTCTTTTACAAATCAAGAACTTAGAGGAGGCAGATATGAGGTAATAAACTCCTCTCACAGTGCATACAATATTGAGAAAGAGATGTACCAACTTCCTCTACCATTAAGTATGAGAATTCTTGGCAAGATTAAGTTTTATCTTTGTCAGCAAGTCTCTCCAAGACAACGCCGACGAACGCTGGTTCCCATGGTGGTCAGTGTAGCCAAAATGTATTCGATGGTAACCATTACACAAAAAGGAAAACATGATGTCATCCGAACCACACCTATCCTTTTGTGGGTAGGTTACACAATGCACATGGGTGGGGTGGTTCGTGTACATCCATAAGGATGAGTTGAGTCGCAAGCTATGCATAGCCATCTTATGAAAAAAAAAATGAAATAACATAACTAGTTCATAGTTGATTAGATGCAATTATGTTTCAGTGCATCCAGTAAAAAGTTTTTATTTCATGTGAGCTCCTTATGTGCAACTCAAAATGGTGATGACCATGTATATATAAACAAAAATTCATGTATAGACAAAACCGAAAAGTCTAAGAAGTTAAACTATATTTATATAGATCAAATTTATGACGGCGCAAAATATGGTTTAGAAACAATTGTGCATAAAATGACCAATTTGTTTAGACAAATATCTACTCAAAATTGCTATTAAACTAACTTTATGAGGAACTATGGTTGACCCACCGTCAAGAAATCTCTTACACGTGCCATCTTGCGAAGAAAACATTCGCCTTTCGTATAGCTATACATTTAGTTGCATAAAATGAAAATTTAGGCCACTATGGCGTTGAGTGTAAAGACCATTCGCAAATATAATTTTATCTTCCTTGTACGAAATAAAATTATGTTTCCTATATTTCGTACCATATTCAGTACCGCAGGAATTATGCAGATCTCAGCGTGGGAGCATGAACCAGAAAATACGGAAAAGAAAATTGACTGTACTAAAGATCTGATTATAGGGAAGAAAATTAAAAGATAAGATGATGGTTACTTGCCTATTTGGTTAAAGTCGTAGGCATCTTAGAAACATTATTATTAATGATAGGTACTAATTGAATTAAAAGGTACTAATTCCTACCAGAAAACCTCATAAGAATTACGGAGTTTTCTTTCTTTCTTTCTTTTCGCTTTTTCGCAGCCTATCTCTTCATGACCGAAGATGGCAAATCAAGGAACAGTTAACAATTATAGAAACGACAGTAACTGGTTCAGTTAACCGAAGTACCTTGAGCTAGAGAACTCATAGAGTTTCCCTGAAGGAGAGAAAATGATGGTGGCGACTTCAGCATCGCAAAGAACCGAGAGCTCGAAGGCCTTCTTGAGCAGCCCGTTCCGACGCTTCGAGAAGGTCACTTGCCTGCTCGTCTTGTTCTCTATCCTCCTCATCTGGGTCTTCCCTCTCACCATTTTCTTTTTTGGGCTTCTCGCGCCTGAGAAACGAGGCGAAAGAAGCGGCCAAGAAACTCCAAGAAACGATTCTGTGATGCCAAGAAAATGGCGTACCGAGAGACAGCTTCCTTGAGTGAAGAGGAGGCTACCGGATCTGCAAGGCCCAAATTAGGTTTCCAGAAATAGCAAAAGGAGTGACGAGAATCTGCACCGGACGAAACCGAGTCAAAGAAAAGAGAAAAATTCTTGCTGGGTGAAGGGGACAGAAATCAGATATCTTCTTTTCTGGGTCATTTGTTCATCTCAAGGAATGAAATTCAGAGACCCAAGAAAGATGAATCCGAGAACCCTAACCTTCGAGTGGCAAACCCTAGGGAACATTCCTTGAATGATTAAAGAAATGGGGTTGGATAAATAAAGAACGGCAGAAATAAAAATGCCTTTCTTGTTTTGGTAAAGATCCTGGAGAAGACAGGCACCTCCAAACCTAGGGAGGAAAAAAACAATTGAGGGGAAATTTTAAAAAAAAAAATTTCCAAACGGATGGGTGCGTGGGAATCCGATACCCCCTCTCATCTAGTTTTTGACAACAATGCCCAAACTCAATTTCATGTTGACCTAAGACCATTACGCGTGCGGTTGCCCGATAGTACGACCTCTTTAATTCGCTTTCGAATTTAAAAAAAGAAAAAGAAAAAAGAAGCGTTCTCTTAACCCTCAACTAGGGATATTCCATGGATTCTTGTACGACCTCTTTAATTCGCTTTCGAATTTTAAAAAAAGAAAAAGAAAAAAGAAGCGTTCTCTTAACCCTCAAAACTAGAGATATTCCATGGATTCTTGGTGGTTAAAGATTTTCTCACCACATAATTGGAATCTTAGACCTTTGCCAAAGGCCGAGGACTGTGCTCCTTTTATAATGTAATAATGCCCACACGCTTCCGTCCCCAATTCTTCCTTCATTTATTTTTGGTGTTTACGCCAAAAGAATGCCAAGATTTTCATATGATATCTGATAAAGCAATTTAAAATCTTACTTATTACTCTATCAATATATTACATAACTCACAAATTCATCCACGTTTTATAAAAAAATTGGATTTCCCCATCGTTTGTGTCGTTACATGTGAAATAATATTTAAGGTAAAGAAAACTAGTTCTTGAGAATTGTTTTCTAATTTTTCAATGTTTGAATAATGGAAAACTAATTGATGTGCAGAAAATGTTTTTCATCGGTCAAAAAAAACAAAGTTGAATTTGGGGAAAACAAATTTCTCCTCTAGTAAGAATAAAATCATATTTTTCCTAAATTATCGAACAAATGAAAATTAATCATTTCATACATGATGCCTTAATTTATATAAAACATAGAAATATTAAGCATAAATTCAATTAAGAACAGTGTGGAAGAGTGGGATAAAGAATTTTCTATATATTTCGATATATTTATAATGAAGATTATATCAGTCTATTTAAAAGCTTTATGAAGTGACTATTGAAGGTAACATATCAATTAAGGGTATGTACTATCAAATAAAAAATATACATAATCCTGAAACATATTCATAATATAGTAGATCTCCTAATATCGCTAACAAGATCTTTAAAATTATGTAAAAAATTACAGTCTCATAATTTTTTATTAGTAACTTGACTATTTATTACATGCTCAATAACTCAATAATTTACGAAAATCTTATGATGAAATTAAAGGCCCCGTCTTGTCGTTATCGCCCCCGCCAAAGAGAGTGAGGAGACAGAACATAAAGGATTTTGATGCGCTGGATAAGAACCATGTCGGATAATAATTTCTTTTGTCCCGTGCTGCTGAGCTGGATAGGAACCAGCAACGAGCTGCCACATCACCAGTTTAGATCATCGAACAATGAGAATGCGCCACGTTGCTCGACGTGGTTCAGTTAAATGGTATCGGGTGGGCTACTTCAATCCGTCGCCTCTCGACTTGCTCCGCGCCACGGCTGTGGCGTCCATGTACAGCGTCCGATGCTTCAATTGCGACTGAGATATTCGTATTCGACTCTGATCAAGGTATAGTTCAGTATGTGATTCGAATATGATTCCTCAAAATAGTCAAACTCGAGATTGACTCGTTTAAATTTTGATAAGTTCAACCTTATATCAGGTTCGATTCAAATCGATTATGATTTATATTTTGAAATATCATTCAAAATTCATATGGGTATGTAATTAAAGTATATAAAAGCTCACCTATTTGATTAGGGGACAAGTTACTCAGCTCAAAGAATCAAGCACTACTCAAATAATCTTAGTTGGGATCTAATAGCTTATTGGTAGCTTCCCTTTTTTAAGGAATTGCGTGTCAACTAAACTTACCTCTCAGTAGAGATGTCAAAATGGGTCATAAACCCATATTATGACTCACTTTTAGTTAAATGTGTCAAGTAAAAGTTAAATATGAAAGTTAAATATGGATCAAGTGAAAATTAAATATGGGTCAAATACGAGTCAAGTGAAATTTAAATACGAGTCAAATATGGGTTGAGTGAGTTATTAGGTAGATCCATCATCTCTCTCCTTCCATCCCTCTCCTCTATGCGTTCTCGTCCTCCGTTGCCGACCCGATAAAGTTCACTCAACAATAATTAAAAAATCAAATTATTTTAAATTATTTTCCTCAACTATTTCAATTTAGAGGATTTTTTTATTTACTAATTTTTTATTATTTAATTTACTTTATAAATTTGATGTGAAATTTTTATTAAAATAATTTATATATGAAAAGTTTAAAGTGGACTAAATAAGTGAGAGTAGATTTTCTTAAATTAAGTTAAATATTAATATGTATTGGTAATATAAGTCAGGTATGGGTTGAGTATGGGTCGGGTTGAGTATGGGTCGGGTCGAGTATGGATCATCAAATTTACATTACATGAAAATGGGTCAAAACAGGTTAAATAGGTCGATGTGGGTCGGACTATTTTTGACATGATCCAAACCCGACCCGATTCACTCATTCGACACCCCTACTCTCAAGCATTGAACACTCTAGAACATGATATTGTGTACATCTTTTATAACTTCCATGTGAAGCGTTGTTACAACAAATGGGCTGGATTTAGAGTTCAAAAAGGGCACATGATTTGCTTCTCTATCTTATGCTTCTCTAGATCTCATTGGATGCAGGCGAGAATTTATTCACATATCTGAAAAGTTTTGCCTTAATTTATTCTCTAGCAAATGATATGAGTTTTGGAGTTCACTTCATGTTTTTTTTTTTGTAAAGGCGTGATAGTAATTAAACGAATACCTCCAAAAGAACTAACATAAAAAGCACAAAGCAATTTCAACTATCTTGCCTACAACACTTATTAAGCAGCAATTCACATTATTTATATTATAGAATACTTTCGCCGTTCTTTTCTTCTTCTTTTTTTTTTTTTTTTTTTTGGTCATAGCAGAGGGTTTCATTGCAAGTTACTTCATCATTTCAATGCCATAAAATTACAAAATTGGAAAGGAAGGGACAAAAAAAAAAACCCTCTCCATAGTAATACTTAGACAAAAAGAATATCTTTGCCACACTCCTTTAGAGAATAAATCACAATGCATAATTTTAGTTAAATCACAATGCATATTGCCCATCGACTAAAGCACCAGCATTAAGTGCATAACGAGTCTTTTTTTTTAAAGTCAACTCTACTCTATCATTACTTTAACGCTTAAATATTTGCCACATCTCCTCGCAAAGCATGAGAATTAAACCCACTCCTGAAACCACATATCCCCATCCCAACCTCCAGAAAATGTAAGGATTCAAACCCCCCTCCCTTCTTATATGAGAGGATGGCCATTAGAGCAAATCACATGAAAAGATCACATCCACATGCAAACTTTAAAAGGACAAAAACAAGGTAATTGTGAGGAGTCAAAATGACAATAATTGCTTGTCTGCAAAAAGACCTGAAGATCCCAGATGAAACTAGATGTCAATGTCAAACATCTCATTTCCTTTCCTTTTTCCTTTATAAAATAATGACAAAATGATTCATAAACCTTGATTTAATATATAATATTATCCATCAACTTTTAATTTGTTCAATATAATTTATAAACTTGATCATATTCCTAAACTTCTTTTTTTTGCATAATTTAAGAACTATATTTAACGTTTATTAATGATCTTGAAACCACATTTGACCAATCAAAAATTTAAAGACAACATTGAACGAGATTTAGGAACCGCATCATGCAAATTACAAGTTTGGGAACAACATCGCATACCAAATCAAAGTTCGATGACCATTTATGCTATTATCAAATTCTTTTTTTGGCTAAGCAATTCAGTGAAACTACTGGCTGAAAGGAGGGCCAGTGTGGTGCAAGGGGACCATCAACAACTTCGAATAAAGTATCAAAAAGAAAGAAGAAGAATTAGAAACTTTGGGAAGCCAGTGAGTGCCCAACAAACGCATTGAAATTTAGCTAATACAACATACTGTTCCTAAGCAACTGCCTTTGGCTGTGACCCTATGCATAATCTTTTGGTAAACTTCTTCTCCCGTTCTGCAATTTTCCTTATCATCGCGATTCGGTAGCTACTTGGCATCGCCTTGGATTAATTGTGGATATTGTCAGAACATGCTCAGTCCCTTTCACATGCCGGTTGAACTGTCAACTCTGCTCATGTTGTGGCATCTGCAATACAATTGAATAGAGAGTATCTTCTTCAAGTTCATACTACTAGCAAATAGCATGTGAATATCGAGCATTCCAATATCTGGGTGAAAAGGAGTATTTGGAACCTGTGTTAGGTAAACATAGGCAGAGAATTAAGCTACTCTTAGTCTCACAAGCTGCAGCAGACCTACATATACATGATGATTATCGTAGTAAAGGTAAGATTTCTTTACAGCAAAACTCCAATGTAGTAATTTAAGCAGGCTCTCTAACTAATCAAAATAAGTGATCCGAGCAAAGAAAGGTAGGCATCACCGATTTTTGTATTGGTCTGATCTTTTTCAGCATATCTCAGACAAGCAGAAGAAGATCAAATACATTACATTCTGCTGCAACTACTTTACCCTAAACTAGGGCTAAAAGGGTAGCATAGGAGCCTAAGTTGATGACCTGTAATGAGCCTAAGATCAAATACATCATATAACTGTTCTCTGGGCATATATACAATTCAGATTTCTTCAAGGCAAAAGGAAAACTGAGTTTCATTACCAGGATTATGTTTGGCAGAAAAATATGAGCAACTCGGAGGGATACAATAGCTTTGTAGCTGGAAATTTCAATCTCCACCCTGCAAGGAAGCACGCATGCACCCCATCAATCAATAAGAGGACAAAACCAAGTCAAAGCAATACATGATGTGAAACTGACACCATTAATCGCTCTTTTATATGAAAAGAAGATTGCACGACAGACAAAATAGTAGTATAGAAAAGCTAACCTGGCCAGCAGTGAGGTTAAGCCGTGGAGTTCAATTTGGTCTGCCAGCTCTCCTCTGTTGAAAAATCTAGGTCAATATCTCAATGACGAGTCATCTTCCCAGGTTCGAAATTCAGCTCTATAAGACAGACTGACCAAGTTAACAATGAGTGAAAATGCAACCACTGAGGTATTCATTTGTTGATTTTTGGATATGCAGCATTACAGAAGTTGGTGGGGACAAGGGCACATTCCTGATGTAACCAGCTACATTTAGGTGATTAGGTACAGAAATAGAAACAACGACTCACTTGTAAATTATTCCATACTTGTTCTCCAGTTGACATATCAATATGTATAATTGAATCTCAGACTTAAAGATCCTCTCACTAGTGGCATCTATGCAATGGAAAGCAAAGGAAAATGAACTCGACAGAGTAAAAGAGAAGGGAATATCTTGATTGATCTGAAACTAAGATAAACAACCCATGCTAAACAAGAAATATTTAACTATATATATATATAGAAAATCAATGATAAACTCTAAAGAGAGCGCACAACCAGTTAATCTGATGCTATGTAGAAATGGTGAGACAGTTGCCAACTTATCCAAAATCATGAAAAATCTTCATAAGGGAGTTCTTCTTTTTTTTCAATTACTAATAGTACTGAATGAAAAGCAGATTTTACCAACTATCAAATGCAAAGTTACATACTACTGCTTACTGACAGAAATGCGTGTGCACAAGATGATTGCATCAAATCAGAAAAGTCAAGACTACACCTCAACATTTTAAAGTCGTGAGACTTTAGCATTCCAACTTGGTGATTCTTTCTTTGATGAAGAAATCTTGGAGATATCACTCCCACTTGACTTAGCTTGAGTACATAGGTAAGACAAAGACTGCAGCCACGAAACTAATGTGGGTTTGCGGGTAAGATCATCAGAATCAGCAACCTGTGTGTACAAGTCATTGAGCACCATGTTCTGGCCATCTTTCGGTAACTGGACTATCAGTTGTGCCAACAACTTCATCAAGTCTGGCAATACCTGAATCATCACATCACAAGTTTAACCCACCAAAGAAGATATACTATCTCAATTGCGGAAGTCATTTCTCTAACAAAATGAGTTTCTTATTAAGCTCTGCACCCACATACTAAGTTACTTTGCCTCAATGTGAAATTCTTGTACCTCAGTTACCACTGTGATGGTGGCAACTTCCTATTGGATGATATAACTAAAGATAAATGCAGTTCAAAAGTGGTACACGCACCCAGACAAATAATCACCGAATATATAGTTTAGCTAAGAATTATCTTACTACATGGCATAACAAACAAGCGAGTAAGAGAGCCCACTTGAATATCAACAAGCGACAAAAGGCGCAGAAGCAACTCCAGGACATCTTTGCAAGGTTCTGAATCTCCTTGCCATTTCATGGACATATGACCATCCTGAACAAACTCTACACTGCATAGCTTATTTGCTTTTTCAGCAATACTGTGGATGCAGTAGAAAATAGCAGGACTACCAGCAGGAAGATGTCTAACAATGGCAGCCACTCCAGATGCCAGACCCTCAAAAGGAGTGATGGCAGGAAACGCCTGCAACAGAGGAATTACAACAATGAGAACTGACTTTTGATGAACAAAAGGAAGAATGATTTTTCATGCATAGCCATATCACTAGATACCTCTAAAGATCTCTGCATGTAGTAGAACACAAGTTGCTCCTTCAGTGACGCCCTTTGATCCTCAAAAGAATCTTGACCAGAAGATACAAATGCAGCAAACAATGAATGTGCAGCTCGAGCTACTTTTACATTTGGGTGTCCCATATATCTAATTGAAGCTTCATTAAGGATATTAAGACACAAAACTGAGATATCATAACAAATAAAGAAACTTGGTTAAGGATACAGGAACATAGTTGGAGCCACAGATTTCCTAAAGACTGCGCTCAATAACCGTTCGATGCAGGTTGGAATAACTCGTAGGTAAAACAATACACGAGCAGTTTGCACGTCATCTGTGGACCAACAGTACTCTGATCCTGAAGAAGGAATAAGTGCAGAACAAATCCAGAGAATTATCAAATACAATAATCCATAAATAACTTTCAGAAATACTGTTGCTAGGTGCTTAGCACACTCATAAGTAGAACAGAGGATTATTCTTACCTTGCCCAACTGTCAGATCAGCATAAGAAGGGATTGACTCTACAAATGTTACACATGCAGACTCATTTTCCTGAACACTAGGAAGGACCGCCCTGACAGTATCCAGATACTCAGCCAACCTCATATGCCGAAAATACTCTAAACAAGAAAATGCAATTAATATCTGCACTGACACCTCCATCTGAGTTTCCTTGCTGTGCTTGGGAGTTAACTTTTGCTTTGTTACTGCCAATGCATACATAACAACCATTAGAAAAGCAGATTCGGCAATTTTTTCCAAGTCACCAAGTAAATTATTGTCTCTGCCCTGAAGCACTAGAACGACTTGCCGATGACCCAAATACAAATCACAACAGTAACGCCAGAAGAGATTCTCCACAAGAGCTTTGTTTTGTTCATTTGCAGAAGCATAAAGATTGCAGAAAATGCCAGTTACAGCCCCTCCTTCTTTAAATATAACACTTTCCACATGTTCTCTAACCTCATCATGCCTTATTTTAGCTGAAGTGCCAAGCGAATTATCAAGTATCTTGGCATAAAAACGCCTTAAGGGAAAAATTTCACTCATCAATGCAGAAGCAAGGCATATTAGAAAGGGGGCTCTAGAAGATAACAAGCCACTCCGAGCAAATGATAAGGCTAAACACTGTAAAAGGAGTCTATCTGCGGGATGCTCAATAAAATTCCCAGGGTCTCCCATTCTGGAAATCAATCCGCTAGCAAGATATTCCATCTTGTCTTCTGCACTAATTCTCAATCCAAGAATCTCCCCTGCACCACGAGATGCAAGTCTATTGAAAGCCCTTAATACTCCACCAGCAGCCATTGAAAGAGCATAAGGAACATACTTCCTGAATTTTCCAGAGCAATCTGTGAAAACAATCTAATCTTTTCAAGAGAACTAGAATTGATATATCCCGAGATCAACCATTCAATCAAATGCAGAATCATAAGTCCATTCGGAATACTACTCTGAGGTCCATCTTCACTCCCCCAAACGCCCAACAAAAAGCTCACAAATTTATCGTAATGAACATTGACAGGACAAGATAGAGCATATCCAATTCCTGCAAGGACATTCGCTATGACACCTTCATACAGCCTCATCAATGCACCACCATGTTCCAACAGCCTGCAAAGCGACTCCAAGCATAGAACTTTCGAGGCACTGGATGCGGCAGGCACAACAGAGAATGCACCCAGAACAAGAACACCCTCAGAGAACACCAAACGACCCCAGTCGGAATCAAAGCAAGCCGAAACAACAATTCCACACACAACCCCCACAGCGGAATCAACAAGCACAGGATTGGGTCTGAAGGATTTCCTTACCCAGAAATAGAGGAGCCTTAGAAACATGGGATGTGATTCCTGAGGAAGAGAGACGTCCGGCGAAGAGAGGATCGAGATCAAAAGCTTGGCTTGAGGGTCTGCGACGTGGAGGGAGGCTTGAGAGTGGAGGAGCGTCTTCAGCGATTGGAGGTGGTGGGGTTGAAAAGATTGGTGTTGAAGACAATCCCTGAGCTCAGCCCATGCTTGGATAATTGCTCGAGCAGATGATGAAGAAGGAGGAGGAGCGTTTCCGGCGCTCTTGATACCGCCACTACTGCCGCCGCCGCCGTTGCTCCTCAACCAATCTTCAAGAAAGAGGGTATTCGCTTGTTTCGCCATAGCTACTAGGGAATGAACTAGCTCCGAAATTCTTCCACTTTCAGCCAAATTGTTGAATCAAGAACGCACAAAGACTTCCCGACGAGCTCGAACTTTCCCACCCGGAATCATTCAGGCCCAGACAGTCCTCAAATTTCAGGTTTCTTGACCAAGATTACATGTATCGACTCCTATTCTGGTCCTGTAATTTTGCGTGGGAGGCTGTGCAACAAGGATATGGCCGCGGCAGAGAGAGAGAGAGATTGGTAGCTAAAAAGGTTAAATCGGTGTAAAATGAATGAGAAGAAAAAACCGGTTTTCGAAGAGGATTATTCATTTCTTATTACCGTGAAAGAAAACATTTTTCCACCAAGTGCCATGAAAAGAAAGTTGTCGGAAATTGATTTCTCATATTATAATTGCAACTTCAACTCCAGATTTAATAATTGGAAATTTTGATTTACTTTCTCCCTCAAAATTGGGTTGCTTTTGCACTGAAAATATAAGGTAAATTATATATAAAAGCACCAACTTTAAATAATTTCAAATCTGACCCGAATTTTCTTTATTTTATATTAAAAAAAAAGAAAAAATGTCACCAAATATTTTGAATTACGCCACTTGGGATAATTTTACCCTGAACTTTTTTTCATACCATAAAAAATCATAAACTATGCCACTTAGGACAATTTTACCTTAAAAAATTTTTTGCGCCACCAAAAATCCTAAACTATGCTACTTTTGATAATTTTATCGTGAATTTTTTTGTTGTGTCACAAAAAATTCTAAAATATGCCATTTGCGGCACATTTACCCCAAACTGTTAACTAAAATGCCTTTTCATCTTTTTATTTTTATTTTTTGTCTTTCTCCATCCTCTGTCGGCCATAGCAGAGGGAAGCTGACAAGGGCCACCCTCACTTGGGAGGGTCGCCCCCGACCAGGCGAGGGCTACCCCTGTTGGATCTAGCGAGGGCGACCCTCACCTAATGCCGAGGAGGGTTGTCCCCGCTAGATCAGGTGAGGGCATCCCTCGCCTAGCTCGACTCAGGCAAGGGCGGCCCTCGCTGAATCTAGCAAGGGCCGCTTCACTTGCCCAGGGCGAGGGTCGCCCTTGTTGAATGCCACTGCCAGTGAGGGTGGCCTTCGTCGACTTCCCTCTACTGGCCATGGCAGAGGGAAAAGGAAGAAAGGAAAAAAAAAGTAAAAAAGTAAAAAGTAAACAGACAAAAATGCCATTCAGTTAAAAAATTTGGAGTAAATGTGTCCCAAATGGCATAATTTAAGATTTTTTGTGACACAAGAAAAATGTCACGGTAAAATCGTCCCAAGTAGTATAATTTGGAGTTTTTGGTGGCATAAAAAAAGTTTATGATAAAAATTATCTCAAGTGATCTAGTTTGGGATTTTTTATGGCACGAAAAAAAGTTCGGGTAAAATTATTCCAAATGGCATAATTTGGGATTTTTATGGCATTTTTCCTAAAAAAAAATTAACTTTTATCTAAATCCCAAATTTGGCCCATATTAATCTTCCATCCACTATCATTGTTAGTCATCCGACGTGGAATTTCCACATAAGCAATAATATCAAACATAGCAAGCTGACATGTATATAAAGACAAAATTACATTTTTCTTCATCTTTAACGCATGATCTTTGAGATTTGGGGGAGTCTGTCAAGGATTTTTTTTCTTCATCAAATTCGTGCATAGGAGTCTTCAATCCGTCTAAGATCTGCGTGCTCACTTGCAAGCTCATCCCTTTAGACCAAGTCGAGATCTGATGTGCTTGCTCGCTCACTCATCCTCTCACATGATGCAATCTTGTGTGGTCGCTCGACAAGATCTGGTGTGCTCACTTGCTCATCCTCTTACATGGAGATGTGATCTCGCATGGTTGCTCAACAAGATCTCGTGTGCTCACTCGCTCGCTCATCCTTTCACATGGAGATGTGATCTCATGCACTCGCTTGCCGAACTTGTCCTTTCACATGGAGACACTCACTCTCACACACATTCATTCTAGATGGCTCAGAGAAGTTGTTTCTATTTGAAATATTGGATTTGAAGAGTTGAAGGGTACATTCTTGCTTAAGGGTTGAAGGGGACAAAGCTTTGAAGGCATTGAATAAAATGTATTCTTCTTCTTCCTATGCTATTAGACATACTAAGTTATGATCACCATGTACTTTGATGGTTTGTCTAGAAGTGATCTATCTCACAAAAACTAATGCCACTTGAAATTTTATGTTTTAATGAACTTGTGAAATTGATAAGTCTCTAATATCCTCTTTTTAATAAATTTTAATTGCTTAGATTAATTAGTGTAAGAAAGCTAATTACATTTTTCAAAAGTCAACTACATAACGTTCCTCATGACGCTCGAGCCGCTTGATCCTCTGGAGTTGCCTCTAGTCTATAGGTACTATTTGGATATTCTCAATTCTATTGCTGATTAAGGACGATGAATTGCATTTTAGCAACACTACACTATGCAAATCGCAGTTCTAAAAATTGTACTCGGCCTTATGACCTCCTCGAATCCTTTGGCTTAAAATGAATTTGATCAGGGATAGAGATGGATATGTCATGACTTAGAGTCTTGAATTCTATTGATACCTTCATGCCTACTGGGTAAATAGTCTCATGTCATCTACGTGGGCATATGAAGAACAAGTAATAAATGTTGGAAATACAAAACTCTATCCATCTTAATGGAAATGTGGAAGTCGAGCACACTAAGTTGAAATGTTGTCTATGTGGGGGAGTGGCTTGTGATTCTTTGTCAAATTATATTGCTTGGGAAAGTTATGAAGGTAATGTGCATTGAGTCTATTTGTTTTTTGAATGTCATAAATAATTTTGGTTCATCTATTTCACAATATAACTTTGATATTTGCTCCTCTAATGCAAAGTGGTATCTTGGAGATGCTTTTGGAATTGATGCGGAGAAAATGAATATACTTATAGGATTTAGGTGTCGCCAGAAATGGGCTCCTCCCATTTGCCCCTATAAGCCACTTTAAAGAGGTCCAAATTTGTTGAAGTGCAAAACGATGTTACATTCGAGTGTTTGGGGGTGTTAAATTTAAGTCTTCCTTCTAATGAGGTGAACTTTAGAGATGATTCTCATGGGAAAAAAATCAAGCAACTTCAGTTCAAGTGGACGAGACACCATAACTAAGGCCATTAGATCAATTAATAATTGACAAGCTTTTTGCAATGTCGGAAGCTTAGTTGGAAGCAGAAGACTCCATTGCCTTCAAGTGAGATATGAAAGCATGTGAATCTTATAGTTAAACAAAGATGCAAAGCCTATTTATGATAAATTTACTGCATTCATCTTCTAGTAGACTTTGATTAATAGATTTTCCATCTGATAATGTTTATGATAAGAAGAACTAATATCTCTAGCTAAATGGATCACAACATTTTTGCAGAAGTTGCAATGTTATTTCTGTTTATGTTTCTTCTTGCATAAAGGGATAAAAATCTCATGGCTAGTTCTTTTTTGCCATTGTTGTTTTGATATTTTGGTCATTGAATTATGTTATTAATTTAGAACCAAACAGGCATGTCTTGCAAACTGGGATTGTGTTTTGCACCAAAAAAATGCGAAAAGGAAATAAAAAAAATTACTTGGGTTTAATCAAGTTCAAAACTTGAAGTTGATAGAGTCGCAATAAGAGTTTGACTTTTTTCCCCCTCAAATGTGGTACCATCTACAACAATTTTCACAATACATGACTAAGATATGTGACTTGCTATCATACATGAATAGGCCCTATCAACCAAAAATCAAGTCAGACTTACAAATACATAAATAGAATCATTTTAGATGCTTGATATTCTCAATTACCCATAAACAGACTAATCTAAAGAAACAATTCGTGAGTACCCCATTCGAGCAAGCCATACTTTATAGTTACATCAAAATCTTGTTTCGTAAAGTCTCGCTAGAACATAGAAAATTTATAGGAAAATCAATTGTTTTAGTATTACACAATGCCCTTTGCTTAGAAATATCAAATAACCAAAAAAGAAGCCGACAATGTTGATATATGAGGATGAAATAAGAGTAGGCATTAGTCCTACAAATGTTGCTATTTTGTCGAAGGAAGTTCCTCTTTAACGGCACCATCTTTTATGAAATCTACATGTGTACATAATATATATTTTAAAGCATCATGCCAAATTCTTCAACAAGTTCCTTAAAAAAACTCATTTTGCATATGCGACCCTTGTAATTGAGATGAAAATGTAATAAAACTTCAAAACTTAAATTTGCAAAATCTAAACATTCCAAGCTCATTTTTTGGTAAGCTTTCCAAACTAGCTGAACATATAGTGTAAAGCCAAAATATTGCAAGTACAAAATGACGTCACCAAATCTCCAAACACAATGCATAGCCAAATCTACTTACAAACAATATAAAACTAGCATTTTTTAGTCTACAACTCAAGATCTAATAACAGGTACTACATAAGTATTTTATGGTCAACTATTGTATAGTTTAATTCCAGATTCTTGAGTGTATGGAAGTTTTGAGATATCAGTGGAAGTTTGGCCTAATGAAACTTCAACAACATTTCTTGCTCTTGTTTGTCTATTGGAAATGAACGAACCTTAAATGTCAATAACTCCATCACTACTAGGCATCTGCAATAAGAAAAAAATAAAACATATGAATTTGTTTTTCTTTTCGATGCACATACAAACCATTAAATAGAGATTACCCTCAAATAGAAATTTCCAGTAGCTTCATATATCAAGAGTCCATATCTTTGTCGTGCCTAAAGAAACAAAAATGAGTATTAAACATTAGTTACAATATACACGTGATATGAAAGTAAAATTATGATTGATAAAGCACTAGCCTGTGCTCTCTCCTTCTTGATGACATTGGAGTCCCTATTTGATAATCTATTGGCCTGTGTACTAGATTGTATACCACTAGCTCTATTAGTTTTCTTTGACTTTCCTCTTTTTGCCTATATGTGAAAAAACACAAGAAATACCAATGTTATTATTCATAATAACCAAACAAAATCTTATCAATAATTACAAAATTGTCCAATTAGACATATTTTGTGTGGCTTGGATGTCGTGAGATTTTTGCTTGTTTTCTTGTTATGTCCATTATTGAAGACAATTTGAGCATTGCATTTGAACTTTGACTTTCGTCAATTTCTTATTATCATGACCTTGTTCATCCTTATCCTTGATTCTATTTTTCTTCTCTCTACTTATTTTCTTTATTAAGGTGGTGATTTGATTGGCTTACCATTAACTTTAGACCACATTTTTCCCCATTCATTGCGGGAAAGGAAATTGATAACATTTTTCATGAATATTTTTTTTAAAGCAATCGTCAACATAATCATTGATGTCTAACTTCATAAAAGCGATGTAACATATGGCGTGTATATATGGTATTTCAAATATATCCCATTTCCTACAAGCACGGGTCTTCCCAGCCAAATCAACCACAAATTTATTACCATCACTTTTAATCTCAAATTTATTACCCAAAGACGCTCTAGTAAAACAATATTTAGACTCCGATTTAATCTTCTTCAACTTCATTGTGATCCTTGGGTAAATTGGATCTATTTGATTAATCATTAACTAATTTTTCTCTATCATCCTTTCCATCAACATAACTTGTATTTCTTCAAGTATCTCAAGAATGAGTTTTACTCTTGATATAAAAATGTATACATTAAATGTTTCATTTAAATCATTTTTGACCGTATTACACTTAGTACATGTTTTAATGAAAGTCCTACAAAAGTGCTTAGGGTCTTATCTCATGAAGTCTTCATAACCTTTAAGGCACTCTATCTTCAAACCTATTATTACCAAGTCAAAATTAGTTTTAAATATAACCTCACAACCCTCTAAAAGAGATTATTTAAAGCATCACTTTTGTGTATTTTTTTCAATTAGCATATATATGTATTGCATAATTTCGATGTTCTACTTGTGGAGACAACCATAAAATCACATTCATTAATTCATACAACAATTTCAACCAACAAGAAACAAACACATCACATAAGAAATACCAATATTATTATTCATAATGACCCAACAAAATTTTATTAATAATTACAAAATTGTTCAATTAGACATACTTTGGGTGGCCTGGATGTCATAGGATTTTTGCATGTTTTGTTAGCATCATATTTGAATTTCGATTTTCGTCAATTTTTTACCATCACGACTTCGCTTATTCTTATCTTTGATTCTATTTTTCTTCTCTCTACCCCTTTTTCATTCTATAAGGTGGTGGTTTGATTGGCTCACCATTAACTTTATGTTACATTTTTCCCCATTCATTATTGGGAATGGAAATTGAGAACATTTTTCATGAGCATCTTTCTTAAAGCAATCATCGACATAATCATTGATGTCTAACTTTATAAAAATAATGCAACATATGGCATATCTACATGGTATTTTAGATATATCTCATTTCCTACAAACATAGGTCTTCCCAACCAAATCAACCATAAATCTATTGCTATCCCCTTCAACCTCAAATTTATTCCCTAAAGACGCTATAGTAAAACAATACATTGACTCCAATTTAATCTTCTCAAACTTCATTCTGATTATTAGGTAAATTGGATCTATTTAATCAACAATTAACTAACTTCTCTCTATCATCATCTCCATCAACATAGCTCATATTTTTTCAAGCATCTCAAGAATGGGTTTTACTCTTAATATGCAAATATATACATTAAATGTTTCACTTAAATTATTTTCGATCACATCACACTTGGTAACTGTTTTAATAAAAGCCTTACAAAAGTGGTTAGGGCATTGTCTCATGAAGTCTTCATAACCTTTAGGACACTCCATCTTCAAATCTATCATTACCAAGTTAAAATCGGCTTCAAATGTAACATCACAGCCCTTTAAAAGAGATTCTTTAAAGCATCCCCTTTGTATATTTTTTTCCAATTATCATATATATATATATATATATATATATATATGTATTGCACAATTTTGATATTCTACTTGTGGAGACAACCATGAAATCACATTCATTAATCCCTACAACCAATTTCAACCAACAAAAAATAAATTCATCACAACAATGATTGTATTAGTGTAGTGTACTAGCTAATAAAAAAAATGTGAGATATTACCTTTTGTTGATTACTAATAAAAATCTAACTTTTGCATGCACCCACACTCAAGTCAATAAATAACCGAGAGAAAAATCAAGTCCATGATGCCTCAGACTCAACTTCGACAATTGCCAAAACTATTGAAACATTTGATTGTTTTCATCTCGTCCAACGGCACATAACAACATATTTTTCAATCTAGTCTTAAGGAAGCACCCATCCAAGCTTATGACATGTCTACATCCTGCTAAAAACCCCATTTTCAACTCATCGAAACTCACATAAAATCTCTCAAATACTTTAGTTGCTGGGTTAACCTCCATTGCAAATGTTTCATTCTTACTAACTCTCTTCAACTCCTCTAAATAAAATCTTAGCATATTATATTGCTTTCTTATAGACTCCCTTATCTAACTAAGTGTTTTCTATATGGGTTTGTAACATTTGCTTTTTTTAGGGGTTAAGGCAAACATTTCTCTTACATCTATTTGCATTTTAATAACTAGATAAGTTAGTTTGGCTAATCTTAGGCATATACTCACAAGCAAGCTATGTAGAAGTGGCTTACCTATTTGTAAGGCTTTTATTGCAATTATGCTGAATTTCCAACTCTCTTTATTACAATTTTTTTTATCTTGAACCCAACAGCCATACAACCTCCAGCCACAACCACTCACATACTATGCTTCCATTCTTTTCTTTTAATTCATTTGCCAAAAAATGTCAAATCCATTAGTTACAGCATATTTTTCCACAACAATATTGAATTGTTTATGAAATTCAAATCTCATATCTAGACTAAACATATTCTCATTATGATTATACATAGGATAATATCTATCAATCATTCGCCTAATTATGCTACTAGTTTTTTCAAAATTATCAATAGACGGACCACTTAAGGGTTCATTATCTAATATTGCATCTTCATTATCATCCCTACTATCATATTGAACAACATCAACTTTCTCTTCCATTTTTATATTGATGGAACCTTCAAATAAGTCTCCACCATCATCTACCTCATCAATTATTGCTTCCATAAATTCTTTTCTCATCTCCCTTGTCCTGACATCTTCATCATCGGATATATTTATATTATTATCACATAAGTCTAATGAACCATCATCACTATCACTTTCATTCTGTGAAAAAACACACAAAGTTATACATTTGAAAACTAAAAACAACATTCAAATGTAAAGAGTCAACAATTAAATGAACTCACCATTACTTCTTATTCAACCCACAACACTTCAATTTTCCACGAACAAAATCACAATCAACCAAGAACCTCAACCAGCCCCATCCTCTAAAATAGAGATAGAGCAAGAAATTGGACGTTTGAAGTTGAATATCAAACACTAATAAAAAAAATTAACATCAAACTTATCACACTAATTAAATACCTACTAAGACAATAGTAGCTCTACTAATTGTATGACATAAAAAGCAATTAGACACACCTCACATTGTGAAAAAGAATTAGAAACTCTAAAGCAAAGAATAAGTTATGGTTCATAATATCTAAACATGTGACAATCCATTTGAGATACATAACTATCTCAACTAATCCAAAATGATACAATAGAGTAAGGGCATTTGAGCTTCCCAAAAAAATTTGATTTTAGACATGACAATGAAACCACCCTTCTATCAATGAACTATAGTATCAACATAGTCCAAGACTCTCAAGTCATGACATATCCACCTTTGGCCATGATCAAATTCATTCTAGGCTAGAGGATTCTAGAGACCTAGCAACTTCACAAATCCATTAAGCCTAAAAAATTTCAAATAACATTAATTTTTTGAAGTAGATCACTTCTAGACAAACCATCAAGCACATGGTGACCATAACTTAATATGTCCTATAGCATAGGAAGAAGAAGAAAAATCCATTTTGTTCAATGCCTTCAATGATCTATCCCCTCCAACCTTTAAGCAAGCATGTATCCTTTAAGCCCAATATGTGAAATGGAAACAATGTCCTTAAGCGGTTGAGCATGAATACATGTTAGAGTGAGCATCTTCATGTGAGATGATTAGCGAGCAAGCGAGCGCACAAGATTGCATCTCCGTGTGAGAGGATGAGTTCACAAGATCTTGTCAAGCGATCGCACAAGATAACGTCTCCATGTAAGAGGATGAGTGAGCCAATGCACAAGATATTGTCTCGGTGTGAGAGGGTGAGCGAGCAAGCAAGCGCGCGAGATCTCATCTTAGTGTGAGAGGGTGAGTGAGATCTTTAGATGGTTGAAGACTCCCGTGTGCGAATTTGATGAAGAAAGGAAAAACCCAGGCAGAAATTCTCCAAATCTCACAAATCATGTGTTAGAGATGAAAAAATGTGTAGTTTTGTTATTATATCCATGTTAGCTTGTTATGTTTTATATTGTTGCTAATGTGGAAATTCCACATCGATGACTAGTGGTGATGGTAGATAAAAGGGTTAATGGGGGCCAAATTTTGGATCCGGATAAAAGTTGGTGCTTTTTTGTCTTACACAAATTAAAATTCGGGTCAAATTTGGGACTATACCTAAAGTTGGTGTTTTTTTTTTTTATGTAATTGGCCCTGAAAATATGTTGATGCAACTTGCCAAAATAGTGCCAAGAGAAAAGGGGAAGGACGAAAAGATGGCTCAAAAGGCTCTTGCTGGTACATGAGCTCTCTATTAGCCGATGGCTGGTGTGAGGTCGATGACATTGCTAGCTCATACTGAATTTCGCAGAGGTTGGAATCGACGGAAGCGGCAATTGTGCTGGACGCGAGGCAGATGGTCATGCAGAGATGGATAGGATTACCAATAATTGAAGTGAAGTTAGCTTTATTCGATAGCTTTTCTAACTAAAATCTTGTGATGCAATGTTGAGGGACTTAAATTCAACCAACTGCAGTGAAGCCATTCTTCATCTGTGTTCCCCAAATGAACAAATCAGTAGATGTACCATTGGCAAATTTTGGCAGGGAAAAGGATAGGCCTTCACCAATCGTTGTTGGCAAAGAAAGATTGTTTCTTTAGGCTGTTTGCTGTCTTTCTTATGCTCTCTCTCAAACCAGAGCACAAGGTATTTCCTGCTGCATCAGGGATTACTCTTGCTCCTCTTTACATTCGTTCATCGAATTTGCATGTTTAAAGAGCACCGGGATGGTCTACTTGAGATAGGGGACAGTTATCAGGTAATATCAGAACGATGAATGTGTATATGATGCCAAAAGTTATCATGCTATCTATATCTCTCTCCTTCGCGAAAATTGCCACATTGGAGAATGAAGAAACTTCACCTATTTTGAAGATCTTAGGCCTGTGCTCCAACATTGAGGCTTAAGCAGATGTGACCTGTGCTTTTTGGCGGTTCTCCAGAACTTGGGTAGTCAGCATGTCTCAGTCTGCTAAATGATCGGTGAAGTTTGCGCCATCGACAATTGGGGATTTCAAAACTTTTTTGAACTTTTTATTTTTACCTGTTTCTTATGAAACGAAAAATATTTCATTACCCGAAACTCCAGCTACTATTCATTGCAAACCAAAGAGCATCTTTGAAACATCACACCGAGGTCATCTCAGGTAGTTATCAATCAAAGAAACTGAACTGCTAATATCATCAATAATATGCTCTCCATTTATGCCTGTTTTTTCCTTCTTGGGCCACAACTCTCGACATGTCATCTAGAGGACTAGATCTGCACTGTATATTTTTTGGTTTTTCATGCAACTTGTCCAGCTCAAAGGGAAGAAAGCCCCATTGCAACCGCCGCTGGTGACTAGGGTACTGCGAAAATGAAGTTTTTTAACTTAGACGACCACTCTCGCCATCTATAATAGTTGTATTATAGCAAAATCTCGTATTTCCCTCATAGGAGAACAAAAGGATAAAGAGGAGGGGGGGGAGGGGGGGTTACTTAAGCTGCATACTGGTCCCGAAGTCCCTAGACATGCCCTGTGAAATCTTGTGCGTGGAATATTCTCGGGGCTGAGGTTAGATAGCCTCCCCGGGACATAACAATTGCTAATGCTAAAAATAAAGTATGTTTTCAGCTCTATCTATCTCCTAAAGTTAGCAGAAGATTGTCGGTAGAGATTATCAAGAAACGGAGGCAGACGAATTGGAAGGCCCTGGTCATCTAGGGAACAATAATCCTATGCACATCAAGACTTCCATTCTTTTCCATGTAGGAACTGACAAGCCCTGGGCTTCTGCAGACATATCTCGCATCTCCAAGTTTCTTCTTGCTCAATCAACTTCTAAAACCAGGAAAGGTTTTTGTCCATCGCCGTGTATGACTCGTTTCTGAGGATTTAAAGCCTCTGCTGTGCACAGCTTCCTTCTTCCTAACAGTTGTTGCAAGGTATAAACGCAGAGCACTCAGCTTAATCAGTTATTACGAGGATGAATTTTCTCCAATCATCTTCTAGAGTAGAAATTTCGGCAATGTTCTACCCAAAGCTTCAGCGATGGAAATTCTAAAGGTTATTGATTGTGCCTCATACCTTTTCTTTTAACCACTAGTTCGAATTGGAATGACTATTTTTTTATCATTTTCCATGGCCTGACGTTTCAGGCAATTTTGGATCAGAAATAAGCAGTTCTTAGATTGTATCTCATACTCTTGTTCTGGTTAATCAGAACCTACAATCTGTTTTCTGCTCAGTATGAATGAAAATTGGAAGTGTTTTTCCATAGCAGCCTCATAATGACAGCACCCTCTTGTTTCTTCTCGCTTTCCTAGTTCTAACAATGTTCTTTAAACCTCTCTCAGTATAATCAAATGGGAAAAAAGAGATGAACAAGTAGTTCTTTGGCACCTCCAAAGTTGAAATATTGTGAAATGAGGTGTGAAGCACAACATGGGGGATAATTGTTTGTATGGATATAGAAGCGACAGAGACTCAGAGAAACTTGCAAGCGAAATAGTTAATTCTTTTCGTCTGTCAACTTCTGGTCCCTTCCAACACCCTGAAACACAAATTTTAGTGCGCCTTTTCTCCGTTTTCGTGCAAGATAAAACGCTTTTGAAAAGTTAATGCTCCATCATTCTAGTATAAAATGGGAAACCTTTGGAACATCAAATGAAAACAAAAAGAACGGAGAAAGAAAGATCAATTAGAATCATTTACAAAAAGTGAAGTGCACTAAGAGTACCAAAAGAGAGTTGCCCACGGATAGAAATCATATAACCAGCCAAGAACCAATCTTTTTCACTAGTCATGCTATAGAAAATGCTAATTAAGAATGAAAACAGTTAAATAGAGTTAAAAATCGTGCAAAAAGTAGAACCCAGCTTCAGTAATGCTTCATTATGCAACTTGCTGCCTACTGAGAATGATCGCTTGGAGCTGATATCACTGATAAGCAGTAAGTAGGCAAAATATTCCACTTTCATATTATGAGAAATGATAAGGCTTTCTTGCAAAATAAAAGACATCCATGACAGTGAAGCATATCCAAAAGTGTCTGTTCTATTCTAGAAACATACTCAAATAATGCAAGAAACTTCTCTTATTAGTAGTTCTCTGGCTTTTCCATTTTTCTTTGCACTGATCACAGAGAAGTTATTGCAGGGCTACGTCCAATAGACTCGATCACTTTTGGACGGGAAAGCATGTTGAACCTGCATTGGGAAGCCGTATGAAAAGACTCATGGAACACAAGTTCTCTGGATTGTAATTGGCTATACCTCAATATGGAATTGCATACTCAACATAGCATTTGTCATGCCATTTTACGGGGTAGATGAAGAACTACCGTTCTCCATGATTAATTCTTCACATGAAAGAATGAGGAGCTTAAATTGTTCAAATTTTGTCACAGTACAGCATACAATGAAACATGGAAGGTTACTTGCTTGAAGGTCTCAAAAGACATGTTTAATTAAAATAATCGTGCTTCTTAGGGAATTAGGTCAGCCGCCAGAGCCATTTTGGCTCTCCTGTACCTGTATAGCGACAACGGGGCCTCAGCCAACTCTTGCATAATCAGTGAGGCTCTTGCACTAAGATTGCCAACATCCCTCTTCTGTGGCAACAACTTGGCATGATAATTAATATTATCCTTCTAGTCTTCTCTGCGCCCGCTCTTTTCTTGACCAATCAACGAGTGAAATATATATGCAGAAGATAATTTTTGTGGGGACCTTTTTAAGGCATAAGGAATTAAAACTTGAGATTCCCAAGATTTTTTTATATTATAGTACCGAGTGGTTCCTACAATAATGGATGTATAAGAAGTTCAACACTTTAAGCACTATCTTGGGTTTTGACAGCATGTGTTCTACTTTTAGTTGCTAATAGTTGCATGGGTTAAGTGATAGATGACCAATTAAATTATCATATAATTACTATTCTTGATAAATTTGTCTATTGTTTAATAGCCAGCAAGCCGGAGTAATAAATTAGCAATCACGTACCCCTTAATTGGTAACCTCGCAGCATGGATTCGATCTCATTTTCTCTGTCTTTGGCGATCTTCGCAACCCTGCATTTCCTTCTCTCAGTGAACACCCAAGTTACATCACACAAAGTCCACCGCAATCACCACCATTTAGGAACATCAGTAACCGTAAGAAAGGACCTCTGCTTCTCTAGCTTCCATCCTAGATTAAACCCAAGTAGTACTCCCGACATTAAGCTCCTGGGGAGTGCGACAATATCAGATGATGATGGTATTGTCCAAATTCCTGATCCATCGCTGGCTGCTAATTGTAGTTATCTAGCAGGTAGAGCCATTTATAACGGTCCCATTCGTATGTTTGAACCTGTAACCAAGACCCTAGCTTCCTTCAATACCACTTTCTCCTTTCAGTTCACAGCCACCATGCTTACATCCAATGCTACTGATGAGTCATCACCCTCAAGCCGTGATCGAGGTGGGAGCGGCTTAGCATTTGCCATGGTTCCTGATGAGTTCACTGTAGGGAGAGCCGGACCCTGGCTTGGCCTGCTTAATGACGCATGCGATCACTACAAGATTTTTGCAATCGAGTTCGACAACAGCCACGACACAGAGTTTGGCGATCCTAACGATGATCATGTCGGAATCGACCTAGGAACCATTGTTTCCATGAAAACGGCCGATCTATCAGAAACCACAGTTTCCCTCCATGATGGTTCTGTTCATCGAGCATGGATCAATTATGACGGTAGCCGGAAATGGATCGATGTTTATCTCGGAGCCGACAATGATCGCATGCCGAATCAAACCGTATTATCATCGCCTCTGGATCTCTCCAGTTTTCTCAACGAATTTATGTTTGTTGGGTTCTCAGCCTCCACAACCAAATCGACACAAATCCAGAGTGTTCTATCATGGAACTTCTCTTCCACAATTGAAGCCTTTCTTCAAGTTCCTGGTGAAAGAACTTGCAAAAGAAACCTCTTCCACCAAGTTTCCAAGTACTCTAAAGTCCCTTACTCAAGGGCACCAAGCAGCTTTCTGATTTTTGTCGCTGTGGTTGGGCTATGCACTCTAGCTCTTGTAGTCCTCTATTCCAATAGCAACCCCCAAAAGAGCTTACCTTCTTATAGTTTTTCCGAAATCAAGTGGAGGCCGACACCACCTAGCAAGCCTCACTCCTTCACGATCCATGAAATTTACAGAGCTACACTTAAATTCAGCAATTCAGAAGTGCTAAGCAGCGACCCGAAAGGTGTCCTGTATAGAGGAACTCTCCCCAGTGGCCATCATATTGCAGCTAAGCGGTTCTCGCAGCACAGGGAGAGTCAGGCCATTGCATCAAGCATTCACGCCCAAATAATGAAAAGAATCAATGGCTTGAACCAATTTTGCCATCCTAATCTGGCTCCTATCAAAGGGTGGTGTTACAACAGTAAGGAGATGATCGTCATCTATGATTATTTCCAGAATGGGAGTCTCGACAAATGGCTTTTTGGACTTGGCGTCCTTCCCTGGACTCGCAGGTTCAATCTCATTGAAGATGCAGCGAAAGCATTAAGTTTTCTCCATTCTAAGGACACCATTCATGGAAATTTGAGGACGAGCAGTGTGTTTCTCAACGTTAGCTGTGGAGCCATTCTGGCAGATTATGCATTAGTTGGCATCGCAGCCAAGTCAAACAGAGGCGAGAATGTGTTCATTGGCAAGAGAAAGGATGTGTTTGGATTCGGGGTGATGGTACTCGAGATTGTTGCCGGGAAGAGAAGCGCAAGTGTGGGTAAGAAAGAGGAGGGGGGAATTCTAGAACTTGCATGGAGCATGCATGAGAGAGGAGACAAGAAAAGATTCGTGGACGAGCGGATGGATTCAGGCGGAGTCATGGAACAAGCTCTTCGTACCTTGGACATTGGTCTGGTTTGCACTTTGAACGAAGAGAACGGCAGGGTTTCCATGGAAGACGTGGTGCAAATTCTGAGTACGAAGGCAATTCCCAAGTTGCCCCAGAAGAAACCAGCCCAACTGTCGTAATCTCTCTCTGTATAGTATGAAGTGACTTGAAGTATGCATGTACACCGTAGGCATACAGAGGCATGTCAGTATTTGAGAAACTCTTATGTGAAAATAGAAGCATAGGATTGACAGTTTCTTGCCAATGTCACGAAGTCTCGTGAGACTAAATCTGAGTCGATGAATGGTGTCCATTAGTGTTGTAAAATGCCCTCGTTCACTGCAAAATCTATATGATTCACGTCAATGCAAAGAGATGGTCGTGAAGGGTCAATCTGACATGTAGTGACTCTACTCTCCCGTGGGAACGAGTTCTCCCGAATGGAGACAGAAGGCTGAAGACAGTCAATCTGTCTCTACTCCACATTCTATAAAGATCAACATAAGATAAATCAACCTGAAAAGCATAAAAAAAAAAATGCTAATGCTGCATTATTGCGAGTGGAAATGACATTCATCAACTGAGCACACTTCATTTTCAGCCAATGACATGTTTATGACGATTGGTCACCCAGGGTATTTAGACAATTAGAAGATGCTGCGCTTACCGCCAAATATAGGTATGCTGATGGAAACCATCTTTGGTGGTCCCTTTTGTACTTAAAAGCATTCACTTGTAAATTCGGCATGCCCTAACGATGAATACAGGGACTGTTACAGAGGCCGCAAGTTCCATCACTTGAACCACCAAGAGGACATTTATTCTTGAGTGAACTAGAGAGAGAAAGAGAGAGAGAGAGATTTCTCTTCTGAGGGACTGACAACGGGGAGAGTATGGAAGTTGCATATACGACATTTTAAGAGCAACTAGAAGGCAATATGGAAACAATTTAGCGCATTCTAACCAGCAGTAGTTCACACAAACCAGATCTTCTTCCAGCTATAATTCCCAGAGGAAATGGCTCCAATAATACAATCAAACTCCCTTTGATTAAGTGAATGAAAAACTCTATATTGGAAATGAGTAAAAACTTCGACAGATACTCATCAGAATACTTCCAGCAATAGTTATTAAATTTAAACAAAGAAAAACATCCGGACATACTACTTCACTGAACACGAGCTGACTAATTGTGTTACAGAAGCAGGAAATTAATTATGCTTCCTGAAAATGCCAACCTTGAAAAAAATGAAAATCCATATTTGTGGTTTTACAGGAAGTATCTTATTCATTTCAGTGACCAGCAAAACTTTTGACTCAATTACCGTCCTTGGTTTTTCTGGCATAGAATCTCCTGTACATGGAGTCGACTTCAGTGAGATAGTATGAATCGGAGACAGGAGACTACAGTCCTTGCTTGTCGCGAAGTCCTTAGCCCCATACATATGCTCCATAAGCTTCCTGATCTCGACATATTTTTCAGGAGGGAGCTGTAAGAAAGCACGTTATATCATTAGTCTATCATCCACCTAATATGCAGTAAGGTGACAGCTTGCTCTCGTTTTTTTAAACGCGATTTTGATGATTAGATTTTCTTGTCCTCAGACTTCAGCAAATCGACTACTCATACCACTGGATTCTTAGCAGTCGACGCAGAAGCAACAGTCAAGCAAGCTGAATTTATGGAAGTGTTAAGTGATCAGAGGCAGACATTTACAGAAACGTCTTAACTGCTGCTTCATATATATGCTTCCGAATACTGGGTTTAAGCACAATGAAGTAGCACAAAATTTCTCCCATTAAAAGCTATGTGTATTGGTGGAGTATGAGAAGTACCTGATGCCTTGACTTCAACTTCTTCTCGATATCCATAACAGCTGCCATGTTAGAGAGGCTGAAGGGATATTGGCCATCACGAAGTTGCAATGAGAACATTGTAGAAGCTAAACCACTTCCATATGAGAACAATATGACGCGTTTGCCTCCCTACAGAAATTGAAGAACCTAAACTTGAGATGCAAGATCCAGATGTTAGGTGCAAGAAATAACTAGTAAATTATGTCCAGAAACTTTTACCAGTGTAGAATGCTTGTTGTGAATAAGAGAAGCAGATGCGGCATAGAGAGATGCAGTGTACATATGGCCAATTTGTTTTGGTATCAAAGTGTTTGGTTGCACTTTTTCATCATACAAGGGTTTTGTAACTTGTACGGATACCTAATATGTGGGGGAAACAACACTATGAGCCACAAGGTTCATCCTTTTACTGTATTTAGATGTAGTATTCATAATGACCTTCTGAAGATCACGGCTTGAATAGCTTTCATCACCAGATAAGCTTGAAAGTGGTGCCAGCTTTTCTTTGGAAAGTTCATCTACGGAGCTGCCCGTTGGATAAAATTTAAATCAATCATCGAGTCAAAGTATATATGTTAAAGTATTTAAAGCTGTAAAGCAGGAAGAACATAAAAACTGGCATTCCTCAAGTAGTCATTGAATACTAAACAAGCAAAGCTTTTCTGTACAAACTGCAGCAGGTAGTGTGTACTCAAATTAGTGAAGTTGGAAGTATACTGAAATAAGTAGTTGCTTGAGAGTTGAGATGAGGCAAAAATGGCACATTGCACTAAGGAGAGTGGAAAACGAAGTCGGCGGCATCAGATATTGAGAATTGTTTTCCTTCTAACTTCTCAAATCTATTGGAAGCCAGAGCACAATAACGTAGAAAGCATGTAAGATTCTTAAACATAATAGGGAGGAAAAGGCATCTGGCATATTGGTAGCAACTTACTTGTGACAAAAACGTTTATAGCAGGAGTCAAGAGCCATCGAATAGCATGTTTCTGATAGCTTCCCAAAAAGAACCTGTGAATACATTTAAGAAACAGGGTAAGCAAATAGATATCGCAGAGAACTCAGGACTAATCAGAGTGCAGAATCGTAGGAAGGATCCATCTAGTTGATACCACATACTACGTGGTGAAAAAAACAAGTGGTTTTATTTTTGTTGTCAGCAACCAAATAGATATCACGTTTGCATCAAGAGAGCAGCATTCAACTTCATCAAGCTAGGTGCACCATGACTTTGAGGTACTTGGTTTGACTTAAATATACTTGCTTAATGCAACCGATTCTGTTCCAGAAGGTTTCTGAAAACACTAGCTACGACAACTTGCTCTGCTGAATTATACATCATAAGGGCTTGATTGCTCAAAAACCACTAGCATCACAAGCATTATCTTAACTATTTTTCCAGATATTTCAACTAATCTATTGAAATCAGTGTTGGTGACACATAATACTTCGAATTATTGCACTAACGGACTCAAATGTATCTGCTGATACCTGAACTTAAAGAAGAAAAAAATTCATCATCTTTCGCTTGCTCAACCCAAAATCTTTTTGACAGATTTATTGTCATCACAGATCCCTTTGAATAACAATTCACTCTTCCTCATACTACAAAATGTATATTAGTCAACCATTTTTCTAAAGGACTTCACTAATGCCCAAATTTTATTCCATAAGAAGCTAAAGTGAAAACAAATTAAAGATGACAGATCAAAGACACTTCCTTACATATTCTCTGTTCTTTATAACTGTTCAAATTCTTTATTCAGAAAACTTTCAAGGTGATTTTTACCATCTTCAAGAAGTTTTGAATTTACCAAGCTGAATATGGCAGAAATAACACCAAAAGAAAATCCCTTCATTCAATTTGTTGCAATAATCTTGGAGACTTCTATCAACTACATTCAGTAATTGTCTGCAATACTTGATGTGAAGAGCTTATTTGCAGCTACACATTTGAATGTAGAAAAGAATCTAAGAAAAGTATTGAACCCAGGAAGACATTATTTGACCATTTAAGAAAGTAACGTACCAGGACAGTTACCGCATATTCACTCACAAGATTGGGCTTGTAAAAGTCATAGACAAGAGACATGTGACTCCCTCTAAGTTTGCTTTCAAAAACAACCAGTGCATCAGAACCTATGAGCATTGCAATGGCAGTGGCTCCTCCTGGAAGACGAACCAGCCATTCAGGATATACCTGACAAAGAAAATCTCCTGTAATTAACACGATGGGTACTGCAGCAAACAAACTATACATGATATGATCTAAGACACCATTACAGATCATCTCAGTGCAGCCGAAAAGGTGCTTTCCAACTGATATTCCTCACTTTGGTCTACCACAAAAAATAAGGGAAAAAGGCAAATTGACCAATTATAAGGGGAATGGATTTACAAAAACATACATTCGGCACCTCCACCCGCGGTGGTCACGTGGTTTTGCTCCTTCGCCCCATCGCCGGGGGAGGGGTTCGAATCCCCGCGTCTACATTCCACACGACTCATCCGTGACCCGGTCTGTGGAGGCAGCTCGGCTCACCTCGAGTTTAGCATCTCCAACTGTCGGCCGTGCGGGGTTCCCGAGTTACCAAAAAAAAAAAAAAAAAAAAAAAACATTTGGCATGAGTAGCTATGAAGATAGACATATAAACATGCGCATGTAGGCTCGCACAAACATATACGTGTGCGTTTTGGCCAAGGAATTAGAGATGACTTAAGGTAACAGTGAAATACTAATAAGAATCCATACTGCACTATCAGTGCATACAACAAGCCCATAGCGACCATCCCATGAACTACTCTCCACCCATTTGACACAGTTGAACAAAGCTGCAGTTCCCCCATAGCATGGATTAGTTGAATCAATGCCTTCGACATCAGTATTTCCACTTGCCTGTTTGTTTACACAAAAAATAATCTAAGCTATCAATTCTCTTGAGGCAATTCTTTAGAGTAGCCAAAAAAAAGTCCCCCAAAAATGCATCGGTCTCTTTGCAACAACAGTAATGCACCACTTGCCACAACAATTGCTAGACTCCAAAATATGGGGAAGTATACCTCAAAGATTGGCATGAGGAAGGTTTTGATGGACTTGCTCTTGTCAAGGATAGTCCGTGCCTATATCCAGACGACCGATTTGTTTTGGATCAACCCCGTATTTCTCCAAAAGGGTAGTCAGAGCTGTCAAACTGGAAATTCAAGATTTAAGTCAAGACGGAATTCCGTTTGCTGAAGTAGATTGTCATGTCCGCAAAGGCAAATGAGTTTCGAACTTGACATGCCATGTGAGGGGCAAAAGGTGGTGATCATTTCACAGATAGCCCAAAATCATGAGCCAAACCTCATTGAGATGACGTCATTAACCTCCGTAAAAAGGCCATGCTCTCCTGTCCTAGCCCAATAGTGTACTTCCCACTTACGCCTTCACAAGCCTCCAGGGCTTCCTATTCATGCAGAAATGAGTAACTGAGTTAGTTCAGATGAGGATGTTCTGTGTAAATTCACAAACACAATCAAAAAACAATATCCAAGCATGACATCTCCCTGTTCTGGAAAATCTACCCAGAAATCTGTCTCGAGTTTTTTCTTTTTTTGGTCAAAGTCTTGAGTTAATTCAAAAGGGAAAAATCTTGACGAAGAACAATCGACTCCATGCCACCCAAAAGCTCCCAAAGCATCACGAGACAATTCAAGAGGATATGTCGAATGAGAAGATTTATCAAAGTGATTATAGCGCGCAGGTGTAATTAAATGATATGCAGATGCCAACTCTTTTGGAATAGTATAAATTGTTAGAATAATTAAATATTAAATTATGTATTTATCTTATAAATTTTAGAACAGCTAGTAGCGGTCCCACCAAAATTATCATATGGTATTAAAGTTGGAAATTTTGAATTCAAATCTTACTAAACGTGAGGCAGAATATTATAATAATTAAATATCAAAGCACGCATTCATCTTACAACTTAAGTTTTTAGAACTGTTGATAATAGTCCTACCAAAATCTCTATCGGCTCTATCACTGAATGCCGTGGGTTAATGCCCGTCAAAAACAGCCACTCAGATCATCATCTGTACTACAGACATTTTTCATCGCATAACAAACTTGGTGCGAGAAACCACAACATCTGGAAAAAAAAAGAGAGGCGAACACTGGCTGAGTAAACAAATCTCCAAAAGAGACTCCAGCTCGTCCCAGCCCAGGTTCATAGCCACTCGGATTCCGAAAGGTTTTCCTTCGTTTTGGTATGCATTGAAAATGACATCGCCACGATTGACTAGGCGATGAAAACATGAGATAGAGAGAGAGCGGGAGAAACGCACCAGCTGCACGCAAGTAGAAGGGAAGTAAATCTCCATGGCGAGAATCCCCACATTCTTTGCCATTTCCGTGCTGGACCAAGAAACTATCACTCGAGACGCGAAGAAACTCAAGCGGGAAACAAGAAGCGACGGAAACAGACGATGATGAGCCTCGCTCTTCTTCTCCTCCTCCAACCTCGAAATTAACTCCTGAACAGTGGAGGAGAGAACCCAGGGAAGTCGCGGAGAGAGAGAGAGAGAGAGTAGTGACTGGTGAGGACTCGAGTGTAGGCGCTTGGCCTATTTATACACATCGACATGCCATGCTAAGAGAGAGGATCGGCTTGTGAATTTGCCAGGTGCGAGGCAGACGAAGGGTGGGCTGTGTATATTGACATCCACGTTCGCCTTATTTACGTAGATACCATCCCTTGATGGCAAATGAACTAAGGTTACTTTTGGTCGTTCGGATTTCTAATCATGATCGAAAAAATAAGATATGAAATTCAAGATATTTTATTATATTCTAGGGACAATATCATCAAAAACTCCAAACTTTGCTTGTTGTGACGTATTTACTCAAAACTCTCTTTTTTTACACTAAGAATCACAAACTTTATCCCATGTGATACATTTACTTAAAAAAAAAAAATTGTGACACCAAAAGTCCCAAACTTTGCCAATTATGACACATTTACTCCAAACTCGAGAGGCATTTTTATCTTTTTCTTTCCTTTTTCTGTTTTTTCCCTTTGCTTTTTTTTTCCTCCTCCAGTGACAGAGGGAAGCTGCAGGAGTTGGCCCTCCAACGAAGGTCGTGGCCGTCGTCGTTACCCTCGTCTAGGTCAAGCAAGGGCCGCCCTCATTAGCGTTAGGCTAGGCCGACCCTTCCTTGGGTAGGGGGAGGGCGGCCCTCGCCGTCACCCTCGCCTAGGTCAGGCAAGGGCCGCCCTTGCCGAGGGCAAAGGCCACCCTTGCCGACGTCGGGCAAGGGCAACCCTTGCTAGATCCAGTGAGGGCAGCCCTCACTGTCACCCTTCCTAGGCAAGCGAGGGCAACCCTCGCCAAATCCAACGAGGGCCACCCTCGCTTGGGCGAACAAGGCCAACCTTGTCGAATCTGGGGAGGGCAGCCCTTGCCTAAGTCAAGCAAGGGCCGACACCAACAGCTTCTCTTCACCATCGAAGGAGGAGGCAAAAAAGGCAAGAAAGAAAAAGGAAAAAACAAGAAGAAGGAAAGAAAAAGGAATAAGTAAAAGATGAAAATGCCCTTCAAAATAAGAGTTTGGGGTAAATGTATCACACGGGACAAAATTTGAGGTTTTTTGTGTTACAAAAAAAAAGTTTAGGATAAATGTATCACATAGGGCAAAGTCTGGGATTTTTTGTAGTATTCTCCATATATTCTATCCATTATTTAGTAATTATAGTAATAAAATCGGATATATTCACATCGTATTATATATATTGTTTTGTGTGAATGACATATTAATGTAAATTAATTAAAAATTTTACAAATGGAGATAATAAAAATCTCTCATGGCACTCTTGTTTGCTTTATTTTTAATTTTTATTTATTATTTATTTTACTCTCTTTTTTAAGCACCTAAAATATATAATAAATATATTTTTTTATATTGAATTTATATTATAAGATAGAATTAAATTCAAATACATAAATAAAAATTAAATTAAAAAATAAATTGTTATTTGTTAGTTTGAATTTCTTATATTAGAGTTTAAATATTACTTATATTGAAATATAATTTTAAATTTGTTAATTTAAGAAGTTTGTTTTTTAGAAAAATAATTTTTTTTGTTATGAAACTGAAATATCTATCTATCTTTATCTCACCTCTCTCATGAAATAATTTATCTAATATATATCTCCCTTATATCCAATTTTATCCTGTCTTAAGTAAGCACCAAACACAGAATAAGATAAATTTTATCTCAACCACCTAACGCAAAATGTCCTCACTTCTGTTTTCAAACAAAGAAAGAGATAAGCAGTGGCATGTGTGTAGATGGAAATCGATGTTTCCTTCTTCCTTTTTCGGAATGCGCACGTGCTAAAGGTTTAAGTACCGAATGATAATCCTTAGCACTAGTTCATGACAATACTCATGATCCATAAGGTCTATCAATAAAATGTCTAATAAGCTCTTCGATTATGTAAGTCGAATGTAATATGCTCTCGATGATGTGTTTCCAGTAGGTAAATATCCGGTGAAGCACATGACACGTGGTGATGATCGAGTGACACTGAAGCGCGCACAAAAATTGAAGACTATGCTGAGGCGGATCATTTGACGGGGAAATAACCATCGCTAAGGAATCAAGAGCAATTTCACACAGCCAATCATCATTCGATTGGACTTTACTTACTAATCGTTGCGCCCGAAAGGCTAAGAGGCATTTGATCTATAGAGCACTAAACTCTTGCATAAGCAAAAAATTGAGCAAAAATTTCTGTTTGTGCAATTAAATTGTGTTTGACATTCCACGTGTCGTATCTTTACAAACAATTTAAGGACTAACATTTTGGAAAGTATCAGAAAAGTCATAAACCTATTGTACTAGTGTTAATTTAGTCATAAATATTTTCACCTATTATACTAGGCGATGAGCGAGGTCAGCAAAGAGAGGCAAGTTGTGCGAGCATCAAACAACGAGTGAGGCGAGACAATGAGCGGCGAAAGGCTAGAAGGGTGATTGTCGAGTAGCAAGTAGGGCGAAATTGCTCATGAGCGAAATTATTTCTTTCGATTCTACTTGGTAAATTGAAGACTAAGAGTATAAAGAATAAAAAAGAGAACAAGAGTATTGGAGGAGGAGGACGTCGTTTAAGTTAAGGTTTGCTCTTTAAAATATATAAAAAAATATATTATGTATAAATATCTAAAATATATTATGTATAATATATACAGTTAGGGTTGGTCCAGGTTATACCAACTCGAAACTCGAAATTCTCAGGATCAAGGACCAATTTGCAAAGTAATGATCTAGGGATTCTAGGACCAAAAACAAACCCAATCTCCTTGGGAATCGGACCAAGACCGGCAGGGTTAGGTTGGTCCAAGGTCAGTTCAAGATTGACCCTAGATCGATGCTCACCCCTTGGCGAGGGTGCGGTGGAATTTAGTCCAATTGTTGCTACAATTGAGAGAGAGAGAGAGGGGGGGGTTCCTGCTGCAATTGAGATAGAGAGAGGGGCAAGGTAAGGTCAAAGACAGGATGGAGAGACGATTTTCTTCTTTTTTTTAAGAATAGGTAATAACCGGATCAACCCAATTTCAAAACCGGTCCAGTTCCCGAATGGGTCTTCACTTGAAAATAGGAACCATACTGGTTATAATCGGTTCAATCGGGAACCATTTCCTAGACCAATTTTTCAAATGATCCAATCCAAGAACCAATTCAACTTGATCCGGTTACACACCCTCACCTCTCTCATTAATTAATTTTTGGAGTCCCCCAACTACTTTAAGATTTGCTTTATTTTTATGCTAATCGATGTTGTCCTCCTATTTTTGCTATTCATTGCTAGCCGTACAATTTCATCTGCGGCAATAATGGAGGTTGGTGGGGGACCATGAGTTTTGTCAATAAAAGACAAGACAGCTAGAGAATTACTCACGCTATATTAACAGAAAAATTGTCTAAAAGTCCTTAATTTATATTTATCAATTCAATTTTAAATTTCTAAATTTTATCAATTAAATCTTAAATCTTTATATTTTTTTTATTGGAATTCGTTGACGTAAATACTAGCCGTTTTATATGATACCGCTAGCACCTGAAATAGTCAATTTTTAATTTAGTATTTTTTATTTTTTTCCATTTTCCCTTTTTTTCTCTTTTCCTTATTTATTTTTTATTTAATAGTGGCCAACATGGGTTGCCTAGCCCTCGCTAGCCACTAGGCAAGGGCTATCAGGCCCTCACTAGCCACTGGGAGATGGAGGTAGGGGTGTCCTGGGGGGACCAGGGGTTTCCTGCGAACAGGGCACGGATCACCTGAAAAACAAGATCGAGAACCAGTTCCTAGTTAAACTGGTCCGAGAATCGGGTCCAAGCAAAGACCCACCCAGAAGCGAACCGATTTTAGAATCGGTTTTTACTCAGTTAAAAAAATAAAATCATCTCTCTGTGTAGTGTCTTTGAGTCTATTTGTCTTCAAAAAATTGTTAAAAAAAGAAAGCTTCTCTCTAAATCAAGTTAAGGGAACATTGTTTTCGAAGAATTATTAAAAAGAATTGTTCTTATGCATTGTTTTTCTCTTTTAATAGTCTCACCTTCAACTATAATAATAGTCACGAGATAAGTGCTGCCAATTGTTGTTGTACTAATTAAAGCATTCTCAGTCCAGCTTAGGAAAGATGTCCCATTAATAATAGCTTTGTCACATACACATAAGTAGGCACATTAGATCATATCAATAGTATTTGTAGGAATGAGACTAATATTAGACCAATATTTGTTGTTAATGCTTATGCAATGTAAAGATTTTTTCTTTGTCTTATAATGTTAAGTTTTATAATGTTAAGAGGATTACGTTGTTGTTTTCTCACAAATTAATGTAAAATTCGAAGCAATATAGGATATAAGGCAATTGCAAAATAAGTTACAATGAAAACAATATAGACCATGTTCCCAGATTAGAAAAACAAGATCAAATCCAAAACCGGATAGAGTACAGGATCCAGAAAAGAAAAATCAATTATAACAAAGTCGAGTACAAGATATAGGGTCTAGGTCTAGACTCTATCCACCCTAGATCTGATCACCCCTAGGAGGAGAGATTTAGGAGTGTGCTCGCAGGACGTTGTCAGAGAGATTGGGGAATCTCAGCTGCTCCACCTTGCTCGCGAGGACCGACTCCACTAATCTGGCTGAACGAGGGGGACTGTCGCTCAGGCCGAGAGAAGGCGAAGAGTTGCACGCCACTCCCAGCCAGTCGCAGCAATCGGCGGACGTGGTGAGTCCTCAACCGTCGATTGGGGGGACTGTCAAGTTGCTCGTCGAGTCTTGCGATGCTTTGGAGCCGCTCGAATTGCATCCCAAGTCCTCTTGAGAGTGCGGGTCCTGTGTTTGGAGTCATAGCCAAGAGACGACGAGGACCACCCACAGCGAATGTCGAACACCCAACACCCATACTAAGAAATAAAGCACCCAAAAAGTAACAGACAAAACGGGCTTCAGAGGAATTAATTGACGGAGAGACCCATCTTGAGAAGGATTGAGATAAGCAAATTGTGAGAGCATAGAGATTGTGAGGGTCACCAGGCCCTTGCCAGTTACTAGGTGAGGACTACACTAGCCTTCTTGGTCGTGGGGCCCATTGCTTGACATTCATGCTCATGATAGCAACCTTGAGAGCTCAAGGGTCGCAAACATGGACACAAGACCTGGAGTGAGCTTCAAGCTATGGCTGGCCACTTGACCACCAGATCTCAAGCTATTGGCCATGGTCGTGTGAGCTCAAGCAGCCTTTGCCCACGGCTAACGAGACCATGACAAGGCAAGCCTCGCCCACAGCAGCAAGGGCATTGTGGCCCTCGCCAGCTATTGGATCCTCACCGGCCATTGTAAAATAAAAATAAAGAAACAAAAGAGCCAAAAAAAGAAAAGAAAAATATTAAATTACTATTAAAAATTGTCAACGTTAATACTAACCGTGAATGCCAGCAAATTCCAATCAAAATTCGCTGGATGAACTCAATTAGTAAAATGTGAAAATGTTTAAAACTTAATAGGTTTAGAATTTTTTAGACAATTCATAACAAGAAATAATAAATAAACAAGTATAGTATATTTATATACATCTAAAAAATTATCCAAGGAATACATAAGCACGATGACTCTAAGTCTCTACTCACATTTCATGTGTCTAACCTAACAAAATATATAAATAGATAATTAACTCCAAAATGAGACATGACAAATTAACCAAACCAATTTTTATTTGTGACATTAAATAATCATTAATCGTTTCTAATGTTGTAAGCCGTAGAATTATTTACAACATCAGGAGACACTATAATTGTTTCTTTGAGATATGTATTTAACGACATAAGATTAAGCAATTGCGATCTAAAGATGCTCATGCATCAAGCGTCACCTAACACTCCATCAAAGTTAATATTACATATTCACATAAGTGAGATCCGCCATCGCTCTATCAAAATAAGTAATTCAAATATTGTGTAAGCCCCCCTTCGAGTTGGTGAGATGGGTATGCTTCTAGCCTTTGTTAAAACCTATTCCTGAAAAAGCAATACGCTGTGTACCGTATAAAGTATAAACCCCAATGTAGGATGACCTAACATTTGATTAGGACTGATGGCTATACTCACACCCACAAGCCTTTCGAATGTGTCCGAGTACAGCAAATATAGGATATCAAGTATGGCCTATTTTATTATATAGTAAATCTCACTTACTTACAAATTCATTTACTTTAAATATATTTATTTATTATTTTTAGTATAAATTATCTTATCACATGAACAAGTTTCATTTTATAAAAAAAAAGGGAAACATATGTTTATCAAAGTGAGATGTAAAAGAACATTTATTTATAGTTAAGTAATGGCATTAACTGAATAAGCTCCACCTTTAAAGGTACATGTTATTTGCAAATATAGTATGGCTGATTAAAGCATAATTCATTTCATTTGAGTAATTTCATTCATTATAACATGATTTATTCAATTTTTTCTTTTAACTGTGAGAAAAATTAATGGAATAATATAACTCATTGTTCCCTTACTATCACAGAAAAAAAGATATTTTTATTTCAAGCTTACAATAGAATATGTTTTAGTAAAATAAGATTAATTACCACTTATTTAAAATATAGAGACTTTTCATTTTTTAAATTTATATTCTACTTCTTTTAAAGGACTGATTTCAATTATAGCTTGCGTCTGTTTTGCCATATGCTAATCTTAGACCTTCATAAGGCATGATATTCTTTTAGAAAAATATAAATCATAATTAATTAAATAGAATCTTTGCTCTAATATTACAACTTATATTATTGACTCACTAAATATACAGAAATATGCAAATAAACACGTGGCCACGCATATAGGGATAACTAGTTCCAGGTTCTTTACAAATTCCGCTTAAAACCTGGAACCTACCTTCGGGTATAGATTCCTCATTTTGTAAAACCAACCCGTTGAAATCTGGAACTTGAAACCCATCATATTACAAGTTCCAAAGTTGGTTTCAAGTTCTAACAAGTTCTTTTTTTTTTAATCTTCAGTTAAGCAAAATGAAAATAAACACAACAATAAAAATGAACAATGATTTTATTATTAATTGCCTAAAAATGAATATTCATATGCACATGTTAAATAGTATTAAGGAAGTTTCACGACTTTCAATACACCGATTGCTCTTGTGTTATATAGTTACATTACCTTAAAAGAAATAATTGCCCGAACATAACCGTGTCAAAAAAGCAATTGGAGTTTATACTGGTCTCATGATCTAAGAAAATAAAGTTTCTAGTCATAAAATTGAAATTCAAACTAGTGATTCTATAATATACACTCATCATCAAACGCTATAAAATACCTCAAGATCGTACGAAGATATAGACTAAGAAAAACACAAAGACTTATTTTAGGTTCTAGATTACATATTCCAAGTTTTAAGTTTCAGATTCTACCAATCTAGAACCTAAAACTTACCCATTGAAACAAATTTCCCAAATTTTGAAATCTAGAACCTATCTTGCATGCATTGGAATCTGGAACTTAAAAGTTCCCACCGATACAATTCTCAAATTTCAGAATTTATTCTTGAACCATGTTTATCCATGCAACCAAAGCGATAGCTAAGCAACTAGTTTAGTGCAACTTTGACTTTGAGGCCACAACCACCACCTTTCATATCAATGACTTTTTTTGCACGCGAACTGAACAATTTATATACATCTCTAGAGATTGATTAAACTGAAATTTCGAATATTTTATATTTTTTCTTCAAAATAAATATATATATGTTTGCTGCTTCTAGTTCTTGATTCCTCCTTACTTACGAGATTTTATATAGAGCCAAAGGAAAATAATTGAAGCTTCGCATCATGATTTTTCATTAGTCAAAATTTGGATTAATGGGACTTTTTTGCTTGGTGGGAGGTAGCATAGGCCACAATAATTCGTATCAACAGACAAATATATAATTTAGAAATTTTAAAAAAAAATCTCGATATTTTCTTTTTCTTAAGAGCCTATAATGATTATTCCTCTCAATTTTAATCAAATATATTGTCCATAAAATTCGTACTTTCTTTTTAACATATATGTCGTGGGCCGGAATTACAGTTGAATCACAAATACATCTATAACATACTGGAAAAGTGAGGTCGAGAAAATAATAAATCAAAGTTACAGGATGATGAGAAGATGGAAATTCACTATTGGAATTAATTGCCTTAAAATGACAAATCATGATCTTGAAGAAAATCCCTTTGTCTTTCTGTGTTTAAGAGTGATGTTTACGTCTCTGCTCTTTTGTCTCTTTGGCAAAGAAGGTAACCTCCGATGGACCCGAACTTGAATGGGCGGGGACACTCTTTAAATTGGACGATCACCCCACTACAGTAAAGTTTGGCCATTTGTAACTGCATAGAATAAGGACATAAATGGTTATCAACTTTGACCTAACATGTAATATAATCCCTGAATTTTCAATTTATGCAATGTAAGTCCTGAACTTTGGCCCAATTTACAATGTTATCCCAAACTTTTAATTTATTCAATATGGTCTCTAAACTTTTGGGACATGTTCAAGTTGATCCTTAGACTATATAAAAATGTTTAATGTTATCCTTCCAATAATTCAAGTTCAAGGAAAACATTAAACATTTTCATATAATTCAGAGACTAGATTGAACACGAATCAAGAGTGGCTGGATTACATTAAATAAATTAAAAGTTCATTGACCATATTGAACAAATTAATATTTCGCGGACTACATTACACATTTGATTAAAGTTCATGGATCATTTATGCCATTTTCGCTAACTATATATGAGACTCTCAGCTAATAGCAATCTGCCAAAAGAAATTGAATCGATCCTGTCACACAATTCCTTTGATTAATTCAATCAATGCGTTATACAACTCAAATGGGGTAATTTGGAGCAGGAATATCAGTAAACCTCACTGAATTTCGGGCGATCAATCAATATTCATTTCGATGAGATCTTGTTTAATATGTTAGTACACCAACAATAAACAAATGACCATGTCAATCTATGCAGCGGACAAGGACGAAAACAAAAGGGGCAATTCTTAAATCCATCGTCAGTGTGATAACATTTTCACATTCATTATAGGATGATTGACAATGTGTAGGTGAAGATTGTTACAGAAGAAGTGATCAATCAAACAATAAAGTAAATAGAATAAAGAAAATAAATTAAACATCAGATTTACATAGGTCAGTCGTAGTAACCTATGTTCACGGGAGAACAACTACAAATTCTACAATAAAACAAGTATAGAAAAAGCGTACAATGGAGATTACATACTCAAGTCACTCAAACACTCTTAGGTGCGTTTAGTTTAGCTTAAGGAAAGCCCAAAGCAACTTGGGAAAATGCAAATTGTGTTTGGTAAAATTTATTTGTAAATGGGCTTTGAGTTGAATGTGTGTTTGGTAAAAAAAAATTGGCAATGAGCTTTGAGGATATATATTGGAAAATTGAACTAATCCCTTCGCTAGACCACCGAAGTGTTACAGCCGTCGACGAGCCAGATCTAGTGCCATCAGCTGAGGTCGCTGGAGGTTGCGCAACCTCCGGCAAGGGTCGCGCAACCCAGCCAATAGCCGCCAGAGGTCACAACCTCAGGTGACCCTCGGCGAGGGTCGCTTGACCCAAACGACAATCAACCCAGGTGTAGCGCAACCTAAGTGACCACCGCCTGGGTCTCACAAGGGTCGCACAACCACTGGCTATCGTCACGCAATCCTCACGAGACCCAAGTGAAGGCCACTTGAGGCCGCAAGACCCAAGTGGCGGTCGCCCAGGTCACGTGGCGCTTGGGTCAATTGACCCTCGCCAAGGGTCGTGTGACCTCCGGTGGCTCTCGACCGAGTCACGCAACCCTTGCCAAAGGTCACCCAACCTCGGGCAACCTTAACCAACAGTTATTGGCATCAGATCTGGCTCGCTAACGACCGTAGCCCTTCGTTGATCTAGCAAAGGGTTGCCTCCTATTTCAATAAGAAAAAAAATTAACCAAGGCAAAATAAAAAAATATGAAGAATTATCGATGATAGTTTTTGAAGGAAAAAACTAATTTGAGCATTGTCGCGACCTATTTTTTTCAAAAATAATAAAATGTAATAGGTTTAGGGGTATTGTCAATTTCGGGCCGACGGGCCTCAATTAACTCGGGCTCTCCCAAGCCCATACCTCGCACGACATTGGGTGTTCATAAAAACCTTCAAATGGGGAGTCGCCACTAGTCTATTGAGGTCGACCAGGAACCGGTGATACGTGGGAGTGTATCTCACCTCACTTTTACGCAACTGCAAGGCTTCTAGGGTCGGGGGACTTGATTACGCTAATCGTGCGATTAACGCCCTTTCGGTACCTAACTTAATCGTGTGTTAATGAGATATATGCATTCAAGGAAACGAAAGTCATCCCTAACCGTTAAGATAAGGAAATAATATCCAACATGTCATTCAAGCAAGCAGTGCGAACAACCTAATATCGCATGGTAGAAAACCTATTGTAGAGCCCTAAAGGCTTTTTCAATTTTGATCTTTTTTTCTTTTTTAAGGGTTTTTCTGAATTTTTGCAATTTTTTTTCTGATTTTTCTGAATTTTTCTGAATTTTTTTATAAAATTTTAATGCTTTTAATATTTTCGAATTTTTTTGAAATTAAAGAAAACAAACTTTCAAGACATTTTGATATTTTTTTGACTTTTCTGAAAATTTAAGAAAAAGCATTTATTAATGTTTTTTTTGGAATTTTCTGAATTTTTCTAACTTTTTTGGAATTTTTAAAAATATTTAATATTTTTCGAAAATGAAATAAAATAAAAATATTTGTTTTCGAAATTTCCAGATTCCTGAATTTTTCCATGCATTTTCTGAATTTTTGAATTTTTTAGATTTTTTAGATTTTTTAATTTTTATTGAAAAAAGTGATTCGGACCGGGTCGGGTGACCAGGCCCTACTAAACCGACCCGGACCCTATCGGTCCGGGCTGGAGCAACGACCGGGCTGGCCGAACGGCCCGGTCGAAAATTCTTTTAAATGGCCCATTGACAATAAAATAAAACAGCCCATCAACAAAAGAGAAAAAAAAAGCCCATCTCCAGTTTCTAAAAATTCGGCCCAGACCCAGCCTAAGCCCGTTTCCCTTCTTTTTCTATTTTGTCTTTTTCCACCCCATCTTCTACCTCCAGCGTTCAATCTTCCCTCACCGAAGGCTCCTTTTCCCAGAAAATAAAACTCTCGACGTCAACACTTTCTGGCCACCGACTGCCATATCGTCGCCGACACCCGCCGTGCCGCCATACCAACACGAACTCTAGCCAGCACCCACAACCCCAGCCGCTCACTCCGGCGACCGCAAACTTAGCAAATAGAACCATACCGAACGAGCATTACTAAAACCGGGAATCACAGCAAACCAATAAGCATAAACACATTAAAATGAGGAGAAATAGTCTAACTCGTGCAGCCTCGAACCACTGGATTTACCGACAACGGAAGAGCTTCCCAATGGATGAGAGATAACATGCAATCAGTGACAATACCAGGACAAATAGTGTATAACAAAGCTCCAACACATTGATTTTGCAAAGTCAAATTCGGAAGTTCTTTTACGAACAGCCGGAGGTGTGCATTCCATAATGAAATTTAATGTGATTTTCAAGTCAAGGCTGACGTATGAAGATCCAAATCAACATATTTCGTGTCGACCTTGTCCTACTTTGTCACGATTCACTAAAAATATTTTACTCAAGTTCGGTGCTCTTAAGGGTTTCATACTTCATTTAGACAATATGTCGAACAGTTGGCATGCATTGAAGAACGCCAGTTTCAGGTCCAAATTTAAGCCATTCCTCGACCCAGACATGATGTATTAACCTCTAAAACATTACAATCTTCAAGAAATTGCTTCGGTTTATCAAGATTTCGTCGAAACATCAAATGAATCAAACATGCGTCTCCGGATTACCTGATTCGGATGCTCGCTGTGACGAACAGCGACGAGGGAGTTGGCTTCCGACGAAGGTCGAGGACGGTTCAGGCAAGCCACCAGCAAATGGAATAAATTCCTTTCTCTCCGACTCTCTCTCTTCGTTTTTCTCTTCGTCTGAAAACTGGAAGAAGAAGACCCAGCTGAAGAAGAAGACCCTTTTGCTCTCCCTTCTGCTCTCTCGTTCCAGACAGAGTACGCATCCGGTGCCAGGCAACCAGCGCCGCTCGCGGCGGCGGGACTCGGCCGAGCGACTCTCTTTCTTTCTGTCTTCTCTCTCGGTTGCTTGGTCTCTGCTCTCAGATCTGCCTTCCTCGGAGCGCTCTCTCTCTCTCAGATCTGTTTCTTCTTCTGCATTTTTCTTTTGTTGCCTCCTCGAGCTCCCCCTTGGTTCTTCTGTTCAGCCTTCTTCTTCTTTTTTGTCTAAAACCCAGAAAACAGCCCTTCTCCCCCAGCTCTCTCCAAACCGAGCTCCTGTTTTCCTCTCGTTTTTCTCCGTTTCCGGCGCCAGAACATGAAGCACGACGGGAGGTCGTCGGCAGTGGTTCAGGCGGGGTTGCCGACCACGTCCCCCTTCTTCTCGGATCTGCTTTTCTTGCTACGCTTTTTTTCAAAAACCCCGAAGAATCCCTCGAGCTCTCCCTCTCCAAACCCAGAAACCAGCTCCTCCTTTCTTTCCCTCAAAATCGCCGCCCCCTCTGTCCGAAATAATCCCCCTCGTCGATCACCTCCTCCTGCTCCTCAACCGAATTCCCTGCTGCCCTCTCTCTGCCTGACAGCGCAGCAAGGGACGATTCCCTCGCTGGCGTCACGCGGCTGACGTCAGCCAAGGGGCAACGTCCAGAGAGACGACGTCGTGAGTGTTGCTGCTGCGTGCGTGCGTGCGTTCCTTTCACGTGTGGAGAGGGAGAAGAGGAAAAGAGAGAAGGGAGAATAGAGGGAGAGAGAGGCTGGGCCGAGATAGGAAAAAAATGATAGAGAGATGGGCCGAAAAGGGAAAAAGGCCCAAGAGAAAAGAAGAAGAAAAAACTAGGTGAGTAAAGGGGGAGTGAGCTGGGCCGAGCCAGCCCAACTGCAAATTTTTTTTTGATTTTTTTTTAAAATTTTTTTTTAGAAATTAATATATATATTTATATATGCAAAAATAAATGAACATTTAAAATAAAATAAACCAAAATTTGGGTGTCGACAAAAGATTCAACCAAATGTTGAAAGCTCAAAATTAGTCCCTAGCTTCCCTACTAGCTTTGAGCTTTCAACATTCTCAAAGCCGACATTTAGTTGAAAGACATTTCTAAATTGTTACCAAACGGTCTAGCATTTTCCCAATGGGCTTTCAGGCCTGAAAGCCCCTTAAAAATGCTAAACCAAACATAGCCTTAGTGTTTCCAAGTCTTGATTACATATAATAACTCACATAGTATTTAACCCCACAAATTCTCACGAAATAATCTCTCAATTTCGCAAAGGAATTATACATGCAAATCTTATTGTAAGATTTAATGGGCTACATACACTAAAAACTTCTTAGATGTAATTCACAACATACGGACCCCTAAAGTGCCAAAACTTGGCATGAAATGACACTTAAGTGCCAAAAGTTCGAAAAGGTACACTTAAATACCAAAATCGGAGTAAAAAGGATCAGTTAAGTGCTAACGATGAAAAAATCATGCCAAAATGCTGATGTGGCACTTTTCCAACGAGTTGAGGTCAAAACAATGTCATTCTAGGTGTTGACATGGCCGAATAAGCCCAAAACAATGTCGTTTTGAGCTCTAACATGACTAAATCAACCCAAAACGACACCGTTTTTATCTTAATTATATTTTTATATAATTATTAATTAAATAAAATTAAAAACGATTTAAAAAAAAAAAGGGGCAAAGGACAGGCGGAAGGGGCTCCCTACCTATGGTCGTCGCCCCATCATCGGTGGGATGGTGGCATTGGCCGCAAGGGTTGCCGGCACTTGGGCAAGGGTTGACGACCTTCGCCAGCCGAAGGCAAGGGCTAGCTGCCGGGAGAGGGTGGCGACCCTCTCCCATATCTGGGCGAGGGCCATCAGCGGCAGCACCTGCACAAGGGTTGGTGACCCTCACCCAAGCCAAGGTGAGGGCAAGCAACCCTCACCCAAATCTAAGAGAGGGTCGTCGCCCTCTCCTAGCGTCTATTGAGGGCCAATCGACCCTTGCCGTCGATCGCTGCCGCCCCATCGGCGATGGGGCGGTAGCCACAGACGGGGAGGCTCCCTCACCTATGTTGTTGTTGCTTTTTTTTTTTTTTTTTTTCGTTTTTAATATTATTCTACTAATATTTATATTAAAAATCAAACTTTTGCCAAAACGGCATCATTTTTTGTGAAAGTGAGCTGACATAAAATTCCGACAAGCCACATAAATGTTAGAAATTATTAAAATAAGTCACGTTGGATTTCCAACAGCTTTCGCTCGACTTGCCACTTAAGTTATCCAAATTTTTAAAAAAGTAGAACTTAAGTGTACTTTTCATAATTTTTGACACTTAAGTGTCATCTCGTGCTAAGTTTTTACACTTAAGCTATTCTTTTCCTTGTAATTCACGAACAAACTAATATAGGAAACTCCTCTCAAGCACTAGATTACGAACGCGTTTCCAGACCTCTTCGTGATCAACTCACCCACATACGGCCATCGGTCTATACATAGTGAGGCCCTTGTTACTTCTAGTAGGATTCTATTTCCTGCTTTGCCTCACACATATTATTTGTTGAACAAGTCAAAGGAACCAATGCCGATTGGGATTCGGACACAAAATCCATGCTTTCCTCCTTTAAATCTCGTTGACCAACTTCATCTTAAACAAACTCACAAACTCTTGCCCTGCACTTTCCTGTTTTCAGTGGCCAAACTCCCCAATGCAGATTCGGACTTTGAGGAGTAAATTTTCGGATCTTCTTTACTCAATTTCGGACGTCTACAAATATTCAATTTGAAATATTTGGATTTTTGCTTCAAGCCCGAACTCAAAACATATTTTAACAAGGATGACGATGCAATTGAATTCTTTCGCATGTTGTGCATCCAATTTATTTGTTATGACAGAAAAGTTCTTCAAAGTCCCAGTTTATAGATCAGCTTAATAATTAGACATGGCTGCCTACAAAATATATGTACAGGAGGAAGGATGAATCAAAGAATGGAAGAATGAAGAACAAAATTTGTTTCCAAGAGTCGGAGAAGATTCAAACGGAACTTAGATTTTCATACTTCGACCGTCTCTTGGTTCAGGGCCATGTATCTCCACCTCTCTTTCTCGACGAAATCTGCATCCAAGAACCTCGAAACGAATGCCCACAGCCTATACACATCCTCGAAATTGGTCAAGAAACCAAGCGAAGCCGTGACAACCGATATACCACGGTGGTCGTCCCTCTTCCTTCTCGGTTCCGTCCCTTTCGCCACACTTGTCCTGGTCTCCAACGTCCTCTCCCACTCTCTATAGTTGTCCGAAAACCACATATGTTGCAGAAATCCACAAGCGAGGGAAATGTTATTTCTGTCGGCGAGTTTCTGCACGAGAGCAGGATCAATCTTCTCCCCTTTCCAGTCGAACACATTGAACGCGACCACTGGTCCTCGTTCAAATTTGACTTTTGGCCCGTAAATCATGACCAGGGGAAGTAGCCTGGTGTCTGAATCCGGATGTTTCAGGCTCAGCAACGCATTCACAAGCCAGTTGATCAGATACCTGGCTCTGCAATTTATAAGTATTATGCCCAATCTATCTGCATGATCAAGGCCTCGAAACTCAATCTCCAAGCTCCCACCGAGGCCGGTCTCTGTAATTCTTGATCTGGCGGAATCAAAGGGTGTCTCTACTTCTTCAATCTCAGTAGATGACACTGCCTCTGGTGTTACATTGTCCCCTTCAGATGAACGCAACTCAGGAGATCCGTAATGCATTCCTTTAGGCGCCGTTTCAGACATAATATCGCTTTTTTGCAACTGAAATAATTCTGATTTTGGTCTGTGACTGACGCCTTCTTGAGCAGATTCCTGGGAATGTCGAAAAGATGTCGTGATGGGGGTGAGACTCACAATCCCTATACTTCTAGCTGCATCCGAATCTCGTAGGACAGAAGCACTCGATTTCTTGATGAACAAGCAAGCGAAACCAGATGGGTTGTCCCCGAAAACCATGTAGAACGAGCAAATGAGGAAGTCGGGCTTGAAGATAGAGAGGCCTAAAGTGTCCATGTCCTTAGGTCTCAATGCAGATGCATCAAGCAGAACATGCCAGCCTCTTTCCTGTGCCATTCCCATCCATGAATATGAATATTGAGCCCCAGTGATTCTTGATCGAAGCGGGAAAACGAATAGCCCTCTTCTTCTCCTGCTCCTCTTACTACCAACTATCATCTTCCTCAATTTTTCTGATCGGATTCTCATTCTTGGATACACGAATTCAGCTGATCTGGTGTGTGCACCCTTCTTCCTTGCGCTCGCTAGCATCAATTCTACTGCCTCATTTTCATGATCATACACTGTCAGGAGATTAGTATCAGAATGGAAGGAATATGACTCTGCAAGAAGCTTAAAAGCAGATGACTGGTTAGCAGTGAAAACCATGGTATAATCAGTTTCAGAAACATTCATGAAGTCCATGATTCTTTTCCTGATTCTGGATTCGATTTCAGATTCTTGGACACCATGAAGTATCTGCGAGCTCAAGTTCACTGATTTGTACGAAATCTCGAGGAAGGGCGATTCTAGCAAGGTCAAATGCAATGGCAGAGGATGGGAGGATGAAGAGGCTACCGAAGTTGCAGGAAGATGGTCAATCTGCTGAGAGTAAGAGAAGAGGCCATGACCGATGTAGTCGAGACAAACAAGGTTACCCAAAGAGAGATGACGATAATCAGTGGCTCGGATCGCATCAGCCTTATCTGTCTGCTCGTACTGGGGAAATGCATTTGCAAACAAGGAAAACGATTCGTGCAACAAAGGAAGGGACTCATGGTTAGTGAATTGTGAATTTGGGTGGAGAGAGGAGGCAACAGCGATAAGGAAGTCATGCCGGAATGCGGCGGCATCGTCCCAGACTTCTCAGCCAGTGCTCCTGGAAGGCCAGCAAAGGGAGAGCAACCATGGAAGCAGGCTTCTGAGGCCTCCCTGAGGCAAGGTGAGTTCATACTGCTCTTTGCTATTCCCACCACATTAAATCACCTTCGGTTTTCTCTCATTCCTCCTCCTTATTTTATCTCTATCTGCCTTCCGTAATCAATTCAATTTGTCCTCAAATGTCAAGTTCAAAGGCCCTTGCTTATTCGACAGGCTGTCTTTTGCGCGTTATCTGTTGAACAAGTCCAAGTCAACATGCTCATAAGACAATACTTTAACACGGTAGCCTCTGTAGCTGCTTCTAGTCCTTGTTCACTTGGCAATCTTTCCCCCTGATGCTCTGAAAATTTCAAAGGCGCACCGGGCGCATGTGCAGCCACGACCCACCTCAGCCCTTGATTCCAGCAGGGTTCACATCGAACTCACGCTATCCGGAGCTTGCAGGTGCACCGATAGCTTGCCCACCGACCGCACCCAATAATCGCCAATGGCTGATCTTTGATTTTTCTGCTGTCTTTGAATCAAATTATTTGACTTTCTAACGTGGGCATCTCTATAACGCGTCAAAAAGATGAGCACTTTGGATGCTATGCATCTACTTTGGGGGGGGACTATATGATCAATCACAATCGCTAGGCCTCATATTATTGTCGTCGTGAGCGGACCATGCGATAATTGCGACCTGTGCGGAACAAGGAACGCAAACCTCAACGTCCAATGCGTTGTCAAGGAGCCTCCTTTTTTCGCCTTGAGGTTGGCAACGCTGTCTTGTCTTTCCAACACAACAGCCAAAGCGCCCGAGGCCCGCCAGACCGAGAAATGAGGCAGCCGTGGCTGGTGGGTAGAAGATGATGAAGCCTTGGAAAGAAAGCCACGAAAAGGTCTCACGGGAATTTGTCGAACAGTTGGTGGACGAAACAGAACAAATGGAAAAAGGCAAGAGAACTTTTGGAAGTGGCCGGCCTTCTTGCGCAGGCCACAAGTTTTTTAAGCGTTCGGTCTTTCGTGTCCCTAACTTCATCAGCTCCTTGAAAATGACACCACCAACACCTTCTACCTCATCCTCCTCTCCCATCTCAATAATCCAGAAATCATATCAATGTGAACTCAATACCCAAAAAAAAAAAAAAAAAGAAGCTCAATCATGCAGGATGGGCCCCACCAATCATTCCCTACGGCCGTCGTAGCCTAAGAAATTATGTAGCACGACAATTTTTTATGAGAGTTATGCGAGAGGTAAACTTAGATTACGATGTTCATGTCAGGGAATCAGTCTCACGGAAAATGTTCATAGAAGATTGGGGAAACATATTAAGTCCACGCTTCAGTTTTATCTTAAAGAATTAACAGCGAATATCTAAAAATCTAGAAAAGCGTGCTTTATAGAGGATTGGGGGTGAAGTATAGAATTTCTATGTGGAACCTCACGTGTTCTAGCATGTTCTGAACTATAAAGATCTCCCAATTAATCCAGATTTCTATTTCTTACGATGGTTCATAAATTCTCAATTTTTTTCTTAATTTGATAGACACCAAGTAAGTTATTTTTTCGGCCCACATATTTGCTCATCAGTGCTACTCTATAGACTCTATACTAATATATAAAAAAGTAAAAAAGAATTTTCTACTTTAAAGGAGAAAAACCTTCTACATGTTACCGAGGCCCGGCTATCCTACTTGCACAAATTGTCATATCAAGCTGGCACAGGCGTGACACAACACTAGAGTGCGACACGGATAATCTTTTTGAAGATCAAAAGATAAGTTCATGTTAAAAGAGAGATTGATCATATGAATGGAAGAAGATGATTTTTTTTTCTTGTATAATTTTTTACGGTATAGTCCATACCAGCAAAACGTGGCCATGTCACTTTCAAGCGATGTCAACGGCCATGTTAGTTGGATTTGGCCGGCCGTAGTGACAAAGGAAGGCTCGATTTAAAAACTTTGAGCAAGTAGAATGACTTGATTAGAAAAAATAAAATAAAATGACAAGGGCTTAGATTATTGAATGGCAAACGAAGCATAGAACCTTTCCATTTATTTCTTTTCATTTGAAGCAGATTGAAATTTTTTTCATATCATGACATAATGAACCAGCGTGGCTTATAAGTATTCTATTGAGCAACGGCTAATCATAATTCACGAAATGGAGATAATTGTCCAGAAAATCTAAAACCTATTATATAGCGGTTAATTCAATTTTAAATTTTCCAATTTTGCTAATTTAATCTCAAATTATTTGACGATTTGTCAATATAATTCTCTGGGTCAATTTTGACTAAATAATGCTTACATGGATATCCAATCAACATGGGCTAACACTAACGAATTTTGCAATTTTCAAAAAAAATTCCGTGTTTTTTTTTTTTTTCTTTTCTTTTGAGCAGTGGCTGTCACAATTCGCAAAACCCATAACGTACTGCATAACTATCAAGTCAGTGTATGGTCCCCGTTTGCATAGAGATGTAGACAAATATAGAAGGATCCATCTAGATAGTCACCTTATTTTTCCCTATTTATGACGAAGGTCAATTTCATTGACCATCAGTGCATTGCCCTCTTCCAAAAGTCACATTAATTCGGTACGTGCTCTCTAGCCTCTATGCTTCAAATCTTCACGAGCATTAAATCACGTTACCAAACGAAGGAGCACTGTTATCTTGATCCGATGTCAAAATTAAATCCTCGATTTTATGATCACAACCTTTCATATGATGTTCATTAAATATGCCACTAAGAAAGGTCGGCTAAATGGTTAAATGCTCACTTGGAATGCTGCAATCTCTGGTGTTGAATCACCATGTGTCTTGTTTGTTAGCAAATCGCACTTTCCATTCCAAAAAATAACACAAGCAACCAATTTGCACAAGCAGAATATAATCATAAAAGAACAAAATCAAAAAAAAAATGCACGAGAAAATTTCTTATCGAAGTTCACCCAACCCTGAGTTACATCTCCATACAAAGGCACCTTGCAAATCTATTAGATTTTGAAGAAAGTTGAAATATCTACTCTCAAGTCAGGCACAAAGAAATTGAAACCCTCGCAAAGAAAAACTCAATTTTTCTTCTCCCTTTCTTTTCTCTCAATTTTTGTCTCAACCCCCTTGACGGCTGGCAAAGGTTTATCACCCAACATATTAGCTCTTTGATTCTCATCCTGCTACTTCTTTTTTTTTTGTAAGCTTCACATTGTAACCCCCGATACCTGCTCTGGTAACAAACTAGCACTCATCTTCTGGAACATGTCACTCCCCCTTAACTATGACCTGCCACGTCCTTTGTTTTTACTTCTCCATGGTTCTCCATAGCTAGTGCCATCGAAGATGCAGATGCCGAAAAATTATCTCCACTTGAGACTTTCCTACACATCTCTTCATCGATGATGCTGCAAAGCATCATTTAGAGTGAAATCATCCTTCATGGTGCTCAAAATTCCCTACACTTTGGTGTTGTAGCTTTTCATGAGGTAGCATAAAAATAATAAAAATTGGAGCTTCATGTCCAAATTTATGCCTACAAATTCCAACTGACTCATGACCTATGTGAAACTATTAATATGATCTGACTTCATATTAACTAATTTCTTCAACTAAAGAACCTAATTTGACGTAGACGGCTTCTCATAATATTCGTTAGAATATCCATGTTTTCTTTTGCAGTTTTTGCTTTCACAATGTGTTACCCTGTCTTTTTGGTCAGCACTAGACGAATCACAATTAATGCCTTTCGGTCAAGAATTTTCTATCCCAATTCTGCTGTCAGATGCACTTTCGCAATATCGAGTTTCCAATCCTCTAGTGGTGCATAGAGATATTTTTGATAAAGATAGTCCTCAATTTGGAGTTTCCACTATCAAAATTCCTACCCATCGAACTTATTGATTCTAATTTTATCTACTATTGTATTATTTGCTTTCAATGGAACATCACCGAAAATTCTCGATTAGCCACCCTAAGCTCTAATACAAGTTATTAGAAAATTGCACGCCAATTCACCAAGACGGAATATAATAATAAAAGAACAAAATCGGAAGAACATACTTGAAAATTTGTTATCAAAATTTACCCAAACCTAGGCTTCATCTCCATGCAAAAGCACCCCGTGAATCCGCTAGACTTCGAAGAAAGTTGGAATACGATGATGATCTTCTCTCAATATCAAAGCACAAAAAGATTGAGAACTCTTATAAAAGAAAACTCACTTTTTCTTCTCTTTTTTTCGTTTCCTCTATTTTTATCTTAGCTTCTTTGATGGCTAGCGTCTAAGTATGCTAATATAAAGTGTAGCTTATGACCTAAAAGCAAAGCTAATAGAAAAAAAAAGTGCTTAAAAATATTTGGCTTCAAAACCAACCCCCACGCCCACAAAGAAAAATTGTGTTCAGAGTAATCGTAGGGGTCAACGCCTAACCCAGCGAAAATTTGGGATCCCTCGTTATCCGAAAAGGAACAAAAGAAAATATCACGTTGCTTGTGTTAACCTCTGGAATTTATTTTTTTAAAAAGAATAAATACTTGCCAAAATTGTAATTTCCTTAACCAACTTAATTAAATATCGTAGGATTTTCTATATATATAATTTATATAATTTATATATTTAACATTTTGCTAATGATCTGTCTCTGGCCATCTTGCTCTCAAAAGGAAGGGCCATGTGAAAATGAGACCTCTTTTCTGTCCTTGGAGTATTGCTGAGTTTGCGTGCATATACCGACGGTGACGGACATAGCTGTTCTTAATACAGGGAACGGCTGGGGCTTCAGACATGCTATCGGGGATTGGTTTTTCCGGTCGCGAAATGTTACCCAACACGGCAGATTCCAATCATCTTGTCTCGTGCACCAAACAGAGATTGATTTGACAGAGCCAGATGGATCGGCAACACTAAACTCAAAATAATTCCATATTGCATAAAGATCATTACATATGAAAGAACGAGATAGTTATCATCCGAATACTTCATAGCAAAAAATAGAAGTGGTGCTGGGTTCGATTCATAGTAAAGAGCCCTCTCTCTAGGAGATCTACAGCAAAGCATATCCACTGAACCAAATCTACGGAATTTTTTTGTTATATTGAGTTAAAAAGAACGTGCATCGCTAATTACGTGATTATGTAGGAACCGTACATCGATGTCATTCTAATATATCTTCACAAAGGTACAGATTAGTTTTAATGAAAATGATGAGAAACTAAAAGACATAGCGTGCTTACTCAATGACGAAATTCAATTAATACAGATTTTGTACATGTGTTAAAGGACACTAATGCATTGAGTATGATGAGATGTGGCTGAACGGAGGATGTCGCGTCGATATTTCATGCGGTTTCGGTTTTCTTGTCAACCCAAGCGGGGAATAAAACAAAGGCATATCAGGACAGGTTATACATCTATGCAGAAACTCACCATGTATGAACGGAAAAGGCTTGAAGACCTTTCGCGTTTAAGCAGAAGCAGTCAGAGGGCAACTCTCCTTTGGCGAGTCATGGATGACTGGAAGGCGTTCACCTTCTCCGTCGTCATCATCATCGTTGTCGACATGAATTGCCAAAGTCGAGCAGCCCTAAAACTGGTTTGCTTAGTGTGAATTCTCGCCGATATTCATCGGCCTTTCAAAAGCTTAGACTTTGACTTTTCTTCTTGCTCTTTATTTGGTTTGTAATGGAAGGACATGTGAAGATTTATAGGCTCTTTGTCCTTGAGGGTTGATGGCATATGCCTTGGATATCCCAATAGCTGAGTGCCTGCTTTCTACGCATTCCATGCATGCCAGCCTTTTTTGGGTTGAAAATGCTTCTCATCGCAAAGATATTCTCCATGCCATGATCTTGACCTCTCTCTCCCCCCTTCACTCTCTATGTAAGAAAAGTGGAGGGGCAATGCTGAAATCGATTCCTAAGCTCTTACTCAATGTTCAATTTGATTCTTAAACTTTGATTTTGATTAATTCTATCCTTGTACTTTTTGGTTCGGACCAATTTGGCCATTTTAGGTCATGTGGCAATCCAGCTTACTCAATGGAACACACATCAATTGACATGGATGTACACATGTACAACGATCACGGCCAAAAAAATAAAAAGAGAGAGAATCGACGGCAGAAGTATGGGGAGAGAGACAGGGAGATGGGGCTACGAGACCCAATGATCCTCATCGAGATCTCGGCAAAGGCAATCGATTTTTGGTGTTGGACACGTGAGGGCCTTCTTGCCCTTGCACTCGATGATGGCCTTTCAGCATGTCACCACGAAATAATGGTTTAAAAGAACCAAATTGGTCCCCAAAAAAAAAATTGTAAGCACCAATCTGACCAAAATCAAAATTCAAAAATCAAATTGAACATCTAGTATGAATTCAAGGACCAATCTTGGCTTTCTCCCCAAAGTGAAAAAACTAAGAAACAACCGCAATGTGGTCAAATCTAGAGAACCTCAACTACATTTCAATGTATTGTTATCAACAGCACACATTGTCCATATAATTTACTAGACATGGTGGGGGTTAAAAAAAAGGTTTTGTTAGCATGACAGTTTTTGGATTATTATGAAAATGCAACTCGTGGCAAGCCACAAATTATTGAAATGGTGGACTCTACAACAATTTGTAATCATTTTTCTTATTGTGGTCTTGTACAAACTGTTATTCTTGTAGTAGATTAAAAACCACCACTTAATCATTTCTCTGAAAAGAACTCAATCAGTAACGTACATTTAGTGGTAGCTAGGTCTATATAAATTAACTCTCTCTCTCTCTCTCTCTCTCTCTCTCTCTCTCTCTCTCTCTCTCTCTCTCTCTCTGTATTACAGCAAGAACTATAAACCATGCACGCTGGTTGTCTGTTTAATTCGTTCGAGTCTATGCAGCAATCCATAATCCGACCACCTCATTCGTTCATGCGGTGTCCACCGCTCGGCTCAAACAGGAGCCACCAACCAACCGAAGTGGCGGAGGCGACGAATATTTTTCTCGTCCGGCGCCACGTTTCAAAGACAGCGAAAGCGGAGAAAAGGGGCGTAAAGCTAGGGCAAAAAGATAATGCATGTGGAATTTCGGGCAGTGACATCCAGAACACGGGGGAGCATATCCAATATCATATTCTCTCTTCCAAATGGTACGACGGAAACACAGGACTTTGGAAAATATTCTGCCACCAACTAAAGAGCTGATCACCTGAGATTTTAGCTTCTTTCTGCAATCTCTACTCATACAATCTCGTGCTTCTTTTCTAGATCATAACGCTTCAATTATCCAAGGAGGACAGCAGCAGCCGCTGGAACGCGTTCATCCAGCGACGATCCTCCTAAGCCACTTCGCTCGCGAGCCTCTCGCTCAGTATCTTGACCCCCATGTACCTGCACCGAACCATGCGAAGAAAACTCTGAGAAAACCCAATTCGTAGCCTAGATTTCAAAGTATTCCCCAATCGTCACGCCCGTCCCGGACCCGTCCGTCCGTGCACGTGCCGTTTTGACTCGATATCGCTTGTGAAAGTTATTAGTTTCTTTTCTTTCTTTCTTTTTTTGGCTTGATCGGTAATGAGTTATTTACCTGCCGAGCATCATGACGGTGGCTTGAGGATTAGTGCCGGGAGAGTGATTGAAAGTGGAACCGTCGATGATCCTGAGAGCGTCCACGCCCAGGACTCTGTACTCCCTATCCACGACCATCCCTACTTGGCACCCTCCATGGTAGTGCCAGATGGTCATGACCGAGTCCCTGCAGAACTGCTCCACCGACGTCGTCGTGTTCCGGTGCCTCGGCCGTAGGTTCACCGGTACGCTCAGCGTCAGGTTCAGCAGCGACTCGAACGTCATGGAGTCGTACTTGAAAGCGGCGAACGCCTTGGAGTTGATGACCCTCTCGATGGTCAAGAGCCCCTCGACGCATTTCCGCAGGTCATCGGGCTCTTGGAAGTAGTTGAAAGTGACGGACGGGTTGTCTTTCGGGTTGCGGCTCCGGAGCTCCATGTGTCCCGTGGACAGCGGCCCTGTTATCTTCTCGAGGATGAATCCGCCCTGGAATGCCGCGCTGTCGAGGCTTTTCATGTCCTCAATGGCTTTCGCTAGGGCTTCCGGAGTCCTTTGTTTCGGCGGCACCGTCGCGAGCTGGCCAATCTACGATGATACGTCATAGCAATGTGCTTTGGATTGTCAAAAAAAGCTCCGAACTTATCGAGACATAAACGTGCGAGTTTAGAGTATATATGGACGTATATGAAGTCTCTACCTTGGGAGAGAACATGCCGTAGTCCTTGGCAGAGATGCCGCCGCCGAAGTTCTCGCCGCTGGCGGCCTCGATGAAGCTCCCGAACTGAGTGATCCCGACCACCTGGATCAGCGACACCTCCACCGGCTTCGGCGACGGGATGAAGACGGCGTTCATGGGGTTGTCGGACATGCCCTGCCCGACCATGGGCTGGTCCAAGACCAGAGAGATGTTGTGGGCCTGGAGGTGGGCCTTGGGGCCGAGCCCGCTCAGCATCAGGAGCTGCGGGCTCCCCAGGGCCCCGGCGGAGACGATGACCTCGTTCCTGGGCCCACGGCGGAGGTAGGCCCGGTGCTTGGCCCCTGCCGAGTCCCTGAAGACCACTCCCCGAGCCACCGGCCTCGCCGTTCCTGTTCAGTAAGCAACACGAGGAGGCGAACCAGGTTGTGCATGGCGATTCGAAATCAAACAAGCTTCGACATCTCTAGAAATCTCAAATTCGAGAAGACGTTACCTCTCGTCTTGAAGAGGATCCTGTGCACGGAAGCGTGGAGGAGGACAGCGACGCCTCCGGGGTTCGCGTACTCCAACAGGTCGGCCGCCGTGTGCCTCTGGCCCGACTCGTCGAATATGGACCCGCCCACCTTGGTCCCGGGGATGTGGTCGTAGGTGAAGCCGTTGTTGGGGACGATGCCGATCTCCAGCAGCCCGTCCCTCACCGCCGTCTGCCACTGCCGCATCTTGGGCCGGAAGGCCACCAGCCGCTCCACCCACGTGTACGACTCGTTCACCAGCTTCCCGTCCCACCCCACGTTCCTATTTCCGACCAAAAAACAGAAATGAACGAAAGGCATGTGCACGAAGTACACACTTACGCTGCGTACCTCACGTATTCCGGAGCGGCGCGCGTGTAGAACCCGGCGTTCAGGCAACTCCCGCCGCCCAACACCCGTGCGCGCGCATTGACGACCCCGTCCTCGGAGATGAAACGCTGCGATGGGGAGGACGGGGAGAGGTCCGAGAGCGCCGCCCCGAAGGCCTCCAGGTCGGTGATGTTCCGGTTGCCGTAGGGCGAGCCGCCCCTTTCCAGGAGCAGCACGGAGGCGTTGTGGGACAGAGTCGCCGCTAACGGGCAGCCGGCAGTGCCGCCACCGATGACGATGTAGTCGTAGTATGAGACCGGCGGCGCCGAGGTGGCGTCGCGCATGAAGCTGTAGGTCCGAGTCGGGCCTGGCTGGAGAGAGGAAAGAATCGATCGATGTCATTACAGAGCATGACGGTACAAACAAAACGAACATTACAAACATAAAAATGGAAAGATTGCAAGAATCGTTGGTGCATTTCATCTTTTGCATCTACGTCAAGTCCATGAAAACCAGCTTTGCTTTGCATCTGCTGCTGCTTTAAAGGGAAGAACTTACGTCCACCTCAGCTTAAGCCCGTACAGACAGACCGGCCAAACCTAATAACAGTTAGCTCACTGGCATTTGCTCTAACCATGTTCTTACTCATGTTTGCAAAAGGTACGGGACCATGTAAAGGGACCATCACGTGACCCAACTCCTGTGCTGTCTGTCTCCTCCTCCCAACGAAATTTGCACATATTTCGCACATGAACTTGCTATTTTCCGCTATGACTCACGCTGAAAGGGGATAACGTCGTTTTCCGCTTCGTAATTTGGAGAAAGCGTAGAGAGAGTGTTAGCAGGAGGAAACGGATAATGTGCCGAGAGGGGTGGCATTGAAGAGCGATTGCAAATCGGTTCTTGCAGTACGTTGGAGAGATTGAAGCAAAAATCCATGTGACGATGTAGCGAAGATGAAAAGAAAGGGAGAAGAATGTGATGTGCAATCGCGACCACCTCTTCCCCTTAAATGGCTCGTATTAAACTGCTATCGGTAGGTAGAACCACCCCCATCCTAACCTCGACCTGTCGCTATTCTACAACGTCGTGATTTATGAGAGAGATGGTCCGTGTCGATATTAGCAATATTATACTAGAGATTCTCAAGATTTCTTGATGAGAGAGACCTTGTGGACCAATATAACCTATTCGAACTTACTTTGGCAAAGATACTACCATAGAAAGGCGTTACTATCGTTATCATAATTAACAGCGACTGAGCACCTTTGCCCGAAGCGCAAGATCCATGGAGGAAGAGAAGAACCGCAGCAAATGCAGCCACGAGGAACCTCCACGACCCGAGAATCATGACTGAATTCTCGAAAGGATTTTGCCCCGACACGACCGTGTGGTTTCTCACAGGTAGCAAGACGAGCAACGACGCCCCTTTTAAATGAAGACGCTGGTGGCGACTCGAGAGAGAGAGAGAGAACCTCGAACCGAACAAGCTTGGCGGGGATGAGGCGAAGAAGGAGGAGGAGGAGGAGGAGGAGGAGGAAGAGAGCGAGAGAGCCCGGGATCGAGCGGAGGGGAAATGCAGAAGGTGTGAGGAGGAGGAGGAAAGAAGGAAGGAAGTAAGGTCGACAAAGATGATAAAAGTGAACTACTTCTCGAGCGTATTTCAAGACGCGGCGGGCAACACATTAAAGATGAAAAAAATATAAAAAAAATAAAACCCCAAAGATAGATAGGTGATGATTGTTCGGATGGGCTTCATAAATTCCATTTCGCTCGAAAGGGAAGGAACGTAAAAATTGGTAAAAAAAAAAAAAAAGGGATTTAAAAGGTGAAACAAAAAGGAAGTTCAATGTTCACAAAAATGGCACTTGATGAAATCCCTTTTCTTTTTTCCCTAGATCTTGAGTAAATGTTTCTTGTTCGTAAATGAAAGAGAACAAGCATATTTCGTTAAGAAGAGAAAACGATGCCAGTGTTTAACTCATCCGTTCAATTACATTCGTTGATTTGATTGCTAATTCATTACGACGCCACATGCGCGCAGGGAAATTAGTACAGTTCAAGATCGAGATAGGGCAATGCGCGCAATCGAGATAGGGCGAGAGATTTGCTTTCTGGAACCTTGGTCGTTTCTGTTGAATAGATAAGTGTAAATATTACTTATTGTTTTGCCGGCCCCAGCGACGAAGTACCTTTCACCAAAAGTTATTCTTTGGTTTTTTATTATTCAAGGGAATGGGTTATGAGGCTATTCCGGACGGGAAATGTCATGGGTACCCAAGGAATTCAATAGACATACTTTAACGAAATTTGATTGATGTTGAAGCATTCAATTCCATATCTTCAAATAACCACAACTTCTCATCTCTAGTTGGCTACTAAATTCAGATGAATAACTTTCTCATCATATCTATGGTTACAAGAAGTTACAACAACACTTATTTACAAGAAGCTCAAATATCTGAAAATATCGCTTCTAGACAATTACCCGCCAATGGCAATGTCGATGTCGACGTCGATGACTTCATCCCAAATAATTGATGTTTGTTATCAATAACTTTCTTGGTTGTCGATGATTTTCAAATTGTCAACAATTATCTAAAAGAGTCTAAATATCCGAAAATATTGCTACTCATCAAACTATCTATCATTTCATCTCATCGATTAACTTATGTTGTTCACCAAAAATTTGTTCTCATCAATTAAGTCTATCGCTTGTCCATAATAACCAAAAATTTGTCATTTTTTTGTGTGTAAACACCCATTATTGACAAGGATCTAATTGAAAATCAAGTTATAAATGCACAAAGTGATGATCATGCTTTGTACAACTCATGTATGGCTCACTATGCTTCGATTGCTTATAACCAATTCGGTATTGGCTTCACATGTTCTTTCAATCTCGATACGATTTGATTGCCAAGCTTTTTCGATTGCTTAACTTCAACTCGACACAACTTGACCTAAACAGTTCAATTCAACCGGAAACCACGATTTATTTGGAAAAACTCGTGAACAAGGCCATCTAGGGCATCGATTGAGCGACCAATCGAGAGAGCACAATTACGATTCATGGCACATTAACTTTCGAACAAAGTACGGGACGGGACGGTGTCGGAAGTCAAAAGGGAGATTTGAAGGATCGGCAAAGACTTGAGAAGGACTCCTCCCGGACTCATCCTTTGATGGGGGCTAAAAAAGTTTTCTATGTCGGCATGAAGTATCAAATCCATAACATTACCAAACGTCAATCCAAAAATTTTCGAGGAGGAGCCAATATTGGCTCGGGGAGGAGGACGGGCTGGCGAGGAGTTGGGAAATTGAATGAGGAGCCAACCACTAAAACGCGAGGTGGTTCGGCCACACTTAATACGGCACGTCGTGGAGGGGGAGAGGGAGCTCATAAATTCGCTTAGCTAAATCTGTACCAATGGGAATTGATAAGAGTCACAAATATCTCTGAGGCAAATAAATTTAGAGAGGACCCAAAGTTGGGGGGCAGGTGCCTTCTCTCTCTCTTTTTTTTTTTTTAATTATTTGCTGTTATTTTGCCCTTCTTTGGCTACAAGTGTTTATATTTTTTTTGATTTTTTTTTATGTGGGAGTAGATAAACTTTCAAATTTCAGATGGATTTTGTCGTCGGAATGGTTGAGGCCTCGTCGACATGTAGTCAAAAGCATACCTAAAATATAAACAAAGAAAGGTTAAGTTCGTGTTACCTTTCTCTCCTTTTGTACCTGGGTGGTTATCCACCTGCAAGGCCATATACGATAGTTTCTCAATGGGACGCCTTACTAAGCCGCTTTCTTGCTTTTCACATGCTGGTACCCACACAACAATAGGTGAATATTTTTCTTTCCCGCCAATCAGAGAATATAGGAGGTGATATTATAAAGTCACTCACCTTAAAATGGATTTCCCAACTATTTCTTCTCCGTTGAGTCTTTTAAGGATTCATTTCCAAATTTGTTGGGGGCAAGCGCCTTCTTTTTCTATCTTTTTTATTGTTATTTTGCCCTTCTCTAGCTAGAAGTGTTTAAATTTTTCATTTTCTTGTTTTTTTTATGTGCGGTGTTGAGAAATATATTCTCTATATTTAATTATCTAACGAGTGTCTTGAAGCCATTGTTAAAAAAAAGAAAAAATTTGTTATCGGGTACGTCTCTTTCACAAAAATTAACACCGTGAAATATTGTTCTTGAAATTAGTTGCTCATGGACGACGTCCTGGACACAATTCTTTAGACAATGAATTTTTATATATATATTTTATCACCGTAACGACTTTCGTTAACTAATTATTTGATTGATTTTCCAATTCGAGAAACAGACGCCATGATTATCTTCGCCAGAAGAGATAGAGGTTGGAGGTTTATAGGTGGGGAGCGAGAAAAGAGAGGAGGAGGTGGCGTGGTGGGAGCCTCTAGTTCTATCAAGACCTGAACTAGACTAATGTTTATCTTGGTTGGTGGAAGCATTCAATATATTTATTTCTTCGCTTTTTTGTCCCTTCCGGCAAATTTGACTGGCGCATTCTGCAGTTTGGTCTCGATTCATCTTGTTCCATCAAGACTTAACGAACGAACAGGGGTCTGCAGAGTGCATAATGCACGACAGATCAGTGGGCCTCAGTAGTACAAATCTTGATTTCTCCAAATTCAATGGCGCATTCCGTAGTTTGGCATCAATCCCTCAACACAAGCACAGCTGGTTAGCACCAAAAAAATTATCCAAAAAAAAACATAAATTTATCGCATGTATGCTAATTCAATCTTAGACCTTTCAACTGGGTCAATTTGATCTTGGACCTTTTGATAGTTTATCGATTTTGATCGGAAATCACTCATGTGAACGCTAGCTGTTCTACATGTCATGATCAATATTAACTTGAACGGTTTTTTCAATTGTTTAATATTTTTTTAAAAGATTTTTATAATTTTCTTTTCTTTCCTTTTCTTTCTTTTCCTTTTTCTTTCTTTCTCCACCAGTCACTCGACCCCGACATTGGCTGGCATTCGGCCACAAGCGATGACCAGCAAAGGTCACTCTCACTAGCCTCAAGCAAGGTCAATCTCATTGGCCCCACACAAGGCTTGCCCTCCCCAATATCTGGTGAGGGGCAATCTCACCAGCTTCGCTTGAAGATAGTGAGGCGCTAGTCACAGGCCATCATCAAAGCTTGGCGTTTGATGAAGGAAGAAGAGAGAAGAGAAGAAAAAAAAAAGAAAATATAAATAAAAAAAAGTTCAGAAAAATTAATTAAAAATTTATAAAAAAGATTCATGTTAGCATCAGTTATGCCACGTAAAACAATTATTATCCAAGATTTCTAGTCAAAATTGACAAATTATTAAAATATTTAGAATTAAATTAATTAAATTAAAAGGTTTACGATGAATTGGCATAAATACAATAAATTTATAACTTTCTCTTTTGATAATTTTCGTATTAGCACAAGTGTTCCTCCAAGTTCCACGTCCTCTCTCTCTCTCATGAAATCCACAACAACGCCATCCAAAATCCTCAGTTTGTCAATTCCCCACCATCACCACCCACCTTAAAGATGCAAGAGTTCTCATTAATGAGACTCGACCTCGCTTCTGAAAAAAAATTTAGTGTTGGAAGTAGAGGGCTTGAGCTCGTAACCCAACATTAATTTTTGGCGTGGTGTGGGAGCTGCACCCTTGCGGAATAGAGCAGTATAAATATTTTTTTTTCAAATTTTTAGATTTGAATGAAACTGAGTTTTTTAGCCACATTTTCATAGTTGATTTTGCTTATCCTCTTTTTGCGATTTTTCTCCTGATTTTCCCCGCAATGATTTTCAACGCACATACGTATGTTCTTTTGTTTTTCTCAATCTTAATTTTGTCGTAGTTTCCACGTTGGAATAGCCAGAGATTGTAATTTCAACATTGTTGATCCAACCTTACAATGTCAGGATGCAGAACTTAGACCATACCATACCTCAGAAAGAAAGTACTATCCGGTCACGCCGTTTCTTTCTTTTTTTCCGGCGATTCAATTGCTCCCACACATCTCGCCTCCACTAGGGATGTAAATGCACAGATAGAGTACGATCAAGCCACCGGCCGTCGGACCTACTTCGGCGACCAAAGCTTGCAAATGGATTGAGAGAGCAGAATAAGTAGGATTTTCGTGGATCCTCTTTACTGTGGAAGTAAAGAGTCCGATTGAAGAGAAAAAGAGAATTAAACATAAGATGGCATTAGCATGGAGAGTGGCTACAAAAGACATGGAACTTAGTACAGGGTGTTATAGGTGTAGAGGGTGGCGATGATGGATGATATGCAAATCACTAGCGAAGGAAGGAGGGTGACGTTCAAGAGCCTACTCTCCCCCAAGTAACCAGCCAATGTTATCGTGCAATCCGCAATCACCCGGGCGATTGTTCCCGCTTCCGTGGAAAGTAGGCCGCCATTGTAGGTTCCCCGTGAAAGCCGGGATGACATGACACGCGAGAGCAGCGACAGGTTGACACCTGGAAAATTTTCAAGAATGCAAAAAAGAAATGTCAACAAGGAAGAACCCATGCAATAAACCCTCCCCCTCTCCATAAATTGCATGATAATTTCCAGCTGTGACTCCCATATATTGCACGGTGATTTCATACAGCACGCATTTGAACCTGTCCACTACATTGTCTAAACCAGAGAACTGTCTCTAAAGATCCACAAGTTTAGAAGTTTTTTCAATATGTTCACTGACATTGTACAACATTTTGCCGATGTATTTAAGGCTAGAAATAAAATAAAAAACTACTTAGGAAATGGATGCATGATCCCTCTATGTCATACTCATACACCATCAGTAAGATTGCGGGACTTGCCCTAATAGACAAAGATCAAATTGGATATGCCAGTTTCTTGGAAATCTTCCTTTTTCCCAGGGATGAATATTTAGATCTAGATTCACTCGATTCTTGCCTTTCTACATTCCCTAGTAAGCCATTTCTCTATGCTTATTCACATTCAAAAGTTGACTTTTTCCTACAGAGAGTAAATTAAACTAATGCGGTACCTTCAAGAACTTCAGCAGAAACAAACATGATGAGGCCCGAAGAGACGTATTGTGCAACAGAATAGGGTATTATTAGGTGGAAACTTAGTATTATGCCTATGCAAGTGACGACTTCAGATGCCAGCAAAATTTGTCTGCAATCATATCAATGAGAACAGTTACAAACTATTTTCATGATCAGGAAGTACAAAATAAGCCAAACAGCTCCTTAAACTTTTGGGATTACCTGTCTTCAAACATGTTGCTAACGTAGCTTCCAACAATAATATTTACTGGAAGAACCGTCAAGCCAAGACATGCAAGGAAAATCGCCACTTTGGTTGTTGACCATCTAAAGTAGTATGAGGTGATGACACTAGATTCTGAGAGTAAAATCTCCATTGCATACTTGAGCATGAAATAAATCAGCAGTTGAACCTAAAAACATAGGTATAGTTAGAGTACATTTGAAGTATGAACCATTCCGATCCAACTTTAAGAAAAAGAATCCAAGAGAACATTTGACTAGATAGAATGAGCATATAAAAAAAAAAAATACAACTTCCAATTCGAGTATGTACTGTGGCTTTGACAAGATAGAGAGCCAATAGCAAGACCAAGAAATCATTGTAGATTTTTTATAGAAAAGTTGCTGGTCACGATAAATTCATGAACTCACAATTCCTTTTTGAATTTTTGAGGCCTAAAAGAATCCATCCTGGAAACACATGCTGTGAATTACAAACTAATCCATAGAACACAGTGCATGCAAGTCCACTGCAGATGGAATCTCTTTGGACCAATCTAGTTTTGCAAGAAGCTGCATTGCGTGTTTAAAAAAAGAAGTCCAGGGAATCATTCCAGTACCTTTACAGAGGGTGTTAGAAGCCTATATGCTGATGCAATTGAAGTGGCCGGTTGGTTAGATTCCTCAGAAGCTTCATCACTTCCATCAAATTCTTGATCGCCATTTTCATCTTCATCTTTTTCCTCCGAACTTAAAAGCAATGGTTGCTTGAGACCATTCTCAAGAGCATCAGTTTGTAATGATTCTGTTGTGCAAAATTTACAAGATAACAACAATAACTGATGAAATATGAACAAGAAGTTGCAAATGCAATGATTGTCTAGACAAGAGGAACATTAATTCCCAATGATGCAAGCAAAAGTTTAAGCCAATTGGATATTAGATTTCTAAATTGACAATAAGTGACGAAAGATATCAATATCTAGTCGTTAAGGTTACAGTGGATGCTAAATCCCAATGACGTTTTACATCTGGGTATTAAGATTAAAAGTTCCACATTTTACAAAAGTTAGATAATGATGAAACAAGTAGTCTTTCATGGTTCAAATTAATGTTAAGATGCCCTTACCAAAAAATAAATAAATAAATAAGATGCAAGGTGGAGGCTTTGTTGGACCCATAATAACATGACCATAGTAAAGTTGAGGGCAAGTGTAAACAATTTACCTTCATTAGACTCTTCTGGCTTGTGGCTTGGTTCCTCCTCACGGGAGGGTTCTCTAAATGAAATCCACAACCATATTAAGTAGAAGAGCCATCCAACAGCCATTGCCCATCCAGGCAGAGTCTCCTGATTTAATGTAATCTTGAAAACTTTGAAATGACACTGAAATAAACCGGCAAGAGCAGGACCACAGGCCATGCCAAGGGCACTAGCACTCACAAAACCTGCAGATGCCTGCATTCTGATCTTCATAGGTACACAGTCACTTATATAGCGTCGATTAACAGCTCGAGCAGAGCCGAGTCTGCAATTATACAGGGAAACTTGTTACAATCTGACTTACGATTTAGGAGTAACAAAGCAGGCAGCAAACTTGAGAACCTGATAGGACTAATTCAAGAACATAGCCTGTCCACCTGTAATCTAAAGGACACCTTCAGAAAGTTTCAAGTGGTTTCCAGTGGCTAGGCTACAGAAGTCTAGCCCTGTCTAGGACATGCATAGTTAAAAACTTCTTTATCAACATACTCTTCAAGATTCCAAAGACATGATCAATCTCAATATGAGCACCAACCTTCTACTTCAATTAGTGATTAATAACCAGGCAATCTTCTGATACATAATATAACAAGACTAAGCCCCATTAGAAGGGGCTGTTGACATTACGTGTGCAGTGACGGATTTTCTTTGTATTCAGACGAAGCCTGTTTAGGTATAAACTTACTATTTGATGAAAACCATGTCGGTACAACATCTGTATTATTTGGCCAGTGATAATTTCCTTCTCCTTTACCAATATGACATACAAGGTCAAAGTACCCCGTGTCCTTTATTTCAAATAAAAGAAGTTCACGTTACCTATGACCAACCCGAAAATAAAGCCTATCTGCCAGGTCAGGTTGGATGACAGAGTGCTACAATTTTGCAAAAATTGATTGTTTGGAAAAGAAAAATACAAGGAGTTAGGCTTCTTACCCACATAAAAGACGACCAATTAGAAGAATAGAGATCGAATTTAGATCGTAGGCCATTGCGTACATGGTATTGCCCAGGAAGAGGACAATACTGCTGAAGACAAGAGGTCTGAAGTATGATTTATTCGACCACGCACTGAAATATACTGAAGAGAACACCTGTGCAACAGCCATTGATCCAATCACGACTCCACAAACTGTTGCAGCAGCACCAAGACTCATGGCATAATCATCTGCTGTGGGCACAATGATGTATGTATTGACCATATATAGAAAAGTGTTTGCCAGGTTCAACAGCAAAGACATAAAATGGTATCTTCCATCGTCAACTTGTTCTTCAACTGGAGTCGGTAGTTCCTCTTGCAAAATTAATGCATGCTGCGCCAGAAAGTGTAGGAAGTTTGTTGAGTGGGTCAACCTGTCTACTGCTGCTTTTATTGACTCGATTGTGGGATCCTGCAGAAGAACCTTGGTAAATATCATAGTGGAACATCATTCTGAATTAGGAAACAAACAAGAAATACAAATTACATTGCATGAAGAATATCTGGTCAAGATAAACCTGCAGATGAAGGGAAGGCTGGTCATAGATTGATAAGTAGCTTCCTTGGCAATCCTCCAACTCTGCAAGGTTGCGGGAAATTGCTCCAACAACAGCCCCTATCCCCTGGAATTTTGGCACGTGGCCAGCTTGTTATAATGTGCCTATGCCATCAATTTATATTTGATGGAGAAGTTCCAGTTTTATAACAGATACTAACAAATTGGAGCATAAATAACCTAAATAAAAAAGATGCTGGACTAAGCTTATACCACATGCTTGAACACTTGCTGCAGCTGAGAGTAAGGATGATTAGCACGAGTTTTGACATAGTAGTCTGTAAATCTATATCCAAAGCGTTTGTCAAACTTCTTCAGTATCTTTCGCAGACCAACTGCATTCAACTCAACAAAATAAAGGAGCTTCAAAAGATCTCGCCCCACTTCTCTATAAGCTTCTCTTAATTCAGATATTTTTGATATATCTTGCTGCTGCTGAGGAACTTCTTGCTGCTCTCCTAGCTTGGCAATCCTGCTGGCTAGGTGACCCTGTTGCTCCAACAGGAAAAGGACAATCTTCTCGATCTGATATCATCAGATGGCTTATTAAGCATATTTGAAATGAATTTCCAAAAAAAGAAAGTTAAATTATATAATTCCTTTGCAGGATCACACCATATAGTGTTCTTTTATCAAACATCCCATGAGAATAAAGATAAGAAAGAAACGTGTCATGAAATCTCAAGGCCACTGCATCTGTATTGAATTTATCATTATACTTGTCCTCATTCTCATATGTATAGATGCAATAAAACAACTCCTCTCTAAAATCTCAATGTCAATGCACAAAAGGATTTCTCCTGAATAAGAGTTGATATCAGCTGGTTAACAGGCCTTTTAAGTACAATAAACAATTCCATCACTTGTTCATTGCTCAATCGATCTCAAGGAAGGACACTACAGCCAGTCCCAGAGTGCGAAGTTGAATTTGTGAATCCCTTCAGACCATTGCTTCCAGAGAACAGAACTTCATAAACATCAAAAAACTCCTAAAGGACTAGTAACATACTATTATCCAAATGCATTCTAAATAATTAAAAGTATTCATAATTGAACTTTTTTTCTGAAATGAAAAGAAAACTTCCTGCCTGCAAATGCTTGTAAGACTCTGCAGAGTTACAGTTCCATATACCTGATGGTCCAACATTCTAGAGAAATCCTTAAGAACATATCGGCGATCTTGAGTTCCAACTCGAATTTGTTGAACATATTGTCTTACTTTCTTCTTCATCAGCTTATAGTTGATGTAATAACTGGAGAATTTGATTAAAGAGGAACAAATTAAGAACCTATCAATTTAATATCAGGAAAAAGGTAATGCAGCAATAGCAGCTTCAATAACTTCAAACGATGCAACTGCATGGACATACATAAAACCTAAAGGCAGCACTATTTATATATTAGGACATCAATTTGGTATAGGAAAGAACTCAAAGCACCAAAAGACATTTCCTGGAACAGAATGAACACTGGCAAGCATGCACAGAGTTTCACAGAAGCAGAGTCTGAAGACAAGTTGTCAAGTTCACTCTATTGATTGAGAAGATAGCAACCTCGACTTAGAAATAGTAGTAAATATTATCCAAGAAAATATGAGGCCCGTGAAATAACACATTTCATATAGAATAGGAGAAAACTCCATGTGAGACAGATTGGATGACACACTGTGGCTCTTCCAACCACTGGTCAAAAGATATACACTGAACATTTTCCAGGACCTAGATTTCAAACAAACAATTTGACAACATGAGCCTATACATTGCAGCTGATCATACCCCTGCCATTCTTGAATTTGCCTTTCCTTCAGCTTTTTACCAAAGGCGACCATGGCTCTGCAATATGTCACAAAAGTTCATTAGGAAGGGGGAAAAGTTAGAGAAAAGATGTCCTTCCAAAATAAAGCATAGAACTTTCACATCAAAAAGGAAATTCTTTTTTTGTATTTAGTTGAAAGAAGAACGTAAATACGACAATCTCCCATGTCAACAAAAGCAATAGTATCCGAAGTGCAGGGGAAATACTTGTATTGACCGGGAGAATCACAACTGCTGGATGTTGTAGGTGGGGACCCACATGATTAACAGCTGAGATTCCCCAAGTCCACCTTGGACCGAGTTACTGATTTCATCTTATTGCATAAAGGAGCATTCTCAAGCCAGTTATACAAGGTATCTACCGTATAACTCAAAGCTTCTGAAAACAGTATATCATGTCATTCAAATAAAATAGAGAAACAGAATATAAGGACAAGCAGCTATCCATTGCACGCACCACAAATGCTTAGATGTGAGTTGTAAAATCCCAAAGTGCCAGTAGCATTACACGAGTCATACAGTGCAGAAAGTGCCATTTAGCAGAAAGCAGAGGACACGCCAGAACGACAGTAACTAAAAACTTTTCTACCATATACATTTGGCTAGATAGATTCTTTCATATTTTCAACCCACGTAGGAAACCTGAGAGAATTCTCCCTCTTCCAATACTAAAAATATGCATAATTCTCATCCCTTTAGTTTCGACATACATGGTGTCGAAACTGTCGGGTTATGCTTCCATTAAGGATCCTGATCTTTAGCAGGATTAAGCAATCCGTGGCTTCGATTCTTCACTAACTTAAGGAAGAATTCATAAGCTCACGTTCAAAAACCACACAGCATGTCCAAACCGACGTGAATTAATAAATAAACTGATGCCTCAACCGCAAGCCAATGCATCAATATAGTCCGACCTCCGCAAACTTACACTTGCGAAGAACTTGAAAGCAAAACCAAGACAAGAAAATTAAAATATCAAAAAAGAAGACCGCTTTCGAGTCTGTAGCAAATGAGCTGGAGTTCTCAAAGACAAATCTTTCGATTCAAAAAATCAGGTCGAATCGACAAGCAACGTCATGGAAACGCGGAAAACTCCAAGCTTGAGTCTCAGGACAGAGCTCTGTTTGATCCCCGAGAAAACTCGGGCGACCTTTTCAAAACTCGGCTCTGCAGCTTCCATACAGCACCAACGCCATCGAAGAAGACGCGAAACGACGCCGCCACGCTAGGAGCGGACTAAGGGCCTTCACATCCTCACTCCCTCACTCTCCCTCTTTCCCCCTCACTCTCCCCCCAGCTCGTACGCAGCACAACCCAACAGAAGCAAAGCCTGCACGTACCTCGAAAAAAAAGGCCGACCACGAACCGACTCTCCGAATTCGACGGAAGCTCTCGCGATCCCGAGCTCCCCTCCCTGGCTCAGGTGGCGACGTACGGACGGACGGACGGACGACCGAGCGAACGCGGCGGCGGCGGCGCGCGGCGAAGACGACGGAATCGAGCGGTGACAAACGGCGGCGGCGGAGAGGTCGAATCGGAAGAGCGGAGCAAATGGAGGTAGTGTTACGACGAGCTTTTGCGGAATCGAAGAGGAGGAGAGTGGAGCGAAGAGGCGGGCGCAGAGAAAGATGAGAATTCTATGGTGCTCGGCAGAGAAAAGCGGATCTTCTCCTCCTTTTATATGCGAGTGCTCGTAGCGTTCTCCCCCCGGGCGGCGGAGGCTTGGATAGAAAATTCGTAATCTCGAAGTTGGCAACTTGGGAAGAAAAGAGGAGGTGGGGGGGCAAATGTTAAATTAATTTGAAATTCATCGCGAATTAGTGTTTTCTAGAATCATAATGAAGATTAAACTTTTATAATTCATGCTATTGAACCGAGGTTTAACTTTTAGCCAAAATCGCAAAAATAAAAATAAAAAATAAAAAATATGACAGTTGAGTAATCGAGCAGAAGACCGGAGTGGTATCCAATTGTTCGATTAGTCTCGTCTGGTTTTTAAGACGATGACTGTGATATCCTTGAACCAACGTTTAACTTTTAGCCAAAATCGCAAAAGATACAAAAAAGAAAAATGACAGTCGAGTAATCGAGCGGAAGACCAAAGTGGTATACAGTCTATTCGATTAGTCTCGTCTGGTTTTTAAAACAATGACTGTGATATCCTTGGACCGACATTTAACTTTTAGCCAAAATCGCAAAAGATCAAAAAAAAAAATGACAATCAAGTAATCAAGCGGAAAACCAAAGTGGTATCCAATCTATTCAATCGATCTCGTTTGGTTTTCAAGACGGTGACAGTGATATTCCCATATTAAGAAAAAGAGATGCGCATGAACATTCATCATAAATTTTTTGTGAAGGAATTTTTTATCAAGAGGATTTTATAATCATTATATATATTGACGCGAAATATTTTTTATGTTGCTGTCGAGGGAGAACTTAAGCATGAGAATAAATCGGGATGAGTCCGAACGTTACCGTCGACTGAAACTTACTCCAACAAAACAAAGTGAAGGAATGAATTTGTTAAGTTGGTAAGTTATTCTTGAAAATTTATGTTTTGATTTAAAAGGATGATTTTCGAACTATATCTAAGATACAGTCGCTACAACATTGTTCGAAATTCTTGCTATCCTAAGTCACGATGCGCCATCAAACTGTAGGAGGTGTTTGGCGAGTGCGCTTTTTAGTTGTGGTGTTTTACAGTTATGATAGTCCCATGAAGAGATTATAGTAATGCATATTTGTACATGAGAGGAATATAGATAGGCACTCCATTTATTGACTATACTCATATAGTGCACGCGTGTCAAAGTTACTTACAAACATCGCTAATTTTCACTTATGAGTTTTATTATTAGAAAATGAGGAAATTAAAGACCTTGATTTTTTATTTTTTTTGTTTGAGGGGCTGGGTTTCAAAATAAGTATACTAATGCAAAATATTGTTCGCGCTTCCAAAGGAAAAAAAAACGAAAAAGAAAATGGAGCCAAAAATAATATCGTGAATTTTACTATTGAAGGAGCACGAAAAAGGGGGAAAATGACAGCTCGTGATCAGATAATCACATGATACGCAATAAAAATAAAAAGGAATGAATATTCTGTCGTCACTTCCATAAATACCCCCCCAAAAGCTGGGCTGGTCCCCAATATCCCCCTCCCTTCATTTCTGACCACTATTATATAACACGGGCAACTGTTTGTCCCCAAAAAAATAAGAACGAAGAAAAAACAAAAAAGCTTCTCCAATTTACTAAAAAGCCACAGCGCAGGCAACCACACAAAAAAAAGATGGAGATAATTATCCCGATCGGTCTTAAATCTTTTGTGTGTTTGCCAATTTAGTCACTAATTTTTTCAATTTTTCATGATATAGTCATAAATCTTTATATGAAGTTTTTATACGATCTTTTCGATCGATTATAAGTAGAAATCGTTAACTTGGCTTTTAATCATCACTAGCCATCGCACGTGACATACTGATTTAGACACCTCGTGGATCATCGTGCGGCACTTACGAGTGTTAAAACTGAACCATATACTTGAATCAAAACCATACTCGACCCGAAATTTTCAAGTCTTTCCAATTTGGGTTTTGTTTTTGTTTGGATAAATGATTGTAAAACCGAGTAGTGTACTTGTTTCGGTTTGGTTTGGTTTGGTTCAGGTCATGACTCAAACCAACCAAAACACGTTACCAAATGAGATGTTTGCAAACATAAGAGGAGAGAAAAGCCAACATGCCTTTTCAAGCCGTGTTTCTAGGTAAATGAATATTCAAATACTAGACTCACGATCTCAGTTCATGTTCTATTTGGGTTTCGAGCCAAGTCAGTCATTATGAAGACGCACACTCCATGTTTGGTTCGGGTGATTCGACTAGAAACTTGACTTGAAATGTTGACAGCCCTAGTAGCAATTTCCGATAGGTGATTGACACCCAACCAATAAATTTTCTTGCTAAGCAAGACACAATTGATTGGTCGCGCATAAGACACTAACTTAGCATGTGCCAAAACTTCTCTTGGTTTATTCGGGCTAGGCTAGGGGGCGATTGAATCGGGGGAAATGGAGTTGGCTAGAAACTCGACCCGATCCGACCTAAACTAGTGATAACCCTAGTAGCAATACTTAAAGGTGATTGACACCCAACCAATAATCTTTCCTGCTTAGTATGACACGATCAAACGGTCTTGCACAAGATGCTAATCCAGCACGTGCCGAAACTTCCCTTGGTTCATACAAAATGTCATCACGTTTGGGCGAAACAATGGCGAGCCTCTGGGTTCAATGGGACAGTCGAACCGAGAGAAATGAGGTCATTATGTTCCTACAAAGTGTCATCATATTTGGGTGAACTGTAGCGAATATGCGGGTTTCATTTGGGAATCAAACCGGGGAAATGAGGTCATTATGTCCCTACAAAATGTCGTCACGTTTAGACGAAACTGCAGCGAATGTCCGGACTCAATTAGGTCCTCATGTTTCCTGCGAAATGTCATCATATTTGAGAAGGGCGGAAGGAACTGTAGCGAATATCCGGGGGGGGTTTCAAATCTTTCCGTCCAGCATAATTCAGATTTGCTTTTGCGACCTAAAAGTCGAGATGTCAACATCTCGGGAGGCATAATTGTCCCCTCGCACGATCAATTTATGAGGAAGAGGACAAAAAGAAAGGGGGGGACGAGACCGACGCCAATGTAACCCCAGGGCCCCCCACCCCCTATTAAATTAACAATAATCTCCGACCGAAAACAAACAAAATTACAGTAATAAATCTCTTCCCTAATGATGTGACGTGTGATCCATGCTATTCTTGAAGCGGTCATTCGCCACTTGTATCTTTTATCTTTGAGATAAGCATATAAATAGTTTTTAAACTTTAACTTGACGTATAATTTAATTTTTAAATTTTTTAATAAATATATTAAATATTTGTATATAGTTCAGAGACTATTCATTGTATTAAATATGTATTAAAAATTCATAAATAAATTAAAGATTCAGAAATTACGTTGAACAAATTAAAAATTTAGGGATCAAATTGAGCATTTGATTAAAATTCGTGGCTTATTTGTGCAATTTTCCCTTATTTATTTTCCCCATTTGTAGGCAGATTAATCAAGTTCCAACTTTTATTGCTCCATGCTTATGATTTACAAGTGGCTCGAGAAAACGATGCGAAATTGGCTAATTCGATACCTAAATTTGGTATAGGCTGAACATGCACGATTGGCTATTCAAAACCTAAATTTGGTAGGCTAAAAAATAAACACATTTTTAGTCATTATTATAAACAAGTGGTAGGCATGCATAATCCATATAAGCGGGGTTGGCAATTCGTGAATAGGATTACTGATAATTCAAAAAGAATCGACAATTCAAAAATGAACAACGTAAAATTTACTAATGAGGATCCTGTGGTTGATTGGCAAAGTGGTCAATGTGGATAGCAAGTGATCGACACAAGGCTAATTGCTAGGTGATTATTTCAATTGCTGGTATTTTAAGATTATTGTAACTTATCTATAATTAGTGTTGCCAGATTATAGAAGATTGCGGGAGTAATTTCTTATGTATAATATAACTTCTCATAATCATTAAACAATTATTTGTTTTTTCGAATCTAGTAAACATGGTATATAACCGTCTGTAGAGGATTACAAATACCCAAATATGTTAGTAGTGAGCCCCACGACCAAAAGCTATTATTTTTAATCAATGCAATCTTTCGATTATCTTCAATTTCATGTCCTTAATTATATCTCAAGATCTTTGTCGTCAATAAAGTTCTGGTGGAATATCATTTAGTTTTTGTCCTATCATTGATTAAATTCCAACATAATATCATCATCACTTCTTATGGTTCATTGATATTCCTATTCAGGTCGCCACAAAACCTATTTCTATCTAACAAAAATTGAAGCATGAAATTTGATAAAAGATCGATTCATCATGAATTACATTCCGAAGAAACAATGTTATATATGGTATTGTTCCATTTCGGGACATATAGAATATAATGCGGTAGTCTTTTGACATTTTAAAATTATTTTTCGGTCCATTATTTAGATACATGATTATCATTCATCATAGCGAGCATGGGCTTTTGTGGAATTTTAGGCGAAATATTTTAGGGTTGAAATTGCTTACGCATTTATTTTGTACACGTAGATAACCATTTCTAATTCAACCCTATGGTTTGGCTTGGCATCAAACCAACATGGAAAAGTAAATTCATATTGTTTCCAAAGCAGTGCCAAGGAAAATCTTCTTCTTTTTTTGCTACTCCTAATCTTTTCATTAATTATTTGAGCGGTGATAGGTCAAATATGTTCAAAACTACTTCCACAGTAGAATAGATTATATTGTCCTATTTCGTTTTTCTTAATTTTTTTATAATGAATCTATTAATTACAAAAATTATAAAGCTTATAAATGTAAAAAGAGAAGTATTATGAGGCATTTATTAGTTATAATTTGCGGAGAATTTCTAAAAAGGTGTGTATAAACTTTCGCTAGAAATTAATATATTAAAATTTATGATATTTTCCTGTTAATTTTGTTAACGAGTATCACTTAATCAGTGGCAATTGTTTAAATAAATAAATAACTAAATAAAGACTAAATTGCTTTTCCCGCTTTATACTTGCCTCGCGGAAGGAAATTAAAACGGGTCCCAGACGAGAGCCCCTTCAAGAATTCGGTTCTCAAAGTGAAAACATCATGGGACGCCGCGAAAAGACAACGCACACTGACGTTACTTTCCTTTTTCAAATGATCAGAAAGCGATGAAGGCCCCCGCGACTTTCTTGAAAGATCCGAATATTTAATTATATTTTAATCGGAAGGAATAAAATATTACTAAAGTTGGGTATAGATCGATCCGCTTTATGTGTACATCTAGGCTGATCTCTTTGACATTGCGATTTGTGCGTTTCCTAGGCATCGCCAAGCCAGTGCATCGGTCGAGGGTATTTTCCTAAGGGTCAGCGATTTGCGAGGCGATTTGCACCATTTCACCTCAATTAAACAGGTTTGGATTTGGCATAAGTGATTCATGTCGTGAAGGTTGCAACACAAAAATTATGTCTAACATGGTCAACTCGCTTAACTAATTAATATATGACTTGACATGTTTAAGTTAACCATTTGATTTGATGCGACACAATTAGATGCATTTTAACACACTTTATGCTCATATTTAAGGGTTTTTGTCATCATTAAAATTTTATGGAGATAGCACCCATATCAAAAAGAATAAGCAAAATGCACAAAAATATGTTTAGGAATGCAAAGGTCATTATTATAAAGTAAAAGTATCTTAATAATACATTTTAGATGTAACGTGGATGAAATTACTCATTGTTTAGAAATGTGTTGATGCGAGTTTCGAGCATAAACGTTTTTATTGTATACACAGGTTAAAGTATATTTGTAAATAGTTTAACGTATCATGTCATGTTTGATGCCTTAGACGGTGTCACATTCAATGATCATGTTAATCATGCTAGTTGTGCATCTCATTTTGTAAGATGGTGTTATGTTTGTGTCGAGACAATTTGACCCATCTCATCAATGTGATGCTTTTGGATGAACCAAATAAAAGTATAAAAAAAAATCATCAATTTATTACAATAATGACAATTCAATTTTAAAAATTTAACTTATACCAATTTAATCATAAATATTTTAATATTTTTTAATAATTTTTGCCTTTTCTTTTCTTTTATTTTTTTTTTTTTTTTTCTTTTTTTTTCTTTACATTTTGATCGACAATGGTCACTTGTGGGCAAAGCTGTTCTTGCTCAAATTTGTGAGAGTATAGTTCAAAATTTTATTTTAAAAACTTGTGAAATCATGTCACTATCACATGTCAGTAGTTCCTTGGCCGCAAAATAACTTGCGTGATGCCTGGTGAACAGACAACATCGAGCTAACCTTCTTTTTATAGTTGTTTCAGAAAATAATATGGCGAATAGCTTTCTCATATCGGATCGTCCCATGTCCAACTTAGTTCAAATGCTTAGCCTATTGAGCAAAACGACATACACTTTTAGGCAAAATGATTGGCTTCGATCTACCATGACCTCATAATAAGAGCAACATTAGCTCTCGATTAGTTTGTGTATGGAAGGCCAATCTCTCCTTCACAGCTCTATAGAGATATATTCGTTTTATCCTATAATTTTTAACACCAACCATCCCGATGTCACTCACATGGACCAATTTTATTCATTTCTTCCAAATCACTCATTTTTTTCACTCGACTACCTCAAACTCCACTCACAAGGGTTCATGGGTTTGGGAGAATCACGGACAGTGACATTAGAGCCTACATGTTATATAAGACGATTGATATCTACATCAATAATTTTCGATTGAAATTGAACATAATGACTTATTTGTTATAATTGAAAAGTTTACGACTAAATTCAAATCTAGCAATGGCCTTCATACCTTGCCAACCACGAGTGAGGTGACCCTTGCTTAGATTCAGTGAGAGTTGCTACCCTCGTAGGCCAAAATGAAAAGAAAAGAAAAATCAAATATGAAAGAATGTAAAATATTGTCCATATCAACATTGATTGTGTCATATGGGGCGGCTAGTGTTTATGTCAGTGATTTTTAGTCAAAATTAACCAAATGGACTCAATAGGTAAATTATGAAAAGCTTTAGTACTAAATTATAGTAATTGAGAGGTTTATAATAAATTGACATGAATATGATATATTTAAGATTTCCTCAATACTTTTCTTGATGAACCATATTCATATCATACCCATGTTTTGACACGACAGTTGAATCTAAAATGTTTGCACGGTTGTACTCTATGTCCCTAATAGTAACGGTAAGTACTGTATCAAGCCGGGTGTAATTTCATACATTCCTTACCCACAATAGGGGCCGATAAGCGTGATGCCAATTTGATCGTCCCCACCAAAGCGCACCATGACGAAAGAGACGGGAGGACATTTCTGAGCACGCCCCATGCCATATGTCCGAAGAAATCCCCCCACCACTGCTGCAATATTCACAATTCTAACTTCTTTGGGGAGGTTTTTGGAATTTCCGGAAACTGGGAGGGCCGCTCGCTGTTTTCCCACTTTTGCCTTGGGCCCCACGTGCATCAGACGATGTCGTGAAAGAAGAAAGAAGAAGACGAGGTTTCTGGGACCTGGAAAAAACCAGAACGAGACAAAGTGGGCCGAGCGGACAGGAACGAACGGGCGGGTGGCGAGCCGCCACCTGGCGCCGGTACTGCGCTTACACGTGGCGCTGTCCTCTGCGGCCGAAACCAGATCTGCGGAGCCTGATGCCCGTCCCATCTTGGACGCGTGGGACGGGGTTTTCCAATACCGTCGGCTCGGTGTGCATTGGGGCCACGTGAGATTCGTCATGTCTCCCACGGGACGGTTGAGATCGTCCACGAACCGAAAAAATATTGATTGAATGGAATACTTTACGTAAGATTATGCAGTTCATCGTGTAACGATGGACACGTGTCCATTTGGGTGTCCATCTAGGCCATAATCCAAATTTAATACACTGCAGACCCTCTCTCTCCTCTTTCTCTTTGTTGATTGGGCCCACAGCAGCAGATCCGCTCTCTCCTCTCTCCTTTTCCCGTTGAAAAAAAAAAAATCACTTCTTTTGTTCTGCTCTCTCTATCCTCCACGAAGCCCTCTATGCTAGCAAACCATAACGCCGGCCGACACACCTCCATTGGTTGCCTCCGCCACCGCTTCCCCAAACCCCTTTCTCCGTTGAAAAAAAAAAAATCACTTCGTTCTACTCTTTCTCTCTATCTTCCGCAAAGCCCTCTGTGCTAGCAAACCATGATGCCGGCCGATACACCTCCATCGGTTGCCTCTACCATCGCTTCCCTAAGCCCCACCGTTGTGTTTTTCCCTCACTCTTCACGACCTCTGCTTCGCTCTCTCTCTCCTCTCTATGAAGCACACCCTGCTCATGAATGCCAATGCCAACACCGCCTTCGTCGTTGCCTCCCCAAGCTCCATCATCTCGTCTTTCCCTCACTCTTCGCAACCTCTGCTTTGTTCTCTCTTTTTCCTCTGTAAAGTGCCCCTCTACTTGTGAACCATGACCACGTCGCAGTGGAACAGAGCAATTTTTTTTCCTCTACAACCGAACGGAAGAGAAACAAAGGTGGGGAGAGAGAGGAGAGAGGAGAGAGGAGAGAGAGTGTTTGTTGCCATGGACCCGGATCGACAAAGAGACAAAGGAGAGAGAGGCAGTAAATTTGGATTGTGGGTCTAGATGGACATGTGTCCATCGTTGAATGGTGAGCTGCATGGTCGTATTCCACTTAACCAATATTTTCTCGAACCGAACCGAACCCTTTCAGGCACATTAGAGAAGTTACTTCGACTGGCCTAATTGGATATGTTGCGCTGATCATGTATTAAAACTCCATCTGTTTTGCGAGCAATGAATAATTCAGAAAATTATTTTTGTAAAAAAACGAATGCACCATTTACAAAAAGTAAACAAATGGAAAATATTTATACATGAATTGTTGTAGTTAATAAAAATATTTATACATAAATTATTTGGTCCTAGGAATCGGATCGGATTATTGATTCCAATTTAGTCCAATAAAACAAACTAAAAAATGGCTGTGCACAACAAGAGAAAGAGAAAAATCTTAAAATATTAATGGAAGTGACGATAAATGAAGAGTTATTGTGCTGTAACTCGTATTATCATTAGTCGATATTTTATTTAGTTCACATTTTAATAATTTTTTTTAGAAATAATTAAGAAAAAATGTATATGAAGTTGATTTGATCTAGTTTCGTTTGGAATCGGGAAACAAATCGGTTGAACACTAGGCCCACTTTTTAAATCGAAGAACCAATCGATACTTTCGAACCTGGACTGAACTGTCCGATTTGAGAGATTTCCAATTTGGACGGTTCGTCTTATACACCCTCAATAGAGGGTCAATGGCAACTCTAGGTGGCAAGGGCTTGGCAGCTTGCCTGATGCCCTCACCAACCACAACAGGGGTCGTGATGCTCTTGCATTTGGCCAACAATCCTTACCAGTCCTCACTCCAAAAAAAATGGAAAGAAATGGAAAGAAATTCAAAAATTATTTAAAATACCCACATTAACGTTGGTGTGCTATATAAAATGATATGGGTCCACGTTAGTCATTTTTTAATCAAAATTAACCATGTTGACTTAATTGGTAAAACGTGAAAATATTTATAATTTAATTTTTATAATTAAAATGTTTAAAATTGAATTTGTAAAAAAGTGCAATAAATTTATAACGTTTTGAAGAATTTTTTCATTCAGCATATAGGGTCCAACTGGACTTGATGGCGGACTAGTAATTGATTTACTTAACGGAGCCGGTAGTGTGATTCTCTCCCCAAACTCAGAAAGATTAATTCACATGTCCAAATACATGGCACGATCCTGGGTGGAGTCACAACTAAAAGGACTCGATTCCCTCCCCTCCGGGGTATATAATTGCGCTAAAAAAAATGGAGAAATGACTTGTGAAAATGGTTGATGACTTGTATAGTTAGGCGCAACACAAAAATATCATGATGGACTTGTTGAAAAATATAATTACGGTGGCCCAGGACATGATCAGACTCAAGAAATAAAGAAATGACTCTGGAAAATCGTCGGTAGCTTGACCAATCAGGCACAAACATCATGATTAACTTGTTGAAAATTGTAATTATGGCTCCTTCCGGACATAGTTGGATTGAAGTGATGCAAAAAATGACACGTGAAAATTGTTGATGGCTTGCCTAAATTATTTTGCTGAAAATTACAAGTACGGAACCTTCCGGATATAATCGAACTAAAAGAAAAGAAGAAACGGCTCGTGAAGATCACGGATGGGTCACTCAAATAGTCACGAACTTCGCGATGAACTCGTTGAAAAGCACAATTCATGCTCCTCATCAGCGGCATGATGGTGACTACGATCTTGCCAAAGGGATAAGACTAAACCGTACGTGACAGCAACATCTGCAGAACATGGTCCATGGTCTGTCCATTAGAGACGAATCAACCTCCAAGAACACGACGCCAGTTGTGCCACCCACCTTTGCCCTTTCCTACTCAGCTAGCGGTGGTACCAACTCGCCAGCTTTTGTACTCGTTCGATTACGAATATAAATTTCAAATATGACCTCGCATTACATACAATCGCGTGATATTATTGTTATTAATGACATTTTTCTTGATTTGAAATTGGATGGTCTAGTGGGGCGCATAGGGTGTCATGATAAGACGTTGCGATTCCACGCTCATTATAAATTAGAATTGAATGTGATTCGAGTGTTGTGTCGCTTTATAAATTTTGAACGGTATGAAATCAATTTAAAAATATATTTTTGGGGAATTTGACAGCGACACGAGCCAAGCGGGCGTGATTGTCGATCTTGAGTAGCCAATGCTCACCACTTTCAAAGTGCACGCCTTCAATTCGCAAATTGCAATTATTGTCGCCATCGCTAGTAGCCCCACTTCAGATCCAAAGATCTATTAGTTTTGCGCTGTATGGGGCGTTTGTCTTCGCGGCCATGAATTTTAATCATCGTGTCTTGAATTTGAATTATTGGAGAAGGATCTATGCTAAGTTGGACTAGTAAACAAAAAACATACCTTTTTTGTGGGGCACATCTAATTATGCCTCTCGATTCTTTGCAATACAATAGATTGACTTCAAGGCTTATCATAAAAGTCTCATTCACCACTTCCATCTTCTTCCTCTGTCTTTTTTAATGAAAAGAAATTCCCATTCACTATCAAAATAATATACGAGAAAAATCTCAAAAGTCACGATAACAAGGTAAGTCCATAAAACTTCAAAACAAATGAAAAATCAGAAATTAAGGCATGTCATTAGGGTATAGTTGACAGAGATAATCATAGGCTCGTCCTTTAAAAACAAATCCGTAATTGTATTCAAGTGAAAGGATTGATGGCCAATCACCAAATCATACAATATCATTAGCGATAAAGCAAATGCCGGGTTCTCCATCTATAGTTACAGTTTTGCTTTTTAGCAATGTACGCTTAGGTTTACATCCTTAGCACCATCACCATACAAAGACAACATACATATGTTGAAGAAGCTCATCTGACACCTATGAGAGCAAGCCATATAGTCAATGCAAAGTGCCAAAGCTTTGAATTAAAACACATTGAATGAGCAAAAATTTGACATAAAAGCTACTATGAACCTCATTAAAACTGGAGACGGAGTACTTATTCATTAAAAACTTCAAAATCTAGAATTATATCTAAGAGAAAGGCTCCCAAATATAACTAGGAGAGTAAAGCTCCCATATCTAAAAGTACATCGGGATAGTAAGCAAATAATAATAAAGCAAAGGAAATAAAAGGAAAAAAAATAAGTAGGAGGGGATGAAGAGATCTAGGTCAAATCCCTCCCTTCCTTAAGTGTAAGAGAAAGAAATGTTCTGAGAGGGAAAGAGAGGCAGGGAGATAGGGGTTGGGAGAGGAAAGGACCACTTCTGTCTTGTATAGTTATTTATTGCCCTCTTTCGTTGCTCTACTCATCTTCCCCACTTGAGGCCTATTTTTGAGGAATACATGCTAATTTTGTGAGATCACAGTTTACAGTGTAAAAAGATTTCAGCCATTCAAGCATATAAATTGGACTTTGTCATGAGACTAAAGCGGCAAAATATTCAATGACAAAATAAGCAAACAAAGAGCTTAGAAAATGTTAAAATCAAAACCTCCTGTCTTAATATCATGTAAAATTTTGTAAAATTAAGATTAACTATTTTAAAAGCTTAATTAAAATTTTGTAGAATTATTTACAACTGTTGTTAAAGTTTGGATTGATATCGAAGGCTCGGTTCAACCTTTAAATATTCTAACAACATGGGGATAAAAATACGTTATGACCTGGAAAATGAAAGGGTAGTTCACTTTATTTCACGACAGGTGTCGTATTTTCAGCTGGACTTTTATTAATGTAGGGGCAAATCATGCTTTCATTCCAGCAACAAAAGAACGCAAGAAAAAGGGTTGCGCTTCTCGAGGAGTAGAGACAAAAGTAGGCGGCCTTTTTTAGGGGCGAGGACAAATTCATGATAGACCCCAAAACCGGATTGACACCGCGCGGTTCGGTTCTTATGGAAAACGATCCGGTCCCATGCTAAAAATTGAGAGCCGGCATCGTGCGATTCTTCGGTTCCGAAGTCAGTGTGTTGAACTAGACCAGCAAACCAACCCTAGATTGGTAATCGACTCTGAACTGAACCTATTTTAACCATGTTCGTTGTTTGTTTTGTTTTCATATAGTTAGAAATTTGAGTGATTTTTTTATGGACAAATGATAAAATTCTATAATTTTTGTTTTATTTTGTCGTGTTTTAAAATTTTTATTGTAAATTTTATTTTACATGTTCATATTTTATGGGTTGTTGCTTTTGGCAAGTAGAGATTTCTAATTTTGCTCCAGCATTCATTTTGTTTGATTAAGAGATAGAGAAATACTCGAGGACGGTACCATCACTTACTTTCCCTATCAACCACACATTCCCAAGTGTGTGGTCCGACAATAGGTTTTGCCAATTATCAATCCGGGAATGTGTGGATGGAAAGTGATTGTACCGTCCTCTAAGCATTGCTCATAAGTTGGATAAATTTCTATTGCTTTAAATTTCTATTTGGCTTTTACCGGTGTTTTTTTTTGCCGTTTTGTTGCTAAGTACGTTGATTCTAAATATTGTGTGTTGATGGATAAATACATGGAAAGAGTAATTTTTCTTTTAAGGATTACAAAAAAATGAAAAAATAATAAATTGGCTGATTCTCTAGAGTCGGACTGAGCTAGCATTGTTGGTTCCAAGTTCTAAATTCTAGAGTTAGATTGATCAAAATTAAAACTGCTCAATCCTAACCTCTTACCTAGTGAAGTACTTCACAAGATCAAGGTTGTATACTAAGATTGTAATTTATAATGACATAGAGATGATTTTATGAGGGGAAGGGGGTGTTGGAAAGAGCATGTTAGAAAGAATATGTCCAATCTAATGGTACGTTTGATAACATTCCGTTCCCGAAAATAATTTTGTTCACAAATAATTCTTTTTTATTTATATTCCCTTGAACAATTTCATAGCAAAATGCATATGGTGACTAGACAACATTTATATTCCCATAATGGAAAAAGAATATAAATACATTTGATATGCCCTACAAGTTTTTTTGTGATGTAAAATTTCTTTTAACCTTTTAGTAATTTTTAGAGATTTTTCTTTTTTTTTCTTTTCTTCTTCTGGAAGCAGCAGCCTAGGATCGGCGATGGCGACGATCAGCTGCTAGGGGTGATGGCGGCAATAAGAGGTGACTAGTGTGCGGCAATGATTGGTTAGAAGAGGAAGAAGAAGAAAATAAATAAAAGAAGAGAATGACTTATTCCATAAATTATTCCGAGAATAAGAAGTTGATTTTTTCTACTTTTTGTTTATATTCCAAATCTATTATCTGAAACAATTTTCTATTTTGGGAAATGAAAATGTTAACTAATGTTACCAAATGAGTTTTTTTTTTTTCGAGAAACAAAAGAATAGAAATATGGAGAAATGGGAATATTACCAAACAGAGCCTAAGCATGCAATAACATAGATCTTGCATGTAGGAGATTTCATGCATCTAATCTAAGAAGTATACCAATACATCTTAAATATTATGCAATCTACCAAATGAATTCATTATTTAAAAAAAGAAGAAGAATGCTCAATAGGATCAATGCATTGTTCACTTTACCGGATTGTTAATTTGTGGTTGATGATCTGGGTATCCTATCCGGTGTTTAGGGCGACATTAATAAAAAGAAATTATTTTCGAAAACGTCACGAGGCACTTAGTAGTTATATTTTACAGAAAAATAAATTTGGGAAAGCTGACTATAAACTTCTACTAGAAACTCATACACTAAAAATTTATAATATTTTTTTGTCAATAATGATAAATAAATAAAAATCTATGTCCTGCTTGATGGTTGCCTCGTGGAAGGAAAGGGAAACAGGTCCCACAATAAAATCCTCCAAGATTTCGTTTCTCAAAGAAAGCCGCCATGGCCCATGGGACGCTGCGAATCGACAACGCCGGCCGACATCCTTTCCATCGGATTACTCGATGTACGACATCTTTATTCATAAAAAATAACGTGCTCCCGAAATTGTCCCTGTTTAAGGTTGCTGTCTCCAACGTACCAAGGATTGAGCAATCACTAATCAAAGCCAAAATAAGACTAATCAAGCTTATCTTTTCACTATACATGATCAAAAGTTGATTATTATGTATCGTCTATCATGAAATTTTAGTCACAATCAAGCCACCATTGCTTGAAATTTAAGTATCATCTTGATTTTTATAGCCTTATCATGTATCGATTTTTATATGATGAACGTGCCCAAAGATACAAATTCAAAAATGATTTGATTTTTGTCCACCTAAAGCAGTGTAGATGGCAATGTGTTTAATATTTTTTTGTCACTTGCCCAAAACAGCATGGATACCTCATTTTTAGTTCTATTTAGTGTTTTATTTCATTAAGTTGCAAACGATGCATTTAAATCCCATGAGCGCCCGCCCTCCCGTCATTTGGTTTTTGACATTGCAGTTTGTGCATAGCCTAGGTATTGATTGAATCCCGCGGTCTTGAAAATTTTATTAGGGCTGGCAACTTTTGACATAACTTGTTTGCACAACATCATCGCTTTTAATGAGAATTGGGTTTGGTTTAAATGAGTTCATATCATTAAAGAGGACATAGTAAAGTTTTGCGTCTTATGTTGATTGACCTGCTTAACCTATCAAAGCATGAACTGATGTGTTTAAGTTAATGCGTTAACATGTCATTTGATTTAACACGCAAAATTAGATACATTTTGACACGAGTACTGTTGATATTTAAAGACTTTTTATTCTTAAAAGTTTATAGAAAATAAAATCCATATAAAAAAGGATACAAAATATATATAGGAATAAAAAATCCATGTAAAGAAAAGCTAACTTGGTGATTCATTTTAGATGTAATGCTAAGTGAAATTACTCGTATTGTTTAGAAACATTTTTGTATATGCGTGTTTTAAGTGTTTTCCAGGTACATAGGTTAAGGTTCATTAGTAAAAAATAATGTATTTTGTCATGTTGACATCTAACAATGTGAAGTGAGATTTTGCGAGTTGTCAATTATTTTAAAAGTTTAAACTGTTAGATTACGACATAATTTAACATTTATATATTTTATCACTCTCCTTCATGTTTAGTCTAGACTTTTTTTTTGTCTAGTACTCAACGTAGATATATCTAATTGGGGAGGCAAATAAGAGTTAGGACCTCCTACTTTGATACCAAGTGAAATTTTATGGACTACTTGCCAATAGTTCCAAATGTTTAAAGTATTAGATGAAAGCGCGGTTCTCCCGGTCAACAAATGTGACGTGTGCCCGCTTCATTGAACATGCCTTGTTCATGTTGAGACGGTTTGACCCGTTTCATAAATGGGTTGTGGTCAGAATACATATATCCGTGTTATGTCCCCGCTTCGACATAGCACAAATTGCCAACCCTAAATGTCATACATTTTATTCTATATCTCTAAAATTAACGATGCGCTAGGCATACATTCTTACCTTGTCTTGCATGTGTTGGAGGGAAATGCACCTATGAAATGCAATTACAAGTGATACGATTGGATAGCATTGTCTAAGGACGAGTTAAGGAAGAAATCAAGCTTGGAGACACGGGAGTCGGAGGAGACATTTATAAATTAAATGACAACAGACTAATGTTGGTAAAGCTCTATTTATTTTGCAAAAAGTGAATGATTTGAATAATATTTTTCAAAAGAAAATTATCACTTATGTCACTTATAAAAATGAATAAATGAAAAAGAAATTCATTACATATGAAAATGCTTAGGCGTAAATTGTTATTAGTAATGAAAACATTATCTATTAGCTTATTATTTTAAATAGCACAAACAATGATAATATTTTTCATATCATTTATTTTCACAAAGTAGATAGAGCCCAACATGTTTAAATAATTTTACCACCAGAAAATTCATGCTTTTAACATGGGTAGTTTTTGGAATTTTGAGAAACTAGAGGCACGAATGATAAAATTTTTAGTCATAAATTGATTTCTGGAAAAGAAATATAATTTTTTTATTTCTATTATTAGATGAGTTTCTGAGAAAAATATGCATTTGATGATTGGCACAAAATTTCTATTTCTGAATAGAAATTCGTTTGATAATAATATAAAATTTCTTTCTCTTGAGCGGCAATGATGGCGACCAAAAGGGGAGTGGATGGCTAAGGATTGGGGAGAGTCATTGGCAATCAACAGTAGTCGACGGTAGTGGCAAGTGACGACAATATGAGGGAGGGCGGACGGCCAAGGGTTAGGGAGAAACTCTTGCGAATGAGAAGTAGAAAAAAAGGAAACAAATTCTAATTCATATTCCAAATCTATTTATGAAATCGAAATCTGTTTCGAAAATAAAAAAATAAAATTATTTTACCAAGTGGATTTTTATTCAAAAATAAGTAAAAAATTAAAAATAATTTTAGAATAGAAATAAAATAATTATCATGCGAGAGTCACCAATTGTTTTGTGGTTTAAGAAGAAGACAGACCAATTTAGCCCCCAAAAAAGGAGAGGGCAGAAAAGATCACCTTACGCGGGCAACGTGCTTACACGTGGCCATGCCTGATCTGTTTGTGAAGCCTTGTCCCCGTCGCATCTTGGAACAGCCGACAGTTACTACCTGCACAGATGGATGATCCGACGAGTGAGATCTGCCACGCCTCCACAAAATGGACGGTCAAGATTGTCCTCAAAACGGATCCTCTCAGGCGCACCGGAGAAATTATTCGACATGCTTAATTCAATGAATTATGCTAATAACATTTTAAGAAATAATGAGATCCGTTGAATCTCTTCGGGGGAAGGACGGAAATAGGCAAGCACCTAGTAAAGATGATCGCTTTCTAATTCGGTTCGGTCTCGTTCAAATGTGGAATTGGGAACCAAACTAGTTTCTTGTTTCTAGGATTGGGGCCCGAAGCAGCCGATCTTAGAATTGAGAACCAAACTGAACAATCGGTCCAGTCCGGTTCGGTCTAATGGAGCCGATTTCTTATTTGACTTTTGCAGCATGCACAAAAAAAAAAAAAACCCTAACAAAGCCCCTCCCTCACCCCTCTTTCACTCCTCTAAAGACAAATCAAACCATCAAGTATCATGTAATACAACAAAAAAGAGTTGCATATCAAGAAAAATGGAGCCAAATACAAAATCAATCAAGAGAGTTACATCTTGCCTAGAAACAAGAGGAAGAGAGTCGTCATTGTCAAGTGCAAGACAGACATGAGAGGGAGGAATTGAATGATTGAGGGAAATTGTGAAAGTTAGGGTTTATTAAAAATTTAAAATTTTAAAATATATATAGTCGGCTGGGTCTGATCCAATTTCCACCTAAAATCGAGAATTAGACCAATCAACCACTGATTCTAAGAATATGAACCGGGAATCGGATCACCGTCCAAAACAGCCCGTCTTGTCAGTTTCAAGTAGTTTTTGTTACACGCCCTTAGCACCTAGCATGTTTTTTCCATCGTATAAAATATATATATGACAAATTTGTGAAAAATATTATTTGATACCATAGGACATAATTAGACTAAACAAATGGCTCATGAAAATCGCCAATGGCTTGCTCAATTAGGCATGAAAATCGCAATGAACTTGTTGATAAGAATAACTATGGTACCATTTCAGAAATTGACAAAAATGAAGAAATGAACCGTGAAGATCGTTGATCGCTTGTCCAATTAGACACAAACACAGCAATAAGCTTATTAAGCATGACAATTACTGTACCTTCCGGATGTGATCGAACTAAAGAGATGTAGAAATGAGATGTGAAAATCGTCGATGACTTGCCCAATTATACAAAAACATTATGATGAACTTGTTGAAATATATAAATTACAATACATATTCAGATTGAACAAATGAAGAAAAAACCCATGAAAATGGCTCGACAATTAGGCACAACCATCATGATGAAGTTGTTGAAAAACATAGTCATGCTACTTCAACAATGACATGATGATGGCGACGACCTTGTTAAGGGGATAAGACTAAACTACACGTGACAGCATCTGAAAGCATTTTGAGGAATATATCCTGTATCCACTTAGACCCGAAATTGACACCTTCAAAATATTAATATCACCTCACGTTACATGCAATCGCATTTTATTATTATGTGATAAAGGAAAAATGAAATGATTTCAAATTTGACAAATGAATTTTCCTAAACCGAAATTTAATTTGTTTTATGAACTTTTAATTTGTTCAATACGATCCATAAATTTTTGATATATATTCAATTTAATTTTTAAACTATATGAAGATGTTAAATATTACTCCTAAACTTATGAAAGGACAAAACATTGTACATTCTTATATAATTTATGGACTCAGTTGATAATATAGTAAAACTTTATGGTTTACGTTATATATTAAGTTAAAATGTAAAGACAACATTGAACAATTAAAATTGAACAATCATATTGCATATATATGTGTGAATAAATATTATCCCATAATCAGATCAGAATATATTTTATTTGGAATTAAGTGGTCTAGTAGGGTGCACCGGCGTCGCGAGAAGGTGACATGATCCCATGCTCATCATTAAATAAAATTTAAGTATGATTCGAGGATTGTGTTGTTTTACGAATTTTGGAATTGTACAAAATCAACTACAGATTCGAGAGAAATCCGACAGCGACAGGAGCCCACCAAGGGCGATAGAGTCAATTTGAGACAGCCCGAATAAAGCTTCCGATAAAAAAATCTCTGACAATTTTTTTTTTATAAGTATAGAGATGAGAAGGTAATGCCCACCACTCCCAAGTGCAAATTGCAATTATTGTCGCCATCATCACTAGTAGTCCCCGCTTCAGATCCAAAGATCTAGTCCGTTTGCACTTTATGGGCGTTTGTCTTCGTGCCCTTGAATTTTAATAATCGTGCCTCTGAATATTATTAATGGAGAACAATCTCTCCTGAATTGGACTAATCCCACTCCGGGACCATCTGATCATGTGGAAAAATCGCGCCTGTCAATTCTTTGTAACACATGTTAGTATATCAAATCAGACTTTTACCTATCGATTTTAGAGTTTTAAAATAGTTGATGGGGCCCATGAAATTTTACATGATATCGAACTACAAGTTGCCAAGTTTAAATCACTGTAGACGTCTTATTCGTCTCCCTTATCGTATATTTCCGCGCCACCGACAATGGTCCCCACAAATTCTTACAACACTGAGTGGACATATTGACTTAACATGGCAGTTCCATCCACCACTTTTTATCTTGATGAGTAATTTATTGCACCCTTCCTGTTGCTTTGGCTCCTGATCCCCACTTTTACGACTACCTTTGATGGAAATGGCTTAGAGATTTAAGACTTGAATAAGTTTTTAAATTATTTCGTTCGAACTCTATGATGTAAAACATAAGAATATACTAACTTTATTGGGGAAAAAAAATATTCAACTTAGAATGGGAATACGAGATATGCGGGCACTAGTACGTTAAAATAAGTAACACAATTAGACTGGGCGCCCTCACTAAAGGGACTATTGTCGGTGGCCTTTGTAGGTGGAAATATCCCTAGAGAATGGTAGGCTGGTGAAATTGATATCAACTTCGCTTCATTGAGAGCTCATGATACTCCACTAAACCCCATGTCTTTGCTAAGTTGGACTAATCTCACTCAAGGACCACCTAATCATGTGGAAAAATCGCGCCTGTCGATTTTGTGTACCAAATCAAACTTTTATCTATCGACTTTGGACTTTTAGAATAGCTGGCAGGATCTTACGAAATTTTACATAATATTAAACTAGAAGTTTCTGAGTTTAAATTATTCTAGATGTCTTATTTGCCTCCTTTATCATATATTTCCATGCTACTGATGATGGTCCCCACAAATTCTCGCAACACTGAATGGACATATCGGCTTGACATGAAAGTTCCGTTCATCACTTTGTATCTTGATTAGTAATTTATTGCACTCTTCCTGTTGCCCTGGCTCATGATTCCCACTTTCACGACTACCTTTGAGGGATATGGCTTTAGAGATTTCGATGTATACTTTATGTTTGCAGATCATTATGCCGATCTGGAAAGTGAAAGGCAGTTCAGTTTATTTTAAGGTCAGGTGCAACTTTTCCTGCTGCACTTTTTATCTAGTTAGGCCTAAAGCCATGCTTTCCTTCGAGCAGGAAAAGAGAGAGCAGGAGAAAAGAAGGGCGTGCTTTTCGAGGAAAAGACACAAAACTCGGTCGAGGTTCCAGTTAAAGTGGTTCTTGAGTACCAAGACAGTGTACTAGGACTGTTCTTTGTAATGATGCAGCAATGATGTAAAAAGATGTTAAAAGGACGTTCTAATCTTGGCATATGTGTTAGCATGTTCACTCTTAAAATTAAAAACTGGTTTTAGTACTCTTGACCTCTCATAATTGCAGATTTTTCATGTATGTGATTTAACAAGTAATTGGAAATTCTGCAATCTGATAGATGAATTCATCATTCAAAAGAAAAAAAAAGAAGTTTATTGGGCTCGTCGATTGTTCACTTTTACTAGACTCTTGTGGTTTAGAGATGAAGGTAGAGTTTTCTATCAACGAGGTTAATGAAACTAGACTTGTGGAATGGGATTACACTCAAATCGAGTCAGCTTAACCCATTTTATTTTGATTTAATTCGATCAATAGAATTTTTGAAACTTGACCTCAAACAAATGCAAAATGTTCCCCATCCTCGAATGCAAGATCGAGTGACAACCTGATTAAGTTGTTACAAGCATGGATTTCCATGAAAAGTTTGAGGTCATAGAATAAAAGTGAAGCATAAAGCATCTTCATCCATGTCTACCATACTTACAAGAATTTTTGCACATTAAATACAGTATGTGCTACAAGCGTACCTGCTTGTTCTAGGAAGAAGAAAGATGAAGCTAATGACATATATGTTAGGGATGATCAGTTTTCAATTTGATTCGATTCCAAGGTGAAATCGAGAACCGGAATTGGAATCGGATTGTTTGATCCTAGGATTGGGAATTGGATCAGACCATCAATTCCAATCCAATCTAGTCCAATCCAATGAAACTGACCATTTTTTTTTCTCACTCTAAAATATCCGTGCACAACAAGAAAGAATAACAAATCTTAAGATGTTGATAGAAACGATGATAAGTGAAAAGTTACTATATTGTAACTTATGGCATCATTGAAAAAGATAGTATTTATTGATTTTTGTTGAAGAAATAAAAAAAAAAGGTATATGTAATCAGTCCAATCTAGTTCTCTCTTCCTCTTAGAACCGGGAACTAGACTGCTTAGACATTGATTCCACTTTAAGGAACCAAGAACTGGATTGATTCTCCCAAAAACCGAACTGAATTGGCCGGTCTAATCTAGTCTAAGTGGTTTTCGATTTAAGCAATCAGTTTTGCACACCCCTAATATATGCAGCTCTCATGATTTTGAATCACACGCCTTTAGTTTTGACCTTAATGATGGCATCTCGATTTGAAGGGCGGCCTGTAGCCAGGCACTTATTGTGTAAATGTAGTTGCAATTCCCGTCCTCAACTCGATTCGATTTTTGATCACTCTAAGAAAGGGTATGTTATCAAGCTCGAGCTCGACTCTGTTCGAATTCCTTAGCTACATGTGTTTGTTCATGTTCCTTTTGAACACTTGGGTTTTTTTCTCTGTTTCTTCCTTTGGCCCATTGGTTGTTTTTCTTTTTGATGCATCAACTTTCTTCCCAATCCTTTCTGGGGTATAAATGCTTGTGCAGTGTCATGCGGATCATGACGATCGACATTGGGCCTTTTACATCATTTGAATTATGGGCTATTGTCAAAGGAGCCTAATCTTTTATAGGAAGAAGAAAGGAGAATCTCTCCAGCCCATATTTTTATTGTTTTGTCGAAGAATGCATCTTCTGGGTTGGCTATAGGACAATTGATGTCCAAAAACAACAATTTTCACTCCTATTTTCATTATTGCAAAAAAAGAAGGGAAATGAAACTTCAAAGTTCATATCCATCTTGTTCATGTGTACTCGAGCGCATGTGAGCCCTTGAATAACAAATTACCTTACATGGGTCTCGCTTTATCTTAAACTTTACGTGTATGACGTGACGCCTTCAGTCGATACATTACATAGGACTTTCCTTTTGTAAGCCGAATTGGTTCCGCTTACTCTTTTTTTTTTAAAACCTCCATCTTCGTGAATTAAAAGTGTGGGAAGGAGCATGCCAATCTCGATTACATTCCGGAAAAATGAAGGTTTTTCAAGACTAGAGAGTGATTGGGCGGTTCAAACTTGTGCTCCAGGGGAGCTCTAAACTATATGAGAGCAAGCCCTATATCAGTTGGCCAACCGCCGCGGCAGTTTCCCAAAACCTCCGATGCGGTGGTCTATTGTCTTAGAAGAGACATATTGCCTTACATGTTGCACCGTTCGTGGACTCACCAAAAAATTTGGGAGGGCCCTAATCATCAAGTCTCAAAAGATGGTAGACATCATTTCAGAATAGGTCTTCAAAAGATGGTTAAACATCATTTTAGATTATGGTCTCAAAAGCGGTTGAACGCCATTTTCATATCCTACTACTCTTACCCACCAATTAGCCAATGTATATGCATTTTGACCCCCATCTTGGCCCCTTTTGCCAGCATTTGCAGTCAATGCTTGCTCCTCAAGGTATGGTCCTCCTCATGATGGAGTTAATGATTCCACGGGCAATGATAACCAGTCAAGAATTGGACTCATTCCAATGGGAAAAAAGGACAAAGAAGGAAGAGCTCAGCTCTTTTCAATCAAGACTTTCAAAATTGAACTGGTGAATTCTCTCATCAAATTGTCTCTACCTCATGAAGCATGATTGCTTCCCAACCCAAAAAAGAAAAAAGTGGGAAAACCAACCTCATTTATTCTCTCTAATTTCCACATTTTTTTCAGCTAAAGATGTCTAGCAAGACTTCATCCATCAAAGCACCCCAAACCTCAACCTCTAAGCCCAAAGCAACCTCCATCTGTTCTTCATCCACATTTCTCCATCTCCCTCTCCTCTCCATGTCCTTAATGTAAGCATGCCTCCCATCTTCAACCTCCCATCCTAGAAACGCTTTTTGGGGTTGTCCACTGATCCAACCCTCAGCTACCTTCAGCAGTTTGCTCTCTAGCTCGTTCGATCCTCTGACCGTGATCTCGTTTGCGCCCTCCTCCTCAAGCCTCTCTCTGAAGAAGTCCAGCAGGAGAATGTCCACTCTCGAGGTGAAAGACGGATTAACTCCCGTGGCAGCATCGAGCAACTCTCGAATCTTCTCTTCGATTTTCCTTTCATCATCCTGATCCTCAGTAAGAACGCTCAGATTAGGGGTTGAGCACGGGTATTGCACTGGAGCCTCGTCTTCGAGTTCTGACAAAGCGATCCTTCTCTCCAATTGCACCGGCTTCAATCGAGAAAGCGTCTCGCACCGGCGAGCCTTGTGCCTGAGCTTTTGTTCAGCACCTGTTCATCACAAACATCCCACTTTAGTTACTTAATGCCCACAAAGGATGCCATGCACTCATCAACTGAATTCGTTCGCGTAGTAATGTAAAGATCCAGAGAAAGAGAGAGACCTCCAATACTTGAGGGGCTCCACTCGAAAGGTGAAGCAATGTCCTCGTCATCCTTGAATGGACAGTCCAAGACAGACACCGGACTGAACTGCTCCTTCTCCTCGTTAGGCCATTCTCGCTGCATGAACAAAAACAAGGGTTTTATCTTAAAATGGATCGAGGCAAAAGAGCATTTACCGACACAAATCATAAAGAAATGCTACCACAATGCAAGATAGCGCATGCACTTCTCATTTTAATGATCCTTCTGGCCCTTTACGTCTCCAAGAGACTTCCAACCTTCAATTTTCATGCAAAACAGTCTCGGAGGTCCTCAACACATTGTTTTTTTCCCCCCTCATTTAGATTCTATCACTTCTAATTTGAACACCAGGGACAAGAAAAGCCGGAAGCTACGTCGCACAACCGGAACAATACATGTATCTATGTTGCGCTTAGACAAAATAATGAAAAACGACGGCGGCGGCGACGGCAAAAATGTTAGGGCAATTGAAATGTAACTTGCCCTCTCTGACACATGCATGCTACAGCAAGTCCCATGTCCCCAAATGAAATAATGGGTGAATGCCCTTGACTTTAAAGGAGTCTAACTCTATTTTAATGTGGTGACATCCTTCTTGAAGAAATATCTAGCGTTGATTCGATGTCATATACAACTTAGATGGATATATACAATGAATAGAGCAAGAGAAGTCAAAAGGATAAGGATTCAACCTTTTGAAATAATCACATCTCAATTATTTGCTACACTTTATCTTATCATGTCATATAGTTCCTCAAGAAATAAAATTGCCGAAATAATAATAATAAAAATGTTATTTTAGAAGAGGAGGGGCAACAATATTAAGGTCTTACAATTATATGAACTTAGAGACGATCAGACGAGAAATTCAAGTCCAATGGCAACACCACATTAGCAGACAAGAATCGACATCTGTCCACTCGGTCGATCTACCTTGAAACCTAACTTAGGCCCAATTAATTTATGTTATGGTTGGCATTATTTTATTCCCTTTGCTACTACATACGCAAGAGACCAGCACCTAGCTATATGGCACATAAAATAAATTAAACTAATTCATTAGAATATATGATTCTATTTCCTCCTAAGTTGAAAACTCAATTTCTCGACCGACAATAAATTTTTCACTGAAATTATTATTTTCGTAGTGAACGTCGCGGATCACCGCACACGTGGAGAGAGATCTAGTATTTCGCGCGGTAGGGATATTAATGGTCTTGCACTAATCGACGCCGTCGATGCCGCGTAGAGGTCTACCACGTAGCGGGATCTAGGGCCTTGAAAAGCTCGATGGGATTCCGTCGCACGGTCCCGAGAAATATCCTATGATTTCCCCGAGACATGTAAGACCACCCACACGTGCAAGCTCTGCCGTGTCATCTCCAGCTGTCTTTCTCCTGCAATTTCCACGTAGGCCCCTCTTTTTTTTTTCCTTTTTCCTCAAACTTCTTTCAAATAAGTAAAAAGCTCAGCTTAATCAAAGACGAATTAACATTAATTTTCATGAATTATAATTCGTGAAATTCAAAAGAAAAATATATTTTCGCGGCGTATTGTACTTTTTAGCATGTTCTTCAATGTCGTTCTGGTCACGTCACTTGCTCGCTAGTAACAACAGACAATTAGGCAAATTTTAATTGAAGTCGGGTTGGTGGTTTACCTTAGAGCAGGTGGGGGTTGCTGCGATGGAATCCTGGCCGTGCGTTGCGCCTACTTTATCGCTGACCTTCTCATCGTGTGGTCCCCGCCGCGCCGGGGCCTTATCCTCCGATACGACCTCGTTCGGCCGCCCGGGGCTCTCCGAGTCGCCGCTCGGAGAACGGGCCAACTCGGCCGTGAACTCGCTGCTGTCCCAGCTGCTGCTGTTCCGGCGGTTGTTGCTACTGCTGGAACTCGTGGAGAACCTGTGAGGCAAGATTGCGGAGGCGGCGTTCGGATCGGGCGGCGGCGGCCGCCGCTTGTCGATGGACCTCCGCCGCCCAATCTCCTCGCCGCAGCCGCCGCGGTCTCGTGTCGGCGGTTTCTTCCAGAAGCTCCGGCCCCACAGCTTCCGCGAGAGGCTCCGAGGCAAGAGCCCCTTGCGGCTGCGAGCTTTGCTCTTCTTCTTCGCCGAGTCGCCCGGCGGGGACTTGGGGGAGTGAAACTGGAGGAGTTTCACGGCGTTGAGGACCTTGACGGAGGCTCTCCGCAGGACGGAGGCCGTCGCCGGAGGGCGCGGGCTGCTCTTCCGCGAGCGTCGTCGTTTCGAGGGGGCCGAGGGCGCCGCTTTGAGGTCGATCTCGAGGAGGAAACGGACTGTGGTGCAGCACTGTCGGCGGGGGAAGGATTTGAAGCCGTTGGATGAGCAGGAGCTCATGTCGTCCCGCAAGTAGTCCTTGAGCATCAGAGGGCGCGGGTCGATCTTGAAGGACTTCCGGTGGTGGAAATTAACGGGGGTTATTTCCATGGCGGGATCCTGAGCTTCTTCGGCAGAAAGTTTGAAACTTTTTCAAGTGGGGAGAGAGAGAGAGAGAAGATATGGGACTTTCTTAAGGAGAAGTAACTCTATCCTTTTTGCTTGATTTCAGATGGGTTTATCGGAAAAGGCAGGAATTGTCAGAGGGAAAGAGATTGAGCGCTTTTTGTGAAAGGTTCTTGTCAAACAGAAGAAACATTTATGGCAAAATGCTGGATGCTCATGGAAAAGGAGATCGCAGGGGAAAAGTTTCCCATAAATTCACCAGAAAGTGAACTGCTTTAACACTGCATTGTCAGACGTACATGAACAGAGAGAGAGAGAGAGAGAGAGAGAGAGAGAGAGAGAGAGCTAAGATACGAAGCTGAAGCTAAAGCTGAGAAAAATGGTGGAGAGAGAGAAAGCGAGGGGAGACAAAAGAATTTATAGCAGGCGAAGGGGGTGGGGGGAGAGAGAAGCAGAGAGGTAAGTTCCTAGCCGCAGCTCAATGAAGATCTCAAGGTGAAGTGGGAGAAATCTCAAACTGACAGGCTTGCATTATTTAGTTGCAGAATTTCGACGGTGAGGAAGCAGCGGAGCGAAGCGGTAAAAGAAGGAGACGAAGGAGCAGGAGAAGAAGAAACTTCATCCGAGCTTCTTCTGCTTTGAGGCGAAGGGGGGTCTTTTTTGAATCTCAAGTTTGGTTATTCTATCGTTTCGGATTCGAGATCTTTGACAGAGATTTCGAAAGAAGTATATAAAAATCAGCCCTTTTGAATCGCATTGAATTGGACTGGTTTTGGACGGGAGCGAGACCGCTAGTTGACTTGCAGAATCTGATGGGGGGACTCGCCCATTCGCTGACCACGCTTCGCGCGACCCGAGCACGTGCGCGTGTCATTTTTCTTGTGGCCTCTCGCGACTGCATACTACGAAGAAGAAGGAGAGCAAGCGAAGCAGGAGATGGGAAGCACCTGCGGCATTTTTGAATGCGCACGTTGGGGACTGCAGATCGGAGCCGGTTTGGCGCTGCCACGGGCCTCCCCCCGCGTCAGTCGTACACTGTACGATTTGACAGTTGAGAGAGAGAGAGAGAGAGAGAGAGAGAGATTTGTTTGTTCATTTCTGCTTTTCTCTGTTTCTTTAATGGAGACCGGCTCCTGCTAAAACCATGTAGAGTCACGAAATTTGTGAAGGGAGAGATTCAGAAAAGCCCAGATTTTTGGACTTTTTGGCATGCTTGATTAGATCTCGGTTGATCCTCTAAGCTATTGATTCGATCTCGTTTCGGTTATACAAGTCGAGGGGTTTCCTTTGCAAAAGTTTGGGGGTGGACAACCGGCCTTTTAATTAGAAGGTTTACTTCTTCTTCTTTTTTATAAGGCATCTTGATTATCTCGATCCTATTTCAAAATATTAAAATCTTTTGACTCTTATGTTCTAAATCTCGAGAGAGGTTTCGCCTTTCAAATTCCATTTCTGTTATTTTGAGCTCTCTTTGAAAAACGGATCTAAATATATTGACATGATCATCTTAATTTGATTTACGGGAATTCCTTTTAAGATAGAAGCAATCGCTAAAGAATATTGATAAGAATTCAAAAGGCAACATTTTGGTAGGTGACTCTTCTTTGCATCCTTAGTTTTGAATATGACCATTTTGATCCTAACTGACTGTGACATTATGTTAGAAAGCTTGTTCCAAGCCCCTCAAAATCACTGTAATACAATCCATGATTACTCTTTCGAAGCACTAATGTGAAATTCCGTTGGCTATTTAATTAATTTTGTGGCCACATCCTATGATCATTATTAGGGGTGATCAGTTCTCGGTTTGGTCCTATCCAAAAACCGGAAGTTGACCAATAAGACTAGTTCCCAATTTCTGGGGCCAGGAACTAGACCGCCTCGTCGTGCGAACAAATTGGATTGACTAGTTGGGTCTAGTTACTAGGCAGTGCAATGGAACCGATGGAATTCAAGTTCTCTCTTGGCTTGAACTATTGTAGTGTGAAAACATTTGCATAGCTATCTTGTAGTGTTAGTTCATGGTTTAGGCTATTTCCATTACCCTTACAAGAGCCGCCGAAATCAGTTTTTGCTCTCTATTTTGCCAATTAGCGCAATACAAAAGTCAATTATGCTTCTTTGGCCTACAATAAACTAAGCCAAATATGACACATGCATATACCCACTAATTATACCAAAACTATTAGGCCACCATCAATGCCATCCCCCTCCTCCACATTGAACCCCAATCACAACCACTCCCACCACCATTGCCTTTGTTCAACCAATCATGCCACGACTGCACCAAACATGTTGGAGTGATTACCCAATTCAAATCCTCTCTTATGTGCTGCTTATTTTGAATGTAGGATTCACATTCGCCAAGTGTTGGGTAGTTTGAATGAAACGAAATTTCATGACGAAGAAGACAATTTCTGAAGCAAAATACGATAAAATAGGGAATGTAATTTAGAGATGCATGTGAAGCTCGCAACCCAAATTCAAAGAACACCATATAACAGCAAAAAACATAGCACTACCTTGATGAGATGCAAAAAATAGAGTAAAAAAGGAGGCGAGAGTCAAGACAAGACCGCGAGAGGGAGGCATCAACTTGAGCTTGAGTTAAAAGGCCATTTGAGATTGGAGCAGGAGGGACACAACTCACTGACTCGGGCAAGGGAGGGGAAGACCGAAAGAGTGAGATGTGAGCGGTGCGAGACTAAAGAGCGAGGTGTAAGATTTGAGCTACATGAGGGAGATTACGATTTAGGTTAATAGTGTTGTTCTTTAAGAAATTAAAAGAAAATTACAAAATATTATTGATTCGGTCCGGTTCCCATCTTGGGACTAGTAATTGGATTGATGCTTTATGGAACATTCCAGAATCGACCGGTTCGATCCAATCTGGGCGATTCCTAGTTTAGGCAATCCTCTATGCTCACTCCTAATCATTATTGATTTCCTTATGAATTTAGCTTGGTGTTATTCATTATCAAGGTTGGAGTTAAATAAAATTTGTAAAACTGCCTGTTATTCAATGTTTCAACTATAGTAATTGTAACCACTAGGTTTTCCTAAGTGGCTACCCTTCCTTCATGGGAAAGGGAAGGTAAGGGATTCGAATCCTCAACTATTTAGAGAGATTGGGGGTGAGAACAATTTAACTTTGGGTGTGGATTTCGACTCCTTAGCTCTACAAGAAAGTAAGGTAAAAATCTGAAAGTAAAAGTTAGAATGAGATTGACAGAAAAAAATAGTAATTGTGCACCTAATACAATAGGTAACTAGCATATGAAAATGGGAAGAATCACCTTTGGCAAATACCATTACCTCTTCTATTCGTAAGTTGCAATTCCCTCGGTATATTGGAAGTTTTTGTAGTGATTGCTCATCATCCCCTTTTGCAATTCTCATGTAGAAACGTTCTTTTCCCACGAAATTCTTGAATACATCTCTAAGGTATGGAGAGATTCGATCGAGCAAAAAACGTCGTGGGCCGAAAGCAAAGGCAAGGGCACATTCTAGCCTAGGCCCAATTGATATCATGGACTGTAGAGGTGTCAATGGGTCGGTTCGGGTCGGGTCTTGATGTTACCCGACCCGACCCTAACAATAAAGGTCATGTCATTTGACCCGACCCGACCCGAAATGCATAACATAAAGCAAAAAACACAGTTCGGGTCGGTTCGGGTCGGGTCGGTTTTGGGTCGGACTTTTTATTAAAAAAATATTACAATTTTTTAATAAAAAATATGACAAAGGGAATTCGAAATATTCTTACGTGACGACACCGCGATGCCTCGTCCAACTCGTCCATGAACATCTCCGCAGACATATAATTTTTTAACAAAAAATATGACAAAGGGAATTCCAAAATATTCTTATGTGACGCTGCGAAGTCTCGTCCAACCCGTCCATGAACATCTACGCAGACAGATAATTTTTTCATAAAAAATGTGACAAAGCGAATTCAAAATGTCCTTATGTGATGCCGCGAGACATCGTCCAATCCGTCCATGAACATCTCTGCAAACAGATAATTTTTTAATGAAAAATATGACAAAGGGAATTCAAAATATTCTTATATGATGCCGCGAGACCTCGTCCAACTTGTCCATAAACATTTATGCAGACGGATAATTTTTTAATAAAAAATATGACAAAGGGAATTCGAAATGTTCTTTTGTGACGCTGCAATGCCTCGTCCAACTCGTCCATGAACATTTTCGCAAACAGATAATTTTTTAATAAAAAATATGACAAAGGGAATTCGAAATGTTCTTACGTGACGCTGCGAGATCTTGTCCAACCCATCCGTGAACATCTCTGCAAACAGATAATACTCCATCCTCTAAAGTTCTGCATCGGCCGCAAAAAAAAAAAAAATCATATGGAAGATGGGGAGAGAGAGATTGATGGGGGTCGACCTAAGGGGCGACGACGACGAACCCGTGAGACGAGACGTGCTGGATGAGTTGCGAGTAGAAAGAGTTGTAGAGAAGATAACTTAGGTGGGTGTGTTTGGGTTGAAGTTTGTGTTTGGGTGGAGCAATGTTCCAACTCTAACTTGATCCAAAATATGTATTCCATTTGTGTTTATAATTGTTACCTGAACAATATTAAGATCTGAAATATGTACCATACTTATTTCATGTTCGAGTTGTGTTCGTGTTCAGATTTGGTTGGATGAGTTTTTTGGACACCTTTAATGGACTGCTCATCTTTGTTCGACAATTCAATGTCCTAACCTGATTTGGAAAGCCCATTAAATTCTGGTGTACTAGGTACTCTCTCTCGTCCCGTCCATGTTCGCTGGGCTGCCCATGCGTGGACCTCCTCCCCTGACTCGGTTTCAGGTATGTCCTTGATTGTTGCGCGCCCCATGTTTTTGTTAGGTTTTCTGCACGACGCATCGGGATGAGTAGAATGCTCTGAAGTGTCCAAACAAACATCAAATAAACATTGTGCTATTCCTACTCACGTTTTATCCATTGACTGTAGTTCTGTCCCCTCGATTATTGGCCACTAAATTTTCTTCGAAATGCTCTCTACACAAAAGGCATATGCAACCTTGAACAACTGGAGGTTATCTTGACCTTTTCAATATCTCATTCGATACGTCGTATTTCTCTTACTCTAGACCTGTCAAATGGCTAGATTCGGTTGGGTTCAAATATGGTTTGACCCAAATAGACCTATTTTAGCATATTTTTATGTAATACAAATCTAGTATCTCATGTCTGATCTGATCAATATTACTACAAAAACTCATACCAAAACTTGGGTGAGAATGCTGAGTGAGTAAGTGCGAGAGAAAATGAGAAAAAAGTCATAGATGTGGATGTTGGATGGTTTTGGGCTTCTCTTACCCCAAGAGCTAGCTCAAAGATGAGACTTTTTCTCTCAACTATAAACTGGCCACTTATCCCTTCTACAACTGATGTGGAATAAATCCCAACAATCTCCCTATCACATATTGGGCCTAGATCGGAGTCGCAACAACCCTCTTTGAGTGACTGTTGGGCCTAAACTTGTTAACAACCTAAGCTCTAATACCAGTGTTGTGTGGTTTTTGACCTCTCAACAACTATTTCCGAGTGACTATTAGATCTAGATTTGTTAACAATCTAAGCTCTAATACCAGTGTCATGTGATTTTGGGCCTTTGAAAAATTCTCTTCAAGTGACTTGTGGTCCACACTTATAAACTTACGTCGGGCTTAGGTCGAAGCCGCAATGAGCCTCTCCAAGTAACTACCACATGCTCCTTTCACAATGGATGTGAGATAAACCTCTGAAAAATCCTCTTCAAGTGACTTGTGGTCCACACTTATAAACTTACGTCGGGCTTAGGTCGGAGCCGCAACGAGCCTCTCTGACCTGCCCCTTTCACAATGGATGTGAGAAAAAAACCCAATAATCTCCTCTCACATTGGGTTTAGGTCGGAGTTGCAACAACCCCTCTTTAAGTGATTTTTGGGTCTAGACTTGTCGGCAACCTAGCCTTTGATATCAATGTTGGGTGGTCTTGGGCCTCTCTTACCGCTAAAGTTAGCTCAAAGGCGAGGCTTTCCTCACATTTATAAACTGACCACGTGCCCCTTCCAAAACTAATATGGGATAAACCCCAACAATAGATTAGATCTAAGTTGTAAACCCATTCACGATCCATTGATGATCCATATAACATTTATAATATGTTTAAATCCATTTACTGAATATAATCAACTCATACAATAACTCAGCTCATTATATTTGAGTTAAGAAATAGGTTCATAATCCATTTTGATCGGTCTACTTTACTCCTTATCCACCTTTCTCGCTCGCACTACCACTTAGAATTCCTTATAATCCCCGAAGGCAGATATAGACAAAATCATTCAAAGATTTACGTCAGAAAGTAAAGCATGAATCACTATGATCAGACAACTTTTTCAACAGATCAGACGATGATTCCACCAAAAGAAAGTATGAAACACAGATACCTTGCCTATCCCAAAAAACTAACCAAGCTGCCACGACTAAGTGAACTCTTTCTACGATTCTATCCCATGTAATCTGTCCGGTCGGTAAAGACACCACTTATACAATTGACGAAAACATCGACACAGAACTCTGCCTATTCTACAGGACACACAATTCGCTATAACGAGCTGATAATAGGGCGAAAAAGAGAGAATAAATCGAAGTAAGATGGAAAGACCCACCGAGAATGGCGGCTAAAAGAATGTAGAAAGAAAGCAAAAGCTGCACAATTTGCATCCTCCTTGTCTTCGTTGTCGTCACAAGGAGTAACTCCACAGCGAAACATCTGCATCATCACCGTCTGCATCGAAGTCCCAGCTTAAACGAACTCCAGCATCATGCGGCGTCGGAGATAGAAGAGGAGACTCGAGCCACACCTTCATGTCGGGCGACGTCGTCTCTTCGACCTCCATGCAGTCCCACTCCCTCTCTTGATCATGGTCGCCCAGAATATGCACACTCGCCTCTTGGCCGGGGCAAACGCTCCCTCCACTGGCTTCGCCGCACGAGGAGGCCGCCTCCTCGGCGGGGCGGAACGCCTCGGCCGCGGCCACCGCGGTCCTCCGTATCTCGGCCGCCTCGTGGGACGCCGGCTGGGGGAGCCGCCAGGCGGAGTCGGCGAAGTTGAGGCACGCGCCGCGCCTTCCGCGCAGGGCCAGCGCGGCCACGTCGTGGGCGCGCGCCGCCATCTCCGCGGTCGGATACGTCCCGAGCCATATCCGGGTCTTCTTGATGGGCTCCCGGAGCTCGCACACCCACTTGTCCCCGTTCCGCCGCCGGACCCCCCGGTACACCGGGTGCCTCGTCTCCCTGAAGACCCTCCTCCCCGCCGGCCTCTTCGGCCGGCTCGATGCCAGCGCCATGGCCTGCTCCTCGTCGGAGCACACTGGGTGGCTCGCGGAGGAGTCCGACGGCGACGGCGACGACCGCTCCGGCAACCGCACAGGCTCGTCCATCGGCAGTTGCAGGGGAATGTTCATCAAGAATGCAGCTACACTCGAAGATTTTGACTTCGCGAGTGACGGTCGAGATGGCGTTCTCTTTCCCAAATTTTTTATTATTATTTGGGTCTTCAGAAGTCGCAAAAGGCAAAGGCGTGGATATATACAGGAGACCGGAGGAGCGGGTCCCACTTTCGGCGCGGTTTCGACACGGACAAACGGGTGTGAACGAGGAAGGTAGCTGGACCCCACACGAGCCCTTAGAGAAATTGCCCTTTTTTTGGTTACTTAGGGCAGGGAGCTGACCTTGAGAACTATTACCGCTGGGGCGAAGAACAAACGTTTTCAACGTGGCAGAAATCGGGGGACTCTTCGGGCTTTCGCGGCCGCGAAAAAACAGTAACACGTGTATTGCGTTAGTTGGGTGACGTGTCGTAGTCGTGTTCTTCGGATAACTTCATATCGATTTGCAACTCGAGGGGTAGATTAATCGTGTTCGTTCGATAACACTTCAATTTGGACTTGAAGTGACGGCCTCTAATCTTGTTCTCCGAGCTCTTCCCCTTGCGATTGGCGTTCTGTCCAGCGTCACGATTAGGGGTCACGATTAGAGGTGATTGAGTCCAGGATAAGTAGGGTCTAGACCTAAATTCTGTACCCGACTCTATTATAATCGATTCCTTTTTTTGAACCCTGTACCCTATCCTGTTTTAGACCCAACCCTGTTTTTCTGGTCCGGGAACATGATCAACCCTATTTTCATCAGAACCTATTTTGCAATTGTTTGATATTCTATATGACTTCAAATTTTACATTAATTCGCGAAAAAACAACAACGTAATTCCTTCTAATATTATAAGATAAAGCAATAATTCTAACAATGCATAAATATTAGAAACAAATATGGATCTAATATTAATTTCATTCCCACAAATACTTCTGATATGATCTAATACGCCTGCTTATGTATATGTGACGGAACTGTTTTTAAGAGGACATCTTTCTTGAGTTGGACTGAGAATGCTTTAATTAATGTTACAATAGTTAATAGCACTTGTCTCGCGACTATAGTAATAGTTGAAGATTAGACCATTAAAAAAGAAAAATAATGCATGAAAACGGTTTATTTTGACAATTCTTTAAAAATAATTCTCTTTTAACTTGATTCGGATAAAAAAATTTCTTTTTTTAACAATTTTTTAAAAACAAAGAGACTCAAAACCACTATACAGAGAGACAATTTTATTTTTTTAACGGGGTAAAAACTGGTTCCAAAACCGGTTTGGTTCCAGGTGGGTCTTTGCTTGGACCTTGTTCCCGAACTGGTTTCAACCGATTCCCAAAAATTGGAACTGGTTCCTGGACCGGTTTAACTGAGAACCAGTTCCCGACTCTATTTTTTGAGTGGTCCAATTCGGGTTTCGGATAAATCTAGTCCAGTTGCACACCCCTAGTTTTTTGGTTTTGTTTCAATAGATAGAAATAAGAATGAGCATGGTTCCAAAATAGAATTTGAAACCTGAAAATCGAATCGGTAAGAACTTGTTTGGTTCCTAGTTTCAAAATATGCAAAGTAGGTTTCAAATTCCAAAAATTAAAGAACTTGTTTCGATGAGTAGGTTCCAAGTTCCAAGTTCTAGGTCGATGGAACTTTGAACCTATGAATTAGAACTTGGAATAAGTTTTTTGTTTTTCTTAATCTATGTCTCACGCAATCTTGCAATATTCAATGACATTCGATGATGAGTATATAATTTAGAACTGTCGGTTTGAGTTTCCATTTTATAATTAAAACTTTTACTTTGTTAATATTTCATAATTTCCTTCTGTCTAAACATAAATTACGGTCAGTGAATTATAGTATCAATTCATGATTACTAAATGTGATAATTCCTTATAACCATTCATTTAATAAAAGCATAACTTAAGTAAACCCTAAGGCTATTCCTGGAACCCATGATAGAATAGGTTCCAGATTGCAGAAAATGAAGAATCTATTTCAATAAGTAAGTTTTGCTCACCCCTGACCTGAGAAATCTCTTCACACAAGGCAATACATGCTCTAAGGCACAAGCTAATAGGAGATTCAGTCGCAATGCAAGCCGACCCGGCGTGATGACGACAGCTCTCTCGTCAGCACTTGGGGGAAGAAGCGACCGTGGAAAGGAGTGGACGGAGACCAAATCGCATATTTTCGGTCAGCCGCTGCTGTCTTCTCGCGGGGCCCGACGTCGGACTCGGCCTTCCTCATTATCATTGTAGCTTGAACTTGTGCACCTGCCCCTCCCCCCACCTGGAAAGAATCGAAAGGCCGATTCGCGTGGGGGTGTGCAGCGCATTGCGAAGTTGAGGTCTCCTTGCGGCGGATGGTGTGTGTGCGCATCTCGATGTCGGTCGGTCCTGATTCATGAGCCGCCGTCATTTTTATGGATAATTCTTCCCTTTCCCACGTGTTCTTTCTATGCGTAAGCGTTGCTCAATTTGGCTCCAACGCCTTAATGCTCTTCGATCGTTTATGGCCACGAATGTTACGTGCGTATGTTCGTGTGCGCTTGGACCGTGTTGCTTTTGGTGATTGTTTTGATTTTGGGTTGCCGTCGCCATCGGGACAATATGAGGGCTCCCGGCTTCTCCTGTGTGACGAGAAGACATGGCGCATCGCATGAGTGGCTTTTGTGACCTGTGGTAACATGCTGGGAGAACTATTTGATGGACGTGTTGGATCGAGCATTCGGCACCGAAACCCTAAGTGGAGCCCATCCATTCGCACTTTGGACCGAGACAGGCCTACTGGGTTTTGTGCGGGTGCGAATTTCCTCTCCTTGTGGGGTCATGCTTCTATTTTCTCCCAATCGAAAGTGACTTTCTCAAATCAATCTTTTAGTTTGCGAGTTACGTATGGATATCGATCGCTTTTAAATTTAGTTAAATTTGTATTCATAACTCATCACTCACCAATCGGAGGCATTAATGAAGGAAAATATAGCACTTATTTTACACTAGTTCTATTTTCATATTCTTCGTATTTTTAGCATGACGAGACACATCATCCATTTTACTTAAATTCTCCGTCGATGATGTGGATTGATTTCGCATTGCAAAATCATTTGAATAACACATGTTATCCAGGAAATGCATCGAGAACCTCTCGTTTTATGATCTGAAGATCACGAGGAGTCAAAAGTTAGAGAGAGATGAACTTGTGTGCTGAGTGAAACATCAAATTGTATGTACGTATACGTACTTCTTAGCTCCCTCGACCGACTATAAACAACATGTATACATGGATTTTGAGCATCCCCTGCAAGAAAGGTGTTATTCCATGGGAATGTCCCGGGATCTCAGGCAGAAGAAACGTGGAACTCGATTGGAGTTTTAAGAGAGAACGCCCAAAAGAAGAACCGGAATTGACTGGAGAATGGTGGAAACGGAGGATGAAGTCACCACCGGACACGTCAGCGCTGAGGTAAGACGTCGGCGAGGGACCGCGGCGGGGGCCGCGACGGACGCGGCCGGGCAGCGGTGGTGGCGGTCGACACGAGGTGAGGAGACGGCCGTGATGTAGACCCGGTTTCACCGACGAGAGTCAAAAGGGAGAGGGAGAGAGAGAGGAGAAGCTGCTTGTGGCTGACAGAGCTCCAGGTGGGGTGGACCACTGAAAATGCGCCACCTGTGCCACGATGTCGGACTGTGTACGGCCGGCCCCACGAGGGTATTGGGGCATCGTGTGCCCGCGACCGCACTGGGCACATCTTCTGACCTCGTTTCGTGTTGCACGGCTGAGGCGACGTGGATAATCTCGAACTTTTTTTTTAATTATATCTACTGCAATACTAGTAACTCAAATTCTTTTCTTGTAGTATCAAAACTGAACATATGGAATCCACCGGATCGACAATCACCGAGTGCGTCGGTCTGGTTCCAGTTTAAATTTATGAAATCGGTGATTTTCAATCTAGTCCTTGATTTCAAGAAAAGACAAACTAACTCTCTCTTTTTTTATAATTTTTTTTTACTACAATAATAATTCTAGTATTTTTTTAATTGCTTTTGCTAAATGATCGCAAACCGATTAATCTGATTCAGTTCTTGATTCTAGGACCATCAGAGGCAGATTGGGAACTGATTGCCCCTAATGCCCACGTAATGTTGATGTCCTTTCTCTTTCTCTTTTTCTTTTTTATAAGGAAATTTGATAAGATAAAAAAAATATATGGTTATCAATGTCACAATTAAGGGTATGCAAAATGAACCGCTCAAATCGAGAATTGTCTAGATCGGACCAAACCGACTAGTTGGGTTTGATTTCGATTTCTAAAAGTGAAACTAGTGTCTTAACAGTAGAACCGGTGTCTTAACAGTTTAGTTCCTAATTCCAAGGGAAAACTGGACTAAACCAACTCCATATATATTTTTTATCATTTTTTTTAAAAATTAGTAAAATGTTAATTAAACATCATCTCATCAAATGATAGCTAAAGTTACGACACAATAACTTTTCACGCATTATTACTTTTATCGATATCTTAATAATTTTCGGCCTCCCTTGTTATGCACGAACACTCTCTACTAGAAAAAAAAAAGTTGACCGGTTTTATTGACCAATCCAATCCCTGCTTCAAACCAAACCAGAGTTGATTATGTCTCTTCAAGGTAGGCAAACGTTTTAGTCATTTCACACGATATCGTTGGCGCTTCACCAAAAGACCGTCCGATCAAAGTAAGACGGAGTGATGATCGGAGGCGAATTCTCCAGTGATCTGGCTAATATCCCGATTTGAAAATGTTCGTAGAAGATAGTAGAGAAATCAGTTATATAAGCCGAGATTGCAGATTAGAAGGAGATCAGAGAACTTGTTTGAATAATTTTTCGAATTCCAGAATTCGCAGGAGGACCACCAGCCTGCGATGACTCTTCTCTCTCTGCACGCCCACGCTGTCTCCTCTGCAAGCTTTCTCTCTCAGCCCGACTGTCTCCCTCTCTGCCACCCTCTCCTCCGACGGACGAATCACCGGACCGACGAACTTCACGACGGCGGAGTCGAGCGGAGGCGGAGGCCACGCGGTGGTTAGTCGGACGAGCCACCGCGTCCTTATCCGACTGACGAACCACCACGCTCGACCGACGAGCGACGGTGGCGGGGGAACCTTCCGAGGCGGAAGCGGAGGCCGCGCGGTGGTTCGTCGGACGAGCCACCGCGACCTCGTCCGACCGGCCCGTCGCCGAATCGCTGCTTCCTCTCGACTGTGCCCTCTCTCTCTCCCCCTCCGAGTCACGACCGAGCCCTCGTCCGATAAGCCACCGCTTCCGCCTCGAAAGGTTGCCTCCGCCGTGTGAAGTTCGTCGGTCGGACGAGAGCTCAGTGCGGAAAGGGGGCGACGAAGAGGGAGAGAGTGTGTGCAGGGTAAGAGAGAGGAGGGAGCAGAGAGAAAGCTTGGAGACGAGACAGGAGAGAGAAAGAGAGAGAGCGCGCGCGCAGAGGGAGGCGAGAGGATAGGAAAGAGAAGTTGATGTTCGGTGCCCAGTCGGGACACGTGTCGCAAGCTTGTGATACTTCTTATCTACGACACGAGAGACACCCAATATTTTCTCTTGAAACATTGAAAATGCCCTCCTCCACGAAATCCCATTAATGACTTCATCTCCATTTGCTTGATTTCTTCTGCTTAAAAACCCGTTTTGCCTCTCTTTCTCCAACCAGTGTTCTTCGTAGTTCATGCATATATTGCATATTCAACGATAACTGACATTTCGAAAAACTGCGCAATCGATTCCAAGTGCGCGCGATGACTGTGTAAACCATTTTAGCTGTCGAGCAATACTTACAATTACCGAGCAAATTTGCAAAAGGCGATAAGACAGCTCTTCTCGAGTAATTGTGAAGGTAAAAGAACCATAGAGCAAAGAAGAAGCAATTTCGCGATCGTCGAAGAGAGTTCTAAATAGTGTCATTGTGTGAAAGACGCTAAGCCGCCATGCTGGCAGAACAAGACTTATGCTGATGCGACTATGCTGATCGTATAATTTTACTGAGTTAAGCGACCCGTCGAAGCTGCTCGGATCGGATGTAAAGTTAGATGTTTTCGAATGCATGATCTTAGTATCTCCATAAAAGTCAAAAAAAGAGCCTACCCAAATCTTTTTGTTGAGATATTTTCTCTCGATATCTTCTGTGCAAACGAAAATTTGATGTTGGTTATAAACCCTAAAGATCCCCTGAAATCTTGAGGAAGGTAGAAATATCCACAATCAAAATGCAGATTGGATCAAGTGTAGAGATCTATTTAAATACGAGAAATGAGCGCCTGCTTCTCTATAAAGACCCAACAGGTAACTTCTACTTCTTCTTCTTCTTCTTCTTCTTCCCGCCCTTAGTTTTGCCTCTGCATTTACGTGTTTGATGAACACTAGGTACAGACTGTATAGCTAAGCAGCATGGCAGGCGGTGGTCTCGTTTCCGGCCCCGGAAAGAGTTATCCAGGCAACCTCACGTGCAGGGTTTTCATCACCTGCATCGTCGCCGCGACCGGGGGTTTGATCTTCGGCTATGATCTCGGCATATCAGGTCTCTCTCTCTCTCTCTCTCTCTCTCGCCAACTCCTGATTAAGCGTGAAAATTCATGCGCATGATTAAGTTTTCAGTGTCGATGGTGAATGAACGTATAGCTCGATCTCTGTGCCAAAGATTATCATCGGTTAGATTGGTAAACAACGAAGGGTTTGCTCATTATCGATTGACATAAGTTGAAAGATCTGAAAATTCTTCACCAGCTTTCTTTAATCATGTCTCTCGACTTTGCGCCATTTAACAAACTCACGAAACGGAGTGTGCTGTCATTGATGCATATCTAAGTGCTTCTAGTCTTCGATACGACGTGTTGCAGGCGGAGTTACATCGATGGACTCCTTCTTGGAGGAGTTCTTCCCGTCGGTCTACCGGAAGGAGGCGTCGGTGAAGCCATCGGACGACCAGTACTGCAAGTTCAACAGCCAGATACTGACCCTGTTCACCTCGTCGCTCTACCTGGCGGCCCTCATATCGTCCATGGTGGCGTCCGCTGTGACCCGGGCCTTTGGGAGGCGGTTCACGATGCTCTCGGGCGGCCTCCTCTTCTGCGCCGGCGCCATCGTCAATGGCTTCGCCAAGTACGTCTGGATGCTCATCGTGGGCCGCATCTTACTAGGGTTTGGCATTGGATGCGCTAATCAGGTTATATTTTGACGTTACTCTCTTATGTACCCCGTTACTTTGATTTCGATATGTGACTGAATACTCACTCTATTATTGATCGGCCTATGATTTATGTAGTCTGTACCGATCTACGTATCCGAAACTGCGCCGTACAAGTACCGTGGCGCGCTGAACATGATGTTCCAACTAGCGATCACCATCGGGATCCTCATAGCCAACCTTCTCAACTACATGTTCGCCAAGATAGAAGGCGGCTGGGGGTGGCGGCTCAGCCTCGGAGGCGCAGTTGTCCCTGCCCTAATCATTATCATCGGGTCGTTCTTCCTCCCGGAGACGCCCAATTCGCTGATCGAGCGCGGGAAGTTCGATGAGGCCCGAGCCCAGCTCGTGCGCATCCGGGGGATCAAGAACGTGGACGAGGAGTTCGACGACCTCGTGGCAGCCAGCGAGCGGTCCAAGGAAGTGAAGCATCCGTGGGCGAACCTGTTGAAGAGGAAGTATAGGCCGCAGCTGACGATGGCCATATGCATCCCTTTCTTCCAGCAGCTGACCGGTATGAACGTCTTCATGTTCTACGCGCCGGTCCTGTTCAAGACCATTGGGTTCGGGAGCACCGCCGCGCTCATGTCGGCCTTGATCACAGGCGGGGTGAACGCGCTCGCAACGTTCGTCTCAATCTTCGCAGTCGATAAATTCGGGAGGAGGTTTTTCTTCTTCGAGGGCGGACTCCAGATGCTCATTTGTCAGGTGTGTTTTGAGTCGACCTCTTCATTTTTGTTTTTGGTTTATGCCAGTTACGTGACGTAATGACTATGATGAATTCTGTAATTTAGTTGGTTTTGTACTGATCTCTGTCGACATTATGTATCCGTTAACCGCAGGTGGTGATCACAGTAGCCATCGCATTCAAATTCGGGACGACCGGCAACCCCGGCACACTATCCCACTCGTACGCCCTGACCGTCGTGGTGGCGATCTGCACGTACGTCGCCGGCTTCGCGTGGTCATGGGGCCCACTGGGCTGGTTGATCCCTAGCGAGATATTCCCCCTGGAGGTCCGCTCGGCCGCGCAGAGCATCAACGTCTCAGTGAACATGATCTTCACCTTCTTCATCGCGCAGATCTTCACCCTCATGCTGTGCCGGCTGAAGTTCGGGCTCTTCGCCTTCTTCGCTTGCTGGGTCGTGATCATGACCATCTTCATCTACAAGTTCCTGCCGGAGACCAAGGGCATCCCCATCGAAGAAATGCACCACGTCTGGGAGAAGCATCCTTATTGGAGCAAGTTCGTTAAGGGAAATGGTGGTAACGGCGGTGGCAGTAACGGCAATGTTGTCGGTGGTGGTGGCGGGGATGGTGATAAGTCTCTGTCCGAGGAATAGCATTGCTTGTGATGAAAAGAATCAGTGAAGGCAATCTGTCCTTGTTGGGGAACAATATGGGTTCTGTTTATTGGCGCTTTTTATGACCCTTTTTTTAGGTTTTGATTTTCTTCTTTGGGCTTATGTTGACTCGTTATGGTTTTGCTTAGAAAAACATATATAATATTTTCATGCAGCATAACATGGGGCCAGTCCCAAAAAAATTCCGACACACTATCGCTCCCAAATTGCCTGTATTACAATCTGACGGGAGAATTGCCAAAAAAGTCATAAACTAATCGAAATTATGTCAATTTAATCCAAAATTTTTTTTTTTTACTGATTAAGTCCTAAATCTTTTGCGATTGTCTCAATTTAGTCATCCAGCCAAATTTGGCTGGCCAGCAGGCGACAATATTTTAAATATTTTTTGATTTTTTTATTATTTTCCTATTTTTTATTTTTTAAAATTTTTTTTTATTTTTTTAAAAAATTTTCTATTTTTTTTCCTTTTCTTTTTTTGTCTCTTCCTCCTTTGCCCCTGGCCAACTCCAACGAGGCTTGCCAGCCACTGCGTGAGGGCTGCAAAGCCCTCACCAGCGGCCAGCGAGGGTTGCAACTCTCGTCAGACTGGCCACCCTTGTCAGCAACCTCGCCCAGACTAGGGCGAGGCCTGGGGGCCGCAGTAATGCGGCCTCGCCATTGCTTGGCCACAGGCGAAGGCGGCCTTGCCCATGGCTGGCGAGGCCATGGCAACCTTCGCCCAAGCCCGCCATGGCCTCGCTAGCTGCGAGCAAGGCCACCTTCGCCCGCAACTAGGCCATGGCGAGGTTAGCCTTGCCCAGATCTAGGCGAAGCCACCTCATCGCGGCTCCTAGGCCTCACCATAGCCCCAAAGTCTAGGCGAGGTCACCAGGCGAGAGTCGTGGCCCCTAACGGCCTCGCCGCAACCCCCAGACTTGAACGACCCTCGCCGCGACCCCCAGGTCTAGGTGAGGTCACCAACGAAGCGACCCTCACGCAATGGCCGACAGCCTCATCGGAGCTGGCTGGCCACTGCTGCCAGCGAGGGGAGGGGAGAAAGAGACAAAAAAATAAAAATAAAAACAGAAAAATTAAAAAAACAATAAAAAATTCAGAAGATAATAAAAAATTCGAAAAATAATTAAAATATTGTCGCCGGCATCCAAGTTAGCTCCGGCCGACCAAATTTGGCAAGATTGACTAAATTGACACAATCGCAAAAGGTTTAAAACTGAATTGATAGAAAAAAAAGGTTTACGACTGAATTTGCACAATTACAATAGGTTTATGACTTTTTTGGCAATTCTCCTCAATCCGACTCTCTTTTCACGTTCGTTTCTGGCTTTTGAAGGCATCATTTCTGTTGATTGGGTCCACCTCTTGTGGGGCCCAGCCAGAATAAAAAAAAAAAAAAGAAACTGTCATGAAAAAGAAAAAGAAGAAACTGCCGTGTGCAGTTTTAGTGGGGTCTCCACGTATGTGCACAGTGGAGAAAAAAAAAAAAAGTGAAAAAACAGCCACTAGAAAGGGAGAGCGCGGAGAAGAAAGAAAAGAAAACAAAGAGATCTTTGTGATCACATTTCGAAGGCAAGACGTTGACGGAATTCACTCAAATTCAAGTATGTTGTTTGCGAGACCGATGGCTACGAGTTGATGGTCTTCGTTCGTCAAGAATCGCCTCTGAATTCTCCGGTTGCGGTTAGATTTTTCGGGCTCCGAATTTGTTAATTCATCTTTGTGATGAGAAACTGTGGTTATAATATTGACGTTGATCCTCTAATGTGTGACTAGAGAAGTATAGTTGGTGTATCCTACTATTCTTTGTGATTAGTGGAAGTTTTTGGGCGGTCCGTGGTTTTTCCCGGTTGGGTTTTTCCCGTTAAATCTTTGGTGTTCTCGTTGGCCTTGTTTTATTATTATCTCCGTATTATATTTGCATATTGTGAAAGTATATTAGCTGGTTGTTGTTGCTAGTTGTTGTTGAGGCTAAGTTGGTTTTGGTCCGTCTAGTTTTTCGGGGGAGAAATTGATCCTGAATTAAATTTAGCTATCGGAGAAATTAAAACCGGGTTCCCCCCAACAAAGTGGTATCAGACCCAGGTTGTGCTGAAATCTTATTAAGTAATGGAGGAAACTAGCGGTGCCATGTTCAAGTTGAATGCCTCGAATTACTCTATTTGGAAGCCTCAGATGGAAGATGTGTTATATTGTAAAGATTTGTTTGATCCTGTTGAGGGCGTTGAGGCTAAAGGAGATAAAGAAGACAAGGAATGGGAGCGAATGAATCGGAAAACAGTTGGGTTTATCCAACAATGGATTGATGATAGTGTGTATCATCATGTTGCTCAAGAGACAAAGGTGGACACTTTGTGGAAGAAATTACAAGATCTCTATGAGAGGAGAACTCCACAAAATAAGGCTCTTTTAGTGAAACGGCTTGTAAATTTGAAATACAAGGAAGGGAGCAACATGTCGGAACACTTGAGTGAATTTCAAAATCTTGTAAATCAATTGACAAATGTTGAAATTGATCTTGGTGATAAATTGCAATCATGTTTATTGCTTGGTACTCTTCCTGATAGTTGGGACACCTTAGTTGTGGCATTAAGCAATTCAGCTCCCTACGGTGTGCTTTCTATGAGCATGGTTAAGAAAAGCTTGTTCAATGAAGAAACAAGAAGAAAAAGTTTGAATTATGCTTCTAGTTCGGAGGCTCTTGTGATAGAAAATAGGGGGAGAAGTTATACAAGAAAGTTTCGGAGTTATGACCACAAAGGCAAGTCAAAAGGAAGATCGAAATCAAGGCCGAGTAGGAGTGTGAAGTGCTACAACTGTGGCAAAATGGGACATTATGCTAGAGAATGCAGGTTACCGAAGAGGGATAAGTCTCACGATAGAAATGAAGAGTGAAAGAAAGAAGAGAAACAAGCTACAATGGCGGTTGCATCCGATGGCGATATTGTGTTCGTATGTGACGACGGTTGTGTGAACCTCACATGCCAAGACTACTTGGGTTATTGATTCTGGGGCTTCATTTCATGTCACTTCACGGCGTGACTATTTTGCTTCCTATCGTAGTGGTAATTTTGGTTGCGTTAGGATGGGAAATAATGGTGTTTCCAAGGTTATTGAGCATGGGAGATGTTTATTTGGAAACCGACATTGGATGTAATTTACTTTTGAAAAATGTGAGACATGTTCCGGATATTCGACTTCACTAGATCTCCACAGGTGCCTTAGATGATGATGGTTATTGCAATTCCTTCTTCAATGGCAAATGGAAATTGACTAAAGGTTCCATGGTAGTGGCTAAGGGCAAGAAAATATATTCTCTCTACACCACGCAAGCTAACTTGATGAAGAAAGAAGTAAATGCAGTGGAGGATTCCTCGGTTAATTTATGGCATATGAGGCTTGGTCATCTTAGTGAGAAAGGACTTGAAACTCTTGCTAAAAAGAATCTTCTACCATTGAAGGAGAAGAATTTGAAGGAATGCACTCATTGTCTAACAGGTAAGCAACATAGATTCTCATTTCATAGTTCTTTTCCACATACAAAATCAAATGTACTTGAATTAGTTCACACTGATGTTTGTTGCATGGATGCTAGAAGCCTTGGTGGTGCATTATATTTTGTAACCTTTATTGATGACTATTCTAGAAAAGTGTGGGTTGTTGCTTTGATATCTAAAGACCAGGTTCTTGCTGCTTTCAAACAATTTCATGTTAATGCGGAAAGCGAAACCGGGAAGAAGCTGAAATGTGTTCGAGCTGACAATGGTGGTGCATATAGAGGTCCATTTGAACACTATTGCAGGGATTATGGTATCAAGCTTGAGAAGACTGTTCCGAAAACACCACAGCAGAATGGAGTAGCAAAGAGAATGAACCGGACAATTAATGATCGGATTCGATGTATGCTCTCTCATGCAAAGTTTCCTAAGACATTCTGGGGTGAAGCGATGAGAACAACAGTGGACTTGATAAATCTTTCTCCATCGGTGCCTTTTAAGGGAGATGTTCCACAAAGAGTTTGGAGTGGCAAAGATGTTTCCTACAATCATTTAAAGGTGTTCGGTTGTCGGGCATTTGTGCATGTTCCAAGAGACGAAAGGTCTAAGCTTGATGACAAGTCTAAATAGTATATCTTCTTGGGTTATGGACATGAAGAATTTGGTTATAGGCTGCGGGATCTAGTTGCAAAGAAAGTTGTTAGAAGTCGAGATGTGGTGTTCATTGAGAATCAAACCATTGAAGACATTGACAAGTTGGAGAGACCAAAGAATACAGCTCAACGTTTAGTTAATTTCAGCCCAAATCCTCCTCCTGTGGATGGAAATCATGGAGAAGAAGTCCATGAAAATCATAGAAATCATGAAGATGGTGAGTCATCACATAATGTTGATTCTTCGATTGAGATAGGTGAAATAGTTGAGCAAGAGCAACCCATTGAGCCAGTTGAACAAGAACAACCGGTTTTACCTCAAGTTAGAAGATTTGAAAGAGAACGTAGACCTTTACAAAAATATCAACCGCATGAGTATGTGTTATTCACTGATGTAGGAGAGCCGGAAACTTATGAAGAGGCTATGTCATGTGATCGAAAGAACGAGTGGCATGAAGCCATGCAATAAGAACTCAAATCTTTGCATGAGAACCACACATTTGAATTGGTGAAATTACCTAAAGGTAAAAGAACACTCACAAATAAGTGGGTGTATAAGTTGAAGACGGAAGAGAATAATTCAAAACCACGATACAAGGCTAGGCTTGTTGTGAAGGGCTTTCGTCAAAAGAAGGGAATTGACTTTGAAGATATTTTTTCACCTGTTGTAAAAATGTCTTCGATTCGAGTTGTTCTTGGGTTGGCCGCCACCCTGAATTTAGAAATTGAATAACTTGATGTAAAGACAGCTTTTCTTCATGGAGACTTGGAAGAAGAAATATATATATGGAGCAACCGGAGGTCTTCAAAGTTGAAGGCAATGAGCATCTTGTATGTAGATTAAGGAAAAATATGGTCTCAAGCAAGCATCGAGGCAATGGTACATGAAGTTTGAATCATTCATGGAAGAACATGGATACGGTAAGACAAACTCCGATTCTTGTGTCTTTATGAAAAGATTCTCTAATAATGATTTTCTCATTCTCCTACTTTATGTTGATGACATGTTGATTGTTGGGCATGATGCTAAGAAAATCAAGAACTTGAAAAATGAGTTGAGTAAAGCCTTTGCAATGAAGGACCTAGGCTCGGCCAAGCAAATTCTAGGCATGAGAATTACTCATGATAGGAGGAATGGGAAACTTTGGTTATCTCAAGAGAGGTACATTGAAAGGGTGCTTGAAAGATTCAATATGAGCACATGTAAACCGGTAAGTACTCCACTTGCAAGTCATTTCAAGTTAAGTATTAATGAGTGTCCTACAAGTGAGAAAGAGAAGGAAGAGAAGAAGAAAATTCCCTATGCATCGGCTGTAGGTAGTTTGATGTATGCCATGGTTTGTACAAGACCTGATATTGCTCATGCAGTTGGCGTCGTGAGTAAGTTTCTCTCAAATCCGGTAAGGAAGGAGCATTGGACCGCTGTTAAATGGATTTTAAGGTATCTTAGAGGGACTTCTAAATTTTGCTTGTGTTATGGAAATATAAAGCCTGAGTTGAGTGGCTACTCGAACGCTGATTATGCTGGTGATATTGATTCTCGAAAATCTACATGAGGTTATATGATGATTTTTGCAAGGGGAGCTGTCTCATGGCAATCGAGATTACAAAAATGTATTGCTTTATCCACAACTGAAGCATAGTATATTGCTATTACTGAAGGAGTTAAGGAACTCTTGTGGATGCAAAAATTTCTACAATAGTTGGATTTGAAACAAGAGAAGTTTGTCCTATATTGCGATAGCATGAGTGCTATCCATCTCAGCAAGAATCCAGTATTGCATTCAAGATCGAAGCATGTTGATGTGAGGTATCATTGGATCCGAGAAAAGTTAGAAGAGAAGCTCTTCCTGCTAGAGAAAGTTCATACCGATGATAATAGATCATACATGATGACCAAGGTATTGCCCGCAGTGAAGCTTGACTTTTGTCGAAGAAAAACGGGCATGATGGAATTTCCCACATGAGGTGGAGGGGGAGATTTGTTGACTGGGTCCACCTCTTGTGGGGCCCAGCCAGAATAAAAAAAAAAAAAGGAAACTGTCAAGAAAAAGAAAAAGAAGAAACTGTCGTGTGCAGTTTTAGTGGGGTCTCCACGTATGTGCACAGTGGAGAAAAAAAAAGAAAGTGAAAAAACAGCCACCAGAAAGGGAGAGCGCGGAGAAGAAAGAAAAGAAAACAGAGAGATCTTTGTGATCACATTTCGAAGGCAAGACGTTGACGGAATTCACTCAAATTCAAGTATGTTGTTTGCGAGACCGATGGCTACGAGTTGATGGTCTTCGTTCATCAAGAATCGCCTCTGAATTCTCCGGTTGCGGTTAGATTTTTCGGGCTCCAAATTTGTTGATTCATCTTTGTGATGAGAAAATGTGGTTGTAATATTGACGTTGATCCTCTAGTGTGTGACTAGAGAAGTATAGTTGGTGTATACTGCTATTCTTTGTGATTAGTGGAAGTTTTTGGACAGTCCATGATTTTTCCCGGTTGGGTTTTCCACGTTAAATCTTTGGTGTTCTCGTTGGCCTTGTTTTCTTATTATCTCCGTATTATATTTGCATATTGTGAAAGTATATTAGCTGGTTGTTGTTGCTGGTTGTCGTTGAGGCTAAGTTGGTTTTGGTCCGTCTAGTTTTTCGGGGGAGAAATTGATCCTGAATTAAATTTAGCTATTGGATAAATTAAAACCGGGTTCCCCCAACACTTTCCCACATATTTGAGGAGGAACAGAATGCCAAACCTTGAGATTGCTTCCGATTGGTGAAAAGCTCAAAGTCATTTCATTACACCAGAGGAGTGTGCCATTGTTCAAAGGAAAAAACATAAAGCAGAAGAGTAACCATTCGAATCACCGACACGTTGAAACGAACCCGTTACATATAGCCTAGCTAAGTCTCAGCCCGGACTGCCTTCCCAATTCTCACTGTTCTTTGCGACCTTTAGATCTGGCTGGTTTTGCCGGCTTGATTACATACCCAAGGAGGATCAAAGCTATGGGAAGAATGGATCCGATGTAATGTACACTCCCGTATGAGGCAATTGTCTCGTGTAAACTCAACACCTGCATGCCGCAAAAAGAGAAACTTAGAACAAACAGAACGTCGATTCCAACTCCAAATAAATCTAATTCTGTACATACGAAAAGAGAAGCTTAGAAACAACATAATGATGATTTTAAACTCCAAAAGAATTTAATTCCTCTATACACAAAGTTATCTGTCTGTATCTTCATTTTATTCAATGTACTCCATATGCACGAGTGCACATGGAGGGAGAGAGAGAGAGGGGGCTCACCATGAAACCAACACACGAATAATTCAGAACCAATAATGTGTAGGCGAAGTTCAAAAACACAAATATATTGCTCATCAGAGCCATCTTTGGAGGAATTGCCTGTTGCCATCTGTATATCACTGCTTGCAAAGCAACAAACCATAGTCAATCAAAGAAAGCATCAATTATCAGTGCAAGGCAAAATGCACAAGTTGTGGTTACCTCTAGATCCAGCTATCATCAGTGCCGACTGTACAAAGAAAATGATATATCCAGGATACAACCCCTACAATGAGAACAATGAGATAGTAGAAGCAGTTAAGATTATTGGAAAGTACCTAAATCATGATATGAAAAAGAAAAAGAAAAAATTTGACTGGACATAAAGAGAGAGGGAACCAAATCCCAACATATGGATATAGCTAATTCAAAAGGCAGTGATAGGGGAAGGAGTGACATGGATTGGCTTGTGTTCAATAAAAAGTACCCATTTTGGGATGGAAGGTTCTCTCAATGTGCTATACTTCCTACGAGCACACAGTCATTCAAGTTGCCTTCTCACACATATGAAACACCCTGATGCCAACTGCCTTTCAGAACCTCCACGACCCACACTACCAGAGGCCACGAAAAATGAAACAAAGGCTAATGATAGCCTTTTCTTTTGTTTTCTTTGTAGTGACAGAAAGCAACATGTACTCACATGCCAAACTGCGCTGACTGTCTGAGTTGCCAGCAACTGGAAGAAGCCAGGTTTTTTCCCCTTCTGAACAAGCCTATCATAAACATCTGCAGCAACAGAATTTTAGATAGTTTTACTTATAAAGAATAAGATTTTTCAAGTAATTTGACACTTAAAAGAGGATATCTTTATCAGTCACAATTCCTAATCTATTTAAGATTACAAATGCTGAAGCCAATTAAAGCAGGTGTAACCCTAACTTATAAGTATCACAAGATGCCAAAGGCATCCAACATAAGTCCAAATCCATATATTTGTGCTTATTTGTGCTTTAAGACATTTACTAGAGATGGAACGATATACATGTACCTGGAAAGTCTCCTCATTGTAATCACAAACTGCAACCAAGCAGTGATTACTATTCGGACCCAAAAGTATAAACAGACTAAAAGAATTAACAAATGAATTGAGTCCCCTACATTTGTTGTAGATGATAGAACCTTTTTAGCTATACTCGTTTCAGTTAAAAAATTATATAACAATCTGATAATGCTACTTTCAATTGAGACCCTTCAGTTTGAGGGAGAAAAAAGAGAGAGTGACACCCTGTGCATATACGAACTTATCAGTCAAATTCTTTGCACGCGACTCAAAAAGTTCACCTTCTCCTAGCACTCGGCATTTGAAAAAGCATGAGATCATTTAAGAATAGATACTCACAATGACGGAGCCAAGTGCTGACTTGGATATTCCATACAAGAGGCAACACAACTGCACTCTTCGCAAACTCAACTCCTAGGATGTCAACATTCTTTGCCCTGTCCCACTTTGGTTTTGGTGGAGAAGAATCTGTCCAGCCACTGAACCCAAGGCCAGAAATAATTATGGAGGCCTCAGAAATTGACCAGATGAAATAATATTTCCAACGAGCCGAGAAGCCAGCCATATATTGATAACTCAACCGCTTCCAAAATCCCCATTCCTGGTATACTGGATCCGTAAACTGAGACAAAGGATATTTGGGCACCAGGTAAAGGTACAAAGCCATGCAAAAGGCTGCTTGGAGAATAGCTCGCATGGTTGCGCCTAAAGGTGATGGTTTAGGTCTTTTATCTGAGCGGCTCCAAATCTATAAAATTTTGTCAAAGGCCAAGAGATCAGTTTCCATTAGAAAGTGGAAGATAAAAGCATGGACTAAACTTGCATAAATCCTACCCCCTTCCCTTCAGTCCATTCCAGATAATCCTTCATCTCATAAACAGGACCAGCAAAGTGACTGCCACAGCAAAGGCAGTAGCCACAGTACTCTATCAATGAGGGCAACTTAATTAAGCGATTCTTCTTCTGAGACTCACGAAGATCCTCCTCCTTCAGCAACCCATCATTATAATTGATTGCGCATGAGATGACTTTCAATGTCAACACCATTAAAGCTCCTGTATACATGGTAAAAAGCAGATGATCATCAGGCGGATGGTATACTCTGTTGGAAGGCGCAACAAAAGCCGGACTTATCGGGGGAGATCACCTAACATACTCAATCTTATTAAAAGGAAAAATTTCACCCTTAGACACAATCTACTCATCCAAACTCGGCAGATAACATTCAACTAAAATCAATAGCTTTAGCTAAGGTAAAGAATAAGAAAAGGTGTTTCCCACTGGCTGGGGAAAAAGTTAATTTCTTAAAGCCCAGAGACACCATTGCAACAGATATGCAGGTAACTCGACATCATTTCAAAGATCTTGCACTTGGAAAGTTATAAATTAGGAACACCAGAATATAGAAGGCATGTAAAAACTGAAATTTTCTCTTACCAGTCGCATCAATGCCTCCTTCTTTCCATGCATCCCCACTCATGTAGTAGACATGGCTACAAAGTCATATGCAGTCAAGATTTTTAAAGGATATTACCATAAGCAAAATGACAAAAATCAGAACGCAGATTCTTCTTGACAAGTTTTGAAATACTCAGCTCATTATTTGTTTGTTTAGAAATGTTCAAGATCTTGATATTCATCAGAAAAAGTAGAGCACGTATGTAAACTAGGTGAATGAACACAGTATATGCAACATATAAAGTAAGAGAAAACTGAAAATAGACAGCAAAACAGATTAGATGGCCTTCAAGCATACTTTATGCATGATATTACCATAAAATAAAGCTGAAAGCAGACAGCTAAACAAAGGATCAGATACCCTAAATCTTGAGTGAATCCCCTAGATAAACTCTTTTAATAAAAAGTGAAATCAGCAGCAGGCCCATGGTTCTCCAAGCTTTCAAGCATATGCTGCTTACTTGCTTCTCCTTAATAACTTTTTAACAGCTAACTGAAGTCTAAAGGACTCTTGAAAGCCCAAGCAGATTCCCTTTAAGTGCTGACAATTGGGATCTGCACCTAATTAAAGAAAGTTAGAAAGTTACAGGAGTCATCTTAAAGTAAATAAATCCTGGAACACTACCATAAAGGAACAAAGGACGTCATATCCCCATTGCTTATCTCATTGTGGGGCTAAACTTATAAATTAAAGAGATAGCCTTGTTTTTCGCTCTAAAGGTTCGAAAAAGCCAAACAGAAGCAAAGAGTTTAAATGAAATGTGAGCAAATATAAGAAGCCTGACTCTATATCTAAAAAACAGTTGCATTAATTATCATAGATGTCAAAGGTTAATAATCTACAGTCTCAATCAATTACTTGAGAGATTTCACCATCGGTAGCATAAGGATTAAGTCATCTCCATCAAAAAATTCAAGTACCCATACTTTTAGCAACGGCAGACGATTTTTACATTTCTCCTAGACAATTTGAGTCCAGGGAGACATAAAGATCAGAGCCTCCAGTGCCTAATATGTTGTCGATAGTTGAAGTACGACAGAGGAAATTAATCCGCAGAACTGAGAAAAAAAGAGACCCGACATTGGTAACAGCCAACTGCGACAAACGCACAAGGCTTATCAATCAAACAAACATGTGACGCCAGATGAAGCAAACTCACTTCACAGGATGCACCAATGGAAAAATTTGACAAAACATGATCACTTCAGCACACCCATAAGCACCACATTGCAGAAAGTTGAGCTATGAGCTATCTATCTTCACTTTCTTTAACAGCAATAGCTACAGGCATGAGCCGATGGCTCATGCTTCAGATTAACACGAGCAGGCAACAAATCCCGGCCCGGAAAAACGTACTCGAATCCAATAACAATCGAACGCAATGTAACAAACACATGACGAACAACATTCAACAATCAAATCATATGCAACATCCAAACCAGCAGGGAACCTATTCCAGCCACGAAAGCTAGCAAAAGCACTCGAATCATTTCGCGCGGGGAGCAAAATCATACCAGCCAATCAGGTAGCCGAATCCGATGAAGAAAGTGATGATCCCGCACTTTGACCGATAGGCCACCATGGACAAGTAACCGAGCAGCATCGGCACCAGGAAGTGGAGATTCGAGGAGAAGCCGAACGAGAGGTACGAGAGGAGGGCGCCGGAGCCGGCGGAGTAGGCGTGCTTCGCAAGCCGGCCGGGGACGAACCGCCAGAGGAAGGAGACGGGGATGGTGGCGAGGTAGCAGAGGAGGAAGCGGAACACGGCGACGGAGACGCCGATGGCGGAGGCCATGGATTCCATGTCGAGCTCCATGGTGGCGGCGGCGGGGAAGCTACGTCGGGAGCGGCGACTCGTTGGGTTCGGCTCGGCTCGGCTTCGCTTCTCGACCCCCGCCCGGTGGTGGTCCTTCTTATTCACCGAGTGGTTGGAAGAAGTGAAGACAACGGGTGGCGATTGGATTTAAGAGCTCCGCCGCGAAATTACCGGAGTGCCCTTCTGACTTCCATCGGCAAAATGGGAAGTAGGGGGTCTCCGGTGTGCCGTGCACGCCTGTGCAATCGCTTAAGGAGTTTGCTAAGGAATGAAGTCACCGTTTGGCTCATCTTACTTGTAATCACAATTAAATTTGATAAGATTTCCATTTCAAAAAGACAACCAGGATTCTACGATTTCTCCAATTTTAAACCTTTTTTTCGTGCGATTCACTATCGAATTCCGTAAATATAAAGTATTTAGGCTCATTATCAAGGATGTGGAATTATATTTCAATAGCTCACGGGTTTTAAGACACGCGCGGTCGCATTCCTTCTCTAACTGTAAATATTCGGTTGAAGCCGGCCGTCGGAGATCTCGAGGAGAGAGCAAAAGCGCTCCGGCATCATTCGATCAGGGGGTTCCCTTCGCAATGTCCAAAAGAGACATTTTCTCAGGGTCTTTCGCCTCGGAATTATCGAGGGACTTTAATGCCGGCCTGGGGCGAGTAGTACGGGGCCGTCTAGGTTTGGCGACCTAAAAAAGACCTGCCAACCCATTAAAACCAAAAGTACGGTTTTTTCTTGGCCTATCCGCGTACGAAGATGGGACTTTTTTTTTTTTTTTTTGATCCTTACCAAAAAAAGATGGGACTTTTTGATCATTTAGAATTTTATCAAATCACGAGCGATTTTAGCGTTTTCGGATCGTGTAATCGTCACCTGGAGGCGCTAATGTACGGACCAATGAAGATCCGACATGGGTCCAACGGCCCATTGAAGGTTTGAGACGGGCCTGCCATACCGCGACATCCGGCTATAATATGGTACATAGGATTCGGCTAGAATTGTCAATTCAATCGACGGTGAAATTTTGACCATGACCATGCATATTCATGAATGTTAAAAGGTCCGGCTCAAAATCTTCTGTGCAAAAAAATCACATGAATATAAAGTGCATTTTAAAACATTATCAAATAATATGTGACATTACTTCAATAGAAGTCCAGCGTAGAAATGACATATGCTAACTTTCAAGATCGGATGCAAACAACATTCAGAAAGGAGAGCCTTATCTCATCCGGAATCAAACCAAGACCCCAAAAATTCGTATGCAAAACTCGATTTTTCACTTGGAATCGAAGTCATACAATACGAATAACATCCTTATTCTTTTGTCTCCAATGCAGAGAGTATTGGGGGACTGATAGAGAATAAAAGCATAGACAAGTACACTCCTCGGTCTACCATAAACCAACCATGTCAACAAGTTCAGCAACAACAATCTTGATGTAACGAAATCACAGGGCTCATATGTTATTCAGATGTTTCCGGCAATACAGCGACCCTCGGCAAATTCAGAGAGAAGTGTCTCTACTCAAGCAGGACGCTAGGCTATACACAGTTTCCTTGCTCTTACACACAAAAGCTCATACTCCTACGAGAACCGAATCGGTATTTAAGGACTAACTTCTCTACTACTTCCTACCTAAGAAGGGTTGGATGCACCTCAAAACCGCATCAACCTCTCCTTGGACTCGCTAGGGTATATAATTACAGAGTCCAGGCACAGACCGCCCTTAGTATGTGTACAATCAATTTGCGTCATGGAGAACTTCACCTTCGTGGACGCATGCCGACTGTGGACAGTGAAGTCCCCAACATGGTAGTTCATCCATTTCCCAGGCTCGCCAAGGAAACACTGGGATGATGCGGACTGGCCATCGGAAGTCCACAGCTGGAATCGCACGGGCTTTTTGTCCCAACCATGTACATGCTCGGAGTTGCAAATCCTGCGACCAAACCTCCTCTGGGCCCGGCCCAACTGGATTCTGAAGAAGATGCTGTAGGAACCCGCGGGGAACGGGAATTCCATCTCGCCCTCGACTTGGAACCACCATGTTTGCTGGAGATACGCAACAGTCCCAAACCTGCATTTGAGAGCGATTTTCGATTAGCTTTGAAGCTCAGCGTCGTGCCATATGGATAGATATGGAAACCCCACACGAATCAACAGAAGAATAAATTACAAAGCATGCTAAAGCTCTTTAATGATCCCATTTGAATTGAGCATGACAGAATAAATCCCAAAGAGAGCGATTTTCATTCTTTTTTCTAGCCTCAAGTGTCGGCACCTCTTATAGCACCCTACTAATCTGTCAAGGTAGTCTCCCATTGCATTGCAACTAAGTAGTTACCAAGGCAGGGAAACCCTAGAGTGGCCCAAAGGAAGTTTTTTTTGGTAGGACTAACCCATGACCACAACTCCTGAGGTGTGGTTTGGTGTTGATATATAACCAAACACGAAAGTGCTCTCTCAAAGACAGCAATTCAATTGGTAGCTTTATTTAACTGTAATAACTCGTGGTATAACAGAATTCGCCAACAATGTCACTATCAGGTTTTCAATTGGCAGACCCAATTCCCAGAACAAACTTCAGCAATTATAAGTCAACAACGCTAAAGAATCAAAAAGGGCTAAGAAAAGTACAAAAAAGCACCGATGTTTTTCAAAGACACAAGCCCAAAAAAACGTTATAACCATCCAACCATGCTTGGCCATTTCCCACAGATTGCTAAATAGCAGATTAGATGTCAAGCACCAACTGCACATGTAGATGATAGGCCTAAGACTATGGTACTCAAACAAACAAGAGTAGCATTTCAGATTCGGTAGCACATGCACTATTGTGTAACCCAAAATGACTACACTTTATACAAGTCCCCATGCTGTTTCTATTTGCTTTCCAACAAGGAGAAAAAATAAGGATGACGAAATTTACAAGGTAATAAAGTTTTCGAGAAAGTTGCCCTGACTTCTTGATGGACGCCATCTCAACTGTCAATAACAGCAGGAAAATTCAGCTGTGAAGGCTACAAAGCATGTCATAGTCCAAATGTTTAACATTTCAAAGAAAGGCTGGAACCATCTAATTGCATCAAATTCTGATCGTTGCACCATGCCTCAAAAGAGTTTGATATTTCATAAAATAAGATAAAGCTCTAAAACTGAATAGTCCTTCATTTTCTGATATTGCCTGCATAACAAATCCAAGAGATATAACAACTAGATGTAGGAATGAAAGCTCAGAACTGCTCAGAACTGAGTCCATTCCTCTTCCAAAAACATCATGGTTATAACTTCTTGAAGACAACTGCTAACTATACAATATAGAAGAATCAGATAGCTAGTCCACCATGAAAACTAAACTAATGGATCCTTCAGCATGAGGTTAAAAATGTAAGTTCTAGTTCTTAAGGCCATCTAGCAAAAGCATCCAAAAAGATAGCATGATGATATCCAAAGAAGAAAACACAACTTCCATGATGAAATGTTTTGCACAAATGATGCTAAAAAGTCCCGTGCAGAAACTAATAGGCAAACAGGCCACACATCAAGACTTAAAATTCACAGAATTTGCAAAAAGAAATTGAATACTTAGATGACTAAAGGACCTCTTTAGGATGATTACAATGAGGAATCCCCAAACCTGAACACTTGGGGCCCTATTGGGAAATTACTTTAAACAATTAAGTTCCAAAAGATGCACATAATTTCGTCAATGAATATGACAAGGAATTAACATGAGACTCACCTAGATTCCTCTGCTGGGATGTGACTCCAATATCTCCTATCTTCAATCCCAGTGATAGCTAAGCCTTTCGAAGCAATAGATATACAAACACGGCTGGTACATTTATCCAGCCAAACTTTCTGGCAAAACAGATGAACAACAATAACCCATCAGCTATGCCATGTAAAGCTTGCTCGACTGAAAACTTGGGCAATCAAATCATAAATATGAACTCGACTAACTTGTATAGATTGGCGAATTAAACTCTATGCTTATATAATTTGGTGGAACTTTACACACGATCCATACATCAAGAGAAGAACCCAGTTGTCAAAAAGAGTAAAAGATATCCCAAAAAAAAAAAAAAAAAAAAAAAAATCGAGGTAGGTCAAATTATTAGCTGAAAGAAACCACCCACCAGGAGAGAAAATAACACTTCCTAATGCCACTGCTCTCACAACAAGAGCTCAATTTCAACTACTGATATATTCCTATTTCTCAGATCCCAATCAACAAATTTTTCATCAACTATAAATAAAATCGCAGCTTTTCTCCACATCTTTTTCCCATCAGAAGTACCTTGGCGAATTTGAAACTCGAGACTTCAATCAAATTATCAGCTACGAGCCAAAAGAAGAAGTCAACAATCCTTACAAATGAAAACCTAATAATCATCCAAATAGAAGATGAATTTTAACACAAAACATTTCCTCACTCAACGATCATCAGAAATTCATTTCTCTATCGTACAATCCATCGATCCTTAACAATAATCCCGCCAAAAATAAAAACCTTTACCTTTGTGCCTCCATCGAAAACGTTAGCTCGACAAAGCCTCGTGTATATCTCCCTCTTGCTCAAGCCATCTCCGACGACCCGGCCACCGCCGAGCACCTTCTCAACGAGAACCCCGTAGTTATCTGGCAACTTCGATTCCCAGACGAAATCGGCCCACGACGCCCCTCGGAACGCCCGATTCAGCCTCCCCATCCGGCAAATATCCGTCGGCTCCAAGTAGGCCAAGATCGACGCCGCGCAGCTCTCCGGCAAGTCCCCCAGGCTCGTGACCGTCGCCGCCGCAGCCGCCGGCGCAAAGAGCGCGCTCGAGAAGATCAAACCCATCTCCCAAAAACCTTTCCGGACAACAACAAACGGACGAGGAAGGAAGAGAGAGAAAAATAAAAACCCAAACGTTCTTGAAGAATCTTCAGCAGGCGGGGTCGAACGCGGAGGTGCGAGGAGGTAATGGGGAGGTGGGTTATGTAGATTTACGCGTAGCCATATCGGGTTGGCTTGGATTCGCGTATTTAATGTAATTTAATCTCCTCGGTCGTCATGTCTGTCCTGTCCTGTTCTTCTTGTCTGTTTGTTCGAGAGAGAGAGAGAGAGAGAGAGAGAGAATGGAGGAAGGGGGGAGGAGAACAGTGTGGACGTTCTTGATAACGGACGGAGGGGAGATGATCGTGGCGATGACTAGGAAAATTCATCCGACCCCATCCATCGATCTGGAGCGACGCAGTTGCTCGTTGAACAACGCATCGAAAGCAAAAGCTCTCTTCTCGAAATTTTTGCTGTGGGCGGCGGTGGTGGTGGTGATGGTTTGAGACCCTTCTCTCTCTCTCTCCGTGGGAAGGAAAAATTGAATCATTGACGGTAGATTTTCTGTGGTCACCATTGATTTTGGAAAAAATCCATTCGGTTGGTGTCGCCAACGCACAGTGTTGAGCTGTCCTTGCAAATAATGAAGGGAATTCTCTCCTCGTCCTCCTGTTTTACCCATGAAAATGGTCAGGATCATGTGTGTGCCTAACCCTATAGGCTAGATAATAGGGCGTAACTTTCTCGTGGTAGTTGCGAAAACGGCGTCGCAGTGATCCGAAACACATGCCCGCTTTAGGATATTGTTGAATTCGATAAGGGATGTTCGTTCAGATCCGACCCATTTTGCCTGTTGGGACTTATTGAATCGCGGGAGCAAAGTCCTTAGATTCATCTATGGATAGAATTTGGTCCATGGAAGCACGTCGGTTTAGGAATATAACTGTGGTAGTTACGAAAAGAGCATCGTAGAAATCTACAGTACGTCGCTTTAGAAAATTGTCGAATTCGAGAAGGGATGCTTATTCAAATCCACCCATTTTGCCCATTGAGACTTATCGAGTCACAAAGAGCAGAGTCTATAGATTACCGAGATCTATGATAATCTTCTAAGGATAAAAATTGGTCAATAAAAGTAGAGCTAATCGTGAATTTGGTGGCGCATGTTAGACTTGCTCAGGCCAACGGAACACAGAAACATAATCACAGCGAGTATAGGCAAGTACATATTTTCTTGACCATCAATGCGTTACGTAGTTATTGAAAATATTCGAATCTAACCCAACACCAAGCAATTAATTCGAAATTCGACTCGTTATTTTCCATCCCTAGTATGAATGAAAACTTACTTTATAATCATGTGTCGAGACTTTGGGTAATGACGTACGGTAATATTAGATAATAACTACGAGTATGCCCACTTGACCCAAATTGTTAACTTTAAATCTAGGCGGGCCACTTACAAAAGAAAAAAAAAATCTAGTCGGGCATAAATTAATCGACTAGTGCTTGCTCCTCGACCAATCTAGGGAAAAAAATCCATACCTCTATTTACATCTATATTAACTTTTTGCAAACCTTGAATGGCGTTTGGCAGCCTAGCCTGATAGGGACATTTTTTTGGCGCCACTAAACCCGAAATGGATAGGTCTAATTTCCAGTGCGAGACATTAATACTATCCTTGCAAGTGTCACCTTAAACAATAGGACCAATCTACACCGAAAGTGAGACAATAGTACTTGGTACCATAGTGTCGTACTATGCTATAATTCATGACCCCATCACTTTAAAATCGAAATTGAGATCTGCGGAACCGACCTAGAAAAAATAAAATGAGCCAAGATCATTAAAGTAGAAGCATTATCTATGCATATAATCAAAAGAAGGAAATAAGCTACCGACGTGCGTCTAAATCAGCAAATCGTATCGATCATATCGATTGATCGCGGCACCAAAAAAATCTTGGCTGCACCTAGGTGTGCACAAGGCCGAGTCGCATGCACTCGTGGGACCCATCTATGCTCGACAATGGATGTGAATTGAGCTCACGTATGCTAGGTCTATTCAATATCAATATATATTTATACGCGCACGCACACGTGTAATCGTGATGTTGGCTGTACTTTTGTCATTGTATATTGATGGCAATTAAGAAAAAAAATATATCAGGATGGTGGCTTGACCACTTTGATTAAACATCGGATTAAGATATGTTAATTTGATTTCCGGATGCTTAAGTTTTCTTGTCGTGTTAGTTTGCGGACGGATTTTGATTGCCGACGAGAAAAACCCCACTTGTGCAAAAAGCACCTTATACGTTTCTTCCTCCTTTCATTTTCAAATAGCTCCTCCCATTAATGGAAAGAAAAATAATCATGCATGCACTATTTTTCAATGTCATGTATGTCATCGATTCTTCGTACGATTATGAGGGTCCGATTGTTTATAATTTTTTTAGACATAGGAAATGTTGCATCGAGTCACAACTTGTTTTGTTCGTAAGAGAAATTATCTAATCGATCTTAAATTTAATATATGAATGTCAATTCAGTTCAAAAAAAATTTTCCAATTTTACAAATTTAATCCTGAATATTTTCTCGAAATTTTAATATATTGTCAGCGAAAATCACTGGAATGACCAAAATGGAATTTTGTACAAAAATTTAGAATTAAATTAGTAAAATCAGAAAGTTTAGATTGAATAAGTGATGTCAAATTCAACGGATAGGAGAACTTATCATCAACGCCTGCTTTTTGCCATTTTCGGAACAAATAATGTAGACAGCTACATAGCAATATGTTATCAACTTATTTATAAGAAGCCGTACACAAGAAAAAGGGCCCTTTTGATATGTGTAATATTTCTCTTTCGATTTACTTTATCTTATCTCTACAATCATCAATCTTATTATATTTTGGGCAATTTCAAGTCGTGCGATGCTCTTCTCTTTCCACTTAACATCTCGGGTTGGCTAATTTTCCCTTATTTATTTAACAAGATTCAATTTCGTTATTCTCTAAATTTATAAATCATAATCGGAGTCGTGAGTGAGAAAAGACGTTGAAGTTATGATCGATAGTGTGCCGTGTACTCTGGGCATTGTCCTTCATCGTTCGGCCCGGAGCAAGTGACAACTAAGTGGGCCATGTAACCACAATGAAAGGCGAGGAAACTCCCCCATTACCATAACTTGATTTGTTTGAAAAGTCATTAATTGCACGAATACTTGAATTACCAACTCGTGTTATAGGAAATTACTACCACATTCGAGATATCAGTGTTGTTTTTTTCTCCCAATGTATGCGATTGCCGACGAACCTAGATAGGTGATAGCGAGATCGAGAGAGAGAGCAATGACAAGCGACTAGCACCCACCTCCTTAAAAATCCCTTCCTAGAGAGGTCGTTCTCAGCAACAATAGCCAACACATTCCCTAACATACGATCAAAATAGGCAGCGAAGTACCGTCATGATGATTGATGATGATGTCTTTGGCCTTGTCACAAACGCTTGATTCCCGAGAGAGAAAATATCTGAACAAATATCGGCACTCAATCAAAAGGGTTATTATTAGCTTCGAGGCCAATTTTTGACAATTGGGTCTTCAATTCATAGGCGAAAAAAAAGAATGCATGAATATAAAGAGCGCTTAGAATCCGATACTCATATTCTCAAATCGCAAAAAATAATAATAATAATCAGTCGACATCACCAGGACAAAGACGAGAGCAGAAGAAAAGGGCAAAAACGTTCAGGAAATGACAAGGCAATGCAATCGAAGTCGAGATGGGACATCCTCGGCACATCATATGGTGACACAACTTGCGAGATGGATGGGGAGTGGGGCTGTGCTGTCCTAGCCATCGAGCATTCCAGCTGGGAAATTGTGGGGTAGCACTTTTGAGTTTGGGCCGTTTATTTTGCATGACAAACTGTCCTCATCATCTCCATCACTTCCGAAATTTGCTCCGATGATAATCTCCCACTTTGATGTGATCGATTTTCACTCGGATGTTGAAGTTGATCATCATCGATGATCCTTCCAGTTCTAGTCAGCCACTCATGTTTAGGGTGGGACAAAATGAAAACCAAGGAAAAACTCATTGCCTTCGTTTTCTTTTCTTTTTTATTCGAAGAAATTGTCCTATCGGTATTGAATATTAATTTAATCTTAACTTTTTTGATTTTACAAAAAAAATGTATTTAAAAATGATTGGGTGATTTTTCCTTCTTTTTTTTCCTTTTATTTTGGCATTAGGAAGGGCAAAACTATTCAAACAGTATTCACGTTAGTGCCCGGTTGTGCTACACAGCACTACCAGCATCCAAGTCAACAATTTTCAATTAAAATTGGCCAATTGACTCAATTGGCAAAACGCGAAAATGTTCAATACTCGATTGACAAAATTAAAATATTTATGATTCAAGTGGTAAAAGTGAAATATATTTAGAATTTTTTGGACAACTTCCCCTTGTTAGAAAGAATCAAAAGTCAACTAGCATTTTAGGGTTGATGTGTTAAGCAACATTCTAGGTTTTGCCTAACTAACCATGTCCATAAAATCAGGGAGAAATTGTTAAGTGCCCCATGAGTGCCAATATCATTCTATATAGTCGTTTTCTGTCGGTTATCAAGTGAAAGTTTGAGAAAACGCCTCAGTCTCATCTTTCTTCTTTCTTTTAAGAAGAAAGATTTATAGATTCGATTTCCACTCCAAAAAATTTAGCATCTCTTTTTTCTTATATTATGCTAGAGTGACTAGTTCTTTATTCTAGACTTAGCATCTCTTCCTCATCATCTTTCTTCATGCCGACGTCCGCCTGTTTCGATCGAATAAAAGATGACCCTTCCCTGCACGGTATTTCCGTCCTCGTCTCAAAACTCAATCGCTTGCTAACCTTCGGTAAAATTCAAATGATACGAGCACCAACAGGTGACATATGACGAGACATCGCTGAGACAATCGCGCGGGACTATTGCCTTGTCCATATGCTGATCCACTTGAGGAGATTAAAGATTTGATGACAACAGGGGGCAAATGGAGGGCTGACTATTTGCCTGATCCTGTGGATGGACCGAGTCGATCACAGCCGCGTATCACGCGATCCCATGAGCCCCCAAGGCCATGACCTGACATCGTCCACCCGACTCCTATTTAAAAAATGTACACAATTTTCATCATGGTCCTGTTTCAAAAAAACATAGTAAAATAAACACTAAAGAGAACGATTTTCTTGTAGACATGCCGTGGGATATTGCAGGAAACAACAATTCATCACCCAAAAGCAAGTCGAATGGGTGTTTTAGTCATGATAAAATCGATGACACCATGATGCGTGCTATGGCCCCGGTCCGATGGTTCCGCGATACATTTCTCTCGCTCATCGAATTTCACTCCAAACATTGAAAACCTGCAGTGTCTTGGCCACAAGCAGACCTCTGACTCTCCGTGTCGCTCACGCTCGGGCTTGCAATAGAACAAATATCACATTCACAGAGACACAGAGAGAGAGAGTTTTACAAGCTCTGGTTTCTCATCGGCTCAAGCATGCCGTCAATAACAGCACACCTAACCTCAAGCAAGAACCCTCCCAGAGTACAAGAGGAAACTGTGCTCGACAATGCAATGCCATAAGTACATTAACAAATTTTGTAACCATCAGCGTTTCGGTCAACAAATATTCTTTGCCACTTCAAAGCTGCTTTTGATCGATCCAAACAGCTCAAACCCAGATAAAAACCAGCGTTTTGTAATTCATGAAACTACAGTATCATGGACATCACGCTAAATCACCTCAAGGAACAGCGCTTCTTGTTTGCTTGTAAGCCCCAGCTCGTTTAGAGTCAAGGTGCTCTCACCGTCGGTGAAAGCACGCCGTGGGTAAGGTCTCACCTGTTCAAAAAACCACATTAGTACTTGCAGGTAAAACCAAAGGTATCTCCCAGGTGTCATATCACATATATTTTTTTCATCTATTCACAATTCGTGCCTTTGGAACTTTGAACAATAAACCAACGCTCCCTCAAGTGAAGTGTGCGTAATAAACAGCAAAATCCAGCAAGGATCTGAAGTATTACCAGCCTATATGTACCAGGCTTGACTGCTCTACCAATGTCTATGAAGTCAAAAAGACACTGCAGAGACAACAGAAAAACAGAATAAGTGTGTATAAGTTAAGTACAATGAGCAAATTCTTTGGAAAAGGAACAAAAACAAAATAATATAACTCCTATTCAACTTGATTCACCTGCAACTTATCAGATTTGAGGAACCGTCGGCCTCGCCGGCTGCCATCTGGCATTCTCACTAGGAGGGTTATCGCATTTTCATCATCTGGCATGGGTTCCTGAGGAAGAGAAGCCTCCTTTGCAGCTAGTTGTCTCTCAAATTCCTATCATAGAAACCACAAATGCTAATGATGCAACCACAAAGCTAAATTAACGGTTAGAAAAGCAATACACTGCCTCTTCAGGAAAACATTTCAGGCAAGAGAGGGAGATAAAAGCACTGCAAAGGTAAAATCAACATAAGATGATTGATGTTATGTCATGTACCGTGAGTGGAGCTAAGTTGGGATCAAATTAGTCATATAAAGAGATTAACTGAGAAATAGAGCGGAATGAACACTTCGATTTCTATAACATATGGTCGCACAAATTAGGTAAACAAATAATTCTCTCTAATTTATTTAATTAAACAACTCGAAATTATGCACTACCTTTGAAGTAAGACCAACAGTGATACTGCGCATGGTTCACGAAATTGAATTACTGAGTGATTTGAAAACTAAGACGGGATATTTGAACAAGTAAATCATCTTTAAAATCCATTAAGACTTCCCCACAGCATTTTGTAAACCGCTCAGTATCTTCAGGACTGTTCTAACTATAATGGAAGATAGAGTGAAATTGCCATTTCATGGCTCTAGAGGAATGACAATGCCCTTGGTAGCTCATTCCAATGAAGCAGGCATTAGCCCTTGATTGACAAACTTTTGTGTAGTATTTGCTGAAGAGGACATTCTTGCTTCCAAGTTCCCCAATAAACAAGGGTAAAGGATATTGGAAGCAGAATGACAATCCATTTCTGCCATTCACCTCCAACCAAACATGTCCTGAGATTGATTCAACCATGCATCATGTCTCATAGAGGATTTACAATTGTTCATTCTATGCAAGTGTCAATTATGATCAGCTGTCGGAAGCTTCAAAGCATGACAGGATAGAAAAATAAATCTGACGAGTCTACCTGCTCCTCCTCCAATTTCCGGCGAGTTTCTTCCTCTTTTCGTCTTTCTTCCTCAAGAGCAGCTTCTCTGGCTGCTTCCTCTTCCAAAAGACGAGCTTCAGCTTCTGCCTTGGCCCTCATTTCCTTCTCTTGGTCAGCTTGCAGTGATGCAAGATACTCATCATCCTGCACACATAATATTTGTAAAACAAACAATGGACCTGCTAAAGAGAACAGTCTATGCTAGAAGTCCGAAATCAAACCTGTTGTTCCCTTATTAAACGCTGGGCTTCAAGAGAGGGTGATGGAGGTCGAGGTGGTCGCCGGGGATAAAGACTATCACCTTGCATGAATTGATGAGGTCCATAAGCGTAATTATATCCAGTCCCTTCAGGAATTCCACCGAACATTGCAGCTTCAAGCATAACTGCTTCATCATGTTCCTCGGAGGAGATACCACCCCACTTAAATATGACAAAGGGGGAGAAAAGGAGAAAAAAACACATGAGCCAGAAAAGAGAAGGTAATCGCAATAAAGAGAGAACCAAAAGGGCAATATCATTGTACCGCATCAGAAGGGAATGCGCTTCCATCATGCTGATGTTGATTATGAATATTCTGTTCAGAAGGGGGTGGATCATCCTCAATTTCTTGGACAGCTACAGCAGCACGGGCAGGGCGGCGCCTGGGCCTTTGCCTAATGAGAGGTTGCTCCACTTCTTCAACTTCATCTTGGTTTGATGGTCCACCTGCGTCCAGCCTGTAGGGGCGATTAAAAGAAGCAGCAAATAACAATGAAATATTACAAATGTCAAAATTGCGATGATGCTCCAAATCACTTACCTCCCATTTGATGAAGCCAATTTGCTCAGTTCTACCTCTGAACTATTGTGATCCACCGCTTTTGAGTCTCCAAGGTCATCCCTTTGCTCATGCAATGCTTTTTCTTGCTCAGCAGTCTGTTTACAATTTTCTCTTCATGTGAGACTGGAACAATAGAATATCGATGATATACACATACAACAATATGACAAAGGTTGGAATAGTTAGGACAACATACATTTTGGAAAAGGTCGCTTCTCTCGATATCCCGTTTCGATGCCTCAATGGCAGCTCGAATCATCTCTTCTTCTATGTCATTGTCATCTGGCAAGTTGTCAAACCCAGAGGGACTCGGCCCCACATTTCTGTTCCGGGTACTGACACCTGTAGAATCCTCAATATCCTCATTTTCACGTGTTGCGCATGCAGTCGATTCAGCTGGGACATCATCTCCTTCATCAACTATAACAGTTTCGTGAACTTCTGGACCATGATCATGTTCAGTACCAGTTACATCCTCAATGGTGGGACCCCTGCCAGAATGATCCGATGACCCATTGCCATCCTTAACCTCTATGGGGATTTCCCTGATGTTCCTTGGTTGTGTGACAAATGGTCTGCGTTGCTCAAAATCAGAACCGGCATCTAAAAAACTCCTCATGAGTCTTTCTTCGAGAAGAGAGGAACGATTCAAACTGCCTCTAGCAGCTGGGAGGAGTGAGAGGGGTGAGAGGGGTGGTTCTGGACGAGCAACTTGAAGGGGACCATCATCAATATCCATGAGATCATCTTGAGGTACAATAGATGTTGTGTTCGCACTGGTTAAGAGAAAACCAACAAAACAAAGTGAGAAAGAAACAAGAGACAACAGAATATGAAAACACAGTAACACAGAAAATTCTTCATGCACATATATAGGTACTATATGGAAATGTATAACAATTCACTCACGTGTTTCTATCTCCTTCACTGAAGTGTGCATTGACAGCTTCATTAAGGTTGCCACCATGCTCCTGGTTAAAGTAAATAAAAAGAACTGATTAAAAACATCAACTGAACACTTTGACTAAATAATTTCATGAGCCT